>OY757906.1:90315026-90450026 GCA_963585895.1 Sepioteuthis lessoniana | reverse complement strand
AAAAATCGTATTTGCAGATGTTTTTTTAGAAAGACAAGTATACCAGTTTGAACGATTCATAAAATGATTTAGATCGCTGGGCTAAGATCTAAGATCACTGGATATCATGAAGATTGATAAAAAAACATAGAATATACAAACTTTAACAATAGATCTTATTCCAATATTTACTTGGCACCGAGATTAAATTGTATACATTTTTATTGACGTGATAGTATTTCTCTTTTTAATGTTTGGCTGTCATGTTTAACATGGTTTGATATATTTATCAAATGAGCGCAATTAGAAAAAAATAAAATATGAAAAAAGCATAAAGTCTGAGTAATTTAAATTATATATTTTTAATATCGTTGATAAATAAAAATGGCTCCACCGAATTGTTAAAACGAAATGTAAATTGTCATCATAAGCAAAGATAACAATACTTTATTATTTCTAATAGAACATTAAGCATTGTAAATGGAAACCATTAATGAGAAATTTTAGAAATTGATAGAGAATATGCTCCAAATAGAGGGATAAAAAAATATTATGATTCTGGAAAATATATCTATTCTAATGAGTTATTTATCTGAAAAACACAGAAATAGGATTGATTGATTAATTGTTTTGTTTTATAGCATATCAACCCATTTTTCAGGTTATTTAATGCCAATTTCTGTTGATTTTGTTACTTAGTGTTTGCATCATGTACATAAAAGAAATGTTGTCGGTTTAAATTCTGTTACATAGACCTACTGCTTTTAGAAATACTAGTATTTTGTCTACTTTGATTTGTTCAAATAGTTCTTTCATATTGTTTACAGTGTAGAAATATCATTTTGCTTTGTGTCATTACTTCAATATTACGCACACACACACACACACACACACACACACACACACACACACACACACACACACACACACACACACACACACACACACACACATATATATATATATATATATATATATATATATATATATATATATATATATATATATATATAGTATTATGCGGTCCAGTTAAACCAGACTTGGGAGTAATTCCTTCTAGACAAGAAAATCATTCCAGAACTGAACATTTAAATTTTCCTGGTAGAGAGCTCAATGTAATAAATTTTACAGAGCAATACTTTCTTTAAAGAAAAAATAACCGGTCTTTGTTTTTTTCTTTAAAGATTGTGTGTATATATATATATATATATATATATATATATATATATATATATATATATATATATGTGTGTGTGTGTGTGTGTGTGTGTGTGTGTGTGTGTGTGTGTGTGTGTGTGTGTGTGTGTGTGTGTGCGGAAGCAAACTTAGATATATTCTACTATAATATTATTAAACGACTCTATGCAGAACCCAGCTGGAGAAGCAAAGTCGAGCTCATAAGTGATGTACTCCTATGGACCTCCACATGTGGTCGAGCAAATGCAGTACGACCGGCTCGAACATACATACAGCAGTTATGTGAGGATACAGGTTGTAGCCCTGAAGACCTGCCAGAGGTGATAAACGATAGGGAGAAGTGACAAAAGAGGGTCAGGGATATCGGTGCCAGCAGCACGACATGATGATGATGATTATGAAACAAGATTAATTTTGATTTGAAAAATAGTCAACAAAATAAGAATGTAGACACAGAACAGTAAATTTACTCCGTATGGTCGTCATTTTTATTTTTATTTTACAACCACCCCTACTAAACGATTTACATACCTTCAAAAAAAAAAAGTCTTCGAACATTTTATTATTCACTTCCTCCTCAATAGCAGTCTTAAGCGAACTAATATTTTGCTAATTTATCTTAGCTAGCAAGACTAAGGATAGAGAAATACTAAAGCAGTGTCGACGATTAGAGAGGGGGTAACTGAATGGAAGAAAATCATGTTACTTGAAGTCATTTAATTGTCTTCACAGATTACTTTGTTGGCAACAATAGAAAGGCTTGAGGAATAGTGCCGCGAAGGAAAAGGTCCCTTCTCTTTCTTGTTGGGAAAAAAATGAACCCTTGGTGAGATGTCCCAATTGGTGATATCCTCCATGAACGGCCTGCTTGTCAAAGTCTAAAAGAGGAAAACCCGTCAAATCTCTTCCCGCCATATATTTTAGAGGGAAGAAAAATTCTTGGTGTCATTGGGGCTACGCCATAATAAAACTAGGAGACAGCGTAATGTCTCTTCACCTCCACATCTCCCTCCATCTCGCGGTGCCAACAAAGATTTTTCTTCACAAATATTTCGATGGGAAGTTGCATTTCTTTTGTTTTCTAAAAGAGCCTATATAGCATAATCAGGTGGGGTAAGGTCTGGATTTGAATCTTTTTTAAAATTTCTATCCTCATAGTTCACTTGTAGACTTTCAATCAATTAGTATACTTTATTATTAAAGTGGTGGATTCCTTCTTATGCAATATAATGGCCGAGGGATTTCGTTTTATATATATTGCCTTTCGGTTTAGTTAGGCTGAGAACATTTCGCTTAGCGCATGGGTTAGTTAGGTGCAACATGAGTGCAGGTGTTAACGCACGAGCGGGGAGGATGCGTCATTCATAGATGTCAAAATAAAACCCCAGATAGGAAATGTGACCAGGAGGTGTGAATAACGTCATGCACCGGAAGCGTGCGCAGAGGATTTTGGGGATTTGAGAAAAGTCAGTGAGTTGAGTTCCTGCCTGAGAAGAAGACGGTTGACTTTCGGAGATCGCCAAGGTCTTGCGGCGGGTGTAGCACGTGGTGGGGGTGCAGACGGAAAAGTCAGCATAGAAAGATTGTGTATCACTCTCACTATGTCGAAACCTTTAAACAAAAAGGTGAATAAAAGTTTCGTACCTGAACTAAGAAGTCGTGTTTTTCGTGTTTTGGGATTCCTATGTTATCTCTATATGAGTTATGAACATTCTATGTACATTTCACATATTCATGTATGGCTATGTTACACTTAAACACTGTAGCGAGAGCAGTTACAAAGACTTCTTTTCATTTTTGTCCAATTTCCCCCTCCTCTTTTACTTAAAAAGCTCTTTTTTCAGTAAAAAAATATTTCTTTGCTTTGTATACGGTAGGCAAACACACTCCAATTATTTAATTTTTTTTTGTTTGGTTCCAGCGTTATGCAAATCAGATTTTTTTCGTGTTACTTTTTTTGCTCACTTATATTCTGCTAAATCTTAATTAAGCAAATGTGCTTGAATAATAGAGCCGATCATGAAAATGTTCTTTTTTTGCGTTTGTTCAAAAATTGAGCAAATAAGACTACATAGACCGTCTTAAAAAATTATTCCATATTTTGCTTCCTAACCGTGTATATATATATATATATATATATATATATATATATATATATATATATATATATATATATATATATATTAGCGAGGAAATTAAGTGTTGCCTCTCGCGCAATGTAATTCTTTACAGTAGCCGTCAAGCGTATATATGTAAACAGTATTGGTCGGCCGTCCCACCAACAGGACGAGTATGACACAAGGCCTTTTTAAGGTTTGTCCGGGTGCAGAGCCGGAGCCCACAGGCACCCGGCATTCCCCAAAACACCTCGGATCTACTCAGGCGCCAAGGAAGCGTATACATGAAAACAAAACAAAAGGGATACGGATGTTTTGAAATCCCTTCATTTATGTTGACTTCCCTCGTGTCTGAGCTGTAGAATCCCTAGATGGCGTAAAAGTTAACTGGCTTTCGATGCAACCTTTGAGAATCACCCGTGTCTCTACGCACTGAATAGTTATTACATAACGATACAGGGTCAGTCTGTACAAGACTTTATATATATCATCATCATCATCATATCGTGCTGGCAGCACGGATATCCCTGACCCTCTCTCGCCACTCCTCCCTATCGTTCATCGCCCTAGGCAGGTCTTCAGGACAACAACCTGTATCCTCACATAGCTGCTGAATGTACGTTCGTGCTGGTCGTCCTGCTTTTGCGCGGCCATGTGTGGGGATCCATAAGAGTACATCTCTTATGAGTTCATCTCTGCTTCTCCAGCAATGTCCTGCATGTCTGGTTCGCCTAACTTGAATAGTTTTCGTGATAGGGGGCAGGTGGCCGTACAGTTGGTGTCTTGTGGGGTGTTGCTGCCAGGACTTGTTCAGGATTGCACGCAGCATTCTTGTGTAATTGCCATCTAGTTTCTTCTCCAGCCGTTATATATATATATATATATGAAGTTGTTTTCGTTTTTGTTGATTTTTAAAATTTACACATAACGGTTTGGGTCACCTAGTGGTGTAATGATTAAAACGATTTAGTGCAGAATCGTTGTGAGCGAGTTCGAACACCAATCGAACTATTATGTTCATATAGCGCGCAAATACGTTTGGGAGAAATATTAACCCCCTATCCTCCCGGCTATTGATCAAATAGTAACACTACTGTTCTTCTAGAAGGATTGCTTAGGCATTAAATAACCTACAAAGGCTGATATGCCATTAAAACGGTGAAACTAGCACAACTGATAAATGTTTGATGTTTTCATATTCAAAAATTTTATGTTTTCCCATTTACAAAACAAAAATCTTTGACGCAGGGATAAATAATATTATCTTTTAAAAAACTTTGTTTTTTACATACATACATACACACACACACACACACATATATATATATATATATATATATATATATATATATATATATATATATATAAAGTGAAAGAGAGAGCGTCGGAGAGAAAGAGAGCGGAAGATAGATATTTGGCTCTTCTCCCTATATCTTGGCATAATTCGACGAATAAACTAACTTTTTATTCCTCTTAAATTTTTAATCAGTTAACTTGATTTGGAGAATTATTAAAAGTTTTAATATAAAATTTGACCACTTAGAGATTACGGCAAAGTATTTAAACTCATTATATTGGTCATAAACTTGTGTTTCATTATAGGATATAAAGAAAAAAAAATAATTTTAGAACTTCAATGAGTTAAATATATAAAGAGGAAAGGAAAATGATACACTTTATCATGCATAGATATACAGCCATATTGTTTGATTTCCATGTAGTTCAATGAATCAATAGAATTATGCGAAAAATACATTATGAGTAAATTGGGAATGTATTGAATTGTCTCTTTGAAAATCGTTGATAAATCCCATACTGACGTTGTGCAGTATTCCTTAAGCCAAAACATGTCTTAATTAACTTGGCACCTCCATATTGCATGGTCTCAACCTTTCCTAATCATTGGGTTTCATTTATTGTTGGAAGCATGAAATAGTCGGGGTGTCCTCGTGATGTAATGGTTAAATCGATGGTCTACGAAATCGAAGCACGTGAGTTCGAACTCCAGTCCCGCTAGCACGTTCACTTTCGGGCAAATACCCTTGGGAAAGGTATGAACCCCCATATCCTCCCAGCTATGGGTTAAATAGCACCACCACTGTTCTTTTAGGAGAATGGCTTTGGCATAAAATAACCCACGAAGGTTGATATGCCATTAAACAAAGAAACCAAACCAGAAACCATGAAATAGTCGCCATGACGTAGATGAAAGAAATGTGTTCTGAGTATGATATTAAATCCCATCTGATAGTTAGGCTCTAATCTTGGAGCTAGTGGGGGAGTAGGGTGCCCCATCATTTTCATTATTCCAAGGACATTGAAGAAGTAATACTTATTAGAGTCTCATCTGTTAACAAAAGATATTTTTAAAGAGAATGTCTATAAGATATGACTTCTGAATACCATATTACTGCATGCTCCAATCTTGGCACTCCTGGGAGAATAGAGAACCCTGCCATTTCCATTATTACAAGGACCACGGAGAAGTAATACTAATTCGAATCTCATTACCCAACAGATATGCTTAAAGAAAATTTCTATAAGATATAACTTCTGGATACCATATAACTGCATACACGTTATTTGTATTAAGAGTAGTTACTTGAAACTTTAACTATTTACAAAGGGTTATTATTATTTACTTGATGTCATATAACTTTGTGCAAACAAATAATTCTAAAGAAATATAAAGGGCAATTTAAAGAAAATGTAATAAAGCATTGAATATAGTTATGACCAAACATTTATGGCATTATATAACTCATGAGAAGTTGATATGCCGTGAAACAAATAAACTAAACCAGATATGAGAAATATAGGACTCATTAACAACAGGAAAGCTTCGTTTAATAAAAAAAAACTTACAGAATGTTTACCTAAAAATGAATGGCACCTTTCTTAAGGTTCAGAAATACCAGAAAATCAGCTAAACTATATTTAGTCATCACTAATCATTCTCAGTATCGAACGTCGATCATATTCTTTGAGAGTTTCTATTGTTGTACCGTTTTCATACTTTTCTAGGGTAACTGATAGAACAGAATGAAGTCCATCTCTTCGACTCCTTGGGACATCAAAACTTTCATTCATTTCTCACAACCAAAAATATCAAAACAAAACAAAAAAACATGGTGTCTGGATTTTATAAGCATGTGTTAAAGGCTTGTGTACTGAAAATGTACAGGAACACTCAAACACACACAAACAATTAGTTTCCTAGACTTTTTTTGTATGGGCATTTAAAATTGTCGTTGACTCTTGAAAAATCAATATGTTATTGCTATAAATTGTATGAGTTGACTGACTAATTTTTGTGATTTCAGGTTCAAACAAACAGCTACAGCAGGAATTGGAATACATCCTAATAATGCCTGATTGTCACAGCTGGTGAATTTCAAAAATCCAATCTGACACTTTAGAAGAATGGTATGCAGAAGAATTATGTTTTAAACTTGGAAAAATGACACAGAAACGCTTGGAATGCATCAGACTGCTCTTCGACCATCTTGCATGAATCGAGCATCAGTTCTTGAGTGGCAAAACTGATTCAAGGAAGGCAGAGAGTCTGTGAGGGATGATGAAAGGTGTGGGAGGAGCAAGGAAGTCAATACACCAGAGTTGATTGGCCAAAGGGTTAGGGTTAGGGTTACTATGTTTAAGGGAGCTCAGGAAGAGGTTCCTTGGGAAGAGGCGAGCACTCTTCAAATCGGGTTAGTGGCATTTCCTCATGGACAATATACCAGCCCACAACTCCATACTTGTCACAGGGTATTTGAGAAATATGGGCATCAAGGCAGTTCCACAGCCTCCCTATAGTACATACATTGCTCCCTGTGACTTTTGGTTATTCCCTAAGCACAGAGGCTATCGTTATGAGTCAATTGAGGAGATGAAAGAGGCTATGACGAAGGTCATTGACACGCTAACACAAGAGGACTTCCATGGGGCCTTCCATAATTTGTTGGAAGGGTACAACAAGTGCATTGCAGCTAGAGAAGATTACATCGAAGGGGACTAGAGCTTCATGTGTGTACTATCAATAAAAGTGGCGATACGAAAAAAGTCTGAAAACTTATTTAATGATCCTCGTAAATATATATATATATATATATATATATATATATATATATATATATATATATATATATAGGACGGCCAGCTCGAACATACATACAGCAGCTATGTGAGGATACGGGATGTAGCCCTGAAGACCTGCCAGAGGCGACGAACGATAGGGAGAAGTGGCGAGAGAGGGTCAGGGATATCCGTGCTAGCGGCACGACATGATGATGCTGATGATGATGGTCTCTCTCTCTCTCTCCCTCTCTCTCTATATATATTCCATGTTTGTTGAAGACTTACAAATGGACTTGTGATAATCTGATATCATTCAGCTTGACGTTAATTTTGACCAGCAACGATGAACTTGTGTTTTTACATATCCACAAGTCAACATTGATTAATAGATTTTAATTCAAGACAGTAACTGGAAAAATTATCTATCTTACTTCTTTCAAGGTTATCTTCGTATTTCGATGCATGCATTCTCTCAGTCATTTAAATTGGTTTAAAAATAGTTTTATTCGAACAAAAGTGGACATGCTATGTATGTTTCACGCAAATGATGGCTAAAGTCTTATAATTCTAACATTTAAGTAAGTAAAGTTGGCGACCATAGTCGAGGGTAACCCGAAGGCTCCCTTTTCGATAGCTACTACACCAAGATTTAGGGGAGGGCGCAACTCCTTCCCTGGATTGCCCTACTTTACCCTTGATCCGTACCTTATAATTCTGAGTGTTAAGCAAGGAGGCATCAAGTACCATTTTCTTTGGTATGAATCGACCTGGGATTGAACCCAGGTCTCCCGGGAACACTCTAACCGCTAGGCCAATATCCGGTACATTTAGTTTACATTTATTATAACTGCTTTGATGAAAGATGTATATTTTATTCTTATTTTTTTCAAATACAATTAGCAAATAGAATTATACACGTAAAATTGGTAGAAGTTTGTGTATAAAGAAGTACGTCTTCATTAAAAATGCTTAAATAATGTTGGCATAACTTTTCTAGTTATCTTTGCATCGGCCAATAGAAAAAGCATGCCAAATTTATTCCAGGGCATGAAAAGGACCCATCACTACTGAATTACTTAGAAAAAGTCCAACTCTAAACATTGTTTCTATTCCTAATATACCCAGTTTTGCTGACTTCTTAGGGATTTTTGGCGATACCTGTAAGTGTCATTTTTAAATCAGATTTTGCTTTAGAAAAGAATGAGACGACTCAGTAAAAATTTATAATCGATAGTTAAAACTTGGAGTTGGGGAGCTATATATACCTGTGTCTGCTTCATGTCAACAATCGGATGTGTTGTATATCTGTCATCCCTTATTTTCGTAGATATTCTTTAAAAATTTACATTGTCCAAGCAGACTTCAAGACTAACTGACAGTCAGCAATCTTTCACTAAACTCAGAAAATAAATAAATAAATAAATCACAAAAGTCTTGTTCATTTATTTACCTGATTTTGTAAAGCATTTTGTTCATAATTCACTGCCAAATAGCCGCGTTTTATATATTGCTAGAACTGATTGATGACGTGACTTACTCAACGACATAACCTGTCTCATTTTTCAAATAAATTGTCCTCAGTGTTCTCGTTATTTCTTGTGTTTTATTTTATTTTTCCAACTGATTTTCTCGTCTGTGTTGCAATGAGCCTGAAGTCCTTGTTTGGGGTATACATTTCCATTCCTTACTTTTCCATTTTACCCTTTTATTATAGTTGATTTTTTTTTTTTTTTTTGTCTATCTTTCAGATTCTGGCAATCTTTCTTTCTTTCTTTCTTTCTTTCTTTGTGTCACGAGATGACTTTCGTTTCTGTTTATTTTACCATTTTTATCTTATCCTATTTTAACTTTTTATCTCTTAACCTTCCCGCTGCTTTTATGTGTCATTTCTTTTGCTCCTTTCGTCATATGTTTTATTTTTTATTTTTTCCTGATTTCTCTTTCCCTCCTCAGAAATATTTTTCTTCCATTTTAATCACATTTTGCTTTTGCCTTCTTTTCAAATATTTTCTTGATTTTTTTCTCCTGTCCTCTTTTCTAATTCTTTTATTTTTCCTTTAAAATTATCTTTTCCTTTCTTTTTCAGATTACTTTTGATTTTACATTAATTTTGTTTTTATTTTATTTTTTTAGAAAAATTTTCTTTCTTTCTTTCTTTCTTTCTCATATCTATCTATCTATCTATCTATCTATCTATCTATCTATTCTTGTTTCTAACTTTTTCGGTTACCGATTAAACCCTTTCTTAATTGACTTTTCGTATTTAATTCTATTTTTGTTTACGCTGTCGACAATTTGGCTTCGGTTTTCTGTGCAGTGTGAGTTGGAAAATTAAATGTTAACTGATAAGATTTGCATTTTTCTGCGTCATACTGAATATAGTGTTAACACATAACAGTGTTATAGTGTTAACACATATTTCCCTGACCCAGAGATCAACTAATACTAGCAATTTAGGTCTAAATTTCGAGCAATGTACTCTGAATTAGGTTTTTTCTTTTTAGATAGAAGCTTTATATCATCTATTTGACTTAATAATCGGGAAATTATTGTTTTTCACTATTCTATAGTCAGCTATACAGGTTGATGTAGCAGTACCAAATTCAACATTAGTATTTACCAAAGGTTTTAACGAAATTATTTTCAAACTGAGGAACAGAGATCTGTCTAAGTGATCATTCAAAATAAATGAAAATCAATAAGAATCGAAGACGTAACTAATAGCCTCAAATTAAATTTAAAAACTTCAAAAGAAAAAAAAATTGAATTATTTGTTTTAGAAAAACAAATACTCACGTTTAATTAAGAATTATGGCTTCGACTTTTGAGCAGTTTTTCATAGAAGTTTTTAATTAGAACAATCTACTTGAAAAAGAAAACGAATATATCTTTTTAGTGTCATTCGCTTGAAATAAAGGACACTTCTCGAAATGTATGGGTTCACTCTGTTGGGGTGTGCTGGGCGATGGCTTAGAGAACACTGTTTGATTACCAGCAGAAAATGGACGATCTTGGCATGACATTAAACGACATATATTTTTGAGGTTCCAGTTCTGGAGATCTGGGGAATATAGTCACCCTTCATTAACATTATTCACCAGTCTACACTGAGATGCACAGATAGTGACCAGGTAGAATCCCATCTGTGCGTCAAAGAGATAAGTTTTATTATTTTTTTTGCATGTGATAGGACCGTATGCAAAAGAACCCTTAAAACTACCACACGGAAATGTAAATATGAATGTAAAATGAACGCGATTCCCTAACCTCTATTTACAAAATAATCCAAAACAGGGTGGCTTGCTTTTAAAATGAATCAATCAATCTTATCCTAAATATCTTTTTTGATTTTTCAAAAAACAATATTTACTTTATCAAACATTACAAATGATATCATTAGGAAAATGTATTTATATAAATTAACAATTAACGTTGGCAACCATTCACTGTAAAATTTTAATTAGCAGCAATTATTGCAAAATAAACAGTTATAATTTTCATCTTGTCTTTTACTAGGCTTTTTACATCTTGTATAATAATTTCTTAAAATTTAACTTTGCCTTTTTCCTTATGTTTTAATTGTTTAAATTTCTATATATATTTCTGTACAATTTATTTGCATTTAAATTACCTTCGTTAGGTCAACTGAGGAATAATAAACGAACAGAAACATAATTGATGCTTTTTACAATTTAAAAACTTAATTGGTGTATGTCAAAACGTTATTTACCATTTCTCTAATAGCTTTTTTCCTTTTAAATATTTTAAGCGTTTTCTTTTCTATTGAGAATGTATCCTTTATTCTATGTGCTTTATTTATGACGTATTCTATATCCACCTACGTCGGAGATCATCGTATTCCATTCTGCATTAATCTAAATGTTTCTGTGACTGTCTATTTAGAAGAGGGAGAGAAACGATTTGCAATACTTTGTTAATGTCAACCAACATTCAGCATTTCTGGATGTTTTGGCCGAGGTCGTGAATGTGATGAAATACTATAGTATGCACCAATTGTGGTCCTATAAGTGATTGTCGCGCTGTGGGTCACTTCCTGGTTGAAGGTAAAGGTGAACCTGTACGTCGGATTCCCTGTGCTCACGCTGTTTTTTTTTTTGTTTTTTGTTTTGTTTTTCGATCCACGGGAAAGTTGTGGTCGATCTGGTTTGGACTGCTCTCAGTTCTGGCTGGGTCTGAAAGCGGCAAAAATAATTTCTGTTAATTGGTCAACCACCTCAATAATTTAGAAGCGCTTGTTAACTGTTGTATATAAGGAAACTTTTATTTATTATACAGTAATTAAAATCATTTACAACAGCAAAGGGGGTTTCTTTTTTGGAGTTAGATGTAATAAGATGGCTGGCGATAATAATTAGCCTCAAGTTTATCTTACAGTAAATTAATTTCGGAAGAACCGGTCAAAGACACTCAGTGGAGAAGCAGCGGTGGCAAAGCAGCAATTGCAAAGCGGTGGGAAGGGATTTTAGTATACTGGTTATGGAACAAGCCTCAATCTGATCTGTTTCCTTTTCGGGGGTTTCTTTTATGGGGGTCCAGACCCTTGAATGCATGACTCCGATTGGCGAGCCAATAGAAACATGGGACCAATGGCCTCATAGTGTAATCACTGAGGGGTAGGAAAGCCCCTGTGAGGTCTACATTTGATTGGACGACCGATCAAATGTATGGCTCTGCGTAATACATTTGGGGATGAGGGAAAGCTCTCTTCCTCCTTTCCCCAATTGGTGACCCACTCAATAATGTGCCAGACTTTTAACCGTAATTTTCCGTAAATTCTTGCTGAATTGACATAAGAATTTTAGATGGATTTTTGATCGTCTATTACATCAATCAAAATTTAGAACAAACATGTCAACAATCTATGTTTAACAATCCTGACGCCCCTAAAATGTTTCGTAGACTGTCACAATTTGATTTACCCTTAACGTGACTGAAATATGTGCTGCTGGGGTTTCCAGGTGCGAATCGAATATTATTATTATATTTCTTCTTCACTACTATACCAAATGACTAGAACTACCCTTTAATAAATAATCTCAATTATTCTTATATATTTAACATTGCCACTCAACTTGTTACACTATGATAGTGTTACAAAGCCCACAAAGCAATGAGATTTCGTGCTCGCCTGAATACTCCCCGAGTGGTACACGTCGGATTTGCCGCTACCGTTTGGAGCACGACCAACAAATTCGTGATTTTAGGCCTACTCGAACTTGCTTGATCATCTATTTTCCTGTACGCCGAGTGATATTTCTTAAGACATCTGGTTATTGTACTAAGATCAATTGAGCTTTCACCATCGGCATAGCAACCTTTTTTAGTTGGTT
Source organism: Sepioteuthis lessoniana (assembly GCA_963585895.1). NCBI lineage: Eukaryota > Metazoa > Mollusca > Cephalopoda > Myopsida > Loliginidae > Sepioteuthis > Sepioteuthis lessoniana. The sequence goes on along the minus strand of OY757906.1, from coordinate 90,437,305 downwards.
CCATGTTATCACGGCTCATTTCAAACTCGTGGTAATAGGTTTTTCGGTAAGATTTTCAAATGACACAGAGAGTAACACAGTCACGTAATATACGCACCTTAATCTAGCATGTACCAAACTAATCAAAAGCATTAAAAATCACCCCTGTGTCTATGAATGAATCTATGCAAGCCAACCAAGAGAAAAGGAGTCATAGCCCTGTTCACATATTCCCTTTGTGAACTCGTCTACAAATCACCGTGCTCGGTTCATTTTTCAGAATTTTCCGCAAAGTTATCTACCAAGTTTGACTTATGCTTCTTTATCGTGTTCTTCAAATCTTTTGTCCAGGGATCTATGATCTTAGATTTCTTCATAGTCAGGAGCCATACTGAGCCAGATTCAGAAGATAGAAGGATTCCAAGATGAAGTGAGATTCTGTAAAAAACACAAAAACAGACGTAAATAGCGTGAAATGAAGACATTGAAAATTGGTAAATCGTTTTGTGAGTCTAAAGCAAATTTTTCCAACCTCTAATGCACGAAAACTACTAAAATTAACCCTTGAGAGCACGGGACTGTGATCTTTAAAATATGAAAAAAAACGCAGTTGAATTCACAAGGTAACTGAGATATCTGATGGTATTTGCGAAAAATATGCAATATAAGCGTTTAATGAAGAAAATGACAAAAAGAACACATCAGGAAAGTAATGATTTGACTGTTGGAAACGTAGCACACTCTTGACACGTTTCTATCACAAGAACAACCTTTCACTGCGGTATGTGGAGCCAGATATACTGTTTTCTGGATGAGTGTGATAAGATTGGGTCATCCATATGGAAGCTCATGGTTCTTAAAAACACCAAGGATGCAGCGAGGAAGAAAGTTTGATTTCAAATCATCCAAACACTTAAAATCTTTCTTTACAGTTATCATCAAAAAACATAAGGAACTTTTTGAAAATTGGATATAGGGCTACATGAATATGCTTCAAGGGCCACATGAAGTCCACAGGCCACGGGCTGAGGATCACTGGTCTTCGGGATATCATATCTCCTGAATATCGTAATGTCAATCACTGTTTTTTTCCCTCACCCGCTCATTATGGTTTGGTTGGTTTCTTTGTTTAATGACATATCAACTCTTTTTAGGTAATTTAATGCCAAAGCCATTCCCCAAGAAGAACAGTAGTGGTACTATTTAACCCATAGCTGGGAGGATAAGAGGGTTCATACCTTTCCCAAGGGTATTTGCCCGAGAGTGAACGTAATAGCGCAACTGGAGTACGAACTCGCGTACTACGATTCCGCAGTCCATCGCTTTAACCATTACACCACAAGGACACCCCCTGCTCATTATGTTCAGGTATTGTTATTGTTAAACATTCTATTGAATTTTGATCTCTTTTCATAGATTCCCGGAAAATTAAATGGTACGAAAATATTATTTAGTCTTCCTGCCCTGAATAATTTCCGAAAAATCGATTGAATATAATCCACAGAAAATGTTCGCATGGAAAGTACAACTGATTCATGTTCTCTATGAATGTTACGGTAATCCAATCATAAAGCCCAATCAATTGCATCCTCACTGCTGAGAGAACAATAACACTAGCGGTTGTCTCCTCGCTGATATAAAGTATGATATCGTGTGCTGTTGATAATTATTACGAAGGCCGTCTTGTCTGTTACCGGGATATTAAAATATGTTTATAATTTCTGTGTCGACCAAATATACCGTTGATTTTCGAGTAATAGCTTTTTGCTGTATGATACTACCCACCAACTGTAATATCACGAAGGTGAAGAAAATCACGATATATTCTCCACAGCTGTACACTAATAAAAATGGTCATCTCACATGCATAAAATGCTTTCTTAATTTGTATCAGCTTGGGTTACATCTTAACGCTTACATTTGTTTAGCCCTGTGGGCCGGACATGGAGTACGCTCATTGTATCTGCTGCCGTGGAGTAAGACCCCCATAAACAATGGGATGAATTCCGTCTGCAACTAAACTGTATGTGCTGATGTGGCTCCGGTTAGAGAGCTGTGGATAGTGTTGTGTACCCTTTCGTTGTCATTAACTCCAGCTCTCCGTTAACTCGGACGGGTAATAAATTTCCACGTGTGAATCACGAAAGGAAAAAGTAAAGATGGCAACCTTAGTCGAGGGTGAACCAAAGGCTCTCTTTTCAGTAGCTTCTACACCGAGGTGCAAGGGAGGGTGCCACTCCTTTCTCTGGATTGCTCCACTTTACTCTTGATCCTCCTCTTATAATGATGAGTGTTAAGCAAGGAGGCATCAAGGACCATTTGATATGACTCGATCTGGGATTGAACCCAGGTCTCTCATACCATTAACGAACACTCTACTCGTTAGGCAAATGGCCTGGTAAATCATATAGATACACGTGGTATTATTTAATCTTATGTAAATGCTTAAGAAATCAAGGAAAAATGGGATTATAGTCACTCAATATACGCATTGCCTTAACCTTCAGGAATATGATAACCTTATCCGTTCTGACATGCGGCTAAAATCAACAAATCATTCAATTAATCAACAGATTTGTAAGAATAAGGATCCTCGGCTAGTTTAGTATTCTCTATGTATTTCCTCAAGAGAAACCTAGCTATAGAATCGGACTAACTGCTAAACATCTTAAGTTCAAAGTTAGCTCTCATTTATTCTTAAATTATTTTTACAATTAGTTCCACTGACATATATATTGAACCTAGACAGGAAAAGCCCTTCTCGCAGGCATAGTAATCCTTATTGTTAAGAATCATTTTGTAATCTGCGATCACCTTAGACCAACTGATATATATATATTTTTTAATTCAGGAGCTCTTTAGAACTTTAATCACTTTTAATTTGGTGTTGGTTGGTTTCTTTGTTTAATGGCATATCAACTCTTATTAGGTTATTAATGCCAAGCCATTCTCCTAGAGGAACAGTAGTGGTACTATTTAACCCATAGCTTGGAGGATAAGGGGGTTCATACCTTTCCCAAGGGTATTTGTCCGAAAGTGAACGTCATAGCGCGACTGGAGTACGAATTCGCGTACTACGATTCTGCAGTCCATCGGTTTAACAATTACACCACGAGGACACCCCCTTAATTTGGTGTGACAGTACACTCTGTGACATATAGACCTACACCTACTCAACTACTCGACACAGATTTTTTTATATTAAGTCGGCCACATGTTATTATATATATTATATATATATATATTATTATATATATATATATATAATATATATATATATATATATATATATATATGCGTGTGTCAATAAGATATTGTAGAAGACATTGGCAAACTGGTGAATGCCGCAATGATATTAACAAATATGAGACCACATAAAGATTTTTTCTAACAATAAAAAAAGTAAATAATGACTATCACTGATTATTAATTTTTTTATCCTGTTGTAATTAAATTAGGTTTTTGCATATGTACACGTGAAAGTTTTGGTGTAGACCTCCATTTTTGATATCGAGTGGCTTCCAGACATCCATTGTATCATCTTAATATATTCTAGAACTTTGTGACGACCGTATTTACAGCAAGAATCGTCTCATGAATTTTCATTTGACGTTTTATTTATTCGTCTCTATGCAGCCGGGCTTGCGTCAAAAGAGAAAATATTTGGTGCATCCATCCTTCAAACGAAAAAGTTTTTTTTTTTTTTTTATTGCAATATTTCTAGTATACTCTTGCTAAGAAGTCGAAGTTTGCTTGATTAATTGCCGTGTCAGAGTGTGAAAATAATTAGAAAGAGTCAGAGTGGTCATCTTTGTTAATTAGCATAGACCTCGAGGTTATGAGTACTTAACTTGCTAACCTTGAAAATCTTTTAGAAAGATTGTACTTTTACTGGGACAGCAGAATGATCTCTCAGGTTTAAAACATAAGAAACACATTGATCTTATTCAAAATTTCATTTTAAATTTTGTATTTCTACAAAAACGAATAATAATTTTCTTTTAGTTTGATTATTTCCATCACCTTGTTTTAAAGAGTTTATCATTTAATTGTTTGCTCTCATTACCTACTCAATCCGGAGGCTTCAACTTGACATCGGCAGCACTCGTCTAGTCATTGACACTGATATACTGCAATTTCATGATAAAAATTTTACTTCATCAATTATTTGCGGTTTATATTTAGAATCCCAAAGGATGTAATAACAACCGATAAATAAAGTAGTAAGTTAGTCATTTTATGTCAGAATAAGCCAACATTGTTTATAATTTAACAAAAACAACTTAAATAGCACGTTTCTTTATTTTTTTAAGATACCTCTTCTACCCACTCACCATTAATAACAGTATATAAAATGGAAATGTTGGGCCCTCGACCGTTGACACCGAAAGTAGACCACGAACACACATAGATAGATAGATAGATAGATAGATATTCACAATGAAAACTTTAAAGAATGGCGTAACCGTTTTCTTTTAAACACGCAAAACACTGGTCACGCAGATGAGTTGGTGTTTGAGTATGAAAGCATTTTATATGGTATTTCATTATCCTCTTACAGTCCTTCTCTTCAGTGATCATGTCGTCTTTACGAGCAAATGCCATCCATCATCTCTCTCTCTTTTCTCTATCTCTATGTTTCTCTCTCTCTCTCTATCTCTCTCTCTCTCTCTCTCTCTCTCTATATATATATATATATATATATATATATATATATATATATATATACACGATGTACATACGATAAGTTTCCAGACTTTTTTTCGTATGGGCATTTAAAATTGTCGTAGACTCTTGAAAATTGAGTATGTTATTGCTAAACATCTTATAAGATGACTGACCAAATTTTGATGATTTCAGGTTCACATGAACAGCTACAGCAGGAATTGGAATACACCGTACTAAATCCTGATTGTCACAGCTGGTGAATTTCAAAAATGCAATCTGACACTTTAGAAGAACGATATGCAATAAAATTCTATTCTAAACTTGGAAAAAATGCCACAGTAGTGGAAATTTCACTGACCCGATTTGAAGAGTGCAGGCTTTCCAGAAGCTGTGGAAGGGTACAACAAGTGCATAGCAGCCGGAGGAGATTACTTCGAAGTAGACTAGAGTTTCATGTGTGTACTATCATTAAAAGTTGCCCATACGAAAAAGTCTGGAAACGTATCGTATGCACCTCGTATATATATATATATATATATATATTATATATATATATATAATATATATGTGTGTGTGTGTGTGTGTGTGTGTGTGTGTGTGTGTGTGTGTGCTTGCCTGTCAATCTGTCTTTCAGCTTCTCTCTCTCTCTCTCTCTCTCTCTCTCTCTCTCTCTCTGACACAGACACGCTTACACGCTATCTCTCTCTCTATTTATATATATAATTGCATTCTGGTTTACTTATCCATACCAAACTATGCTTGTTCCCTTTTATCATTCTACAATCGTAATACGCAGTGTGATATGTCATCTACCTCGCTGAATTGGCTGTAATCTCTCTACACGCCTAACTCTCGTTTCCTCATCCATCTAACGACTTATTAACAACTTATCTGCGTCATGCGGACGGACGCACATTTCCGAGAACTACGGCAGCATTTTAGCAAAACTACCACGTCACTTAGAACCGCTACAGAAGATTGGAAAGACATATTAGCCTCGCTGAAAGATAAAGATCTGTACAGCAGGAGCAACACTGATAACAGAAAATAAAATGAAAAAAATGAAGAAAATATAATACGTGGCAGACTGACGATAAACGGCACATTTTAATGAAAATATCACGCAAAAAATGCAATTACAGGCCATCAAAAAGAATATTCCATTATGGAGCGATGAATGCTTTGAAACAGGTTTTAGAGCAAGTAGTTAAAAAAAGTCGTAACTGCAAGAAAACTGAATGAAGAAAAAAAAAAAAAAGAATCGTTCCAATCTGAGCAAACTTACTTGGCTTTTAAAACTCCTATTTGGATATTTTAGTGGACTTGAGGGCCTAATGATAATTTTCCCTGGAAGTGGTTTCGATTGCTGAAATCGAACATTTCATGACCAGCTTAAAGAGTGAAGGGAACGCCATTTACTTCTTGTGGTGTATTATATACCTATTATTACCTATGTCAATATTCTAGAAACTGCTAAAGTTCCTCTTTCAATCAGCACATTTATTTTATCCTAACATAACTTATTTTTTCTACTTGGCTTTTCTTTGGTTTTTATTTATCACATTCATGAATTAGATTCATTTCCTTTTTCTTTTCCATTCTAACTCTCTCTCTCTCTCTCTCTCTCTCTCTCTCTCTCTCTCTCTATCTCTATCTCTCTCTCTCTCTCTCTCTCTCTCTCTCTCTCTCTCTCTCTCTCTCTTCATCCCTTTTCTTATACACATATTTTTGTTCCGAAAGTAATGTCGTATTTATTTTGGAAGAATAAAAAATCCTTTGAAAACATAAGAAAAAAAAATTGCCAAAAATATAAAGTTTATTATAAGAGATTTTATTAAGTTAATATGAAAGTAATTATTTTATCCTAAACAGAAAAATATACAAAATTTATAAATTCTGATTATTAGACGAGGTCAGCAATTTTAGTTTTGTAAGATGAATTATTGAGTGAAATTGTGATAAAGATTGCCAACGTCACCTGTTGACTGCTAACAAGATGAGAAAACACAAATTTTTATTAAAAAGAAAATTCAAAATAATAATTTGGGATTTTTAAATATAAACATTCTCAAACTCAATAGGTCTCGTGACTTAATCACCTATTATATGCGAAATATATGTTTATTTAACCCCTCTATTACTATTATTTTTAAACAGAATACTACTGCTTTGAATTCAGCTTCTCTTCCACTAGATTGTTTACCAAACAAAAATTACTGCTCAAAATTTATGCACAAATCTCTGCTTAAATTTCTAATAAATAGTTAATATTATCCTCCATTTGCATCTCTACAACTTCTGTCAGATGATTTAACTTGGTGTACACATGGGATTAGAAGTCAGTGAAGGAGAGTAAGTAAACTATATTAGTTCTTTTATACACCTTTGCTCTTATCATGTAACGGTCATCGTTGCCGACAATAGACATGGTTAACTAGGTTGAAATCCACCACGAGTGTTTTTGTATTTTTCATAGTCCTCATGAACTAGAGAATCACTTTACATCCTCCAGCAATGGCTACAAAATAGGACATGCCAGGATCTTTAAGCTTGTGATGTCCTCTGGTGTAGTAGAAGGAATACTCGGGAATCAATCGTTAAACTTAGCTTAAAAATTGACCTTATATCCAGTCTTGCTGGTACAGAGGATTTATTAAATACATTCATTCCTTTGCTTACCGGCATTTCCAAAAGATTTGATTTTTTATTAATCTTTTGTAGAGAGGGCATAGTTTCCTTTTATTATTTTGTCGATTGAATATATCCATATATCTGTTATGAGGATTTAATTATGAATTACTTTATGATACATGCCTATTTTATGTGCTCATTATAGACATATGCATTTATAATCATTTCTTAGATATAGCGAAATATCGTTAAATTTCCAATTTACCTGAAATGTACGATCTATTAAACATATTCATCAATAAACTTCACATATATGAGTTTGATACTACTTTTTCTGATTATTTGGGTTTTATTCATGATTATGAATAAAGTTTTTAAAGTACCCAAATTTATCAAACAGAGCAATAAGAACATTATGCAAATGGCGTGATATAAAATGTCTAACGAATTATATTACTAAAATAGTATTTATCTACAAAAATATAATGTAATATACTTCTGATTAAACCACTCGCAAACTCTTATATGTTAAATTGAAAGTCATGTATATCCAGACAATTTTCTTATGCTTATACATATATGTGTACGTAAGTGTATGTGAATGTGTGTGTGTGTGTATGGGTTTATTGACAACGTTGGACATATATGTATATGTCGATATCGGAGTTAATTTATTTGACAATACACCTCCGATCAAAGCAAGAAAAACTTTGCAAAGTTTACAGGCAGGCATCTTTGATTATACCAGCTGAATTAGCAGACTTTATATATATATATATATATATATATATATATATATATATATATGTGTGTGTGTGTGTGTGTGTGTGTGTGTGTGTGTGTGTGTGTGTGTGTGTGTGTGTGTGTGTGTGTGTGTGTGTGTTCAAAAAATAAAGATTTATCATACATAAAATTAAACGTCTTTCATTACTGATAACAACAATGTAATAATGAATGTGTAATCCATTATCATTGATAAATTTCTTTTTTGTAAATCTTAATTGGAGAAAAATTTCTTAATAACACGGTCTCCCGGAATTTTATTTCTTTAGCTACAATAAATATCAATATTTATTTTGAAAAAGACAGTATTTATATGCTAGAGAGGATTTTCCAAGGGTGATGCTGGGGTTTGCAGTTGCTTAATTAATTGTTTTTTCGGAAGAATTCCTCTTTTTCCTGGCATGATTTACTAAAATAAGTGTTTTAGACCATTGGTTGTCCTACAATGTATACTTATCCAACCCCTCCAAATCTATAAAATGACACACAAGGTCAGTCTCTATACCGAGTATTACAGGTTTGAATTCAGAGATTTTTTCTTCTCCGAGATAGGTTGTCTTACCAAGATTAAATAGCCCAATTGACCGGCTGAATACTCTTTTCTTGTGTAGAATTCATGTATTCTTACCTATATCAAAGGCATTAACGCGAAATGTAATGTATACAACATTGCTGTTAGTTATAAATGTACCATGAGTGGAGGAGTCTCTGTGGTCTAATGACTAAAGTGCTGGAATGTGACTGTATATTAAATAGGTTTGAATCTCAATCTAATAATTATGTTCACTTTTGGAAAGATGTTGATGCCTTTTTATCCTCCAGCTATGGGGTAAATTGTATCACTTCTGTAAAGAATTCAAAGCAGTTCTTTTATTCTTTTAGGGATTAAGTCCTAAATGACATGTGGGCGAATATTTGATGTTACACCGCACATACTTTTATTTAAATATAGATAAATAAAATCATTTAAAAATAAACACATCCTTTATATTCCAAAATTTATTTTTCTCTGACCATGGTGCAGATTTAAAATGTTGACTATCAGCAAGAAAAATACAGTTTTATATTAAAATATATCAAGATGACAAAAAATATTTATATTCATTTTGACAGCCTTGCTATAACGAGGTAACAATATCATTAGCTTTTTTCTGGAAAAATATATTTGATATCATCAAGGCTGTAGTTAAAGTATTGCTTTCATTAATCCTCATAAGTCTTCTTAAAAAAGTTTATATGCCATTAAAACAAAGAAGCCGAAATAAACCAAATGACACCGGTGAGTTGTTATCTTGAAACTACTTAGGCTAAAACAAAGGTACGTTTTTGTTAACTTTGAATATACATAGATTAATTTTTATGTACATACCGTAGGATTATACAAACTTTTTAGTGAAGACTTTTTTATTTCTTTTTTATATATATATATTTGAGTTTTTTGGGGTTTTTTTTCCTTTTGAAGTACTCCGTTTTTGAAACAGGCAGTGACAATCGCTTCTTAGAGAACTACTTTGCCAACAATTACTTTTCAAATATTATACAACAATATGGAAAATCTTCAAAATCTTTTGGATTCGCATTTAAAAAAATAGCAGACTTCCTTGAAAAAAATCATATTCATTTAGTCTGAGATATTCAGAAAAGGTATGTCAATAACGAATAAACTTCTTAATTAACTGAGTCTTATTTTTCTTAACCCTTATCCGGAATTCAGAAAAATTCAGGATTTTGAGATGCAGCCTAATCACTTAAGGTGATTAAAATAGATGCGCTCATAAAATTTTCAAAATGTTTGGTAAAAACTCTAGAAGACTAAAACTATTAGAGGCCATTTAGATCTTAGAATTATTTGAATCGACCTCAAAATCCTAGAGAATTGTGTGCGTCTCATTCTTCAGGACTGATTTTGAATTATGGTTATACCATTTGTTTGCATGGTCATATTTCAATTTCTTGCACAATTTCCCGTTGATCTCGTCCTCCATCGAGCCATGTATAGTATTATAATCTTTCTCCACTTGTTTGCTGCATTTGTTTATTATATGCTTGAACGTCTCGTCTCCATAACCACATAATCTACATTTGCTATTAATAATATTTACTCATTAGAGTTTTTCACATCAGCGTTACCTGATGGTATTTTACTAGGTCTTTGGAGACCTAAGGAAACTTACTGTCAGTCAAACATCAGTGGGAAGCCATCAGCTTATGCTGGTATAAAAACCTCTCAAAAATGTAAAATATACTTGTTGAGACAGTGGTAAAGACTCTCAATCACATACTTGGGAAACACACATGCTTATACAAACTTCATAAATTGCAAAAAAAAAAAAAATCAACCATCTCATGTTCATGGACGACATTAAACATTTTGCCGAAAATGAAAAGGAAGTGGAACACTAATACAGGCAGTGAGGATTTAAAGTGAAGATATAAGGATAGAATTTAGCATAGAAACATGCGCTATGCTAATAATGAAAAGCTGCCATATGATGGAAGGAACAGGCCTACCAAATCATGATAAAATCAGAATGCTCGGAGAAAACAAAGTTTACAAATACATCGGAATATTGGAAGCGAACATCATCAAACATACGTACATTAAAGAAAAAAAAAAGAATACCCCAGGAGAAAGAGAAAACTAATCGAAACCAAACTACATAGCAAAGAGCATAAAAGACAAAACACGATTGGGTAGGCAAGGTCATTTCTTGGGAATTGTGCAAGATTTGACCTTAAAAACAAATGGTATATATACAACCCAGAATGCGTCATAGAAAATGAGACGCAAAAAATTCTTTGAGATTTCGAGGTACACACAAATCATGCAATTTCGGCCAGATGCCCAGAAATAGAAGCAGTCAAGAAAAGAAAGAGAACCTGCCGAACAGTGAACTTTGCCATTCCGCTTAACTAAAGAGTAAAACTGAAGGAAAGCGAAATTACAGATAAATACATAGACCACGCAAGAGAACTCAGAATACTATCTAATATAATAGTGACAGTGATACCAATAATAATAGGTGCGCTCGGTACAATAAACCGAATAGATGGCTACAGGGACTGGAGGACCTGGAAAGAAGAAGACGAGTGTACACCATCCAGTCTACAGTATTTTTGAGATCAGCCAGAATACTTTGAAGAGTTCTGGAGACTTGAGGAGACTTTCTGTCATTCAGACTTCTGTAGAAATCCATCAGCTAACGCTAGTATGAAAAACTTCCGAACGAGTAAAATAATAAGGATAAAAAAGAGGAAAAGGAAAAAGAGGATTAATCCAACAAGAACTGACCATCAAAACAACCACTATAGGATTAAATAAGTTCTTTCTTGCTAAACCAGATTGTATGCTGAAGTTCGTAAACACGTACTGAAGCACATGATATTTATTAAAGAAAGTAATAAAATTGCTAAACCACTCGACCTAACATCGAAACACATATGCATTAAATTGAAAGTAATATAGGAAAAGAAAAAACAATATGAAAAAGTATGAAGAAGCAAAAGCACAAGGAACAAATCGATTAAAACATGCCAGGGACTAAAAATCCCTACATGGACGATACGCACAAAGAATTAGAATGACTGATGTATCAATAGTTAAGACCAATCGATTGTTGAAAAGGGCTGAACAAATGGTGAATACAGATGGGATAATAATAGCAGTACAGAAAACGAGCCTATCGTATAGAAAGTATCAAGGGAAACATTATAAAATTGATCGAACCGAATATGTAGACTGGGTGAACAAAAAACTGAATCAATTGAGAACTAAGCACCCGATTACCCAATCCTTCCAAAAAAAAGAATATCAACAAAGGCTTAATATTACAGGACATTATATTAATTCGAAAACATGATAATACAACGAAATAAAAAAAATCGAATGACTTGTAAAAACACAAACCCATCAAAAACAGAAGCCAAAGAAATTAGTATCCTCTGAGACATTGCGATCCAAACTGATCGAAACAATGATCAATAGACCAGAAATAGTTTTTAAGTTCTATGAATGAAAAAAAAAATGTTCCTCCCAACTGATATGTCAATGCCAACGAATCATACTCATATCAGTCAAAGTACATAATATACTAATAAACAGAAAGACCAGGAAATATACTTTGAATGAATGTGATACCTTAAAACTACCACCGAGCCAGTTATAAGGGAGCCTAGTGTAAGAAATGGACATATGCACACATTAACAATATACCTGTCAGTCCCAACATATATGCAGTCTGAGAAAATACACAGTAACGTTGCTAATAACGATCAAGTCGTATTCTGTCTAATGATCCTTAGTTGGTTAAGTTAATACATTAATTGACTGATTTTTTTTTTTTTTCATTTTGCTGTGTTTATAGCGACTCTGCTTTGGTGCTTAGATATTGGAGATGATTTGATATTTATTCTGTTTTAAGTAAAACTTTAAGCAACCATATCAAATAGCGTGGATATTTTCAGTTTAAATGTTGCCTTTCGAATATATATATATATATATATATATATATATATATATATATATATATATATATATATAAGTTCATTTATACATCTTCTTTCATATGTGTCTCTATCATGAACAACACCTTAGACATGGAAATATCTAAATAAAATTAAGACAAATATCACAATGCGAGGAAAAATCTTCACACATGAAGCTGTAAATGAACAACATTGGAAAACAATGTTTATACATTTATTCCTGCTTACGTCATATAGATATCAATGAATGCCTTATCGTAATCAATAAATACGTTTCATAGAATTATAACCGAGAATAATAAAATAAGGGCTGTCAAGAAGAAACAAAGTAGAAATAAAGAATGAGCGCAATAAATAATTAAAAAAAAGAGACAGAAGATTCTATAATAAATTAAGGATTGAAGAAAATTTAGAGAATAAAAGGAGAAATTTTGAATAATGAAAACAGTATATGGAAAGGAAGAAAGGAAAAAAGCAAAACGGAGAAAGAGAGGAGTAAAGGTAAAGGGAAAGAGAAGAAGAAAAATGGGTAAAAAGAAAGAAGGAAATTGATTATATAATGAAATATTCTTGGCTGATTGAATGGACATATATAAATAATCAAAAGAAAGAAAGAAAGAAAGAAAGATAATATTTTAAAAATTAAGTTGAAGAACATATTGATTGGGTAATTGTATAATGAATGATTGTGAAAGAGGCTGTGTATAATAAATAATGAAAGAAAAAAATTAAACAAGCAAAGGAAAAAAAAACAGTATTGGGCGCTGGAGAAAATATAAAGATACAGTTTTATCACCAAAGATATATAGAACCTAAGTGAAAAAAAGAAAGAAAGAAAACCAGTAAAATAATAAAGGAAGAAGAAAAAGAAAGGAATTTTTGATTTTATTGTGTATGATCTTTAGTAACTGACAGAAAAGAAAGAAAGAAAGAAAGAAAGAAAGAAAGAAAGAAAGAAAGAAAGAAAGAAAGAAAGAAATTGAGTGACTGAAAAATAAATGATATTTCATCACTGATGCAAGCATATGAAAGGAATTAAAAAAAAAAACGTAATAAAGAAAATTAAAAAAATGTATAAAACAAGGAAAGAAAAAAATCCATATCAAATATACCTCTTCTGAAAATAAGATTGGGAGTGAAATAACGAAAGAAAAAAACAAATGGTTATGAAGAACAGAAGTGAAAGAAACTAAACGTCAAACAAAGACAAATAGATGGAATCACAGAAAAAAAGAAATAAATTAAACTCTCTGTCTCGAAGAAGTCAAAGAAGGAAATATAATGAATATTATAATGGATTAGTAAGAGATTAAAAGAGTAACAAAACGAGAAAAATAAAGGGGAAAACAAAATGGTGGGTGAACTAAAAAAAAAAAAAAAGAAGAAAGGTAAAGTGAAAGGTAAATTGGAAAGAATAAGAAAATATTAATTGAAGAGATGCAAGTCGTACGATAAGTGAAAGCTATGAAAATGCATATCTCTATCTAATGCAATTAGTTTGAGTGCTACATTTTCCATTAATGACGAAATCTAGGAATGAATAAGAAAAAATATAAAACGGAACACAACTGCGCAAACCATGCAGCGAAATCCAAGAGCAGCGTTGTATATATATATATATATATATATATATATATATATATATATATATATATATATATATATATATATATTGGTTTCATTACTTTACCAAAATGGAAATCAGATCAGGGTTTTTGGAGAAACAGAGGGTTTTTTCCATTCTTTTGTTTATTTCGTGAATCTTCCTGAGCTTTTATTCCTGTGCAACAAAGTAGAGATAAATATATGGAAAATTTGTAATCTTCCATAAATGTTGTTACTGGTTCAACTTATTTATAGTTTGTATATTTTATAATTCCTATTGTTGACGCACAATTCCGTTTTACTCTTTCACTTAACAAGCCAAACAGCACAGTCGCTACTAATTTATTATATTTAAAAAGCAACAAAAAATAAATATCTACGTTTATAGAGGCATTCATTAAGTTTCGTTCTCTCTTAATAGATTTGCGGGAAATCATATGTCGCCCTTTCATTACCCTGCATATTATTTAAGATGTATGAAGTGCAATTAAGTTATCTTTATTTCTCAACAACACAACAGGTAATAAAAACAAGTCTATTACCTCATATACATATGTATATATATATATATATATATATATATATATATATATATATATATATATATATATATATATATAAACAATTGGAGTCAGAATTATTTGCCTCCTCCGCTACTAATTATAAAAACAAACAGTAATACCAAAAATGTTCGTGGCTATTTCATGTGCATTCTTTCAGTAATAACGAAATAAATGATTCAAAAAATGTGCTCATAAGATTTTATTGTAATGTCAAACATCAACAGTAAATAAAATAAATCAGCCAAACATTTACCATTGTACAAAACCTTTGATCTTGCCATAATAATAAATTGTGTAACCGTTTTTTATGGCTATGTCTTTAATGATTTTTGATAGATCCATTCATGCTAATAGCAGATTCTGATCGGTATTTGGCCTCATTCTTCCCTGGTTTGGATTGGTTCGATTTATGGCATATGAACCATTGAAGCCTACTTAATGCCAGATCTGTTTTTATGCATATAAACAGTTTTATTTAAAACTATTCACTTTAACATAAGTACCCAGTTTAAATTTCAAAACAGTTCTATTCAAACAATTCACTTTAGCATAAATACACTGTTTAGTTATATTTGACGCAGAGATAGGAATCTATCAGGAGCTACTACTCAGGGCCTAAGTGGACCTGGCAGTCATGGCAATAAAGGGGTAGACTGCATTTCACAAAGCCTCAGCAATACTTGAGCTTCAATATCAGATTGTTAAGTGTTATACCAAGGACACTTTGTGGGGGCAGGTGGGGTCTTACCACTCTGCAGAATTGCAGACGGTGTATTCTACAGGCTCAGCGCACTGGGCCACTCGTTTAGAGGAGATTACCCCCTGCAGAGGGGCAGTCGGTGTATTCTACAGGGCCCCTATTCTTTTGTTGTAATTGCTGCTAGTTCCTATAAAATTGGGGTGGGGTCGTTTCTTTCCTTTTTCTCAAAATACTAAAAGCTTGTTTTAATGTAATTCGTAAATTCCAAATCAATTAAACATTGAACAAAGATAAAACTGGAATATTCATAATATGATTTTTAAAGAAATAAACCAACAAATTTACGCCTTCCTTAAACTTTAAATGAGCAACATATATTATGTATGCTCACAAAAAAAGAATCAAAACTGTTGTAAACTTTTACAAAGTATTGCATTTCTTTTAAATTTCTTAGTACCGTAACTTAACGTTATATTGCTATGAAATTCCAAAAGATTTTAGCCGATACTTATGCTCCTTCTTACTCAAAACTGACTTTCACGTTAAAATGTTTTATTAGTTTTCGATTTTGGGCTCGAATTTTCAGTCATTCTTACGAATTATCAGAATGATGCTAACGATTCTTTTTCGATATTGTAGAGGTCGGAATTACCGTGTTGTAGTGGCTACGTGTTAGATTTTAACATCTTTTAGATGATTTCGAAATTCAATCGCAAAATTACGTTCGCTTTTGGACAAAAAAAATTGGGAAATGCATGAACCTTTTTTTTCTCTCAGCTGTGAGTTAAATAAAACCACCACTGTTATCCTTAAAGGATGGTCCTGAATGTAATAATCCATTAACGTTTATATAAGCTTAAACAAAGAAATCAAAAAACAAAATCAAAATCAGATATTGCATGAATAATTTCAGATTTATAATGCTTTCTCTTCAAGAAATATATCATGTTTGTCTTCTCACGTTCTGTTTTTTTTTTTTTTTTGATTTAAGTGGAAATATAATTAGCATATAACAATTATCTCTAATGAAGAAACAGAAAATGAGCACTATAAACAAAGTTTTATTGTTGCTATTTTGCAAGCCAACAGTTTTGCAAGAGTTTAGACAACAATTACACAAGAATGCTGTGAGCAATCTTGAACATGTCCTGGCGGCAACACCCCACAAGACACCAACTGTACGGCCACCTGCCTCCTATCATGAAAACTATTCAAATAGACGAACCAGACATGCGGGACACTTCTGGAGAAGCAGGGACAAACTCATAAGTGATGTGCTCTTATGGAACCCCACATATGGCCGAGCAAAGCAGGACGACCAGCACGAACATACATTCAGCAACTATGTGAGGATACGGGATGTAGTCCAGAAGACCTGCCAGAGGCGATGAACGATGAACGATAGGGAAAAGTGGCGAGAGAGGGTCAGGGATATCCATGCGACCAGCACGACATGATGATGATGATGATGATGATGAAAATAGAGTATTTTTGAATTGAGGCTCCTTTCATTCCAATAGCGTAAACATTGTTTATTCTTTATTATCACAATGTTTGATAAAATTTAATTCAATTGGTAGAAATATGCATTTAATAGAAATGGTTAAGTTCAAAATTACTGGGAACTATATTTTTCGTCTAAATGAAGAAAGACCTGAATATATTTGTTTAAGTCAAAAAATTCTTAATATTTGAATCTGAATAGTATCATCAACCCTGCCAAGAAAAGGGCAATGATATAAACCTTAAAGAGATCTTATATATTTGCTTTAATATCTAAACTATAGCGAATGACTTCAATAATTTTTTTCTTCTATGGGGCCTTTTCAATTAGTTGCTAGAATAAGTTTTTATCGGATAAGGAGTAAACTAAACATATATTCTAGGTTACATACATATATAAGTGTTTATCAGATATCTTCATTTTTGATCAACTGTAAATTCCACGGGTATCTATCAAGATTCCTTGTATATACTTTAATTCTGATGCAATACAGTATTTCTAAATGTTGTATATTATTATGTTTCTAACAGTTATCTCTGTTTTATATAATTAATTTCTCTTTATCTCACATTTTTTTAAGATTCATAAAAAATATCTATTTCTGGGATTCAGAGCAACAAATTACACCCGTAAAATGTTTAAATCAATTTTGGACAGTGCAGTAAAATAATGTTGTAATACTCGCTGTTTCAGCGAGTAGATGCCTGGTGATCTTTGTATTTCTACCACAATATTACCAGACATTAATTATTCATATTTTAATATTACACTTGAAACAACAATATAGCTGCATAGTTGATACCAATGTAATATATATATATATATATATATATGTATATATATATATATATATATATATATATATATATTACTATTTATGATATAAAGGTAAGGAAAGGTGGTGACCGTAGTCAAAGATAACCCGAAGACTCCCATTTTGATAGCTACTACACCCAGGTGTAGGGATGACGCCGTTTTTTCTCTGAATTGCAACACTTAATCCTTGATCCATACTTTATAATGGTGAGTGTTAGGAAAGACGGTACCAAGTACCATTTTTGAGTCTTTAATAGCACTCGACCTGGGTTGATACTCTATCCACCAGGACATTGGCATATACTCTAGCCTCTAGGTCAATTAATGTTGATATATTTTTACGTGTACACGTCAAATAAATGTGGGTGTAAAGTTTGTTAAAAACGAAACTGATTTTGGTACCGCCAATTATATTGGAATAGTTTTAGTTCAACATATATTTTCATTCAGAAAGTAAGTTTAATATCATTTTTATTTCCATTTTGAAAATGTCTTAATTGCATATCTTAAAAGAGATACCTTTAGTTAGTTTATATCCCATTCTACAATGTGTCATATTGTTTATTCTTATAATTCATTAAATGTTAATCCTTCTGTACAAGGAAGTTTCCTTCATTTTTGGTCTCCTTCCCATCAAACATTCACTAATCGTTATAGTTATCGTAAGAAAGGTGAGAGATTATATCAAGCCAAGTTAAAACAAAACTGGTCCCACATAAGGAAAACAATTTTAATAAATTTTCAAATGATTTGATGAAAAATATCTAGGGTGTTTCGGAGAAGAATATTAAAAGTTTAGATATAATTATCTATAAACTTGCACATTTTCAAGAGATTGATGTTTACATTTCATTTTATTGTGGTTGGGATTGTTTATCCTAAATCAAAAAGTTCAGCTAATGAACTCCGTCTTCGCAAAAAAAAATATAGAGAATAAAGAAGACATCGTTTACTTGTATATAGAATAAAGAAGATTTTTTTAAAAAGAAAGTATTAAATAAAAACAGTTTTAGGAAGGAAAATCGATAGTTTAATACTTAAATCCTTTATTTTTTCCCTTTTCATAAAAATAAACAAATTCGGTGTCTGAAAATAAAATAATTTAGTTTCCATTGTAACATGGTTGTAAACTGTGACTGGTAGAAATTATGATTATGGATTCGAGGGAGCTCTGTTTTAAAAACAAACAGTTGCATTATTTCGGACACTTAGCCCTGACGTATTTTTATATATGAAAAATTTCAATAGCTTTTAACATTAAAACTTCGATTTATAGGATTTTCTAATATAAATTTATGTTTAACTTCCCTTAAAACTAGTCTAAATGTGCTACTGAAACTTATGAATAACTAATCGTAAGTATTTGTTGTGAATATGGATCATCTCCTCTTTGATAATTCAAGCTATAAAAGCTGTACATTTCCGCTTGTCAAGTAGACGAGTAGTAAGATTCATAATTGAATAAAAGATTACTTGACAGAATCTCTTGTCCGGTTTTTATTACAGTATTTATGCATTTATACTTTAACTTCTGTCATAAGAAAACACGTAAGTATGCACGTGTATGCGTTGAAATAAATTCGTTTTAGTAATTTATTATATTTACACGGGGTAAACGTGAAGTTCAAATCTGTTAGTAACCTTTGATAAAATAATATGAATCAATCATTATGTAGGTGGGTGTCCTCGCCGTGTAAGTGTTAAGTAAGGAATCCAAGTAAGTGAGTTCGAACTCCAGTCGCGCTATTACGTTCACTTTTGAATAAATGCTCTTGGCAAAGGTATGGACTCCTTATTCTTTCAGCTATGGGATGAATTGCACCACTGCTGTTCTTCTAGTAGGGTGGCTTTATATGCCATTAAACGAAGAAGCTGACAAACCAATCATTATATAGTAAAAAAAGAGCAAAATTAAAAGGATAAGTAAGTATCAGAGTTCGGACTTATTAAATCCTTCGAATACTTTATATATATATATATATATATATATATATATATATATATATATATATATATATATATATATAAGGATGTATATAATAGTAATTGTGATTCATAACCGTTTAAAATTTACTTCGCAGCTAGTATCTCCTCGTGAGTGAATGGTTTTGTGTTTGAGTCAACCGAATTTCGATCCCAGCTACGGGAAGATACTGTCTAGCCGCACTGATGAGTACTGAGGAACGAAACAGATCTGTCTGTGAATGACTATATATATATATATATATATATATATATATATATATATATATATATTGAGTTTTTGTTTTCGGAAAAATAAAATTTTGTACCATTATAACAGTATTTTCATAATTTTCTTTTTGACTTATACTTTAATTTTGATATTTTTTGCACAAAATGCCAAAATCGACGAAGCCATTCGCTGAGTTAACGACACATATTACAATTTCATTAAAAGAATGTTGCTCTTAAAAACAATTTTCCAAGAAGTGTAAGATTCCAAGATAAAGGATGAAATATTCATTATCAAGGCAGATGGAAACTGGTGCAAATGTTGACAGAAAAAGCGCTAGAATGCCAACTGTGACCATTGCTTCAGAAGATAGACACTTGATTTTAGAAAGCAAAAGACATAGAAAGAAAACAACTTCAGAATTGACAGCTGAACTTTATTCCTTTCGACAGCAACCGATGTCGCTCTCAACAGTGAAAAATTGACTTAGATCAGCGAAGCTCGGTTGTTGCAGAGACATTAAGAAGCTGCTGTTACGGAAGGCGAATAAGGAGAAAAGACTGTTATGAGCAAAAAAGCAGAAGAAATGGACAGTGAAAATGAGACAAAATTTATTGTAGTCAGATGAGTGCAAATCAGAGTTTTTTTTTGTTTATATATATATATATATATATATATATATATATATATATATATAAGTGGAGAGTTTCTGGGAGACGGGAAACTGAACGATGAATGTGTGCGTGAAGCAGTTAGTATGGCAGTGGGTCATTTATGTTGAGAAAGTCTTTTGTGGAAAAGACAGGGAGCTGGGGATTTGATTTAGGTCAAAGAATCATAAAAAAATGATAAAACCATTTGGTTTAGCAAAGACAAGCTATACCATTTGGTTAATACATAACTGGAAAAAAAAATCACCTTTTAACAATACAACGATCAAAAACACTCTCCTATATTAATTGAAAATTACCTTGACTAAAAAGAAAAAAAGAATAAAACACATGTTCGGAAACTAGGAATTGGCTGCTTCAATTTTCTGACCTCTCTCCGATTTAACTTGAAAGAAAATAGAAATTTCACGGAAAATATCCAGAGACTGAGAAGGAGCTTTTCCAATACTTGTCTAATGCTCGGGATGGTCTGCATATGCTGGGGAAAATGTATAAAGCAACAATTAAGGCAGATGGTTGTCTCTATTCAAGTAAGCAAAATACCTCTGGTTGACTATCTTTTATGATTAAATCAAAAATACCGTTATTACTGGAATTTTCGTTTTGACTCAAACAAAATTAAGAAAGTATTTACTTTTAAAAATATTTTTAAAGAAATGAAGCGATGTGCAAACATTTTGGATGCAGTATATATATATATATATATATATATATATATATATATATATATATTTATATATATATATATATATATATATATATATATATATAATGCTCATTAAGCTTATACTTGCAAATCTTTTTTAGCTTCCTCAACCGGAAATTGTTTGCATGCGTTCATGTATTATTACATTGTATTATAACAAAAAAGGCCCACGTCAAATACCCATTAACACTTACTTAATTAACGTTTAAAAGTCGAGGCTTAAAAGCATTCATCTTGTCAATACATCGGAATTATTGCGCGAACTCATTTTTGGCGATAAAAAAGAACAATCAAAAAACAAAAAGTCAGAATTTAAAAAAAAAATCAAAAACGTTACTAGTTTCTTGACTGTTCCTGCTGAACTTACTTCGTTGATGGGTTGTTGCTTTTTCTTCTGCTTCTCATCTATTTAGTAGAGTATATGGTGTTTATTTCTTGGAATATCCACTAATCTATATGTATAATTATATTACAAATATTAAATGTACGGGAAACATTAAAGAATTAGAAAAAAACGTACACAGCCTCGTTTCAATCTATCTTCTTCACCCATGATCTCACGTACTCTTATTACATTATTGCTTACTCTCTCTCTCTCTCTCTCTCTCTCTCTCTCTCTCTCTCTCTCTCTCTCTCTCTCTCAATATATATATATATATATATATATATATATATAGAGAGAGAGAGAGAGAGAGAGCTGGTGTGTATTAAATACACTAGTAGGTCTATATTCGTACATGACAAAGCATGTATATCTGGATAACCACACTTTGTATTTTCACACTTACAAAAACGCACATATTTATATTTTTAAAGTTATTAAGTAAGAACCATATATGTATTTATATGCTCAATGCACATACACAAGTCTATTGCTATTTCTCACACTCCTCTCTATCTCTATCTCTATCTCTCTCTCTCT
The DNA here is from genome assembly GCA_963585895.1 of Sepioteuthis lessoniana. Taxonomy (NCBI): domain Eukaryota; kingdom Metazoa; phylum Mollusca; class Cephalopoda; order Myopsida; family Loliginidae; genus Sepioteuthis; species Sepioteuthis lessoniana. The sequence goes on along the minus strand of OY757906.1, from coordinate 90,415,078 downwards.
CTCTCTCTCTCTCTCTCTCTTATTTTCCTCTCAATATATGTATATATAGAGAGAGAGATAGTGACAGAGGGGAAAAGAATGAGAGAGAGAGAGAGAGAGATTTTGGTAGATAGTAAATTACATGTATAGTAGATTAGATATCCTCAAATACATACACGCACAAAAATATTACAATGACATAATCATAACGCTTAGCTTGAGACAAGATATACAAAAGCTCACACCTAAAAATGCATATTCATATTCACTTGTAATGTCATCAATTATCACTAATTTCATTAATGACGCAAATGCTTTGTAAATATAATTGTCTTATCCTTACTTTTATTCCCGTGACTTAATTGATTAAGCGCAATTCTCTTAGCGATTCATATATTATTTTTGCACCCATAATTTTCTTCATTTTTATATTTTTATTGACTCATTCTCCGTTCCATTCTACTCGTCTCTATTTCCATTCCAACTTAAGAATTTATTTAGAAAAGTTTCGGCAAACTTCTACTCCTCTATATGAATGCAGACATTAAGAAGTAATCAAAAGTATATTATTTTATTAGCAAAAATAATCTTAGATTTTATAGAGAATACATTTTGATGCAATAGATTTATATATTGCATTATATGTTTACTAGCTGAAGTAACCATCTCTGTAGGGTAAGTTTTGATTCATAGATTTTATTTGGGGAAAATAACTTAAAATTATTTCCTTAATGTTTAAAATGGTTTAGCTAGAGATGTTTACGGTACTTGGAAGTTATGAAAAATTGTGTAATGCATAGAGTCCTGAAATGTTGAAAAATGTTTGGGAAAAGAAATCAACCTTTTTTCAGAAACCCTGAGGATGTCTTTTATCAATCAATATAGGCTTCAGCATTGTTCTACGCTAATATATGTTGTACAGGTTTATAGAGGGTGCATGGCGTAAATGTTATCTTCCCATGAAATTGAGACAGCGATCTAAATTAAAATCCTGAATGAAAGCGTTTAGATTTCGCGCTTGTTATATCCTGTCATTACTATCGGACGATCTGTTTATATGGCTATTTGGCTACAATCGGCCAATTTGGATCTCTTGACTTTGCTTCACTTCACAACTTATTTCAGTGGTTTTCTTTGTCACATCATGTCACTCCGTTGTTTTTTAATGTCTCCATTTTTGTTCCTTGACTTCTGACATCATCTCACGTTAATCTAAATTCTTCTCAGATGTGATGAATAAGGAAAACGTAACCACATTTCCATATTACTTCTATTTCTTAGTGACATTTTTTTCATTAGTCGACTGAATAAACGGGGAATCAGTGAGAACGTTAGAGGATTCAACCGTTCGACTAGAGTATTTTTCACTAACTTATTACCAAATGTCGAATAGTTTTGGTACCTTGATTAAACTATCCAGTGAGAAACGTGGTCTCAAATTTACTTCGATTTCAATTTCAGGCAATGATAGTGTTGTGTTGTATTTTTTTTTTTTGGCTTTCTTTTCCCGAGTTTAACTGCTCATGGCAATTACAGATCTCAACAATCTGTAACGTAAACTGAATGCTTTGAGAAAGACATCAATCCATTTCTCACGTTTACTTAGCATTCTTAATAGAAAAGACGAGGCTATTTAGCCTTGAAAAACTATTAGAACTAGACGAATTAATATTCTGAATTTAAGCCAGTTGTATCCGATTAAAAACCAACATTTTGTTGCCTCGTGCCCGAGTTAAGGTGAGTGGGTAAATATAATCACTGTATACAGCAGCTGGTTTGGTTTGGTTTGCTTTTTTTATTTAATAGCATATCAACCTTTGTAGGTTATTTAATGCCAAATATATTCTCCAAGAAGAACAGTAGGGGAACTATTTAACCCATAGCTGGGAGGATAAGGGGGTTCATACCTTTCCCAAGGGTATTTGCCCAAAAGTGAACGTAATAGCGCGACTGGAATACGAACTCGTTTACTACGATTCCCCAGTCCATCGCTTCAACCATAACACCACGATGACACCCCCGTCGTATACAGCAGCAACTGTCTATAAATATTTATGAATTTGTTAACACTTTTGTATGTTGTTATCCCATAGAGTTTCTTTAAAAACCTGTTTAATAAATGTTTGATCATTAAATATGCTTAATTATTTTAGTAAGTCCTGGGAGTAAATATGTTGTAAAAATTTGGTAACGTCATACCACAATTCGGCATCTCCCGATGCTTTTGTCTAGGTCGTAAAGATTCTTAACTGCTGTGATTTATGTAATGCCAAGCTCTCCAAGAGCTATCCACCGGATTTTCTTCCTGGACTTGATGTGTGTCTGAAATCTAGGGTTTAAAGCCTATTTGACTTTGACTGATCATCTTTGTTTTGGATACCCGAGCGATTTTTTTCAACACTCTGGTTACTGTACTGTAATTAAATGCATTTCAACCTTTCATGAAAATATTTTTCTAAGGTTCCCTGGCATTATAGCTCACTTAAAGTACGTAGGGCTTAACTTCCCGAATACGTCTACGTTGTACGTTCATCTGTGTAGCTTTAAAATAATACACGAAGTGAAGCAATGCATAACACGTCAACGAACTATTTACAAGTATTCATGAAGATATTGGTTTCTATGGTGGATAGTTCCTATCCTGTAAGCATAAGAATATTAATGAAAAAAGCTGATGTAGTGAACGGTGGTGACTTTGGTCCCATAGCACCTTAATTAAGCATTTCCAAATAGAAATGAGAATATTTCAGTGATTTTTTTTATTCTTTCTACTTCCCTAGATTTTGAATAAAAAATTCAGCTGTTTGGCTTGTTTATATTGTTTTCGAGAATGTACTTTTAAATATTTCTATCGTCTTGTAATCATTTTTTTCAAAATCACATTGTGTATCATATGTGAATTTCTGGTATATGCTAGTATGAAAAATAGTTTTCAAATGACCCAATATTTCTTTGCCGGCCTCAGTATATATGCATATCTTAAGTGTATTTAAATGTAAGTGTGATTCTCTCTCTCTCTCTCTCTCTCTCTCTCTCTCTCTCTCTCTCTCTCTCTCTCTCTCTCTCTCAGTGTGCTTATGTTATTGCGTGTCTCCGCGTTTTTCGTAGTATATAGATGTGGAAGTGTAATTCATGTGTAATTCAGTAAGTGTAAATTATATGTATTGTTCGACATCAAGAGTTTGAACACACGTTAGTCAAAGCTCAAAGAATTTTAAAAGCTTGTCTTTTACAGACTGTTGAAGTTATTATGCAAATAAAATAAACTTCAATAACTTAACACGTTCTAAACAAATATTTGTCATGCTTTACTCATCAATTTCCACACTTAGCAGATTATTGAACTAACTTTACTGTCATTTTCAACTGTTAGTTTTGGATTTTTTTTTAACTTACGAAAATGGACTGAAGTATATCTAAGTTGAGTACTCATAGCAAAGTAAAAGGTTCTAAAAGTTTGCTTTCTCGAGATGAATGTAAATTAAGTTTTAGCGAAAGATACACGTTTGACATTTCTTGGAAAGGCTTGAATAGAGGGAGTAAAAAAGTGAAAGAGTGCAAAATACTTTTGAATTGGCATCTGTTTAAAATTCCTAGTCATCCTCTTCTCGTTACAACAAATATTTTTAAAGTAACAAATTTGGGTAATGAAATAGATGAAAAGTCCCTTTTTTTATGTAATGCACCCTATTCGGATGTAACTTCCTAAAAATACAAAATAAAACAAAAATAGAAGGAAGCGTTTGTATGAAGACATAGGATGGTATTGTCGGACAAACCTTTATTGGAACATTTAAAGTTGATTAAAATTTTAACTGAACTGTATGATTTTATAGAGAAATTAATATGCATGTTACACGTTGAAATCACATGGTTTCAAAGTGAAGTAGATATGTATACATGACAATGCGCTTTCTCATGTACCTAAGCTTCCTTATTTGAACATATATCATTTACAAGAGAGAAGATTAAGGAATGGCTACCATCAAGTCTTGACCAGACTGAGATAAAATGTATATGGTCAATTGAGAAGATGAAATTATGTGAAGTAGACCAAAAGAATTAGGTCATTGTTAAGTAATTAAAGTCGAAAATTGAGACGTTTAAAATAAAAAAGAAATAATAAAATCAATGGATTATTGATTACTGACTTTTAAGGAGAAGAAGTATCATTATATTAAAGAATAAAGGATTAAATGATTTTTCATGTGTTTTCTATTTTTCTTATTACAAATGGTGATCAACATTTTATGATATCATGCGATTTTATTGGAGTAAAAGGTGATTATTTGGTTTCCTTAAAAATATAAAACTGTAGTTATTTTTCATAAGAATGCATCAAACAGTTTAAACTCGAGGTTTGTTTGTCGTCGAAATTGATTTTTGGAAACTTGTCTATTTCATTTCAATTCAAATTCGAAATATTAAGGTTTATGTGATTTGCTTTATAACATCCAACAATTTGTATAAACACGCTGAAAATTGGAATGAGACTGGAGGAAGCACTGAAGGTTATGTCAATGATTGAATATTCTTGAAATCCTTTTGTTTTCAATATATATATATATATATATATATATATATATATATATATATATATATATATATATATATATATATATATAGTCTAAAATCGTTCTCTAGAATCGTTCCGGCGAATATGGAGAGCACAGTCAGCCAGGGCTGTAGAAGACACAGAGTTCATCTCAGTAGATGGATAAGACCTATCTATAATTCAAACAGAATTAATTAACTATGTGCAAACGATTGACTGATACTAAATGGGATTTTTATTTATTTATTTATTTTTTTTTTTATATTTCTATGCTTTTAAACAACTTAACTGTGTGTAAATAATATTATTTGAGTTAGGAATTCTTGAGGTAATCTAACTGGGTGCAAATAAATGAGTAATTCTAAATTGAATTATTTCTGTTTGACAGAAATTCTTGAAACCGTTTAACTGTCTGTGAAAATTGAATCATTGATATTACATAGAAATACAAAAAATCATCAAATTACGTGCCCATGAATAATTTTGAATAGATTTATTAATGGTGAATAGCAATACTTGAAACCATTTACCTGAGGGCAAATAGAACTCTAAATTCAAAAAATAGTTGAATCATTTAACTGTGTGCAAGCAAATGAACCATGCTTGTTAAAAGTGTTATCTACCACCTATTCGTATACAAACAATATAACAGATATATGAAAAAAAAACACGATTTTTCATTAAATTATCTAGAAGGTTGATATGGCATGGAATCTAACCATTCAACCAACCAACTATCAAATATAATATGGGGATATAACCTGTAGCGTTGCAGGTTAAGTCCTTGATAGCGATATACTAGTATGTGAGTTCTAAACCCAACTGCGCTAACACATCTACTTTCGGACTGATGCCCCAGTTAAAGGGTCAATCCTCTTCCAGCTATCCTAATAATAGTACCACAACTATTCTTTTCCATCTTAGACTGGACTGCCATTACATTATATTACATTACGATTGACTTACTGGGCGACGAATTTTTGAAATCGAAATTTCAGTACGAAGCCACTGATGACTTTTTGCAAGAACAATGTATAACAAGCGGAAAATATAAATTCATCTTGCCAAATGCGAAAATATTCATGTCATTAATTGGAATTACATATGCTCATGAACGACTTTTTAAAAAAAATCAAATATTCTAAAATTGATTTAGGAACTAGGTTGTGCGACGACCACCAGGATGAAGCTTTGTTCTTGTTATCGACAAATATTTTTATCGCACAATAAGCAGAAGCAAGTGTCTCAATACATTATTTACCATTTCTAACCGAATTTCGTTTGTAGCAAGTAGTTTGTTTTGTTTTGTTTTTTTTGTTGATTGTAATAGTAGTTTTTTTTTAATGTTTTTCCTGCAGTAAAATAAAAAAAAACGTTTTTTTTTTTGGTTAAATATGTTTGTATTTTTCCCTTTCTTTTTTGTTTTTGTTATTCCTGCAATAGAAAAGGAGCTTGTTAAAATAAAATTATGCTAATTTCCCTATTTTGCTTTAAACCTCCATAAAGTTTTTTTTACGTGTTGAACAACATGGGCACCTTAGATGAAAAATGGTAGACTAGAGAACCTAGATAAATGAGTTCGATTTTTATTGGGATCCCTATTCATACGCCCTTGAGCCTCATCTGACCCCAAAAACTTAGTAAATTACGATTGAGCAACGTGGTCCTCCTCTATGGCACTACAAAGTTGTTTGGCCTTACCTCTCTAAAAGTTTGCCGGCGTCTCTTTTAAAGCGTGGCTTTATCATCAGGCAAGGCCATCCTGGATTTTCTGACCTTTATTTATCTATTACATCCTAATGATATTCATGAAGGCCATGGAAAGGAGAATTAACGGCTATATCGGCAGATGGCTTGGACAGCAAAGAAGTCTGAACAGTGCCACGTTATATGGGACATCAAATGCATTTGTTTTAAAGGTTTGCAGGGTGATTTTTGGCCTCTTGGACTAGAAAAAACTTAGCGATATAGAAACTCTAAATACTCAAAAGTAGTGGCCGCAAGTATCAATGTAAAAACTGGAAAGACATCGAGTTCAGTGAGGCAGCTGAGGATAGAATAGGGGCGTTTTAGGTACCGAGTCCCATAGGGACGGCGGCAACAGGTCACGCTAGCCTGGTCTTCTTTACTTATCCACTAACTGATGAAGCTTGGAGAAAGCAGAATCAACTTCTTATTTAAGAGGACGTCCAATATTAAGGATAAAAGAATATTCAAGATGGGGAGAATAACCAACCAGAGTGCATGGACACGATGGGAGAATTTTTACGAAGAAATATCTGATGGTTGGGGATCAGGCGTTCGGGTCGGATTAAATTGTTGGCACAATACTGGTGTGGTGAGAATTTTCTTATTTGTCGGAAGAGTGAGACATCATCATGTCCACTCTCTGCCGGGAAACACGTTTTAAGTGCCTGCACGACATCCCTTAGAGATAGGAGGTACTGATAGAGACATGACCAAGTACTCAAGTCATTTGCATGTTCAGCAGTCACAGCCATCCGTGTCAGAAGGCTAGGCCAGGTTATTTTTTGATGGCCTCGACAGATTTAATGCCCAATCTTGTTTAGCAGTTGGATTTTTAAGGAAAATAACCCTGGATTAGTATGTCAGTAAAATAGTTTTAAGCGCTGCTATTTGTTCTTTGCCAACAGTTGAACAGTTTAAGGAAAATAAACACAAATAATTCTTTCCACCATGGTTAAATGACTTCAAGAATTTATATTCAATTCTAATTGTTCGATTTAATATGCATTATTATGTTGTATACAGTTAAATAATTATCAGTATAGTAAATGATTAATAATTCTATTTGACGCACCGATTTGACCTTAATAAGTACTATTATTCAGGAGCCTTACCATCCAAAAGTTTATTGTTATATCTTGAACACATATTGGCAGGAATACGACCCAGCTGCAGAGATGCAGCCGGCGCATACTACTGCCCAAAGGTCTGAGCTTCCGTGTTAGAAGTTGCAAGTTTGTAATGAAGTCAATTACCTTTGACAAAGTTGACGAATCCCCCAACCTGCAGCCCGGAAAACGACAACTTTTATGCTCTCTTTCGCTGGAGACTAGCTGAGTGGAAACAGTTTGTTGGGGTGTCTCTTTTACAGATGGACTCGCCCACATGTGACATATATCGGCTAAGCTTTCTTTTGCGCAGGCTCAGAGCCGTCACCAAGAACAGAAATTAATATTCATGATTGTGTTAAGCTGAGGAGGTGTTTCTCCCAGATATCGTTTATGTATGTACTATTTTCTTTTAATATATTTCTTATCACTCATTTCCGAGTCGTGTTATCATTTGAACCTCCCATTGACCATAACACATTTGTAATTTCCAGAGAAGACAGTAACATCTTCTTTGCGCCTTGATTAAATGATCTGGTCAATCGTCTGCAGGCAAATTGTAATGCTTTGATTTACAGTACCTTAAAAATATAATATTGAAAAGGACTTTGAAAGAAATCTGGAAAAATACCAGGTACATGAAGAGAAAGTCAGGTCCAAGTAGTGGTGGACTGTCTGTCTTCTTATTGGAGTTGGATGCCCTGATTTTGCAAGGAGGTCATTAGGCAGAACCCGAAGTCTACTTGAATTGATGGGGAAAAAAGACAAAGGTTATCAAGGCAATATCAGAACCTGCTGAAAAAGTTTCGATATTGTAGGTGATTAGAAGATAAGAGCTCCCCGACAGACATCGGTGAACATTGAGAAGCAGCTTGAATTTGAGAGGAGAAGGGAGGAGAGAAAGAGGCTGCAAGGAAAACAAAAGAAAGTGATCCCGGTCACTGTTTTTGTTTTTTTTTTTCAGTAAGATATTTAGTTTCTGATTGTATAATTTTAACAATGAGGTAATTAAAATGACTATTTATTTTACTTTTAACATGAAATTTTGATTTTGATTGGGCAAAACAAATTTCTCGACATTATGTAGTATTTTTTCACCTGTCAGCTCAAAACGTCTTCGTTTAGAAACTGTATCTTTCAACGTATTATACCTAAAAGGAAAAAGACGAGGAATCAGTTGTTCCCCTTTTGCCTTGTCGTGACCTCGACGGAAGTGACATATGTCATTTCTCATTAGTCATTCTCTGTTTAAAGATCAGCTTCTATGCTCGGTTGTACGTGCTGTTCGTTATTGTTTACTTAGTGGACATTTGCTTCAGAATCTCCTGCTGGAATAGGTTTTATCCTATTGGGACTACTTGATTGAACGGAAGTGATTTTCGAAGAACAGAAACTTCTTATGACCACAAGTTAATAACTTAGGGGAAACTGCGCATCCTTTGTGGTGTATTCTAACAAATATTTATAAACTTTTATATCGGAAGTAGTCATTCAAGCCCTGTTATAGAAGGGTCTACTTTGTGCGTCTTGTTGTGGAAAGGCAGAAAATCGAAGTAAAATGTGAGTTTAATTGGAGTAAAATTGTCCCATATATATATATATATATATATATATGTGTGTGTGTGTGTGTGTGTGTGTGTGTGTGTGAGTGAGTGAGCGCACACGCACATGCACGTTCGTGTGCAGTTGTTTAGTTTGGTTTCTTTGTATAACGTCATTTCTATCTTCGGGGGTTATTTAATGCCGAAGACATCCTCGTTGAAGAAAACTGGTAGTAATATTTAACACATTGCGAATGGAAATAAGGGATTTTATACCTTTCCTATGTCTATTCATTTAAAAAAGAAACATAATAGCATGGACTAGTAGGGATCGAACATGCCAACCCCAGTGTCACAGTACAACATATTTGCCACAAGGACTCCTGTATGTATGTTAGCACGTATGTGTATGCGCGTGCATGCGTGCGTCCGTGTGTGCGTATATTTAGTATGTCAGAAATCACGAAAAAAAATGCAAGATCATAGCTAAATCAATCCGATAATAATTATATTTACATTAGAATCCTCAGTAAAGTATAGTGAGGTTAGATTGACAACTATATAATGGAAACAGTGCTCTACTTCAATCACACAAAATACATTAGTTCATTTGTTATTACTATAGAAAATACTGTTAAAAAAATCAGTTTTATAATGCAAGAACAGAAGAAATATTTACCCTTCAGCAGGCTTTCGTGGTTCGGCGACAATATATAGTGTTATCAGAATGTTTTTTATTTTTTTTTAAAAATAAGCATCTAATGTTAACATGTAAGATAATTAAACAATAATGAATTATTCCCGGTCGAACATTTTCCCCAAACTGAACATCATTTTGAATGAAATGCTTTAATCTGTACAATAGAAAAATTTCAAATAGAATAAAAGACATATTAACCACCATCGGATTCACACTGGTTATAGAATACGCCGCCAAAAAGATAAGTTTCCTGGGTATGACACTAAACTGCCAACTGTTGTTGGCTATTGGAAATGCATTCATTACCATTACTCCCAAGCTCACTTTGACACACTGTGATTATGTCAATTAGGATCTCATCAATGGGTCATACATATCTGTTTTCTAATTAATCTTTTTAGATATTACTCATTGACACTGTATAATTATATATAAATTATTACTTGCGTTAATAGTTATTTGAATCCATAGTTGTTAATCATAATTTTTTTTAATGGCTTAAAACTTTGTTAGAATTAATAAATGCAAATACTTATTAAACATTTTATAATTGTGTAAATTATTTGTATAGATAAAAAAAGTTTGATTTTATCACTGTAGGCTAACTTACTATTGCTTTTTTCATATTTACCAACCCCTCCGCTCGGGCAGGATATGACTCAAGGTCAATTTTTTAAGTGGAGTTTAACAGGTTTGAATTCAGATTTTTCCTTCTCGTAGACTAGTTGCCTAACCAAGGCTGAAGAACCCAGTCTGCCCTACTATTTTACCATAGCTGGAAGGAGAATAATTGGATTCATACCTTTCCCAACGGTATTAGAGCTATGTGAAATGCAATCAGTCTCGTCCAGCATTTGAACTCGTGTCGCCGTGTCCATTTCTTACGACGATAACCATTACACCACGGGCACCTCTAACTATTGTTATTATAGACCTATAAAAATTGCAGTTCACTACTGGAAATATTGTTTTGATTGTTCTCTAGCATTTCTAAAACAAACAGCTTTCGTCATTTAATAACTCATATAGAAGGGATGTGTAATTTATCAAATAATCCTAAATCTAATTCTACTAACCAGTGCGGATTAAAGGACGTTTACGTGTAGAACCCCTTACTCTAACTGTATTACATAACGTGAGTGCTGAGATAAGCGCTCAGAGTGGAGAATCTTGGCGTAACTTGATACCAGAGAGTAGACAAAGGCTCAAAAGAAGCAAGGTTATAGAAAGCAATCTCAAAGTACGGAGGTTGAATTTCTACTTCACTCAATACAAATTATCTCCACAGGAACCTTTTGTGTGTATGGATTTTTTCTAGTTTAGGTGCGATATTTTTTTTTAAAAAGGGTTTATCATTGGTGGGCGTGCTTTAGTTAGGATATTAGTTGTTACAGATGTGTACAATAGTATTTACGCTAATTGATACGATCTGTCTATGTTTAGATGTAATTTTTTAATACTGAGGTCTTCAAAGTTTGTACTGTTCATTTGTAATTATGTCTATATATGGTTTTAGTGTTAAAAGTGAAGATTTTCGTATGTCAGCAGATATGAATTGATCTGTATTATTACTATGTGTTTTAGTTACATGTCGTTTGATGGTACTGATATCAGCGAGGTAGTAGGTGAAACGATGAGTGAGGTTGGTAGCTGTATTACCAATATATGTATTGGAAGTTCGTATGGTGTCCAGGAGACACTTCTAAAATGGACATTTAAATATGTTAACATCATTTGTTTGGTTTGACTTGGTTAGTATTTGGGGAGTTGGGCTTATTTCGAACAATAAGATTTGCTGCTTAAAATTCTGTGTTCGAAATTGTGAGTTTAATTTGCTTCAGATGTTCTGGGGATTTAGTGTTTTTATGTATAACTTTGGCTATTTCTTGCCCCAACTAATTTTTAAAGTTTGAACATTAGATTTGTATAAAATAATTTATTTGTGCTATTATTGTTGCTGTTTTCGTTATTTTAGTGGATGTTATGAAGATAAAGTTTTATTTTCAGCTCGATTAAATTATGTGGAAAATTATTGGTAATTAGGGTTGGCTTTACCTTAGTTATTATGTCGTAAAACATTGTTTTAGATTAGGAGATGGAAAAGGCATTTTGGATTAAGATTTTTTAATTTTTTTATAGGGTCTATTTTATATTTTTAGCAAATTTACTTGGATAGTTGAGTATATTATGTGATTACATTTTTCCTATATACAGAGGTAGAAATGTTGTTATAGTTTGTAGAGTCAGTGAGTACGTCAAGGAAAGGAATTTCTTGTTGGTGTTAAGTTCAGTACTGAACTATATATATATTTATATATATATATATATATATAAGTGTGTGTGTGTGTGTGTGTGTTGGCAATTCCGTTGAGACGCATATAATCGTGTATGGACGTATATGAATATAAGTTGTATTCGTTTATTAAATGATATATAATCTAAAATAAATTACGCTTATGTATTTTTATCGGAAGTGAAGAAAATGCACTCACTTATTGTGTACTAAATAACATTTCAGGAACTTAACGCCTTATTAGAGCCAGAAGCAAAAGGCATAAAACTATATCCATTATAACATGGCGTGTATTATGGTCTCTTCTGGTTTACTCTTCGTTAGTATAATTTCATATCAATATCTTCCCACAGGGTACATTTTGGAAATGGACAAATGGAAAGTTTTCACCGCTCCATGATAAAAGATCAAAGTATGAACACTGACCAGACTCCACTATTAGTAACCTTTGATATTATCAAAACAATAACAGGCAGAATATTAAAAATACACTCTTGAAGGAAAGACCAACTTATATTGCAGTAAAAGAGAAAAATAAAAATGAAAAACTTATTAGACCTTAAGACATGGTCATGTAGAATGTTCATATCTTTCAAATCACTTGTAGGTTGTTACAATATTCCTTTGGGTTGTTCAGGCTAGTGCAACACGGTCAAAAGCCGACTGTAATGTTCTTATATTCTAAAGAAAATTAAATTCACGTTAAGCCGACTGGTCGTCATATATACAAAAGACATTTCAAAGGTGAGAATGCTAGCAGCTGAGTAGAATGCCATACATTTTTACGGTTCTTTGATCGACCTTTTTACGTCATTCTAACTACATGTAACCTGTGGGGAAAATAATATTCCGTGAGCGATATTAATATGCTAATTGTAAAGTTCCTGGAGACACTATTAGAATACAATTATAATCACATTACTAATATTGTTCATAAGCCGATTATATTTTAAGGCTACGTTTCTAAAATTCTAAGGAGAAGGATTAAAATAAGGTATGTAATAAAACGACTGGGTATGAACAGATGGTCTTGTATTTCATATTTTAATTATTCATTTTTATCCCATTACACTTGATGATACATGTGTATTCAGACAGAAAAACTAAAAACTAATCAAGACAAAATTATTTTTTAAACTAATTTCTTTCTCAACAAAATTGGCTTCTTCATGAATACGCTTAAAGCAACGCCATTTCTTTACTGAAGTACATTTAAGATGAAGATTTGGGAATAGATATTGGTTGGGATCTATGCGTAGGGAACACTCTTGAAATTTTTACAAAGCCCTCTGATAAAACTCGAGGACTCTCGCTGAAGGTGCAACTTAAGACTTGGAGATAATTCAAAAAAGGGTTCGATCATTCACCGGAAAAGGAACTAGACACAACCTGAAGATAAAGGCTAAGGAAAACTGATCCATAACTCACTCGAGTTTGATAATAATTTACGAAAGAATGGGTCATACTTATATCGAGTTTGAAATAATACTTCACGTTTTTCTGTTTTTAAGACTGATCTAGATAGTATTTATAATATTTGCAATGAAGTGAGTTGGATTTTTCTGTGAATAGGGTACTGTTCCTTTCCTGATTTGGACAATTTCATCTCGTCATCATTATTATTTCGTATTGTTTTTTTTTATACCAGCCAACTTTCTTTGGGGTGCCTATGCTATATATATATATATATATATATATATATATATATATATATATACACGATGTGCATTGGATAAGTTTCCAGACTTTTTTCATATGGGCATCAAAAATTGTCGTAGACTCTTGAAAAGTCAGTATGTTATTGCTATACATCTTATGAGATGACTGACTACTTTTTATGATTTCACGTTCAAATGAACAGATATAGCTAAAATTGGAATACACCCAACTAAAGCCTGATTGACACCGTTGGTGAATTTCTAAAATGCTATCTGACACTTTAGAAGAACGACATGCAGTTAAATTCTGTTTTAAACTTGTGAAAATGCTACAGAAACGTATGGAATTCTTCAGACTGCTTTTCGACCATCTTGCATAAATCATACATCAGTTTTTGAGTGGCAAAAGAGATTCAAAGAAGGCAGGCAATCTTTGAGGGATGATGAGAGGTGTGAGAGGAGTAAGGAAGTCAATACACCAGAGTTGATTGTCCAAAGGGTTAGGGTTAGGGCTACTATGTTGAGGTTTTAAGGGAGTTCAGGAAGAGATTCCTAGGAAAGAGGCCAGCACTCTTCAAATCGGGTCTGTGGCATTTCCACCAGGATTATGCACCAGTCCACAATTTCATCCTTGTCACAGACTATTTGACCAAGATGGGCATCAAGACAGTTCCTCAGCCTTTAGTAGTCCAGACCTTGCTCCCTGTTACTTTTGGTTATTCCCTAAGATCAGAGGCTATCGTTATGAGCCAATTGAGGAGATGAAAGAGTCTGCGACGAAGGTCATTGACATGCTCACAGAAGTTGATTTCCATGGGGCCTTCCAGAAGCTGTTGAAACGGTAGAACAAGTGCATAGCAGCCGGAGGAGATTATTTCGAAGATGACTAGAGTTTCGTGTGTGTACTATCAATAAAAGTACCCATATGAAAAAGTGTGGAAACTTATCGTATGCCACTTGTATATATATATATATATATATATATATATATATATATATATAGAGAGAGAGAGAGAGAGAGAGAGAGAGAAAGTGAGAGGAAGAAAGAGAACATTAGAAGAGATTAATGTAGAAAAAAGTTTAATTCCTGCTACGTAAAGTGTGACGAGGAAATATGACACGCTAATACATTTGCTGGTTATGGGAGAAGGCAGCTGCGACTCTCTGACCGTCAGCGGAAGATAGTAGTAAGCAAGAATTACAGAACAGTGAAAGTGGGAGAGGCTGTATCTCCTTCACCCCTCTCCGTCATTACAAGGTGATATGGGTCCCGGAGGGTCTCACTCTCTATTAGCCATCTGTGCATCAGCGGAGAAGCAAATATATACTTAAATGAATATGGAATAAGTGCATTTCCATTTTGCTACATATTCATTTTTTTACGGATTTTTTTTTTGGGCTTCTAGTTTTTATGACTCATAAATCATTATTCATAATGTTTATATCAAATGACAGATTTTTTTTATGATGGTCTATTTATTTTTCAGCAATTCTGTACATATTCTAAAGTGATGATATACATATTCAAAGGTGTTTGTGTATGTGTAAATGTATATGTATGTATGTATGTATCTATGTATATCTGTGTGTAATTGTGCATGTGAGTATTTATAAATATTGAACTGATATGCTTTCGTAAGCACTCCGTTTTAGGGTTTGTTTTCAATTAATATTTTAATTGATTGTACATGTACGATTATTAGATTAAACAAACATGTATATTAAAATTCTGGTCGTCTATACAGAAGTCTTAAAGAGAGAAAAACTCCTAGCCTCTCTCAAAATTATAATATTGTTCATTTCTTTTTGATTGGTGGTGTGCCAAGAACATTTAATTAACACTTCGCATTTCGTGTCATATCTATATATATATATATATATATATATATATATAACACTACTGATTGGTAAAATATTATTGGCCCCTGCTAACATTGTAGTGTATTTTCCTAGTTATTCTTACAATTTTCCATCGTTGCTCATGTACATAGCACGAGAAGGAAGCCGGATGCACGTTTGTTTCTTCAATACAGCTTCCGAAAAATGCTCATACATTTGTAAATAAAGACTAAATCCTTTTAAACACTTTCCAATGCAGTTCCAATGCAGTTCTTACTTAAACAAAATATACTGAGTTACCTTAAATGGTCCAATTAACAATAGCTTCGCCGAATTGGACGTTTTATTTTCAGAATTTTTTTTCCATAAATGTAAGACCTGCCTTGTTTAAAATTGGTTTATATAAAAGTATTTCCTGATCGAAAAATATTTGTGTGTAGGCTCTTTCATGGCCAACTAGTAAACACAGCCTCGAATGTCAAATTTCATGAGTGAGAGCTAACACGCCGAAATAATATTACAAAAAAATAATCTATTAATGCCCTTATATGATATTAACCAAAAAAGATAATTGACTTTAAAAAATGAACAGAGAAAATTATATAATCATCTTTGTAGAATTTATCTGATGTTATCTTTATTCCTTTCAACATTAAGATGCCTATTTACAGTTTGTCTTTTCATATTCCACGAATTATATATGGCTGTGTGTTACCTTGCTTTTTTGATTTTCAATCGCCTATACGGTCAGTTTTATTTATTGCCAAAAACTGTTTAGCTTTAATTTTATTCAGAAATATAATAATAAAAGATTGTAAACAAACAAAATAATAGCTAATACAATATCTTATTGCTATAAAAAATAAATACAAGCAAAAAAAAACTCTTAGCAAAAATTTCTCTATAAATCGATTTTCTTTTGACCTTTGCTCCTTTTTAAACATTTTCCTGTTTGATTTCTAACTTCATCCGATGCAAACGTTTTCTTTGTTATCGAAAAAAATATATTCACAGTTCTTGCTGCAAATTCAAGTCCTTTATTAGTGTGTTTTTCACAAATAGAAATATATTTTGGAGAAAAAGTTTCAGAACTTCTTTCAGCAGACTGTCTTATAATGGATTGATAATCTTAAACTTTCTCCGTTTCCCACCAAGTTCTGTATTATTGTAGGTTTTTCTCTGCCCCTCCAACTCTGGGCAGTCTAGCGCAAGTCTACAGATTAGAATTACGTGAAGTCTGTTAGTTTCTTGCTCCTGCCTTCCTGTTGATCTCTCTAATTATCTTATTTTCTCTCATCTGAAATGTGGTGGAATATCTCAACAATATCAATTTTCTCCCAATTTGGATTTCAAAAAGTAATTCCACCCACACGACACCACCTCCTTCGTTTGTTGTCTAATTCCCTCTTATCATTCCCCGAAAGGTGCGCTCTTCGCAAATTGGAATAACAAATAATTTAATGTGGGCGTGATATTAAGTCTGAAATGTTTTTTAATGAAAAACTATCCACATTTGAATTTTAAAAAAAAGTAAAAACATTATTCCGAATTTCCGTTCTTACGTGGTCATGGGTCGTCACATTGACAGGTATTGATCTCTAGAGTCAAACCTACTTTTGATTTATGTTTTTACATCGTAGACAATCGGAACAATAATTATCTCAATTCTCAATAGCCATAACAATTCGCTTGCATTCAAAAAATACATATTTTCTTTTCTCATCAAATAATAGGTTTTGAAGATCAATACTTCCTTTGAAAATTGATTTCCGCCTACCTACACATTTGTAATGTACTGTCTTATTCTTCAAAAATCGAAATAGATCGAATCTTCTTTTTTCATTAATAAATTTATCAGATCAGATTCCTGATTCATAGGTTTACTTGTGTGTGTGTGTGTGTGTGTGTGTGTGTGTGTGAGAGAGAGAGAGAGAGAGAGAGAGAGAGAGAGAGAGAGAGTTGTGAAATATTTTTGAATGTCTTGTCCAGGAATTGCAATCAATTTGTTAAACTTTAAATGATGATGGTGAGAAATGAATTGCTTATAGTTTAAGTAACAAAAATATTCTGTAAATCAATATTATACCAGACGCCAAAAGAATCCCAATCAGAAAATGATGGAATTTTCCTATCAATATGTTTAAGCCCTAAGTGCCATCAGTGCTCTACTAACATTATGCAAGTAAACGTCATTATAACACAGGACTTGGTATGTTGGTATAAATTTAAGTATATATCATTAATAGGGCTTCCACGAATTAGTTACTTTGACTATCTTTTATGGAATGTTCATATGAATGTATTGTCAGGGAAAATTATTTTCAATATTACAGCCAAAGATTTGTACTTTAGGTTAACATAATTTACGTCTGCAAGCCGACTTTAGATGCTACTTTTAATGTCAATTCTGAAGGCATTAGTAAACGAAATTATGCAAATATTATCAAATAAGTTACTACCATATGCCTTAGACAATTGTAATCTTTCGCAAAACTTACCGTAACCTTACCACAAAAACAATAAATGTCTTCCTTGTAAATTTATATTTTGCTTCTTTCTTCAAACCACCACCACCATCACCCTGGCAAGTTTTCAAGGGTGCGAGATGAAAACGGTATCACTCAGCTTGGCTTTCTTGTTCCGATCTTAAGCAATCATCATGCACTTCTGGCCTGTCAAACTTGTAGCTAATTCGAATGCAGAGTATTTCTTCTTGTAGACCAGTTTCACAATCAGGACCTAACAATCTAGACTGACTTACTGTTTCCTAGAAGTTGAATCTAGTCTAGGACATTGGTGTGTTAGAAAATGCAATGGGCCTCTTCCAGAATTTGATCTTAATTCTCTTCGACAATAACCATTTGGGCACTGCACTTCCGTCCATATATTAACACTAGGTTATCAGTTCCGTTATCGTCTTTTTTTTCCATTAACCATTCCCTTTATTTGCATCTATTTCTTCGGAACAAAGAAGTGTGTATTTACCCAACTCCCCACCATGGGCAGGATAGGACACAAGGTCAATTTTAAAATGGAATGTAATTTGTTTGAACCCGAAGTTTTCTCTCCCCTGCAACGGTTACCTAACTTAGTGTAACGTAACCTGTCAACACTTTGACTTACCCATAGCTTAGGGAGTATAGATGTATTCATGCCTTTTCCAAGGGCTTTATAACGAAGTGAAACGTAGTCTCAATAAAGATTTGTAATCTGTTAGTCGATTCCCTTTCCTGCGATGATGAACATTACACTATACATGCCTCTTTGAAAATCACTAACCATCGGTAAGAAGTTCACCTTCATTAATCCTTAAATAGCAGAGAGATTTACAACTAAATGGTTCTTATATAGACTTTATGTACAAAACAAACATATTACCTATATACTAACAAAACAACTATAAACATACAAATAGCATAGAATTTCCCTAATATACTTCTGAATATAAGCGTTTATTTATTGTTGCATGTTAAGGTTTTCTATATTTCTAATTTGATTTGATTAAGTTAATTGATTTTAATGATATGTCCACACATTAAGATTTATTTTATACCAAGAATCTCGTGAATTATACGTTTGTATTGTTTGTGTGGTTGCTTTTTAATATGTATTTCCTTTGTTTCTCAAACCGTTCGAATACGCATAATTTATAAACAGATACATTTGTCCTATATATAGTACCCTAAGAGGCCGGGTCACACAGGGTGTGGGGAAACAATGCCCAGGAAAGCGTGTTTCAGATGCCCATAATCTTCAAAATTAAAGTCACTCTATAAGGAAACCATTTTTTGAGGGTTCAGTGTATTTTATGCTTCAGTGACAGGTCCAATTATTCATTCAGTAATCGTAATATCTAGACATATCCCTGATACATTTTATTAGTGATCCAATGATATTAACTTAGTTCTTGAAAATGGTCCATGAAGAAAATCTGAAATGTATTGAAAAAAATGTTTTTTGATCTGGGCAAAACATCTGATAATCTCTCACTGGAAAGCTCAAATCAACTATGATAATAAACAATACAACAATGGCTTTTTCGGATCAAACAGTTAAACGAGAAAACACAATTATTCTTTACTTTGTTTTCGCACAATACAACTAAACGCACTACTTGCAAATGTATTTAAGACAAATACAAATCTCACACGCAGAGCTTTGTGTGGGTTAAGAAATAGAAGATAAATTGTTTCGGACAAATCGTACCCTATCTAAAAGAATGGAGCAAACAGAGAAACACTTTCCTAGGGTAACATTTTGACATATATGTCTTGTCGATGCTTCGTCCTTCTGTCAATTATACTTTCCAGAATCCTTTAAAACCTATTTCTTGCATTCTCTTGATGCATCTTGTTCACTCCATTCCACAAATCTATTCTGCCACAGTTGTTACATTGACATGTAGTTTTTTCCTCACTTTATTTCAGTTCTTTATCACTTTTTATCTCTCTCTTCCTCAATTTACACCCTGATGTTAATCAACTCAGATTAACAACTGCTTTGATTCCGTTTTCTTCCAGAGCTTGCATTCATATCCAATGAAGATCACTAGTGTTAAAAGTTTTAAACTGGTTGCTAAATAATTTTTTTAAAAAATCAATTGTGTACGATCAAGTCAACAAGTTTCTCTGGCTTCTTGATTGATTTTAAGGTCATGGAATTTGTTCATCTTCAGAGAAAAGCAAACAAATAAGATTTTCTTTGTTTAACGTAGTCAGGGTTACAGTAACAAAACGTCATATCTTAGACTTAGGCTCCAGTAGCGACTTTGATTATGTCCTTATAGAATTGAAGAGAGATCAAACATATAGTCGATGGGTGGTATGTTCCTGGTTACATTTGGGATGATTATGGGGAGCCGAAGATGGAATTCACGAAAAAGAGGTCAAATTGTCAAGCAGAAAATTAAAACAACAAACTAAACAAAAATACGTAGTTTAATGAATAGTCATTTATCATCCTGCATCTTATGCTAAATTTTTCTGAATATATATATATATATATATATATATATATATATATATATATATATATATATATTCAGAAAAATTTACTATAAGATCTGTCTGTGGATGACTATATATATATATATATATATATATATATATATATATATATATATGTCTCTCTCTCTTTCTCTCTCTCTCTCTTTCTATATATATATATATATATGTAAAATGGTGGCATATGTTATATGATAGAAACGTGGAAACCTGGATCAATCAAACATTTAACTCCGATTTACATGCGTGGTATTTTTTTTTTTTTTTTGTATTCCAAAGAACGAAATATCACGCATTAAAATCGTTGTTATGTGTTTTGATTTATCCAAATTTCCACATATATCCATCATACTCACAAGTTTACCACAATCTATCATTATATATATATATATATATATATATATAAGGGTGAAGTGTGTTGAAATCCTTTACAGGTTTGTTTACATTTCACATAGTGCTAATACCCTGGGGAAAGGTATGCATTCAACTATTCTCCCTCCAGATATGTAGGGCAGACTGACCTCTTTAACTTTGGTATGGTAATTGGTCTCGAAGGAAATCTCTGAATTCATAGCTGTTAAACTCTGTATGTATAAAACCTCCAGTTTAATGGAGTGTCTAGTCTGCCTTTATTCCATTAATAGTTAATAAAACGATTTGCCACCTCCTCATTGTTAATTGATCACATTGTCGTAGTTTTTTTCTACTCGTAGTCGTGCTCTGAAGAATTAGAGGATAAAATGAATTATTTTCACGGTGTTTATTAGCGTGGACGTGAGTGTTTGCTTGGCGTGCAAATGTCTGTATTTTTCTTTTTTACGTATATGAGTGTGTATGTTGTGTGTATTCATGTATGTGTTTACATGTATGTATACTTGTGTTTATGATAACTTTGCGTGTGTGTATATATGTGGGTTTCGGCGTTCGTATATATATATATATATATATATATATATATATATATATTTATATATGGGTGTTGAATGTATGTATGTGTGCCAGGTCTTGGTATATATGTGTGTGTGTGTGTGTGTGTGTGTGTGTGTGTGTGTGTGTGTGTGTGTGTGTGTGTGTGTGTGTAACATACAGTATTCAATAATGAAAAAATAACCTTTCTCAAACTGAAAGTATTTTCCTTCAATATTTCTCGATCATAAAGGCGGAACTTTAGGTATTCCCCGTTTTCACTACGAATTTTCTTATTGCTGTATTTTATGTCACGCCATCGACGCATTTCATTTTCTTTTCATTATACCGATAAATTTCGCCTATTTAAACGAGAAGACATTTTCACAATCTCAATTAATTTTAAATGTCTTTATAAATATTTATAGTTCACTTAGCCACACCTTCCATTAACTGATATACGCATTGCTGGGGTGACATTAGCTACGATTACATAAGAATGTCAATCAAGCAATTTTTCCTATCTATCAATCTATTTTTAATGGGGTCGTTTTGCAAACGAATTATAGTAGCAAGCGTAATGATTAGAACGATTTTAAGAAAAATATAAATTTTATATACCTTTTTTATTTTAAAGTTTCATAGAACATTTTATTGAGGAAAAATAAGTACATAAATGTAAATTATATGATTCCAAACTATAAGGCTTAGATAAAGTTATAAGAATAATTTTCTAACATTAAAAAAATATTGATGAGCAAAAAGATCAGAACGATTAGATAAACCATACTATAATAGTGAATACATCCAATCTTAATTAAAACAGAGTCCCTAATATATTCGTACTTGATGTGTAGACCTTTACTTTCAATAACAGCTTGACATCTTTTGCTACACGAGCGAATTAATGTATTGCATTCATTAACGGATACTTTATCCCATTCTCTTTTTAATTTAGGCCATAGTTCTTTGAAGTTTCTTGGATTCTTTTCTTTAGCTCTTTCATTTACTAACTTCAAAACATTCTCAATAGGATTCATGTCTGGGCTTTGAGCAGGCCACTCCATCATCGTATCATCCTCCTAGGAAAAATGTCTTAACAGACTACGCTGTGGGACACGAATCATTATCTTACATAAATACAGTTGGTTGATTAATTGTAGTTCTCAAATTAATTACATGTTTCTTCAATGTCTCTTTGTATACAGTTGCGTTAATTTTACCGTGTAACCTGACAAGAAGTCCTGTACCAAGACAGAAATCAACCCAAACACCATCACACTTTTCCTTCAGATTTAACATTGCTTTTACTGCACTGAAGCGAGTATCGTTCTTCAGGACTGCATCGAACTAACCATTTTCCGTCAAAATTGAACTGGTTAAATTTGACTCATTGCTGAAATGAACACAATCCTGCCGTTCTCCAGTCCATATGACA
Source organism: Sepioteuthis lessoniana (assembly GCA_963585895.1). Taxonomy (NCBI): domain Eukaryota; kingdom Metazoa; phylum Mollusca; class Cephalopoda; order Myopsida; family Loliginidae; genus Sepioteuthis; species Sepioteuthis lessoniana. The sequence continues at coordinate 90,392,311 of OY757906.1, read as the reverse complement.
TCTTCTGTGGAAAATTTCAGTCAGCTCATTTTGTTTTCTTGTTTTTTAGAAATATAAGACTCTGTAGAAGCTACTCGACTGTTTAAATTTATTTCATTAAGTCTTCGGTAAATAGTGTGCCTTGATATTTTCTTGCCAAGGTTAGAATTAGATCTTTTAGAGATCCTATTTACCCAACCCCTCCGCTCGGGCAGTATATAACACAAGGTCAATTTTTTAAGCGGAGTTTAGCAGGTTTGAATTCAGAGTTTTCCTTCTCCTAGACTAGTTGCCTCACCAAGGCTGAAGAACCTAGTCTGCCCTACTATTTACTCATAGCTGGAGGGAGAATAAGTGGATTCATACCTTTCCCAAGGGTATTAGTGCTATGGGAAATGCAATCAGTCTTGCCCAGGAATTGAACTCGTATCGCCGTGTCCATATCCTGTGACGATAATCATTACACCACGGGCACCTCGTAGATCTTTCAGAGATAGTGGCTGCTTTTGCAAATTGGTCCTTTTTTTTATTTATTACCAATCCATTTATCTTCCCTTGCAGTAGTTTTCCTAGGCCTACCAGATCGTTTATTGGCTACACATGACCCAGTTTCCTCAAGTTTTCTTAAAATACTAAGAATAACATTTAGACTTTCCCACAGTCTTTGAAATATCCCCAATCAAACGTTTATTTTCATTACATAACTTGACTATCAGTTTTCTACATTCCAATAATGTCAGATTATTTCGGTATGTTTACACTGCAAGAATCGGTGAAGAGCTTGTGTAATTTATTAAAATTCCGTATCTTATATACTTACTCCTCAAAATATTTTAACAATTAAAAATAATTATCAAAATTTATGAATTTATTCAACCGTTCTGAGGTTTTTGATTATCAATTTTTTTTCGAATATTTTATATTTATTATTATAACTTTATCAAAATAGGTTTATTGAGCTTTATATATATGAATGATATAATTAACCTTTATTTCATTATTTTTCCTTGATAAAAATGTTTCATGAAGCTTTAAAATAAAATAAAAAGTTATCTCACATTTAGACTTTTTTAACATCGTTCCGATCTTTATGCTAGCTACTGAATGTTGATTAGAGTTAACAATATCTAATAACAATACTTGAAATGTTTTAAATTTGTGCAAAAGAAACTGTCATTAGATGGAAATAGATGGAATCATTTAATTCTCTTCGAACAAATTAGCTCTGGTTCATTTTAAAATATTCGTTAACAAATTATAAATATTTTACACGTATAAACAGAAATTAGCATTAAATGATTGACAAATGTTAATATGATACGAAAGTCAATCTTCCAAATTATTCGGTTTTCTATTTTTGTCATAACTTTTTTCCAAACTTTTCTTTTGTGATACAGAAAAACATTTCTCTTAGAATTCTAAACATTTACGCTTCTGTTAGTTTTATCTCTTGTTTCTACTTTCTAATCGAGTAATCTAAATACCCGAAATTACATTTGACTGAAATTCCTTTTCTTTAAGAAAAAGTTGCTGTTGTTTATTTTTCTCATGAAACCATCAAAGAATTGTTCATTTTTCTCCACCTCACCTGTCAAAGCAAGCTGTTTTAAGACGACGTATAGAAAGTACTGTCGTCAAAATTTACTGCTTTTCTTGGGGGAAAAGGATATTATGTGAATAGACAAGCAAGAAAATCTTATTTATCTACTTCTAACATGTAGTGTTTATAAGCTTAGGAATTCTTTAGGGTCTTGCATATGAACTCAACATTGCATTTTCTTTTAGATGTATACACCATCAATGATCTTCTCAACAATTTAATTGACATTTCAGAGTCTCGAAACAGGAATAGACATATATATATATTTTTACTAAAGATGGAAATTATAAACGTCTAATAATTTAGTGAAAAATTAATAGAAGTTCGAGAAATAAATATAAGTGGTAGGTATTAGGATTGAATTATTTTATAAAAACGGTTGAAATATGTGAAGACATATTTGTTCAAGTGATAGACCAGAAATTCTGACATCGAAAATAAATTTAAAAAAAACATTTTTTTTTGTTGTTTCTTTATCTTCGAAACGATTTATTTATCATTACTACCAGGCGGATTAATATTAAAACCAGATTTTATGTAGTATTATAAATTAATAATATCTAAGAGTTTAGAATAATCTTGTTCAAATTATTTATATTGCAGAAAATTTAATCCTCTACTACGGATTAAATGTTATTTCATTCTAAAGAATAAAAAAAAATTGTCTATTATCGGTTTTTTTTTCCAGTAAGCATTTTAATAGGTTGGTTGTTTGTTTACTCGTTTTTGTGTTTTATGGCATTTCATATATTTTAAGTTATCAAATGCCAAATTCTATTATACATCTCCCTATATATATATATATATATATATATATATATATATATATATATATATATATATATATATATATATATATCGTTTGGAAACGGATATTACGTAGCAGCCGTTATTTTTTAACGAGCTAAAACTCATTTTTGGGGATATTCAGTTAAGTGTTTTCAAAGTTGCTAACACTAACAGTTATATGTGCTCGCAGGAATAGAACTTCAGTTATTCTTATACTGATAATTCAATTGAATTTAAATGATTTCTTTGCATGCAGTTAATTTTTTTCGGGAGAGTAAATGATTTGACAGTTCTATTTGACTCATAGAAGGGACCCTAACAAGTACTACCAATCTCGGCCAGAGTGGACCATGCAGTAATGACAATGAAGGTGTGCTCTACATTTCCCAAAGCTCCGGGACAAGAGAATCATCATTAGATTGTTTAGTGTCATACCCAAGACCCACGGGTCTTTCTATTTTGCAGAGATGCTGTCAGAATATTAGTCAGCCCCTGTCGACTGGGCAAGTGGCTTTCATGGTAGTAGGAGGAATTATTATAACACTCTAAACAATTAAATCTGTAGAGTATTCCTCCGAATAACATTAAATAATATTTGTTTTCAGTGAGTAATTTTTCTTGTATTCATATTTACCAACCCCCTCGCTCGGGCAGGATATGACTCAAGGTCAATTTTTAAGCGGAGTTTCACAGGTTTGAATTCAGAGTTTTCCTTCTCCTAGACTACTTGCCTCACCAAGGCTGAAGAAACCAGTCTGCCCTACTATTTACCCATAGCTGGAGGGAGAATAATTGGATTAATACCTTTCCCAAGGGTATTAGTGCTATGTGAAATGCAATTAGCATGATCCAGGATTTGAACACGTGTCACCGTGTCCATTACCTACTGCGATAACCATTACACCACGGGCAATTTTGCTAGTATTAGGAGTTTTTCCTCGTCGATTTTTCTGTTTTAGAAAAATCAATTTCCTATTTAAAAGATAGACTGTAGACAGATGTCACTCATTTATGATTGATACTACTTAACAGAGGAATGTTTTTATATGATCCTTGGACAGATATTTATAATATCGGATCATTCATCATATGACAGCGTGCTGTATGTTTATAAAATCTTCAAACAAAATTGTTCAACTGTTGAAAAATATTCGTCAGAATGCTCAGAGGAATTCGAGACAAATTTTCAGTCAAGAAATATCCCTATCTATCATTGAAGGAAAGGAAAGGTGTTGACAACGACCAACACAGAATCAACTCAGAAGCAATCAGTAAAGGTAATCAATAATTTACTCAAGTGATCACACGTGTTAAAGCACTGCAATTTAGTTTTCTCTCTCATAAAGGAACCCATAGCTTCTCGCAAAATTAAATCCGCCAAAATAAAATAATCTAACTGAAAGTCAGATGTTAGCAAATATAACTTTTTCCAAAGCAATCGTCTATTTCAAGAATATTTTTTTAGTAAAATAGCATTTTGGTATAATCTATTTAGAGAAACGAAAAAAGAAAACATATTCTGATATTCTAAATATATTTATATTAATAGATTTATAAAGAATTTTGGTTGGTTGGTTGGTTCTACCGAGTAGCAACCCTTGTAGGGTTATTTGATGCCAGTTTCAACTAAACACTTACGGTCTCATGTAATATGCGGGGCAAAAGTATATTTACACAAGTATGTTGCATAGATAGAAACATTAACTTAATTGCAATATCAATATTTTAATAGTCAATGTATTATTTCAGTTCACCATAGTTTGAAACATTATCTCAAACTGTTCTATTTGACACGGAAAAGGACAATAATAGGTACTACCATTTTGGTTCATAGTTATCCTGATAGAAATGACCAAACAATTTTGATTTTAAGCCATGAACTGCTAGAGAAGCGGTGCTTCAATACTAGATGTAGATGAATTTCAGACCCAAGTAATCATGTTCAGGCAGCCAACGCCAAAAAGTTGTTCGATATTTATTGTATGTGGAATTTATCTCTCTTTTAAAGACCAGAAGCATGAAATCAAATTCCTCCTACTCTTCCCTTACCTTCACTACCAGCTTTTATTTTATTCTTTCCGAGATTTTCACACCAGTGTTGGCAGGTGGTCTTTCACTGGAGTCAAAGTGACTGCAAGTCCCTTCAGGTCTCTTGTTATCATTTGAATATTCTAGCTGATCTCAACAATACTTTAGTCTGAATGGTTTCGATTATTCTTCTGGTTTCCGATTTCTTTTCTTTCATTTCCATGATTTTGTGGACCATTCCAAGGGTTCAAACTACAATTGAGATCACCATCACACTAATGTTCAGTATTCTGGCCAATCTCAATGGTTTGTCAGTTTCGGTTGGTTTCTCAGTCACCTTCATGTTCTATAATTTTTCATCTCTCTGGAAAGGTCTGGGTCTGTATCTCACTTTTAAGTTTCCTTCACTTTCACATTGTGGTCTACCTGGATGGCTAAATGCACTGTTCGGCAGGTTCTCTTTTTTTTTTTTTTTTTTTTTTTTTCGTCAGGCCGAGAATAGATGATCTAATTATATCTCTAAACCCTAGTAAAGTTTATGCATCTCATTCTCCAGGACAGTTATTTCCGCTAGATGACGATTAAACATTCGATTTCAAAGATCCAGTGGACGATCGTGTGGGCGTTGAATTATTATATAATTGAGTTGAGTTGGGTGCCAAAGCAGTTGCCAGTAGAATTCCAGCCAGCTAGAGACCAGATGTGGTAGGGAAAGCCACACCCGACCCAGGGGGCCCTCGGAAACCCCGATGGAGTTTTAGGTCGACAGAAGATGCTAAGATGCAATGAAGAAAGCCAGCATCCGGCAGAGTGAGCCCCAAGGCCCAGGGTTGGGCAGCTTTAGAGAACAAAAAAGACACAACATGACGGTCATAACAGTGGGGTCAAAATATTGCAGTTTATGTTCGGTCTTCAGCTCCCTCTCACACGCAACCCTTGAACAACCCTTTCGAACCCTTGCAATAAAGTGAGAGGTAAATATATTTGTAAAGAAGTCTTCCTACGTCTTCCTTCATGCGTCCTTTATTCCTGCGTCTGTCATTGTCTCTGCGTCTTTATATTTGTGTCGTTGTGATGTGTAAATGACTATATAACACATGTACCACTTGTTCATTTGGCAAAATTGAAGAGTTTCCGAAACCCCAGAGATTATTTTCGCCATCCTCGTCCGTGAACTTATATAACATTGATTTATTAATGAAAGAGAACTTGACAAAGGTGTTGTATATTGACCTCCAACCCGGCTGGGCTGTCAAAATAGGAAATGCACCTGTGTAAATAAGAGGTGCATCCGGTCGAGCAATATCAGAATATAACCTTGACCGTGGACGGGTTGAATGAGTGCGATTTGTGACCTCGAACTATAATAGAACTCGGTGCCCAGGAAATTCAATCAGTTGGAGATAAGATGCGATAGAGAAAACAAGCACGCAGCAGAGGGGGCCCTGAGGGCCCCCGATTGAGCAGTTGAAGATCAGACCAGTTGGAGAGAAGATGCTGGAATTAGGAACACGTCCCAGAGAGACTGGGCCCCAGGCCCCCCGGTTGAGCAGCCCAGGAGAACGGTAAAGAAACGCTGTTAAGGCCATAAGAGTCGGGTTCAATATGTTGCAGTTCTGTTCAGCCTCCAACTCACCTCTCTGACAGTAAAACCATTAGTAACCCTTTCGAACCCTTTCAAATAAAGTGAGAGGTATATTTTTCTAAAGACCTGTGTCGCTCGTATTAATTGTGTAGTTATGTTTCTGCATGCATATGTGTTTGTATAGTTGGTCATGGCTATACAACAAAGGGATTAAAGATTCAAGGGCAATGACTTTTCATATGAAATGAACTCTTAACTATGACACTATTCTGCAAATGTACTGAGATTGTTAAAGTGGGAAGAGGTTTCAGTGTAAGTATTATGTAAGGGGCAAAAATAATTTTCAACACATATTACTTACAAAAATTATCAAATGTAGAATTTTTGGTGAATAAGAAATGTGTTTTTCTAGATCATATTGGAAAAACGTTATTAATATTTTACTGATTTAAATCCTTTCATGTAGATTATTAATCAGCTTAAAGTATTCCCTGTGTGTTTAAACTTATCTCATTCCTCTTATGTACAATGCAATTAGTCACAATGAAATAGATTAATAAAAGGAAATAATCTATAAACAGGAAGTAATAATTAATCATTTGTAAGGAATACATTTATTGAGATTTAATTGAAAGCAAGCCTTACATTAGGCATGTTTCAAAGGCGTGTAAATTTTAGTGTAAGAAGAAAGAAAAATATGGAAATTAATAAAGAAATTTTAATACCCAAACGAATATTTTTGCGTTCGAGTTGGCTCTCATAACATTAATACCAAGCCGGAAAATGTTGAAATTAAAGCGTAAATGCAGAATCACAGAGTCAAAGGAAACTTTCTACATGAAAATATATTAATTATAATAAAGTATATCATTGCCTATATATATATATATATATATATATATATATATATATATATATTTGTCTGTGTGTGTGTGTGTGTGTGTGTGTGTGTGTGTGTGTGTGTGTGTGTGTGTGTGTGTGTTCATGCATCTTTGTGTGTGTATATGTCATTCTGTGTGTGTGTGTCTCTGTGTGTGTTTGCAAGTGAGTGTATTCAATTGAACTGGACTAGATAAAAAAAATATCTCCTAAAATAATGACAGAACAAAATAGTAAATAGAGTACATTCAGAGATTTTTCGATAGGTTACCATGGAATGATATTTAAGTAACTATACAAAACATTTTCTCTTTCATCCAATTTAATAATAAGGCAAAGACTTCCGAACAATCACTTGTTCTAGACTAATAAAAATATTCTGGCGACACATGGTATGTAATAATAGGCTTCTTCGAAACATAAACACTTTCGATGGGAAACATCACAAATGCGTCATATTAATATTCGGTGTGTATATATATATATATATATATATATATATATATATATATATATATATATATATATATATGTGTGTGTGTGTGTGTGTGTGTGTGTGTGTGGGTGGGTGGGTGGGTGTGTATATATATATATATATATATAGATATATAGATATATAGTTAGATAGATAGATCACACCAATATACCGCTTTATATATATATATATATATATATATATATATATATATATATATATATACATATATATATATATATATATATATATATATATATACATATATATATATATATATATATATATATATATATATATATATATACATTAATATATATATATATATATATATATATATATATAATGTAGTAGGCATAATAAATGATTGGTAATGATGAAGAGAATATGAGAAAGAATGGCAAAAATACGCATGAGTAAACTAAGGAAAATTAATTTCCTAAGGTCCATGACAAACACGCGCTATCTCTTTCTTTTTCTCTATCTCTGTCTCTGTCACTGTTTCTGTGTCTGTCAGCCATACACACACACAAACACACATGCACACACAGTATTTACACTCAGCAACACACTCACATCATATATATATATATATATATATATATATATATATATATATATATATATATATATATATATATATATATATATATATATATATATATATATATATATGGGGGGGTATATACGTATGTATACATAAATATATATGTTTTATAGCCCAATAAATTAATGATTAAAAGAATTCCCCCAATTATACATACTGCAACAAAATATTGTATATCACTATGTATATCATTTAAATATCGTTTCTCGTATTATTAATTTTATGTTGTTGACTTCACGTGAAAATTTAGACCATCCAGATGAGATAGTTAGCTATATACCTTTATCATAACGGAGGCAATACGATTAATTTTTTAAGTTTTTTTTTTATTAGACGTGACACAAGACCGTATAAATGGGACATCCAATGACACTCGAACTCACCAGCAAAGGGTTATTAATCTAGCTTGATAACCATAACACCATCGGAAGCACTCGAGGCAATAGTTGCGCATTAATTTACTTAGCTATTTTGTTGAGATGTAGTTCAAGTTTTTTTGAATGGGGCACATAAGGAGACTAAAACTCATTCGAAACGATTTACTAGTCAACCTTGTAAACATTCTTAATTATCTCTCTCTAAATTTATTCCTATTATTCCAAACTATGCCAAAAGTGTTTAATTTTATTTTCAACATATGGAACAGGGCCCCACTTTAAAATGAATGTTTTCAGCCAATCGGAAGTTTTAATTAAAATGAATGGGAACATAAAGTAGCCTGATATCTAAATTTTAGTCCAAAACTTTTAACAAAAACCTGTGACTAACTTTAGAGGACCTTCCAATAGACACAGGACTCGAACGCACATCAAAATTATCGAAAGAGAAATAGAGTAGTTGTTGTATTAAACAATGCCGGTATCACTTGCCTATTAAAATACTTCGTTCGTTTATACTTTTATCCAACCTCTATTGTTCAAAAATTTGGCATAAACGTAATTATCATCCATGAAAGGGATATCAGTTTGATTATCTACCAAAATTTTATCCATGATTTGTGGGAAAATTGCTTGGGAATATCAAAGAAGAATTTTATTAATTTATACAATGTAAAGTCATCACAAACGTTTGGATTATTAGATTAGCAAAACTCATTTCACAAACTTTAGAAACACATTATCTGGTGTAAATCATAGTTACAATTATATTTGCGATGTGTCAAAAGGATGTTAGTGGACCGCAAATAAAACAGAGTAAAATATTCACAGTTATGACTTGTTACTTTCCCTTACTATTGCATAGATATGTGTTTAAGATTTGAACCATTGAAATAAAACAAATGTTGGCATTGTAATGAATTAATAAAACAGATTTTGAAAGTATAAAATGTAGCATTCAAATTATGAAAAAGGCATTAAAAACAAATACTTTTTATTATGTTGTAAAAATTAGAAGTGTGTGAATTGACAGTAATCTTCAGACTTTTTTTGACTTTTTCTTTTTGTCCTGTGGATAGATTTACAAATGTTCAATAGCTGTCATTTTATTATGTTTGTACTGAGGATCTCCAGCGTGCCAAAAAATATGGATGCTTTCTTTTAATTCATGAACTGATTTGAAACATATTGCAACTCAGAATTTATTGATGAAATTTTAGAAAATAACCTTCCGACCTAAACAAGGAAAAATAGTCAATCAGGCTGTTCGAGGAAAGCGACGTTTTACCAAGCCTGTCTTGTGATTAGGGAACTGGAATGAAATAAACTACAAATTATTTGAACTCATATTCTTAAAGGGACATTTAGAAATAGCGTTCTGACTCTAGTTGATATGGGTGAGAAACTTAGAATCAAGTGAGATTTCACGATCTAAATTTAGAATATGTAAAATCGCCTAATTTTAATCTCGTAGCAGTCAACAAGAAGTGTCTTAAAAGAAGTTTTGTTATAATTATCTCTTGCCTTTATCAAAGAAAAGATTTGCCGAAATCATAGTTTGATTCCAATACAATTCCTTCAGTCACTGTAAATGATAATGAGTTAAAATTGGTAAATTTTATATAAGTATTTTCTTTACTAGTATTGAATTATAATATAATGTTAATCACCGTTATTTTTTAAATTTTTTCAGCAATTTTAACTATCTTTATCTTCGATCACAAAGTTCAAAATACAATAAATTCTTTAAAAAAAAGTTCATTGTATTCTCCAGCAAATAAAGGGCTAATAAAATATTTGTCATGATATCTAGTAGATACCTCTATTACCAATATAGAGGGAAAGGCCACACCAAACCAGCAACGGAAGGACAGATTGGAAGCGCACAGCCAATTGTGTAGAAAAAGATTGAAAACAGGTTGATTTGGCTTTTGATTATATTCATATTGGTTAAACAATTTCTGGAGAAAATCTCGTATTCCAATATTAGTGCAAATATTGCTATCATTCAAGAGTAGAGTTTTTCTCAATGAGAATTTATATACATGCTTTAGCTTATGTACATAAGCGAAGTATTTTGAAAATGCTGAAGAATATTTTCCTTATTTGTCCAAATATCTGAGATGAAGCTTGATAATCTTTGAAAGGCAACGCTACAGTAGTTACGAATAAGTTAGATTAATCCAAAAATTTAACGGACTTCATTGGTAAATATATGTACGGGAAGTAAGAAAGGAACCGACCCTGAAGACGGAAAGGAATTCAGGATTGATCCTTAGTAAGAACAAACATTTCAGAACAAAATTTAAAACAGTAAACGCCTAACGCTATAATACAGCAAACTACCACACATATATCATTCCTGAGATTCAGAAGAATGGTATTCCATCAAGACCTAATGTCAACAACAGATGTTCAGCATGTCACCCATTGAGCAACTTCATGTGGAGATAATCACCCCCTAAACGTTTAAGTTTTCATTATATGCCAATAACTCTGCCCATTTTGTGGAAAAGTCAGTAATGATCCATTTATTCCAACTAGAAGGTCAGTATAGATGAAATAAGTCTGTTCACAAGGCTACCCAGTAATGAGACACTGACTGTAAGATATGTTGGCTGCAAATCCCAAGCAATATTAAATATTAACTTTCTGTGTAGAAACCGCCCACATAAAAAGTACTGGCGGTGGGATTATCGTTGTCCCAGGTATTGGCCAACATGTACTAGGAATAATTTGAAGAAATGACATTAGAATCTACATCACGTAAGCGATCACCGTGGCTAAGAAACGTTGATTATGCATACATTCTCTAATCGGGAAGACGTCAGAACAGTACTGGATCATGTGAACTTAGTCAAACCATATGTACAGTCCGTTATGGAGAAAGAAAAACAAAAGGTTATGTTTCGTAGATGTTTTTTTTTTAAATCCACAGAGAGTAGGGAATCAATTCATCAGTGTATCGAAAGCCAGCCTTCATTGACAGTACAATTTCGACGACCATCATTCATTTAATGTAAAGAACGTAGTCCTTTGTTGACTGCAACTTTGAGAAAAAGCAATTAGTAGTGACTGGAATGTATATCAAGAAATAAAAAGATTTTAGAGACAACCTCTATCGCATCAACTACCCAGAGAGCAAAACATTGACTCTAAGATATCTTGATCAAACGACGGTGAATATTACTCTAAAACTCACCACTGTAAGGCTTAGCAGAAAATATTTAAAAAGGTACTTAGTCTTTATGATATCAGGACAATATTCTGGAGAGGCACGACTCTTTGAAAATATATCCTTCGTGTCACGCCCCCAACAGAATAAAAGAATGACTAAAAATAGCGTGTATGCCATATCATGCAGTTATGGTAAAGTATACAAAGGTTAGACATGTCAAGAATAAAAATAAAGCAAGAAAAAGATCGGAGAGCAGTGTGTCGAAGTTAAATCGTATTGTTGGTTATGGCTGACAATATATGAAAAGAATCTGGAATTTAGCAGGCTACTTGAAATGAACTTAAAATTATAGATTAAGTAGAACATGGATAATCAGATCTTTTAAAGAAGCCGCGCATATGTTGGGTACAGTGACCTGTTGAGCAGAACAAATACACTACGTGAATACGATCAGCAACCAATAATAAAAAAAGAACAGATAAAAATAATGCAATATGAACTTAGTTATTTAGAAGTATCTAATAAATTTATAAAGACATTAGGTTTATGAGTCCCAAAAATTCACTCTCTACTCGCCATAATGACATATGGTGCAACGAATATAGGCATTTCGTAATTGTGCTTGTAAATAAAATCGTCTGGATGTTGGGGGTTCAGTTGGGACTGTAAGTAAAGTACATGGGATACTTAAAATAGCTTAACACTCGTACCCGTTAAAGGAATTAGAAAAAAATATACCATACCCAGCTGAATTAAAAGAGGTGTTCAGTGCGAAGGTCCTTCTCGGCGCAAGAGTTCGACAACAAACTCTTAAAGAAGGCCGAAAGACACATCGTCCGAAATTGGGCCTTATCTATTAATTAGATAAAACTGTTTTTCATTGATAATGTGTACTTATCCTTAACTCTATTATTTAAAATAGAACTGATTTTATATTTAACTGCGTGTAAAAATTACTCATGTTTAATTCAATTGTTAGTGATATACAGCAATGCTTGGAAGTATTTAACTTTGTTGAATAATGCTAAACTGAATTGTTTGAAAACGGACAGTTTGATCATTTGACTGTAAACAAATGACTGTTGTTTGATTGGATTGTTCCAATTAAATAGCAATACTAGACAATATCTAACTTTGCGCAAAGGAATATTAATAGTAAATAGAATTATTTGTATAAGAAAGAAATTCATAAAACCATTTAACTGGGAGTAAAAAAACATAGCTAGTTGAAAAACTATCGACAAAATGGTATTAAACATCTAAACATAAAAGGATTCGGCATTAAATAAACTACATTGGTTGATATGCCATAAAACCAAACTAAAGCAATTTTTTATGCTTCGTAAGCAGCAGATTTTGTTTTTATATGAACTTCTACAAATGTTCTTTGAACGCACGGTATAGTAATTATATGTGAATATTTTCCTGGTTGCGGCAAAAGGCTGAATATATATGATATCATATCAAGTTCGAGCTCACAAGTTATCTCTTTCTGTTCTCATTAGCTAACCATTGCAGATGTGCTTAATAAACTAAACATATCTTAGAATTGGCAAAGGGTATGGGGCATACTGTAAGGATCGAACTCACAATTCAATAAGCTTACAAACAATTACATGCTGATTGTTTTGATTTCATTGATTATTGGCATATCAGCCTTCAGAGGTTTTTCAAGCTAAATACATCCATCTAGAAGAAGATTACTGGTATTATTTAACACATAATTTGGAGGATAAGGGGGTTTATGCCTTTCCCAAGGGTATTTGTCCCAAAGTGAACGTAATAGAACAACTGGAGTTTGAACTCGCTTACTACGATTCCGCAGTTCAGCACTTTAATCATTATAACACGAGAACTTGCTCTTGCATGAGTATGCAACACTCAAAGTATGGTATAGTTACAACCATAGTAGTATATAACTTTGTTTTTTTTGGGGGGGGGTTAATTGCGGCTATAGATATATATAGGTAAATATATAAAATTATATATATATATTCACACACACACATGCACAAGTGCACTATATATATATATATATATATATATATATATATATATATATATATATATATATATATATATATATATATATATATATATATATATATATATATATATATATACGAGATCATTAAATAAGTTTCCAGACTTTTTCGTATGGACACTTTTATTGATAGTACACACATGAAACTCTAGTCGCCTTCGAAGTAATCTCCTCCGGCTGCAATGCACTTGTTCTACCGTTCCAACAACTTCTGGAAGGTTCCACAGAAGTCCTCTTGTGTGAGCGTTTCATTGACTTTCGGAGTTGTGGACTGGTACATTGTCCTGCTGGAAATGTCACTGAATTTGAAGAGTGCTGGCCTCATCCGACGGAATCTCTTCCTCAACTCCCTTAAAACCTTAACATAGTAAACCTAACCCGAAACCTTTGGCCAATCAACTCTTGTGTATTGACTCCCTTACTCCTCCCATACCTCTCATCATCCCTCACAGACTGTCTGCCTTCCTTCCATCTCTTATTCCACTCAAAAACTTATTTTCAATTCATTCAAGATGGTCCAAAAGCGGTCTGAAGTATTCTATACGTTTCTGTGTAATTTCTTCCAAGTTTCAAACATAATTTTATTGCATATTCTTCTTCTAAAGTGTCTGATTGCATTTTTGAAATTAACCAGCAGTGACAATCGGGCTTTAGTGGGATTTATTTCGATTCCTGTTGTAGGTGTTCATTTAAAACTGAAATCATAGAAATTGGTCAGTCATATCATAAGAAGTATAGGAATAACATACTGAATTTTCAAGACTCTACAACAATTTTAAATGCCCATACGAAAAAAAGCAAGGAAACTTATTATATTCCCCTCATATATATATATATATATATATATATATATATATAACGAGAGGGTGAATAAGAGAGAGGGGACTTCTTACTTTATCCCTCTAAAAACTTTGAACGAGATTGACTGAAATAAAATGAGCTGTCTTACGTTGGTTTCTATAAATATTATATTAATTCATTAGTATATGTTCATATCAATCATGTTTGACATGCAGATGAGTATTTTTCCCTAGTATCTCAATATCTGATCGCTCTGAGTGCATCAAAAATGCTATTCCCTATATGACTGTATAGGAAGAGAGTATTGCCTTTCCCCACCGTCTTAGTATTTCCAAGATTATTTTATATGTTGTTTAAGCAACAGGTTCTGATATCCATATGTAATTTACCTGCTTGCAGCTAACTTACGTCCTTCAAATCGGCCCAAGATTATTTTTCTTTTATTTCATACATTTGTTTTTTGTAACAAGACATGAGTTATCAAAAGAGAAACAAGGAGACAGGTTGAAAAATGAATGGGATCCCATCTTGTCTATGCATCCGAAGCAGAACTTTGGTAAGATGCCTAAGTTGTGCTTGGGATGCATAGATAGTGTATGCAGTCGCATATAACAAAGTAGCCCTAAAAACTTATTTTCTTTACACACAAGATGCATTAGAAACAATACCTGTATCATCATCCAGGGACAGCATAGATCTTGACCCCAGCTATATCGTGTCACATTATATTTGACACTACGTAAGAATGTCCAGCATAATATGTGCTATGCTTGCTTTCTTATATCCGAGACTGCCAAATAATGTAACACACAACTGACAAGAAAATGATATTTCTCAGGTATTTAAAAAACATTCACTTATCTTTGGAACTTCACATAGACGGATGTTTGATGAGAAAATTTCTCCTTTATACCTCCACCGAATCATTTTGCATTTATTGTATTTAGTTTAAGCAAAGACGAGATCGTAAGTGATGTGCTCCAGTGGACCCCCGCATATGGCCAATCAAAAGCAGGACGACCAGCTCGAACATTCATACAGCAGCTATGTGATAATACGGGATGTAACCCCGAAGACCTGCCGAAGGCGATGAATGATAGGGAGACGTGGAGAGAGAGGGTCAGGGATATCCGTGCTAGCCGCACGTCATGATGATGTTATTTGTACGGATATTTCTTATCATCATTCGGGATCGAACATTTCTCCAGCAGATATTCCTGTTCAAAGGAGGTGGGAAAATTATTACATCGGAAGATTAAAATTGAAGAGCATTCTCAGAGTAAAAGTTAGCTCACTGGAATGATTCACAGACTTATTTAATATTGTCACAGAGGTTCTGCAAGGGGACACATAGCACCATACCTTTTCATAATCTGCTTTGACTATGTACTACGAACGTCGATATATTTAAATGAAAGATTATGGTTTTACATAGGAAAAAGTAAGTAGCAAACGATACCCTGCACAAACGATTACGGACGAAGACTCGACTACGCTGATGACATAGCGCTTCTAGCAAATACACCCAACATGGACGAATCCCTGCTTCATAGTCTGGAACGGGCAGCAGATGGCATAGGCCTCCATGGGAAAGCAGACAAAACGGAGTAAATATGCTTTAATCAAAGAGGTGACATCTCCACCCTAAACAGTGATTCTCTGAAACTAGTAGATAAGTCCACCTTCATCAGAAGAAGCGTCTCAACTACAGAAAATGACATCAATACGTGACTAGAGAAATCATGGACAACTCTCTGTTGTTTATCGGTTATATGGAAGTTAGAGCTATCTGATAAAAAAGAACGTAATTTTTCGAATTAGAGGTTGTGTCCATCCTACTATATAGATACAACACATAGATGTTGAGTGAGCTTGTTGAATAAAAGCTTGCGACAATTGCACAAGAATGCTACGAACTATATTGAACTAATCCTGGAAACAATGTCTCACAAAGCAACAGTTGCACGGTCAGCTGCCTCCCATCTCAAAAACCCTCAAAATTAGAAGAAAATGCAAAACACTCCTAGACAATTAAGTACAAACTCATAAGTAATGTTCTCCCATGGACTCCTTCAAACGAACGAGCAGGAATTCTATGACCATCTAGAATTTTATCTATAACAGCTCTATACGGACAGAAGATGTCGTCTAGAAGACATGCCGGAAGCGATGGATGATAGAGACGAATATCGTGGGAGAATTAGGGATATCCGTGCTAGCGGTACAACATGATAATGATGATATACACCGGCAAAATGATATTTTGATGATAGTCAATTTGTATATTTTTGACTTAAATTTTGGCATTTAATAACTAAGATCGATTTCTGGTTTATACTGATTGACCGATGTATGTGCGAATAAATTCGTTTAAAAGTAAATGAAAAGTAACCCATTTTCTGCAAATATTCACATCATCTCCAATCTTTAAAATCATAATGAGAGATTAACATTAGCATATCTGAAAGAGAATATGTGTTTTCCATTAGAATCTATGTATTCTGATTAAAGAAAAAAAAATTATTATTTTTTTCAACGCGGATAATGTTACGGCCACCGGCCACGGTAGGATTATGATGCAAGGACTACTATGATAATCGGAAGTGGGGCAGGCGATTGGCGAGTCTTCGAGCCCTAGCAACGGTGGAAGAAGCAGCCGAGAAGGGGCAAAGGTCTTGACCTGGATAAGGAGAAAACATGCTATTGGTCGAGGCACGGAGGGCGCTTTACCGCCAAAAAGAAACGAAACCCAAAAAGTCAGTTTCGAGCTTCGTCAAGGAAGAGAAAGGTCGCCTTTTCACGGGGTCCGGTGAAAGGGGAAATTCGGCCTATAGAAGTTAGCTCCGTTGGGTAAGAACCTGAGGCTCAACGTAAAAGAAAAGGAAAACAAAAACTGGTGCCTTGCAACTCGTTAATAGGAGATTAACGAATATAAGAAAAAAAGAAAAAAATTAACAAAAGAAAGGAAAGATAAAAAAAAAAGGTTTGTCAAAATTTTTATCAAGAATAATATACGTAACCTAAATAAAGGTATTAAGACTATTCCAAAGATACATTTTTGAGGCTGTTCATCAGCAGCTAGTTTCGGCGGAAAACCTATTGGTTAAAATTTGTATATCCATAAAGACGAAGAGGAGAGACTCTTGTTCTTCGGTGAAAGAAGAAAAAAAAATACAAAGAAAAAAAATACTTTCTTATTGGAAGGACCTAGTCAGATACTATTGGGAGCGACTCGTCCTCCATATTTCTGTACATGTTTTTTTGTTGTATTCGTTTTGCTCTTTGTTTTTCTGTTACATTTGTGCTTTCTTTTAAATGAAAAAAATATATGAATGATACATATATAAAGAAAAGGAGAAAACCAACTCCGCGTTATATTGTTTGTCCGGTTCAGAATTCCTCACGTGTTCATTCATAACACGTCGACATCTTTAACCTTCAAACCCTCATTCGTCCGTGGTCTTAATAACCCACACATAGGACTCCGTCCATATCTCGAAAAATAAAAAATTCGGGTGGAAACCCGTTACAATAAGTATACATTTGTCCGTGTCATATTTCACGTTTGTCTCTGAATATATATATATATATATATAATGGTCCTCTAGGGTGTCGATACTAATTCAAGTAAATAATCTTTTATTTGAGACATGAAATTTTACCTGTGTTATTTTGTTTTGTAGTTGATATGTATAAATATGTACATTTTTGTGCGGGCATTTCAGTATGTATGTTAATTTGTGGATGTCCGTGTCGCGTAACGGTTATCGGTGTAATAAAATGGACTCGACCAGACGAGTTCTTGCAGTTGCCAAAACTTTTCTTATCACTTTAATAAGATCCGGGTAAAACAGAGATGTATCACTGCCACCACCGAATATATTTCAAAGTAAACAGACTAGACTGTCTCGTCAACCAATCAAGAAGGAAACACTTCGAAATCAAAACCAGAGTCGTCTTATCTGGGACAATCTGTGTCACATTGTTACAAGACTCTACTCTTATAACTGAAGCGTATGCTGTTCTACACAAACTATCGCTACTTATCACAAATCTCCTGTGGAGATAGTCTATCAGATCACAGCTACCCAAGCTCTTGGGACGTCATATGTCGAAAAAGATGGGTAAGTTCATTACACTCCCCCTAACACACACTGCTCGTGACATAGTGCATCCTCCTTTAATGTATTTTCAAGCACTAATCTAATTACTAAATCATTCAAATTCGTGACGGTATTAATCTAATGAGATTAGGATTTATAACATTTCCATATTTTGCACCTAATCTATAACAATATCAAGGAAATAATGACGAGTTTTTCGTAGATGAAAAACGATTTTAATCTCGACTCATTCGCAGCGTCTATATCTTTAAGTATATCATAAACAGGTTTAGATCTGTGGAAAAAATAACTTTATCTGTTGTTTTTTTAAAAATAATAATGACTAATTTATTTATTCAAAATAATGTGTCTGTTTGTTTTTATGTGTGAGCTCTTGCGAGTGGTATTTTTCCATATGTATGTGTGTGTGTGTGTGTGAGAGAGAGAGACAGAGAGTAATTTTTTTCTTAATAACAAGAACACCCGGTACGGAGATGTTCTAATTATCCTTCATTACTTAGTGGGTGGGATGTTATCCCGGGAGACTTGGATTCAATCCCGGGTCGAATCATACGAAAGACTCAAAAAAACTGTACTTGATACCTCCTTGCTTAACACTCAGCACGGTACGTATCACTGGTAAACTGGCGCGATCGAAGGAAAAGGGTTGCGCCCTTCCCTACATTACGGTGTAGTAGCCATTGAAAAAGGCACCTTCGGGTCGCAACTTATAACGTTTGCCAACTTTTCTTACGTTATACATATTTGTAAAATATGTACAAAATAAATAAAGGAGGAAATTGGATGTTTTCTATGAATTGGACAATTGTGTTGAAGTAGAAGTAATGGCTATTTCTAAACATTTTACTTCATTTACTTTAAGTAAATATCAAGTAAAACAATGTTTGTAAACTTATACATTCAAAATGCATATATAAGAATTGTATTGTATTCTCCCGGTGCTCGAAACATCTGCATAAAATGTATTTTATAGTATAAAACAAAATATAACTTTTCAAGCATTTTTCTTTTGGATTATTGGTATTACGTCAGGAAGCCTGACGTAAGTTGGAATATACATTTCCAAAAATACAGAGATCAATATATTTTTTAAAAATATGACCAATATTAATGCTTCCGAATTCTCGCATAGGGAGAAATTAAATTGGAAAAAAATTTAATTGATTGGGAAGTAGTTACTTATACTTCTTTTCATTGAATAGTATTTTATACGCTAATCTCATTTTAACAATGGAAATGAAATGTGACATTTTATATAATTTTAACTTTTAATGATAATGTCCATGAGTTGAATTTGTCACTTCGATTTTTATTGTCACGTGATATGCCGCAGAGACGATAGAGGTAAGATTAATACTATCCTCCCGTTGGAATGAACAGTGGAAACCCGTCAAAAAAGTGACCGTTAAGAGAGAATGTTGGTCACAGAGGGGATATCAACAGGTGTTGGTACTTAGTAACCGGACACCGGAAGGGGAGGGAGTGAGAACCCAAATGATTGGCTGTGACCCCAAAACGGAAGTGGGACTCCCCCCACCGTCAGCGGAAATAGATAGTAAGAAAGTTAGTTTTGAGCAGGGCTCGTGGAGATAGACCCATAGCCATTTACTCCGGGTTGAAGACAAAAGAATATCTAAGAAACAAGGGACCCCAGGTTCTTCAAGCCAGTGTAAAAAAAAAAAAAATAAAAAAAAGAATAAAGTCTATTAGCCCGTGAAAGAAGAAAGATTCTCCAGTGGAACCCCGTCGAAAAATAAGATAAGTAACTTTGGGGCCATTTCTCCTTTATACCCAAATTTTGTATACCACTCTCTCTCTCTCTCTCTCTCTCAATTTGAAGAAAAACAAAAGTCAAGAAAAGACATTTATATTCGTGGACTGTCCAATTATTATAGGTTTTGACACTTTGAAAGTGTATATAACTGTAGTGAAGGAATCATATATTTTTATGTTACCACGTGGTCTAAGTTAGTTCTTTGCAGTCTTCTACGAATTTGTCACTTCATACTTCCTTTTCAGCTTCTATTCGCCTTATGTTATCTTGCTTAGAATTGTCCAATTAATTCCTTTAAAATATCACACGGAAACCAGAGTTGCCGACTACTACAATATAATATTATTACGACTAAAACCTATAGGTCCACATTCTTCCATTATCTAGGGGAAGGAAGGAAAGCGGCCTGGTGGGTGTGTGGATAGTGTGAAATTTGGAACCCCTTGCCAGCGGCGGTCAGTCTGGGCCTAAATTAGTCCCTCACATAATATGCCAGTTCTTATATGCCTGAGAGAAAAAGTCTGAACGAGGACTTATTATATAGTGCCAACCTGCCCCGTCTTCACACGTGCGAAAATAAAAGTCCCGTTTTGGGATTTTAGTCAATTTGCCGTCACATTATCTTGTTTGTGAGTGATTGTCAAAATTGATAAAGCAATCAAAAAAGAAAGAAAAGAAAAGTAAAAATATGATAGGGGATTAGAATTAATATAAAATAAAGAGCTTGTTGATATGAATATAGTCAATCAACGAGCATAATTCATTTTTTCTATACTCCAAGACCACTGGGAACTACAAATGAATGCGTAATAATAACAAATAACGTATTTATTACGTGTCTAAATTTTATATATATATATATATATAGAGAGAGAGAGAGAGAGAAAGCTAGAAATTGAACAAGGTTTTCCAAAAAGTAGAATTTGATTTTAAAAAATCAAGGGAAGAGTCCATTTTGTGCACACACACACACACATATATATATATATATATATATATATATATATATATATATATATAATGGCCTCTCCTGTGGATCTTAACGTTTGATATCTCTCCAGTTATGTTGAACATGTAAACTCTTCGGTAAAGTACAAGGTTGATTTTTGTGTATTGGCATTTGGTGAAGGCTTGTGCAGGAACGGAAGAGTTTTTTCGATGAACTGACAAAAAAGCATAGTGAATTTTTATGCCAAAGTTTCTGCTAAGCATCACTTCTGAGTTTTTAATTTAAGAGTTTCTTTTTTCCAGATGGTGGTTACCCTAATTAACTCTTGGTTGCTGGTAAGTTTTAGGAGATAATAATAATAATAATAATAATAGATAGATAGATAGATAGATAGATAGATTATCCAAAAGTTGCATCTTGATCTACTATTCCCACAATATAATGAAAACCAACAAAACTTAGTTGTAATATGATTAGGTATTGATATTTTGACTCCAATGTTATGGCTGACACTAGAATCATTTTATAATAAACATTTGTTAGCCAAACATATCTTGGTAGATGTTAGAAGACGGTGATACATATGTACATACATGTGGGTGTTGTTAATGCTGCTTTATGTGATTGATTGTGATCATTTCAGTTGAGTATCCATTGCATAAACAAAAGTCCATTCTTTCAACTTCTCCTAGGGACACGTAAAGTAGAAATGCAGAGTTGGTTCTCTATCCCTTGTCAGAAGAACTGATAAATTATAATTATATCCATGAATTGGAGATATTGTAACGAGAGTAAAAACACAAACAGGCATGTAGCCTCAAAAGCACACACTTAAACTCTCAAACTCCCAATGGTATGTATTTACTCGTGTCCCAAGCATGAGAAGTGTGTAACATGAGGTCATGTTTTAAGTGGAATAAGGTGGTTTGAATTCAGAGTTTTCTTTTCCTAGACTGATAAAGCTAAATAATCAAGTCTATCTATTATTTATCCATTAAAAGGACAACGACAGATGGGTTCGTGCCTTTTACCTTTGTCCGAAGTCAAATACAAACAGCCTCTTACAGGATTTTTGAGCTGGATCGTCTATTTTATATTGATTACGTTAAGCGCGCCTCTTATATGTAGGAATACTAGTCATGTATTAAAAACGCACATCAACTATTCAATAGGCATCTACCTGTTATTCAGTTTGCTATTTATCTATCTATCCATATCATTTCATTATATTTTTGATTTCCATTTTTGCCTTTGTTTTCTTCTTTTTTTCAATCGATTTCGACGCTCTCGATTGTTTTAAATGTTCACTTTTACTTTCCTTCTACTTGATTAAACCTTTAAGCGAATCAATACAATATACAACAGCAACCCAAGCTCAGCATAATATTATGCCATACGATTTCGGCCAGCAATTGACTGCCTCCTCTTCTCTTTTTCAAGGGGAAGAAGACATTGTATTTAAACCTCGATCAAATGCTATTCAGCAGTAGACTGAAACTGTTACAGCCAGTGCTACAAAGAATCAGGAAATGACTTTTCAGACAAGACCAGCTTGGATAGACTTGTCTTTCGTATGTGTGCTTGTTTTGGTTTATCGCTTTTCGCTTTAAATAACCGGTTAATCTTTATTTAGCATATAACCCATGAAGTTCTAATATTTGAACATAGAGATCGAAACGACAGTGGAACATTTGTGCAGTGAAACGGAAGTTGGAACACCCAGAATTACGTATTGTACAGTTATATCGTAATGGATGTATTTCACCTAAATGGGAGAAAAGAGAAGAAAAACAAAAACAAAACGGAAATGCTGAGTTGCTGTTTAGAGATAGAAAAATGTCCGTGACGGAAATGAAGCGACTGAATTCAAAGAAGTATAAAAATCAACTTATTATCAAAAAAAGGTGGGAAAAGAAACCAATGAAAATGATAGTCAGAGCGATTTTTATATTAGAATTCACAAAACTGAGTTGAGCGTCATTTTTTTTGGTACTCGGGTTTAAAAAAAAAATCCATCAAAATAATTATGGAAAGGAAATCTATTGGTGAGACATTCTTATTTTAGTGCTGCTTACTTAGATATGCCAGTTAATACATATACAGCTAAGGGATCTTAGATCTACCAATACATATATATACACATATATATATATATGTGATTTCTTAAAGTATATAATATCATACATGCTTATTTGCAACCACCGGATCGGTGTCTTTATACGACAATTAGAAGGCATTTTCTGCCCGATGATGTTACATATATATAAAAACTAATATATATTTATTATTATATTATATATTGCTCTAGTTGCTGCCACAAACCTGCCCAGTGATATAGTGACAACATTTCACTGTTGTATCATTCAAACTGCAAACACGACTGAGTTCAAGTCTCATTGAATACCCTATTATCAAAGACATGTGCCATATGTGTTCTCTGACGAAAGCAACAAGCTGGAAACCTACAAAATAAATAAGTAAACAAAATAAATTAGTAAATCCAAATAAGAAGATAAATGTCTTTATAGACCTATACATTTCAAAAGTATTTCTTTCTTTCTTTCGACTTACTAAAAAATTTATATATATATATATATATATATATATATATATATATATATATATATATATATTTGCGTGTGTGTTTGTGTGTGGAAGTAAATATTGAAATAAATCCGACAGTATGAGGAAAGTTGAAAAAATAATCCAAATTTGATGAATTTGTTTTTAAGGAAATTCAAGGTTAAACATTTCTATTTCAATAAACTGAATCAAGACTTTAATATTATGTTGTTTATACAGAGATGGAGGTTTGTTGAAACAAACGTCCATCGCTGTATGAAAAAAAAAAAAAAATTTCATGATATTAAAATCCTGATAAAGGTTATTGAAACCGAAACGCTCTGCGTTGACTTTTCATCGAAATAACTTCATCAAATTTGGATAATTTTGCTTTTTCTACTTTTTTCATGTATTTGGGTGCGCGCCTGTGTGTTTATTCCATCATTTTTATATTTTTATTTATCTATGAGACTTTCGTTGTTTGTCTAGTAGTTCGATATATTCGACATATTAATCTGATATATTTTTCTTTGCTTCCATCGGTGAATAGTTTACAAGCTTTTCATTATAATTATTTTATAATAGGTAGGTAAAATATTTATATATTATATGATGTAGCGTTTTAAACCAATGATCTGTTATGCGTCGACGTAGATTCACTTTGTACAATATATACGATCGAATGCCCGGTGCTATATCTATACCAGACAAATTAAAAATATTTTCTATGTTCTATGTATAAAACCATAAAAACAAACGTTTACAAACATACACTCACGCATGCATTTATGTGTAAGTGAGTGGAATTGTGCATGCATATTTGTTTCCATGTTTATATATTTGCATGTTTGTGTCAGTGTGTGTGTTTGTGTGTACGTTCATGTATGTATTTGTGTGTGTTACAAAAACTTGCGATAGAGAATGTGAGGGTGCATTCTTAATACTTTGTAGTTCATGAGTGTGTTTTTTCTTCTATTTAACGAGACTGAATTATTTTTGAGAAATATGAACGAAACAGGAATAAATATAATTTGTCATCTAAAATGATAACTTGGGAGAATGTAACCGTAATCTTAGCTTTCTTCAACCAGTGAGTTTTTTCACCAAGTATTTTTTACATCTCTTTTGCTGGTCGTTCAGCCATGAGTACAGACGAACAAATAAACCAGAAGTATTTTTTGATCCCGTTGAGGAAAAATCCTTCACAAGCATCTGAAATGCTTTGGGAAGTATTTAAGCGTAACATCACATCATGTGTACGTATTTTCGGTTGGTACAAGAGGTTCAAAATGTGTCATGAAGAGGGGAAAAAATGACTAGTGAGTAGCAATCATCAATTAACTGTTAGAATAATCATAAATCAGCTGGACATGAAGAAGTGTTTGTCAGATTATCTCCAAAGATTTGGGCATGTCTTAAAATTTACGGGATTGGGTGTGCTTGGAGTCCAACAGTTCCTGACCAAGAACATCATCGTACTGGAACTACCTCTCTATTCACTTGACCTTGCTTCGTGATACTCGTTTCGAAGCCATTAAAAGCAATGTAACTATGGAGCTAAGGGGCATCCCAGATGAATCCTTCCAACAATAGATAGAAGCGTGTGCGAGAAGGGCAGGAAAGTGCATTAGATTCCAGGGGATTATTTGAAGGAGAAACTATACAGAGTGATGTTTGTAATAGAAATAAATTATTTGTGGGACTAGTCCCGTTCATTTTCAGACACACTACGCATATTCATTTCAATTTTGCACAGTTTTTTACAAAATTTAGGACGTTTAGCTAGATTTTACATTCATCAAGTTCGAAAAAAATGAAGAAAAAAAAAAAAGAAAGAACAACGAATGTATTTATGAATATTATTGTATCTACTGATATAGTTTTATTTAGCCTTTTTCCTCCTTTCCATTTGTCATAACTTTGGTCTTTCTATAGGAAGTAAACCAAAGAAAAAAAATAATGAATGTCAAAGTTGGTTACTTGACTATCACATGGCAAAAAGGCTTCTCTCGGTAGTTAAAATGAAATCTACATATCCATGATAATACATTATCACACTGTATCTGTGGTGGAGGGGTTGGGTAAATACATACTACCATGATGTGTTTGTGGGATACAGTTGAGTGGAATTCCCAAATGTTCTTCTCGACTGTATTTTTTTTAACTCTTCACCTATGACTCAACTTGATTCTTTTATTTAGTTTTTTTTTTTCGAATTCCTACTGAAAGTACATTTGGGACAGTGAGGTAGGGCTCACACAAGATTAGATTAGAACAGGGAGGTTTATTTTCTTTCCATTCTTAAGTTTATTTATCTAGTCTAATTGATATTGTTATTGCTCGTCGTTGATCCAAATTTTGTCAGTACAGTTTTTAAATACGAAATTCAGATATCATCGTGAACTCTTTGTTTAGAAAATCATTTAGCAATGTTGCTTTGAAAAGCAAATTAGTGGTAATATCCAAGTTGTTACAATATATATTTTACTATAAAACGCGAATTTCTAAGAGTAAAAATGTTGAAAAATACGCTCATCAAAACACTTTTGAAAGTGTTTTAATATTTTTCATTATAGTCACACACAAGTATCGATTAACTATACATATATATATGTAAATATACTCATATATAAATATAGTTGATGATGTTTGCTATATTTATAAAGTAAATGTTCAATATCACTGACAGAGTGTATATGTTACTGAGGTATGTTTCATCCAAAGCGTAAACCAGACTTATACTGATTTAAACAGAGCTCAGAAACTGATAATTATCAAGCATCGCTGTCTGTGTCTACACTATCCAAATAAATATACATGTGTTCCTGTGCATATATATATATATATATATATATATATATATATATATATATTAAAATTATCATGACTAGAAAATCCGCCAAACACCTATGTGCGATATACGGAACACTGAACAACTGTTTCCACCTTATTGGGTCTCATCAACAGTGCACTCTGTAATCTCCACCACTGAGATCGAACTAACAACCGCAGTATGCAGAAGCCGAAATTCTACCAAGGAGCCACCGGTTCATGTCACATATAAGCGGTGCCGAATTACCTAGTCACGGTGACAATGCGTGACCACTTGACCTAATGTGTCTTGAAGGTACGTATTCCCTACATAGGACACGTCCACCTCCGGGGCTACGTCTTCCCAAGTCGGAGTTTTGAGTTCTCACAAGATTACCTCATGTGCAAGAAATTATATTATATTTATTTGAATGGAGGAATTAATGATATATTAGAATTATTATGACTAGAAAATCCGGCAAACACCTACGTGCGACATACAGAACACTGAACAGCTGTTTCGACTTATTGGGTCTCATCAGCAGTGCACACCGTAATCTCCACCATTGGAGATCGAACCAACAACCACAGTATGCAGAAGCCAAAACACTGCGACTGGGCCATCAGGTCATGTCACACTAAAGCGGTGCCGAATTAGCTAGTCATGGTGACAATGCGTGACCACTAAATATATATATATATATGTGTGTGTGTGTGTGTGTGTGTTAGTGTGCGTGTGTGTGTGTGTGTGCACGCACGTATGTATTGTGTGTATATATATATATATATATATAAAGAGAGAGAAAGAAAAATGAAAGAGAGATGGGGGATGGGAAGTCTCTAAAAGACTTTTCACTGGAATATAGTTTAAAACATGCATATCAAATTCTCAAAAAAGAGTGAAATTTATGACGCTCCACCTACCCAAATAATGCTAATTCACAGGTAGATTATATACTCACTGACAAGAACTGAATAAATAGCTTATTAAACTATGAGGCATACTCCGGTTTTGAAGGAATATCTTCCGAGCATAGAAATGCCATAGCAAAGATCTATCTGTGTGTACCCAGAAATAAGATACACGCAGTCAAAACAAAAAGATACAACTGGTCCAACATACCAATAGAAATATAAGTAATAAATATTCGATAATAGTAAGAAAATAATTCGATATTCATCCGGATATATCTGAAACATACTCTGACTGACGAATATAAAAAATTCGTCATTTCCCACATCGGAGCCGCTGCAGAGTTCATACCTTCCAAAGAAAGAGCCAAATGTAACGTTATATAGAACCACTACTTGTTAGGAACAACCAAAAAAACGTGAAAATAGCCCCATTTATGTTAATTAAAAAAGTCAACTAATACCAATGCGCAAACATTTAAGTAAACACCAAGAGAACTACCTAAAACATACTAAAAATAACAACAACAATACATTCAATATCAGATTTTAAAAAATCTCACCAGAAGATATACAATCACGAACAGCATAGCAGACATTAAATGAAAAACTTTAACAAAAAAAAAACGCCCATAAACTCTATAACATAACAACCAGACACAACTACACACACGCGTGCGCGCACAAGGAACAAGAGTAAAATTTTAAAAACTTTATAGTATATCAAATATCTAAGACTAATTGGGAAAATGTACCCAAAAGGCAGAATAGGAGACATACACAGGGAATGGTAAAGAAAAGAGGAGGAAGAGAAATCTAACATAAAACAATGACCTCTATATAAACCGATACAAAATCGGAAAATAATTCAACAAACAAACCTACACGAGTGAGGTCGAGTCTTATGCCCCATTCATATGGCTTTGTGCCTCATCAAAGCAAAAAAAAACCTAATTGATTACTAAATGTCCTTTGATGAAAGCAAAGAGCTCGAAACAAATCAGTATGTGAGAACGAATTGAATAATCCATAAAAAATACAAATCTCTTTGTGGACCTATTTATTTTGAAATACTTACTTTTTCTCTCAATACGCCATAATATATATATATATATATATATATATATATATATATATATATATATATATATATATATATATACGTACGTGGTGCCTTCAATAAGTTTCCAGATTTTTTTTTTTTTTTTTGTAGAGGCATTCAAAATTGACGTAGACTCTTGACAATTCAGTGTGTTATTGGTAAACATCGTATACGATAACTGACCAATTTTTATGATTTCAGGTTCAAATGAACCGCTACAGCAGGAATTAGAATACACCCTACTAAAGCCCGATTGTCACGGCTGGTAAATTTTAAAAATGTAAACTGGATGTGAGGACACATTATATAATTCTGTTTTAAACTTGGAAAAATTGCACGAAAACGCAGGAATGCTTCATACTGCTTTTGGACTATGTTGCATAAACCGAGCATCAGTTGTTGAGTGGCCTAAGAAATTCAAAAAATTCAGGGAGTCTGTGAAGGATGATGAAAGATGTGGGAGGAATAAGGAAGTCAGAACACCAGATTTGATTAGCCAAAGGGTTAGGGTTTGGGTTACTATGTTGAGATTTTAAGGGAGTTCAAGAAGAGATTCCTAGGGAAGAGGCAAGCACTCTTCAAATCAGATAAGTGACATTTCCAGCAGGATAATGCACCAGTCCACAACTTCATCCTTGTCACAGACGATTTGACCAAAATGGGCGTCAAGACAGTTCACACCCTTCCTATAGTCCCGACCTTGCTCCCTATGACATTTGGTTATTCCCTAAGCTCAGAGGCTGTTGTTTTGAGACAATCGAGGAGATGAAAGAGCCTGTGACGAAGGTCATTGACACGCTTACACAAGAAGACTTCCATGGGGCCTTCCAGAAGTTGTTGGAACGATACAAGTGCATTTGCAGCCGGAGGAGATTACTTCGAAGGGGACTAGAATTTCATGTGTGCACTATCAATAAAAGTGCCCTTACGAAAAATGTCAAATATTAAGTGTAAATCATTTAAAAGTAAGAATGATTAATTATTAAAAGAGAATCCTATATTTAGTCTCTGAAGTATTCCTAAGAAATTCAAATATTCAATGTATTTTTCATGATTATATTACAGGCATGAATTTGCTGATAAATTATTCCGTGATATATTTCCTATAATGCAACTTCAGTGGAAATATATGTGCATATCTTTATATGTTCCTCTCTATCTATCTATCTATCTATCCTTTTCTCTCTGTATCTCTCTCTCTCTCTCTCTCTCTCTCTCTCTCTCTCTCTCTCTCTCTCTTCCTCCACTTTTTTTCTGTTAGAGTGAGTTTGCATTCTTGTTTTTCTTTGCATTTGATGTAAGTCGAAGAAATATAT
This sequence comes from Sepioteuthis lessoniana, assembly GCA_963585895.1. Classification (NCBI taxonomy): domain Eukaryota; kingdom Metazoa; phylum Mollusca; class Cephalopoda; order Myopsida; family Loliginidae; genus Sepioteuthis; species Sepioteuthis lessoniana. The sequence continues at coordinate 90,362,419 of OY757906.1, read as the reverse complement.
CGTTTTTGGTTGGCAGTGGGGTAACATTGTCTTTGACGTAGCATTATTTGTCATTCTGTTAATTTCTACACCATGAGTGTCATTAAAAAATAACAAGTGATCAATTATTTTGTTTATTTTGTTTATTTCATTCATGAACAAAATGAACGTTTCGTGCGCAAAGAATTCAATAATTCTAACTGAATTTGACTCAAGTGGAGCGTTCAAATTGAATTTGAATTCAGGATTCAATGCATTCCCTTGAGAAATTTAAGAAACGTAATCAGTTGCGACGCCGAATACCGTGGTCAATGATGGTGCATATTTTCGCATCTCTTTTTGACCATAGCTCGTCACTATCATATAATGTACATGCTCGGATACACTCTATTTTCGTTCATTCCATTTTGGTAAAGCAATCGAGGAACACCAATTTAAAATGAGATTGAATTTTAATTGGAAAATATAATTAACAGTTCAAAACAAATCTTAAGTTTAATAAACTGTCACATAATTATTGTTTGGATAAAAATAAAAAATCAAACAAGGGAACCCGTTCAATTAAATGTTATTTTATTGGAAATATTAGCGAGTGCTCTGCTTCAACCGTTAACTCTTCTCTCTTCTTTCGACAGAAATGGTCTTTTATATTCGTTCTACGTAATGTGAGTTATTGGGCTTAATCGCTATGCATAATATAATTTGAATAGGTAATTTAACGCTATTTGAAATAAATTTTACACATTAGAATGTATTGTATACACTTGAAATTTATATTACGTTACTAGAAAAGCTGCCACCAAAACACATGATCAAAATATGTTTCTTTTCTCATTTTTTTTTTAAAGAATTGATGCTATATTTAAACCAATGGCATCTGTCCCGTCTAGGGTTATTCAATGCCAAGATGTTAGAGAATTGTGTTTATTGAACATTTACAATTTTATGTATTTGTTTTTGATTTCTTTTTGCTTCGTGAATTTTAAGAAGCTAAAAAATCGTCGAAAATCAAGGTAACGACTATACACATAGAAGATGGACATTGTGAAAAAGTATCAAGGAATAATAATAATAATAATAATAATAATAATAATAATAATAATAATAATAATAATAATAAAATCGATGGAGATTTCAAGCCACAGAATTCCTAAAAAAACCTCCAGAAAACCTAGACATGGCTAATAAAGGAACATTTTAAGAGAGAAACTAAATCTCTTTAAATAGCAGGACAATACTACGCTAAGAGATCAAATACATTGTAGCAAAAATTGGTGGTACTTAAGAGATTAGAAAATGTATGGTATGGTAAAACGGAGAAGAAACGGTTAATTACAAGAACCAAATGTAGCCAAATAGCAAAAAAGTGAACTAGACTAAGCACAAAGTGATCCACTGAGAATTGTACAACTGAATAAGATATAACCATACAATCAAATAGTATATGCATGAACAAGAATCCATCTTAGAGAATGAGATGCACAAAAGTTTTTAGAATTTTGAGATACAAACGACTCAACTAAACCTGACCAGAAGACCAGAATGGTTTAAGAAGACAAAAGCACTTCTCATCCAATGTATTTCGCTATTTAGGCAGACCACAGAGTGAAAATATTGAAACTGGAAACAATAAACAAATATTTGGATCTTGCCGGAGAATTAGGGAAAAAAAGATCTGTTGAAATTGAGGGTGACTGTGAAAGCAATTATACTTGGGAGGCTTGTCAGTGGTCCCCAAAATTGTGGGAAAAGACTGGAAGAATTAAAAATCCCAGGAATAATAAAGACCGTTCTAACCACGGTATTTTAATGATCGGCTGAGAAGAGTCTTGAAGATATGAGGGGACTTATAATCATTCGGATTACAGTGAAATACCCTCAGTCAACGCTGGTCCGAAAAACTTGGAAGAAATAAAATGATCATTATATCCTGTCCAAAAATCTGATACATAGCATTATCTGGGTATTTGAGATACAAGCAGATGACCAAAAACCGGTCACTAGATCAGACCGAGTAGGCATCATCCAAAAGAAAATAACTTTACATCAAGTAAATTTGGTCGTTCCTATGGACTATAGAGTGAAAATCGAAGGTAGTGAAACAATGGTGACTTATGTGACGGTTCTGTCAGTTGTAGTTGTCTTCCTCAGTATAGTCTCCAAGAGTCTAGAAAAGAGAATGGGAGCCCTGATGATCATAGGGAGAACCGAACACAGCTCTGTTAAAATCAGCTGGAATTCTTTGAAGAATTTTCGAGAACTAAGGAGACTTTCTATCAGGTGGTCTAAAGAAGAAGAAGAAGAAGAAGAAGAATCAAAGACCAGAACAACGATCAAACTGTGATATCCCAAAGAAAAAGAAGGACTAGAGAAAACAACAAAAATGTAATCCATTGTTAATTTAAAAGCAAACACTCACAAAGTGTATATATGAAATGAATGATCATGATCTGGTCAGCATCAACTAAATTCAATTTAACAATTCAAAGACTTGCCACAGAGTGCGGTTAATTTCAAAGTAAAGCTGGTTTTCTGACATTGAGTTACTAGAACAAAGTGAACTGGTAAATCGTGGAGAATATTTCAAAAATGCCCTCCAAACCTAATGAAACGGAGAATATTGAAAACAAAACCATTACAAAAGACAGCATCAAAACATCAATGTTAACACAAGAAAAATAAATAATAATTATAAAAAAAATCATAAATGAACAGAAAACATTATGACCATTTCTAAGAAATAAAGACTGGAAAAAAGTCAAGGTTGTGATCGAAGAATTAATTGAATCATTGTAATATATCTTAACAGAGGGAATCCCCGAACTGAACGATTGACGCGACGTGAGAGAAAAGCTAGTCAGTGATAAAAAAATATATATATATCCTAAAAGAATACGAAAAGAAATACAAAAGGTGGCAAAAAACAGACGAAGGCAAGTCGGACAATACAACTGGTAAAAAATTAATCAATAGATATTGAGTGAAGAAAGGAAATTCCGAAGGTATCAGGATAGGGTCATGCTATACGAGCAAAACAGGACTTTTCATATTAATGAAACAAAATTCAACCAACAAGTTGGCAGAAAGTGAAAAAGACGAATCAGTATTCGGTTGAAAAAGAAACAAATAATTTGGGCGTAGAATATAGAAACGGAAGAAACTCTATAGAAATTCTGAAGAGATTAATTACTAGAAAAACAAATGAGAAGGACGTGAAGAAAACTCCCAGGTGAACTCGCAAAGAGTAACACTCAAGAAAATGTCATATAAGAAAGCGTCAAACCATGATGGGATATGTATTTCTGTTTTTTTTTAAATCACTTCTGTCCCTGCACCTGATTAAATGTTTCGAAGAAGCAAGAATACCTGAATGGATGAAAATGAAGAAAACTAAGTTGATCCAAAGAGAACAAAAAAAAAAGAGACCCTCCCTAACAACTATAAACCAATAACTTGTCTATTAATGATGTTCATAATTCTAACTCCAGAAATAAAATAAGAAATCTCTCACTCGTTTGGATGTCACGGACTACTCCAAGATCAAAATAGATACCGTGGAGAACAAGACAAAAAAATCAAATACTAACTATATATCTGCTCATCCTCAAAGAAGTCAAATCATGTGGGATTGTGTAGCCATAACAAGGGTAGACAACAGAAATACCTATGATTAGGCTCCGCAAATGTCGATAACGGAATGTCTTTAGATGCACAAAATGCCCGGCAAAATAAAAGCCTTCTTTACGAATTACATGGCAAAATGGAGGGTGGAATTGACAGATGGAAGACACCCTACATGATGGAAAATGCAAAGAGGAACCTACAGGAAGGTTCTAGACAGAATTATTCTTTATAATCAAAGACAATACTCAACTGGAAACCCTGATACAAACAAGAAGAATATTTATTCAGGATATAGGAATGGAATTTACAAGAGTGAAAATTGAAAAAAGACAAACAGCAGAAGGAATAGAACAAAGACATCAGAAAATCATTTGAACATTTGAAGAGAAGAAGAAGTACAAGTACTTTGGAGTGATGGACGTGGGCACCATCAAACAAGTGAAAACAAAGAAAAATATAAATAATGAGTTTTTTTTTTTAGAGGAACGAGAAAGCTTATCGAAACCTAACTGTACCGCAAAATCTCTTCAAAGAAATCTCATCTCACGGCATTTCCCTTCATAAAAAGGAGAGGCGAAGAACTCAGATGAATCAGAGCACAATCTCGTTGATAATTGCACAAAGACTTAGACTCGAGACACGATACTGATAGACTATATTTATCAATAGAAGATGCGGGAAGAGAACTCACCAACATTGGGGATTGTGTAGATTCATCAATACAAATCATCGTCACCATCATGTCGTGCCACTAGCACGGATATCCCTGACCCTCTCTCGCCACTTTTTCCTATCGTTCATCACCTCTGACAGGTCTTCAGGGCTATATCCCGTATCCTCACATAGCTGCTGAATGTATGTTCGTGCTGGTCGCCCTGCTTTTGCCCGGCTATATGTGGTGGTCCATTGGAGTACATCTCTTATGAGCTCGTCCCTGCTTTGCCAGCAGTATCATGCATGTCTGGTTCGTCTAACAATGTCCTTCATGTCTTGTTCGTCTAGTAATAAATAAAAGATTGTAAGGAAATATTAATTTAAACAGATAATAATAGCAAATACAAAGAAATACAGGAAGTAAAACAGCAAAGTGAAGGAAATTGATATGGGAAGAAAAAAAATCTCAGTTGATATTTCAATGAAAAACAGACTAGATTGATCCCAAGAAGACATAAACAGGATTTAAAAAGAGAGAAACCGAAGCTTTTCTAAGATCGGCAGAAAACAATGCCATAAATGCCATGCTGTTAAAGCGAAAATCGATTATGTGAAACAGAATGGCACGCATAGGGTATGACCTGAAGAGAGATGAAACGATAATTCACAAAGGAAGCTAAGTAGTAAAATAGCACAAAGGGAATACATCACTTGGTACAACTGGACTGGAAAGGAAATGCAATTGGAATTGTGCAAAAAATAGAAATGTCATTGAATAATCAAATCGTATATGCAAAAATAAGACTCCGTCATAGAAAATAAGATGAATAAGATTCACTTGGACTTCACAATTCTAACAGATCACTTAATTACAATTAGTAGCCCAGACCAAGTGTTAATTAAGATGACAAAATAACAATTTTTTTTTGTGGATTTCGATGTTCCATTGTAGCCTGAAAATAAAAGGAAAAGAAAAGACAAATATTTACTTTTGCTAGAAATCTAAAAAGCAGAATAGGAAAATGAAGGTTATACCAATTGTAGTTGTTTCACTTGTAACGGTGTCCAAGAACTTGTGATAATAGTTAAGGAATTGGAATTGACAAAAAGTATCAGTACCATACTGATCATGGTATTTTTCAGAATTGCATGAATATTCAGAAGAATCTTGAAAAGAATTGCTGTCAGCCAAACTCCGGGGACAAATCAGTAGTTAAAACTGGTGGGAAAAACCCGCAAGGTGAGAAATACTAATAATAATGCAAATACTAATGATATATGTAGCAATCAAGTGCAAAGGAAAAGTAAGACTAAAGGAAACTTGGTTGAAAGTTGATCCACAAGTAATTGTGCAAGAAAGTTAAATTGGACCATACTACCAAATGATAAATGCACAACCATAATCCATCCTGGAAAATAAGATGCATAACATTCAATGGGATTTTTCGATAAAATCAGTTAAAATCTCGACCAGGAGACCACATTTCAATGATAATGAAAAAAAGCAAAAAACATTGGATACTTGTCATATTAAAGTCTTGGCTGTTCCGGCCGGCAACTGACTGAAAATCAAAGAGAACAAGTACTTTGATCTAGCAACAGAACAAAGAAAGCTGTGGAATATGAGGGTGATAGTCTCGCCAATTGTAAGTGGAGCCCTTGGAACGGTCCCCGTAAGATTGGAAAAGGCATTGAAAGTGTTGGGAATCGAAAAATGAATCGAGATATTCCAAACTACATTGTTTACATCGGAAAAATACTGAGAAAAATCCTGTAGCTTGCTCTCACTCAAACTCCAATGAAAGAGCACCAGCAAACGCTTGAATGTAAACCCTCAATAATAATAATAATAAGAGGTCTTGCCAGCATCGAAGACAGCGTTAACGCATCGATACAATGGCTCGAAGACTACATAGAAAAACACGAACGAGGACTGACTACAGCCACCAGAAAAGATACCGACAATACAACAGACGATAGAATGTCAATAACTAGAACACATAAATGGGAAATAACAACTCTATGGCCGCTTTAAACGACTAATAAATACCATCTCACACGAGAAAAACTGGACCTGGCTAAGGAAAGGTAACCTTAAGAGAGAAACGGAATCTCTCCTAATATTAATAGCAGCACAGGACAATACCATAAGAAACAATCATATCAAAGCGAGAATTGACAAGACTCAACAAAATAGCAAATGTAGACTATGCGGTAATAGTGTCGAAACGATCAATCTCATAATAAACCAATGCAGCAAATTAGCACAGAAGGAGTATAAGGCGAGACACGACTGGGTCGGCAAGGTGATTTACAGGAAAATTTGCAAGAAATTTAAATTTGGCCACACTCACAAATTGTATATGCACAGCCCAGTACTTGTTCTAGAAAATGAAATGCATAAACTCCTATTGGACTTTGACATACAAATGGATCACCTAATCTCGGCCAGAAGACCAGACCTTATAATAATCAACAAAAAAAAAAAAAAAAAAGAGAATTTTCAAAATTGTCTACTTTGCTGTCACGGCTGACCACAGAATAAAACTGAAAGAATGTGAAAAGACGGATAAGTACGTCGACTTTCCTAGGGAATTGAAAAAAGCTGTGGAACATGAAAGTGACGATTTTTCCAATTGTGATTGGTGTTTTTGGTACAATAATTAAAGGAATAGTAAAAGTGCTGCAGGACTTGGAAGTTGGCGGAAAGGTAGAAACTCTCCAAATGACAGCATAACTGAGAACAGACAGAATACTGAGAAGAGTCCTGGAGACTTAAGGATACTTGCTGTCACTCAAACTCCGCTGAAAAACCATCCACTAATACTGATGTGAAAAACTCTAAAAGTGTAAATAATAATAGAACTGGAAACTCTAATAGGCACAGTTAGAATATACAGTCAGAAGATAGGAATGGAATTTGGCATTGCTGTATTGTGGTAAGGAAGAGACACAACGAAATAAAGTAACTAGTATTTAGTAACTGTGGTGGTTCAGTCCAACAAATAATATGAGTCGCGCGCTGTGGGTGTTACGTCCGAAGTGTGTCTTACTATAGACGGATATCTTGCCGAACCTTCGTGCTTAGGAAACACAACGTCTTTTATACCTCCGCGATACCGGAAGTCACGTGGCACGAGCCATTATACAACATCTCCCCGCAAACAAACAAAAAAAAAATTAATATGTCCGAGGGACATCATATTTTTGTCTTTTGGGATTTATTTCCATAGTTCCCATCGGGGTAGGTTTTCGTTTGCTCGTACGTTATTGTTGCATTGGTGTGGGCCTAAGTACCAAAAGCATGTAAAAAATGATGGACATGGGTTCTTAAACTCGTTCCTATTTTGTTTGGGGTATATCTTATTTGATTTGGTTAATACACTTGCGAACATTCCATCTTGGATGTTTTATTATGTACCAGTTCTTTTTTCAATAATACCTTTTAACCTGTATGCTTTACCTAAAATATAATTCAGAAAATATTTTTCCCCTGGACTATAAGTTTTATTAGAGGTAATTTTTTTTTTCTTATTTCCTTCTTTTGACAGAATCAATTCATCGAATATTGATCGAATTTGCCTTGCAAACATCAGTTCTGCTGGGGACATGTTTGCGTTAGTAATTGGATTAGGAGTTATTCGATAAATGGATAGGAATTCTTGTAATTCTTTATTTTCTGCTTCGATCCCATTTGCCTTTTTAATTGCTCTTTTAAATACAACGCTACATCTTTCCATCCGTTCATTTGATCTTTGATGGTAAGGTTCCGATTTATCGGTGAATCGAGAGCGATTTACGGAAATTTTCAAATTCTTTTGATGAAAATGGAGTGCCATTGTCAGATACAATGGTTCCTGGCAATCCAAATCTTGCAAACAGTTCCTGCAACACCTTTATTGTAGTTTTTGTCGTTGTCGTTGTGCATTTGAAAACTTCAGATCATTACGTAAAGCTGCCTACTATGACGAAAAAGTGTCTTCCTTTAATAGGATCGGCATAGTCAATATGTAGACGAGACCACGGTTTGTCTGTCTTCGGCCATGGATTAAATTTTTTATGGGAGGTGATTTTGCAACCGATGCGCGGCTTTTGCACGATTTCACCATGCTTTCAATGTCTTTATCCATACCCGGCCAGTATTTATAACTCTGCATGAGAGCTTTCATTCGACTCATTCCTGGGTGCCCGGTATGGAAATCTTTCAAAAGTTTCTTCGTTAAAACTGTGGGTAGGACCACCCGTTCTGCATATATCAATATGCCGTTGCACGTTGAAAATGTATTATTTGTTTTAACTTTCTGGTTCATTAATTTTTTCATTCGTTAGATTAATGAACTTATCAAATTTTGTCTTGAATTTTATGTCCTCTTGCTAAACTGGTAGTTATTTAGCTGTATTAAATAAAATGTATTTTACGTCCATTTCTGACTTTAATGAAGCAATGACGGTCTCGTCAAGCAGTTCTGTATTTTTTGGTATTAATCTGGATAACCTATCCGCATCTACGATCTCTTTTGAAGGTAAGAATTCCTTTTTAAATGAATAATTTAACAACATCGTATCCCATCATTGTAAGCGGTTCGCCGTGTGTGTTAGTATTTTCTTTTTAGAATCAAATATTGCTAACAATGAACGATGATCTGTTTGTGATATCAATTCTCTACCTTGTAAGTATTTTTGAAATTTGTTAATCGCAAATATGATAGTTAAGCCTTTCCTTTCTATCTGTGAATAGTTCATTTCTCTGTGCTCGATACATATTGAATGGGTTTTAGTTTACCATCTTCTTTGTGAAGTATAACTGCCCCTAAAGCAGAATTGCTTGCGTCGCTGGCAACATATATCAGCTTTTTAGGGTTGTAATGTGTCAAAGCTAAGTTCTACGTTAGCACAGTTTTTAATTTTTCGAACGCTTTTTTACATTCATCCGTCCAATTCCTTTTATTTCTTTTTTGAGTATATAATTCAGAGGAGCTCAAAGCATATGCAAATTTGGTATGTAGCAATTATAGTAGTTAGCAAGCCCCCCCAAAAGATTGTAATGCTGCATCATTAGTCGGTGTTGGCATATATTTTATCACGTCCACTCGGTTAGGATCAGATGTTCTGCCTTTCTCGTCGATTACTTGTCCCAGATATTTGATTTTTGATAGGAAAAAGTCACATTTTCAATTCTTAATTTAAAACCAAAACATATTTTTTTTAAAACACTTCAATTACGTGTTTAATATGATCTTGGTTTTAGCCTTTTATTAAAATATCATCTAAATAAGCTGTTGCGAAGTCCAGATCTGCTAACTTTGTATCCATTATTTTTTGAAAAATAGTTGTAGCTACCTTTATTCCATATTGAAATCTATTAATCTTTGAAGACCTCTATGTGTGTTAATAGTTAATAATTCCGCACACTTTTTTTCCACTACTATTTGTAAATACGCATCTGACAAATCTAACTTCGAAAATATGCCTCCGCCAATTAAATATGGAAAAATTTCATCCATGTTGGGAGGGGATAAGTTATTTCTTTTAGACAATGTCACGTGGTGTCCCATTGAGGAGATAGAAATAAGATTACTACTATCCTCGTTTTCGAATTAACAGTAGCAAGCCGTCAAAGAAAAGAATGTAGGTCAATCCCAAAGTAACAAACCCAGGTCAGAATGGAAAAAAAGATATTTGTACTTGGTGACCTGATGGAAAAGGAATGGGATACGGGGTAACATATAGTAGCCCTAACGGATCGCCTGGCCAGCGGGAAGAAGAGAGAAGACAAATGATTGGCTGGGACCCCAAAACGGAAGTGGGGACTCCTTCCCGTTAGCGGAAATAGATACTAAGAAAAGTTAGTTGTTGGACAGGGTTCGTGGCGGAGGTAACCAAAGCCAAGTACTCCGGGTAGAAGAAGACAAAAAAATATCTCGGACACGAAGGAGCCATTTCTTCAAGCCAATACTAAAAATAGCATAAAGTCTATTAGCGCGTAAAAGAGGAAATATTCTCCACAGGAACTCCGTCGAAAAAAAAAAAGATAAGATTATATAACCCCTCTCTCTCTCTTAATATAAGAAAGACTGAAAACGAAAGAAAAGAAAAGAAGAAAGACATTTATGTTCATGGACTATTCATTTATGATATATTTGACACGTTGAAGGTGTATATCTATGTGTAGTAAAAGATTGATATTTTAATGTTCCCACGTGCTTGAAGTTGTTATTTGCAGCGTCTGCTACGAATTTGTTATGTCATATTTCTTTTTCAGCTTCCATTCGCCTTATGATATGCTCGCTTAAAATGTTCCTATAAATTCCTTAAAATTCTTATACGGTGAACCGGAGTTGCCGACTACTACAATAAAATTTTATTACGTCTAAACCTAGAGATCCATATCTTCCATTGTTCTAGGGGAGGAAGACTAGCGGCCTTGGTGGGTGTGTGTATAGTGTGAAAATTGGAATCCCTTTCCAGCGGCGGTCAGTCTAGCTATAAATTAATCCCTCACATAATATGCCAGTTCTAATATGCCCGAGGAAAAACTCTGAACGAGGACTTATTCTACAAGGGATCAAGTGCCAGTCTACCCCGTCTTCACACGTGCAAAAATAAAGTCCCGTTTTGGGATTTTAAAGAATTTGCCGTCACAACAATCATAAACTCTTGTTGAATAATTTGTGCAGATTCTAATTTTATTATTATTTTTCTTTACATATACATTTAGAGCTGCCCATGGGCTGTAGTCAGTTTTTTTCTATTACTCCTAGTTTTTTTTTTCTAGTCTTCCTAATTCTTTATCAATAATTTCAACCGACGCAGAGGGTACTGGTCTTTTCGAATGAAAAACTGTGATTGCAATGCCATCTATTATATTGCAGAAAGTATTTATTGGGATGTTAAATAGATCAATTTTTTCCATCCAATCCATTCCAAATAAATTTTGGGTATTTCGCATGTAAAATTCTTTTAATTTTCTTTCTTTTCCATTAAAAGAAAGATTTATGAAGGTTTCTTCCACAAATTTCAGTTTTTCTCTGGTAACATGTTTTGCTATTTTTTTTTTTTTAGTTTCTCAGAGTTGAATATTTTTTTTTCAAAGTTTCAGCATTAATTATAGTAAAATCAGACCCAGTGTCTATCTGAAATTTTTAATTTTTTTTTTATTTTTGAGACAAATATTTATATATTTTCTTTGTGGTTTGTTCTTTATTGTATGAATATTTGAAATAAACTGTTCTTCAATTTTTGCTGTGTCTGCTTTCAAATTTGGAATACGCTGGCATTCTTCCGCTAGGCTTTGTAAAGTTATCTTTTGGTCTCGTTCCAATTTGGTTAATCGTCTCGTACGAAGTTCTTTTTCAGACGGTGAGTTTAATCCCTGAATGAAAATCAAATATTTAAACATGTCTGTAGTAATTTAATCTAGCTGGCACCTTTCACAGTACCAGTTAACTGTTATGGGGAAAGGTGTGTAGTCTTTACAATCCTTTTTCGTGAGATTGAGACATTGCCAACGAATATTAAACAGTGAACTTTGTTCCACAAATATTTTTGTCAGTATTTGGATAGGTTCTCAGAACATCACTTGATCGGGCTGCCTCGGCAGGATAAAATTTACGCATTTTTCATGTTCTGCCGCCCCGAATTTGTCAATTATACGAGTGTTAATTTTCTTCTCGTCCGGCCATTTTTCGCAATCTTTTTCAAAAATTGATTCGTACTTTCTGAAATATGTCTCGAATGCCACTTCTTTTGGTTTGTAAATAAATTCGCCCGCTGAATTTATTACCGACTCTTGCGAGAATATATTTAAATTTCCCGGGTCGGTTTGTTTTGTAAGACATTCGAGTAGTTTCCCGAATCTTTCTTCGTGTCGTTCAATGATCTCATGGAGTCTTTTAAAACCCTCTAGTCGTTGTATTTCCTATTGCTTTACGAATTCCAAAATAAAATTTTTGAAGTCCTCTAGTGTATATCCATATGAACAAAATGAATATGCACAATCCTGGAGCTGACCTGACACACTCATACTCCTATGGGACTTTGATATACAAACGTATCACCGGATCTCGGCCAAAAGACCAGACCACATAGTAATCAAAAAAAAAAAAAAAAGAAAAAAATTGCAAAATTGTGGATTTTGGTGTACCGTCTTGCCACAGAATAAAACTGAAGGAAAATTTAAAGAAGGATAAGTACCTCGACCTTGCTAGGGAATTGAAAAAAACTATGGAACATGGAGGTGACAATTAAACCAGTCGGGATTGGTGCGTTTGGTACAGAAACTAAAGGATTATTAAAGGGACAGGAGGAATTGGAAAGTTGGAGGACAAGTAGAGACCATCCAACCTACGGCATTGTTGGTAACGGCTAGAATACTGAGAAGGTTCCTGAACACTTGAGGAGACTTGCTTTCACACAAACTCCAGTGAAAGACCATCAGCTAACGCTGATGTTAAAAACTTAAAAAGTAAATACTACTACAACTACAACTACTACTACTAATAATAATAATAGTAATGCATAATGCAAAACAACAATGTAAATATTTTTTTATATTTTAAAAGCACACGTTGGATGGATAAAATTCATTCTTCCATTTTTTTTTTTTGTTTTGTTTTGTTTTAATAATTTATCTTTTCTATTTTCACACATCATTTTCCGAAAATTCTTTCTGATATAATATTTTTATTTTTGCTAATACTCTACTGCGTATGTATGTGTATGTAAGTGCATATATATGCATGCGCATGCGTGGGCAAATATTTTTCTGTCCATCCGGTTCGTATGATGTCAATTTGCTTAGTAGGAAGCGATAAGTTATAACAATTCATACATTCGGTTTCATTCCCCTGTGCCAATTACTCGTCGTTGGGATGAGGTCTCTACCTATCAGTAATCACTGATTGAGTTATTTAAGCGAGATTTGCTCGTGCAAAGATTTTGATTCTCCGGGAGGTTTTCCTGGATGAAAAATTACAGAACAAGGTTAGGCGTCGGGCCAAGGAACCCACCCAGTCAAAAATGACTTCTTCCTGAAAATAAGATAATTGTAAATATATATAACCATGAGGTGTACGAAAGCCGACCCTCGGGGATTATGATTACTGAAGATGAAATCCATCAACTGTAAATCAAAAATTTCAAACATAATTACTTTAGTTTAAGTTCCGTATTTGCACATGGAATGTTCTCATATTCTATGAACAATCTAAAGTTGATTAATCACATAGTGAGACGTAGACATACTAATTGGACATAATTGGCATGAAGAAATGTTAGCAAACAGGTAAAAAGTAAATACTTATTCATTATTACTCTGGGCTCGAAGGGCGTCATGAACATAGTGTTATAGTCATAATAGCGTAAGTTGGAGTCGATATTTTCCCGCACTATCGATAGTGAGGCAGTAGTTTTAGAGATCTAAGGAGTGTAGAGTACTTCTTCATTATTATTTATCACATTTTCAAACTGACGCGGATATGTAGTAACTCGTAGGGGCTCAGTAATCGGTTAAACGTTCTGAAAATTATTGTTTTTATTCGATTCCAATACTTGATGCCTTATGATTTTCAATTGTATTAAGACTAATCATTTGAAGCCATACTTGTTTTCTACGGATTAGTTTTAATAAAACTATATTATTCTGTGTATAAAAAAGGATGCTATCAAATACAGGTATTGATTCCATATTATTATTTGTATTTGATTGTGAAACCTACAACCATACAACTGTGTAAATTATTCCTATTAGATAGAAATACTTGGTATTTTAATACTAAACTTTTTGAGAAATAACTATACAAGAATGTTTATATAAATGAAAACCGAATGCAATCTATGTAACAAATAGGCATATAATAAACCTGTACGGGTTGAACTATTGTTAAAATCAATAAATCATAGAAGACATTACTTGAAAGGGAACCCATTAGTGATATATTTATCAGAGCTGACTTCTAAAACTAACAGTTTAAACTCAGCATCGTGCAATCATATACCCTCAAAAAAGAGCTGCTATGTACAATTGCAATCTATAGTCTCAAAGGTCCCGTAGTAGTATTTTATTTTGATCAAGTAACAAATAAAAACCAAAATTAAACGAGGAAACACAACGATGGAGAGACAGTTGATAGTAGTGGACACTTGGCAGAATTCTGCTTTGACCATAACAGCATCATTGGTAGCATCATCTTATTCAACAAATCAACCAAGTGTTCATCAAATTCACCGGATGCTTACACACCTAGTCTAATTGATCAAAATGGGACTTTATGTTATTGGCACAGATATCCATAAAAATGTGAAAGAGTACTACGGTGTGAATGTATAGAGAAACCATAATCTAATTGCAGAAAATCTCAAGCGTAAAAAAGAGAATATTGTACAGAAATATATATGGAAGAATTATAATAACTTTGCCAAACAAAAGTGCTTTAAGATCATCAAAGAATATTTCGTAGAACTCGAAAAATAATTTCATGATATAGCTGATTGTAACTCTAAAGTGTATATCAGCGGGTCATCTATAAATAGCTTAAACGCGGAGAGCTCAACAATTATACATATCTTCAAAAGGAGAAGAAATTAGGAATTCTCAATATCTTGAAAAAAAAAAACATAATTGAGAAAAAAGATCTAAATAGTTGGGTAATATGCACTAAATCACGAAGATTGCGACAGAAGGCAACACTATAATACAAGTCAATGCTGCAATAACAGGAAAGGCAAGAGATCCTTCGTGTAGAAGATTGTAAGTGATAAGGAATAATTTGTAGAAAGGAAGGGAATTAGGATTGTATTTAAATCCACTTAAAAGCTCAGCGGCAAGAATAAAAGCTACTCTGCACTTGGGAAAGTCTGAAAGAAAATAACCTGACAACAAAACAAGAAAAAATGGAGGTGTGTCTTAAATACATCCTCAATAAGCCAGGTCCTGAAGATCCGGCAAACCCAGCACAAGTAATAGTAGCATATGTTACTCTGATCAATGACACCAGCCTAAAGACTAATATTAGGCGTCCCATCAAAAGCTTAAGACGCAGCCATAGATAAAAGCTTAATGAATACAAACGTTTAATGAATACAAACGAGTTAATAACATTTACGCAGAAATGCTATACGAACACACCAAATGTAAAAAAAAAGAAAATTTTCCACACAATTTGGAATTCAGATTAATTGTCCAAATATTCATCGTAAATCTTCCGTAAAGGACTAATCTACATGTCTGTTATTACTAACAACTTTTTCGCGTAAGAATAGACTAAGCTATTGAAACCAAGCCAAACCAAAATCAAGATGGCTTCAAGAAAAATATACAGTATATCAATCAAATAGTTCCTATTAGGAACGTTTGGGAGAAGTCTAAAATGAAATGTTTCATTTATTTCATCTTCATCGATGTAAGGATGACATTCAACTATTGGAATTTTTATAATCAATGGAAGTTTACAAGGTCTTAAAAACCTCGTTAGAAATAATCATCTGAATAAAATTGTTGTTCCAACAATTTAAATGCAGCGTAATCCTTGCTGGAAATGTTTTTGTGATTCATTTTGAAGTCCGAAAAGGCTTCATTTCTTATCTATATTCTTCCTCATTGTCATAGACTGGATGATGCGTAATAACCACTGTTGAAAGACTTAGAATCATCCTTTTTACTCTATTCGTCTATTTAGAAGATCTAGAGTTTGCCAATGATGAAGATGGTCTAAACGTAGGTTCTAAACGTAAAAATCATCAGAGCAAGACGAAAATACTCTACGGTTGTGCAAAACAGACAGGCTTAAACATTTGCATCAACATTTTCATAACTGTTCCAGATTTTATTCATTTTTTAATAATTTTTTTCTGAGGTTCATTATTTGGAAAATATCCTTCTTTTTGTTACAAATTTTGAGATTTCACATAATGTCCACAATGTTCAAACGAGGTGAACTTGGCAGCCTTTAACTTTAGATTTGAAGTAACAAGCACGGAAGATTACGTGTTTTGTTTTAAATGATAATTGCAAATTAAAACTTGAATGTGAATTTTTATCGAAGAATATGATGAAAAAGGTTTATTTTCATTTGACAACCGACTTGATTATATGATGGATATTGTCAGAAAGGTATTCAGCTTGAATTTCAAGTTGAAAGAAGAAAATTAAATGTTTCCTCATGCAGTCATTGTAGCTGAAGCGGTAAATACTGTTGTTTTTAAAAGTATCACAAGAAAAAATTGGGAAGATGACATCATGTAAAACAATGTTTTCGTTAAATACGTTTTTTCATATACGAAAAAAAACAAAAAAAACAAAAACAAACTAAAAGTGAACCATAACTTAGAAAAGTCCATTATAGTCCCAAGAAAATATAATTTTCTTCTCTGGAAGAAAAAAGTTTTTCAATTCTTACGGCCAAATGACAGTGTTTTTTAAACACACACACAAAAATAAATACTTTAATTAAGATTTACTCCGGAGAAATATATTTTCCTTTAAGCAAGAAAACAATTAAAAATACATCTTTTAACTTCTGCAAAATTGCTCCTGCTTTAAGATTCCTTACGGTTTCGGGATTTTTCCCTGATCCAACATCCTTCAAAGTAATTATGTCTCTTCCTCCGAAAGTCTTCTTCGTCTATCTCCCAAATATCTGGTTGTTTATCTTAAATTACATTTTCCTCTTCATGTTCATATATAGAGTTCATATATATATATTTTCTGTGGCAGGGACCTTTTTTTGTAAAGTAGTGCGACGGCCGGAAAACACACACGGGGCAACCGACAGACTTGCTTGAGTGACCAGCTGACCTCCCCCTTCGCTTGAACGACCAGTGAATCTCTGCCTTCAGTCCAAAACAACAGACCTTATATTGTCTTTTCAAGTCCAATGCCGGAATATAAACCGCCTCTTCGACCACGTATTTTCTGTTTATGGCTGGTTATCGGAACTTACATATCTCCCTTTTTTTCCCGGTAATTTGTGGATCTTATCTGCGAACAAAAATATCTGTCCCTCTATCCATAGGCAATAAATTATATTCTTCGCCATTCTCCTTTATCTTCTCTTTCCTGTGACCCTATTTTTTGGTGTTATCTTGCGACCGCATTGAATCTTCTAAGTCCATTCACGTCGCCAGCTAAGCCAGTATATTACACTATTACTTAGAAAAGAATACATGTTTCAAAGAACTTATCTGAAGCAAAACAGAAAAAAATTATATTTTAACTATTAATTTAAAAAATGTTTTATTTGATACTTTATGCCAATTGATTTTGCATGATAATCCAAGAACAGCTAGGGTCTGAAATATCAAAGAGAAAAATCTTTTAGAGAATTTTAAGATCATGCCCCGGGAAATATGATTAAAAGCACCAGTTAATTTAACCATAATGTACTAAAAAGAAAGCTCTGCCTTGCAGAAGCTTCAATATTAATCTTTCATCAAATTCTAATGGCGCCATATATATTGTTATCGATTGTCACCACCGTGGTTAGCGATTTGCCTTCTTGTGAAAATATAAACCGATTGGATTGTTACAAGACTCAGCTACAAATTTATACGAGAGTAAAAACTAGAAAAATGTTAGTTAACAAAGCTTTAGCCAAAAGTAGAAGAACGAATAGAAAATGTGCATATACATTTTTGACTGACCGAAAAAGATAATATATTTCGAATACCTATTATCTTGGATGGGAATGTTATGAAGAAAAAAACACCATTACTCATTCAGTGCAGACGTTCTAACACATTGGTAAACGCCTAAATATAAACCAATAGAATACTAATTTGATCTTGTGGGTAATATTCTGGAGTATATGTGGGTGTTAGAATAACGTAATCTTGTGAAGGTTCAACTTCTCTTTAAGTATTCACCAAGAGACACCGTCAGTCACTGTTGACAGGTTCCGTGTCTGTTAGATTTTTTCACAAGTATGATGGTCAATAAATGTTGAAGGTCATTCAATGAAATACGTTTTTTACTCCAGTAGCGAGGTACACCACAAAGACGAAGGGAGATAGCATTGCGTTTCCCTTGGAAACAGGTCTTCATAAAGCAGATTGTTTTGCTGCCTTCTATGTTTCAATACAAATCAGACCGGGAAGCAACAGAAGTGCATATCTGAGCGAATGGGAATTTCTATCTCCCTTATTTCTCTCTCTCTCTCCTCTTTATATATACATATATATATATATATATATATATATATATATATATATATATATATATATATATATAAGTTTGTGCGGGTGAGAGTGTATTCCCAAGCTATGGTTTAAATTGTATCACTAGTGTTAATCTACAAGGATGGCTTGAACATTACATAAACCACGGGAAATGATATATTCCATTGACCAAATAAAGCAAACCTCACTTACACACATCCACATAAATACGCACGCACGCGTGCACACACACACACACACACACACACACACACACACACACATATATATATATATATATATACATATACATATATATATATATACATATATATATATATATGTGCATATATATATATATATATATGTATATATATATATTTATATATATACATATATATATATATATGTATATATATAAGTGTATATATATATATCTATGTATATATATATATATATACATATACATATATGTATATATATATGTATATATACATATATATATATATATACATATATGTATATATACATATATATATACACACTTATATATACATATATATATATATATATATATATATATATATATATATATATATATATATATATACAATACAATAATCTAAGGAAGACCTTATATATATATATATATATATATATATATATATATATATATATATATATATATATATATATATATAAAGCACCGAAGTTCCTACAAGTACAGTAATAAAAACATTAGAAGTAATTAAAGAACAACTTCTTTACTCTAAGTATCGTGTAGCAATAGTAAAATAAATGACACAGCCATAGATAAAAGTTAATTCATAAAAAGGTCTTCCTTAGATTATTGTATTGTCTGTTACATAATTCATGAGTAAAATTTGTAAAAATGAAATGATAGGTAAAAAGTGCGATTTTGAGAAATTTAAGTTTATATATATATATATATATATATATATATATATATATATATATATAGAGAGAGAGAGAGAGAGAGATAGATAGGGCTGTCAAAAAATCATTTTATTTGTAGTTAATTTTCAATGAGAGATGAGTTTGTTTTGTTCTTTCCTTCTTCTTCCTGACACATTTGTGTATGTTATAGCAGCGTTTTATTTTGATGTCACAAGTCCATAGCTTTAGCGTTGATTCTCTTCTTTCACATCTTTTCCATGCACCTGATATAATTACGCAATTGTTCACGATAGTTTCCTGACGATGATTAGTTTTCTCAAACAAACACAAATAGAGGAACCAAAAATCGACCACTTAATTACGCAACATCAAAACGCTTTATATATCCCTATTTAATCAAAGCATATGTTACGTTTCTGCTTCATTTTTTCCTTATTTTTTGATATATCAATTCTTTCAAAAGCATTTTAAAAGACGTATGAGGGGTAAAAACATTTCAGCTATCAATTACCAATGTTCAAAATAAATCTAAAAAAAAAACAAACATTTACATAATCAAAATAATTACAGAGAAAACTTTCTGTGGGTTATTCTAATAAACTTTCTTCGCACAAACACACACATATATATCAAGTTTTATTTTTATTTATACTTTTTTTTATTTTTACCGTGGTGTAATGGTTATCGTCGCAGGATATGGACACGGTGACACAAGTTCAAATCCTGGACCTGACTAATTACATAGCACTAATACCCTTGGGAAAGGTATGAATCCAAATATTCTCCCTCCAGCTATGGGTAAATAGTAGGGCAGACTAGGTTCTTCAGCATTGGTTAGGCAACTAGTCTAGGAGAAGGAAAAATCTGAATTCGAACCTGTTAGACTCCGCTTAAAAATTGACCTTGTGTCATATCCTTCCCGAGCGGAGGGGTTGGTAAATATATATATATATATATATATATATATATATATATATATATATATATATATATATATATATATATATATAAAGACAGAGACAGAGAGACAAATATAATCAAGCGTAATAAAACTCCCTACCCAAAACCTTAAAATGCAGAAAATGGCCAAACCAACCTAACGCTTTCTGACATTAAATAACCCACAAATGTTGATATAGTATTAAAGAAAACTCAAATTAAAAAAAAAAGACAGTTAGAGAGATAGATATTGATATAGGTATGTCCTTGAGGCATATATATATATATATGTATATATATATATATATATATATATATATATATATATATATATATATATACATATATACATATAAATATATATATATATATATATATATATATATATATATATATATATATATATATATATTCCACGGAAAAAAGTCAAAGTGATAAACTTATAAGTAATAATCGAAGGTGAATAGGAATATCTAGTTGAGTGCCCAATGTCATCAGCTATCAAATATTTGATTATTTTCAATGTAGATATACATCAAAACTCACTTTCAGAACTATAACATTTTGAATAAATTTATCAAAAAAATTCAAATTTGTACTTCCATTATAATTTTTTTTCAATCAGCAGAATTACATTCTTCAGATGGATAAAAATAGAGTTATGCACTTGAATACGATGTAGACAGGTTTACATTGTTTCTGGTGAAAAAATAATTTAAGAAAACCTTTCAATTTTTTTCAAAAAATCGGTAAGATTATCATTATGTATGAGCACATATATTGTTTATGCAACCCGTTAACTATATTTTGAATTACTATTGCTTTTTTGTAAGAACCAGTGAATACCGAAAGATATTAATAGTAAGTTGAGACTCAATTGAATAAAGTATAAGAAAAAATAAAACTAATTTTCTATGAAATTAATGTATATTTTACATATTAATCCATATAGTCTATGTAGTTGAAAAACCTAATTTTTTTATTAACGTAACTAAACTTCTATTTATGAAACATATCATGTGTGTGTGTGTATGTGTGTGTGTGTGTGTGTGTGTTTGTTAGAGAGAGAGAGAGAGAGGGGGGAGATTTGAAACGAATAGTTCGTTGGTAACATTTTTATTCGAGCCAGAGTTCATTTTTTGCACAGAGTTAAATGGCTTCATGTATTGCTTAACCTAATAATTTTATTTTTACTGTGAAATTCTTTTCAATCTCGATAGATAAAACTTATAATTACATTTAGAATCAGTCATTTGTTTGAACACAGGTAAATTGTTTCAAGTACAGTAAATGATTAAATAATTCAATTTGACTCATAGATGTGACCCTAAGAAGCTATGGATCTGAGTCGACCCTACAGTAATGATTATTACAGAGTATTCCATTTTCCATAAAAAAAAAAACTAGGTCTAGTGCCACTCCATCAGATTCCCTTTAGTTATATCTAGGACACTCTTTGGTAGGAGAGCCTCACCCGTCTGCAGAGATGCAGACAGCGTATTTTACAGTCCCAACCGATTGGGCTGCATATGAACTGACACTAAATCACAGATATATGTCATTCGGTAGAAGGATATTTTTTTTTACCTCCATTAACTTTTTACTTTTTTTTAAGGGTAGTATTATATTTATATGTCTCGATTACAGGATGCAGCAGTCCCCTTCAATCTTGACCAACGGAGATAGTGCGTCTTCGATTTTGATTTGCGATCTGTTATATATGCAGATTGTTTGCGTGCGATGAATAACATCAAGTTTAAAATGTCTGCCGAGGTAAGTGATTTTTCTTATTCCTCGTCATTTCATTAATAGTTTTGTTTTCTCACTTCATTCATTTTTGTTTGTATAGTTATTTTTTACCATTAGTTTCTATTCCTTCGTTCAGTTTTAGTGTCTATTTTTCTACTTTTCTCAGGCATTTACTATAGTTCTTTTCTTGCCACATTATATTAAAGTTCTATTTGTTATTGGTTTTGTTCAAATGTCTGCTTACGTGCGTCTACATGGAAACATTCAAGCTCATAACTATATCTATGCGTATTTATTTTTAAGTGTTTCTCCGTATGTCCCCTTCTATATTTTCGTCTCGAGTTTTCCCCCTTTTGTTTCACTGATTTCATTTATTTTGTTAGTTTTTCCTCTGTTTTCATCCATTTCTAATTCGGGTATAATATTTTTTTTTCGTTTTTCCCTATAACTCAAGCCTCCCACTTTATTTTCCTTTATAGTTCCTTTCCCTGATTTTAAAAGTCTTTCATTTATGTTACCCGTTTTATTTCATAGATTTAATCACTGTTTAACAATTCTTTATCTATTTCAAATATTTTCACATATATGTACTACGTTCCGTTGTAGACATGTTTCTTTTTCTTTTTCATGTATACTAATATGCTTTAAGTTCCCCTCATACTGTAGTTATATATAACTGAGATTATTTTCATATTAGAAATCTGTCACCACACCAATGATTCCTTTTACGAGTTTCTTTCGGTGAGAAATGCAATCATGATTGGACTTGAACTGGAGTAACATTTTAATTTTCTTTTAAATTCTAAAAAATATGAAAATAATCTACATGCATCATCATCATCATTATCGTGGTGCGCTGTCAGCCCTGGCCCTCTCTCACCACCCGTCTCTATCGTCTATTGTTCCCGGGAGGACTGACAGGCTATATCATGTATCGGCACATATCTGTTTTATATAGTTTCCATCTGGTCGTCCAGCCTTTGCTAGTACATGTTAAGGGGTCCACAGGTGTATTCTCTTATGAGTTCGTCCCAACGTCTCCAGCAGTATCCCACATGTCTGGTTCGTCTTACTTGGCTAGTTTTCGTGATGGGCGTACGAATTCAACGGGATAACGGTCAGGATCAAATACTTCGACAGAGGAATTACGGCTGGTTATCTATTCGGGTGACTTCTATAGATGAGAATTTAAAAAATCATACCCATCGAAAGATTACCATGACTTATATATATATATATATATATATATATATATATATATATATATATATATATATATATATACTGAGTGAGATAAACATCTGACACATTGTTCGCCAATGGTTTGAGCGACTGAGTTTCAAAACCAGGTGGAGTGATACTGAAGACTGAAAAAATGGTACTTGCTGCAGTCTTGCTTTACACTCAGCATTATAAGGAACGGATCAAGAGTAAAGTGGAGAACTCCCGGGAATGGCGCAGTCAACATCTTTTACATCTCGGTGTCGTTGCTACTGAAAAGAGAGCCTTCGGTTCACCCTCAAATACAGTTGCCAACATTACTATATATAAAAATAAAACATTACATAAAATAGATTGAGAACTTTCATGCTTTTTTTTGCCATAGAGTTTCCAAAGTGCATTCAAAATATCATCTTCCATTGTCGTCTATCCTCATAATCCATGTCTTATATCAAGTCTTGGAGATACTATCTAGTGTCCATTCAGAGCTGATGGTTATATTTTTTCTGGTTGTGATTCTTTGCAAGGGTCGTAAAGGAAATATCGTTTCTGGCCTCGTCTTTATTTCTCCAGCAGAGCTCCAAATGTCTTGTTTGTCTGATTGGATATTTTGGCGTCAACTGACCATATTAGTTCTGTTTTGTCGAGAGGTGCTTTCAGGATTTGTTCAAAACAGTAGGCAATATCCTTGTATATTACGTTAAAGTACAAGTGGACCAACAATATTCTATTACCCCACTGCTACTATTAGGTAGAATACTCTTTTTATTTTATCAGAAAGCTAAGATTTCTATATGTTCATTAACATGTCAATAGAATTCAATGCTTCAAATATGCGTATGCTGTAATTAAAAAAGTTTCAATTTCTCTTTTCAGGTTCATCAGTCCAGATCCTTTCATATGCAATTTCCTTAGTATATATCTTGGAATATCCTTTGTTTTCTTATTTATTTGCCTATTGTTTTACTGTTTAGTCGAAGGTTTATTTCTCTTGATATTACTGTTACTAGTTGCTATGATTAGTGCTTATAAACTCTTTTTTTTACATATGCCTCAAGTCCTTGAATTGTTGCAACTACAATGGTCAATGCTGATGAGTCTTTTCCGTACTCCTTTTCTCGACGCATAAAATCTATTGTTTTATTGTTGTTTCATTATTGTTTCATTATAGCATATTTTAGAGTGAAACCATTTCATATCATTAGATCTATTGACGTTCCATTCACAATCGCACGCGCACACTTACTTACACACACACACACACACACACACACACACACACACACACATATATATATATATATATATATATATATATATATATATATATATACACTTACGGAAATAGAGAGAGAGAGAGAGAGAGAGAAGAAAATATGAAGCATCCGTTCAAAGAACACGCAAGAATAAAAGCGGTATTTTAATTAGTTTGAGTTAAAACAATGAGCACCAAAAACTTGAACTTCAGAAATATTTCCTTTCCATGGGAAATTTGTACACGACACATGAAAATGCTAAATCTTTGAGTTACAGCGTATAATCTAATGTTTTCAGCGTAGAATCGGTATTTTCTTTGTTATTTTTCGCAGTACTTCTTTGAATTCAAATCGGATGAAATGTCTTTATTTGAACAATATAAATTATCTGACTAGTTTTAATGATATGCATCGTTCACATCTTTCATACGCGAAAAAGTGATAATATTTAAAAGCAATATGAGAGAATGAATATCGAATAATTCTTCCACATATTTTTGGCCATATCGTCTGCCGTCAAATAAATATTATAGAAAAATAAGACAATTTTTTGATAGTGTTTCTACAAACACAGTCTTCTAGACTTTGGTTGAAATTGAAATATCAGATATCACGTAATTAGCAAATTGTTTATGTAATTTCTAATATTTCTTAGTTTAGATTCATTTCACTTTTATTCATATATGGTGGTCGATAAAAAATTATGTCAGGAAGTAACCCGTTCCACTTGTGCGAAGATAAATAAAAAAGAAATGGTTTTCTAGAATAATAACTCTTCGCCGCTGCAGAAGAGCATATTTGCAACCAATAAAAATGTCAAATTATGAACACTAGATTTCAGTTAGCATAAGTTAAATGTGGTGTGAACAATCACCAGAGCGTAATGAGAGAAAAATTGTTAATCAATCGTAATTATAAAGTGATGTAGCCATGTGGTAATTTCACTTAAGACACTCATGTTAAAAAACAAACCCCAAAAAGCAAAAAACAAAATACCATACACAAATATATATATATATATATATATATATATATATATATATACATATATATATATATGTGTGTGTGGGTGTGTGTGTGTGTGTATATATATAGTACAGTTGCCAACATTACAATATATATAAATAAAACATTACATAAAATAGATTGAGAACTTTCATGTTTTTTTTTTACCTTAGAGTTTTTAAAGTGCATTCAAAATATCATCATTATCCTCATCAAGGAATCCCGAAAACACAGTTTTCATTGATCTTCCATTGTCGTCTATCCTCATAATCCATGTCTTATATCAAGTCTTGGAGATACTATCAAGTGTCCATTCAGAGCTGATGGTTATATTTTTTCTGGTTGTGATTCTTTGCAAGGGTCGTAAAGGAAATATCGTTTCTGGCCTCGTCTTTATTTCTCCAGCAGAGCTCCAAATGTCTTGTTTGTCTGATTGGATATTTTGGCGTTAACTGACCATATTAGTTCTGTTTTGTCGAGAGGTGCTTTCAGGATTTGTTCAAAACATTAGGCAATATCCTTGTATATTACAACAATTCCCGCAAATCATTGTCAGAGTTTTTTTTATTTGAACTAATTTTCGTTCAATTTTACTGCTTAAGGAAAAATTAAACATTAGTGATGAAAATGAATTAAATATCGATTTTTAAGGATATGATATAAATCAATGACAACTTTGGTTAAAACTTGACATTTCTTACATAGGCTAAACGCTCTCGACACAAAAAAATTAGTGAATCACTACTATTATACCCTTCTTCTAAACATTTCGATAACGGATGATGGTAGTCTCCAAACTATATCAATCAAAACAGTCAATAAATTAAATCGGTTACATTTGCTAAAAGCAAAAGCAACTGATTTAATTTGTTGACTGTCTTGTCATTACATTTGAGGTTTATAAAAGCCCTTCTTTCGTTTCGGTGCAGAGAGTTTATTTTTAGTAAACAATTATTAGATTTAACCAAGCAGATTCCTGACACAACTCACACCGACACTCACGCACGCGCACGCACCCACCCAAACACACACACACACACATACACGCGTTTGCTCACACTGCCGTATCGTCACACACACGTGTGCTCATACGAACATGCATACCTAAGAAATATGAAAAAAAATTGAATTAAATCGAATTAGACAAACTTTTGGGCTTGTATATTTTTCTGACGATGTTTTGCCTTTAAAATTTCTTAAGCAATATTTCTCATTGTGTGTTTCCTCAGGTTATTTCCTACTATATCTTTTCTATTTCATTTGTCCGTCAACACATCAATAAAACAATACGAAAGTAAACAATATAGATTTTTTCTGACTTCGTTCGCTTTCCCATGAGAAGATAAAAGAAAATACTTCAAAATCCGCAAACAAAGCAAAACAAAAGTCAAAAAATAAAAGGTTGAACGCTGTGGAACAATATATGATGCATGACAAAGTTTGAACAGATAGAAATTTGAATTCAGAATTTTATGTTAATACAAATATGTCGGGGTTAATAAAAAATATCGTAGAAACTGTGTATTCCACTGATTTTACGTAACAGGTTTTTCATGATAGAATGGATTAGTTACCATTCAGATCTCCACAATATTGATTCAATGTAATTTTCCTCTGAAAAAATATTGTTTTTAACCATTGAAGGATGCACTGTAATAGCTCGGTTTTCCAAATTTTGCAGTTTGAACACATTCCCAAAATTTGACATGATCCCATGACATAGTAAAAATATGTTGGCGATTTATAATCTAGCAATTCTCGAAGTACCGGATTCTTAAGTAGGGACGAATAGGTTTACCACTTAAGAAGAGAATGTCCTGCAAACACTTGGAAGCTCACGTGTCAAAGTAAGCAATCATTTCTAACTAAAATACTGAATCTTTTTTTTGTGTTCACAGTCATCTCTAACCTCCAAACTTTTAAAGTTGCAATGCATTACATGGAAGTCAGATTCAAAATGAGGATTCTCTTCAAAATTTTACGTGTCTGCATGGAGTATTTGCTAACATTGAGAAAAAGGTAAACGGCTGCAATACTTCAGAGGTTCACATGTAAAGACACCATCAGATCATTGGAAATGGTCAGCAGCATTATTATATCGGATGCTCGAATAAAGGCCAAATCGGTTATCAAAGATGCAGATTCCAGGAGGTTCGATATTGATAAAAATTAGACCATCACTGCTGAAAAGTTGAGAAGTCAAGTAACGATACGATAACATCTTGAATATTAAAATTCAAGAATGACAACAGGTGACTCTATTAATAATATACGAAAAACTTTTTATTCTGTCTAAAATTCTGGCAGTCCGGCGCAACCAAAAAAAGAGAGAAAGGCCTTGTTAGGTTTTATGATCGAATCTCGCTTGCAGCTACAAAGAGGCACCCCCGTCCTGGCCGATTCGCACCAACGTCTAACCCAACTTTTCTCTTTGGGTTTTAAAACTTAACTCTTCCCTGAATTCAAAAGTAACTTCTCCTATTAATGTCTTCTTAATTATTGCATCAGTAAGTCATTTTAGAACTTGTCATTAACCTGTACTTCTCCAAGCCGGTCGACGAACCTTCATTTGTTTCCTCTCCATATTCTTTCTTCACCAACGTTTTTATGGCGTGAGATGTTTAAACTTGGTCACCGCCTGTGCATGTGTTTGAACTTTGCAAGGAACTACACTTACACTCAAAGATTTGTAACCAATCAACAACCTCAGCAAACTAATTAACATTAAAATTGATATAATCAATTATTGATAAAATTATTCATATAATTAATTACCACACCAGTTATTTTACAGTTGTGTTGCTACATAAAATATTTTGCATATTCCGGTTACGGAATCTAATCCATAGTTCAATAGCTGTGAGTTTGCTGATTTCAGCAAATTAAATGGCTTTATACACAAACTGATTAGCTCACATCTTCAGACGACAAATTGTTGATTAAATATTTGGTTAGACGTGTAAAAAAATCGAATATGCAATATTTCTTAAAAATTGGAACTGGGATTTGTTGTGTACAGAATATGTCTGAAGGAACACTAGAAACAAATCTAACACGCTTTTTACTCACATAACGAACGAGTCATTATACTATTACTCTTGGAAAATTGCTGATGAAAGAATATTTAAGCACTTACCTAGACTGCATGAAGCATACTATGTTATTTATTGCGGACATGAACCAAGACAATCAGCTCACGTGTGCTTATTTCATATTCATATAGTTTTTTGTACAAAAATTACGTTACAAGCCCGAATGATTATTCAGTCATATTGTGGAATGATCTTAACCACTGTTGTTTTTAAATTGAATTGAAAAATTGATAGGTTGTTAGTCACCATCAGGATGACCTGTTTAGTTATAACTTACTTGAGCAAGCACGCGTACACCCCCATCGAAAATAAACAATGACACAGAATAGGGTTTTGTCTCAAAACCCATTGTAATATATTCTCACATATCTACGGACCCCACCGGTGGTTGATTTTTCTCCTATCTTCGCACAAAATTAACTGCATAAACGTGATATTCCAATCTTAAAATAAAATATTATGCAGTGATTTTTTTTTCACCCGTCTATGCCGTTTATACGTTTGAGAAGGATTCAGTTAATGCTGTGGATATATATATATATATATATATATATATATATATATATATATATATATATATATATATATATATATATATATATATGTATATATATATATATCCCTTTCTGTGTAAAATGTCGTCTCTTAGAAATTAAAAAAAAAATTCTACTACATCAAAAACGCCGTAAAAACAGTCTATCCGAGTTTGTTTTTGCTTTTATATTTGACATATCAAGTGTGGTTGGCGTACTGTATGTAAATATATAAGTTAATTCGTTAGGGGACACAAGAAATATCCAACCGGACCCAATAAGCAAAATTAGGAAGCGAAGGCAACAGCAAAGAATTATGAAGAGAATCAATATATTTTTCTTTGAAAGTAAGACAGTTGTCTTCACCACTGAACAACTCAAAGCATCTTTGCATACGTACTATTGACTTTCCTCTTAGTTATGTTACCCCAAAGCACTTAACAATTAGTATACGGCAGAAGCTAAATTATACTAAAAATAGAAAGGAAACAAAATCCACATATATAATTAGTATTCCAGTTACGTCATTTTTACAGAATGGATTTCTATTTCCCATTTTATTTCTTCTTGATAGAGCTTTTTTTTTTTAACTATTTTATGATGACAGTAAAATGAAATAATATGAATATTTGACATGTTTCACAAACGTATTATTCCTTCGTTTACACAGAAACAAATTGAACGTAAGCAAAGGTGGTCAGGTTATTATGTACATTCATATGGTTAATATGTACATTTATATGTTTTATATTGATCAAAGCTATAATTGATGTGTTATTTATAGGGATGAGCAAGTATTTGTGATTATGTTCACAAATACTTACGCCTATAATTATCGGTATCAAAGATTAAAAAAAAAAAAAATTAAAGCTTAAAAAGCTTAAAAAGCGCTCAGTAATCTGTAATCTGTATACACAATTTATAAAAAAAATCCTACTAGTTAAGTTTCATGAACCTCGGTCACGCAGAAAAATAATGAATAGAATGACTTATGAGGTAATCATTCATAACACTTAAATGTGTTAGTAAAAAATGGTCTGCCACGTGACCTAACTTGTCAAACAGTAAACAGATTTTTTCCTTCGCTTCAGATCTAAAAAAAAATTGTCACATGATCTAAAGTAGTCAGGCGGCAAATGAGAAGGGAGTTGCGATACAATGATGTTTGACAGAAAAGACGGAATATGACAAACAATGGAGTAAACCACTCCTATAAAAGTTTCCCATCCACCTCGTCAATAACAGTAAAAGCTATCTGAATGTATTCATCCTGTGGGAATTCTTAACCTAATCGATAAGTCAAATTTCTGAGTATTTCACGTCTCGATGGAGATTTTTCTCTTATTTCATCATTACTATTCTGATGCAAAATAAAAATAAAGGAATGACCTAGGCTAATAAAAAAAAAAGATCAAATTAGGATGAAATTATTGGGCCTCAAATGTTAGTATCAACCAAAAAAGGTTTTATCTAAGAAAAAAAAAATATATATATATACACACATATCGTGTGTGTGTGTGTGTGTGTGTGTGTGTGTGTGTGTGTGTGTGTGTGTGTGTTTCTGTTAAATGTTGTATTTGCAAACACTTACTACTGCATAGTTTGGAACGAGCTGCAGCAGGCATTGGCCTCCATGTCAATGCGCACAAAACTGAATATAAGTGTTACAACAAAACGGGCAACATTACCACTCTAGATGGAGCCTCTCTGAGGCTAGTGGACAAATTCACCTACCTACGAAGTAGCGTCTCAACAGAAAACGATATCGACACACGACTGACGAAAGCATGGACGGCTATCGATAGGCTCTCGATCATATGGAAATCCGACCTGACCGATGAAATGAAGCGCAGTTTCTTCCAGGCAGCGGTTGTATCGATACTGTTATATGGATGCACTACATGGACGCTAACCAAACGGCTGGAGAAGAAACTTGACGGCAACTACACAAGAATGTTGAGAGCAATATTGAACAAGTCCTGGCGACAACACCCCACGAGACGCCAACTGTACGGCCACTTGCCTCCCATCACGAAAACTATACAGGTCAGACGAGCTAGACACGCCGGACACTGCTGGAGAAGCAAGGACGAGCTCGTAAGTGACGTACTCCTATGGACCCCCACATATGGCCAAGCAAAAGCAGGACGACCAGCTCGAACTTACATACAGCAGCTATGTGAGGACACAGGATGTAACCCTGAAGACCTGCCGGAGGCGATGAACGATAGGGAAAAGTGGCGAGAGATGGTCAAGTATATCCGTGCTGGCGGCACGACATGATGATGATGATGATGATTATTGACTGTTCGTCGAAATAATGCTTGATGAACATATACGTATGCTGTCTACGTTAAAACGGTAGTCTTATAATTATTGACACACTACTGTAAGCATCTGTAGCATTGAATAAATATTCTGTAATATAGCAGACTAATTCAGGACTCGAAAATGTGAGATTTTTTCGTGATGGGTTTCTTTCAACCAAAGCGTGATCTTTGCATATAAAAAAAAAGACTGTTTTGTAATCTCAGTACATTGCAGACGTTTATAATCCTGATTGCTAAACTCACAACCTTTTTGCAACTCTATTACCAATAATTCTTCTCTGAACACAGGGCTGAGAATTTTGAGATGTCAAATGAAATCTCCTTTTTGGCTAACAGTTGAATGTTGTAAGTTCAATCCCGGTTCCAATAGTTGTGAACAAGGCAAAAGTGGCAAATACGAAATTCCGATAAAGCATAGAAAGCGGAAAGAGACGATTCTATCCCCAAGGTTCAAATAAATATTTAAATTTGGAGTTACCGGAAATGTTTTGAGTACAAAAAAGAAGGCATCTGAAAAAGACCACAGAGTACAGTAATCAATTTTTTTTTGTATAATAACTAAACAAAGTATAACCGTCCGCATTGAGTCGAGAATAATAACCCCCCACATCAAAAATATACCAAAAAAAGAATGGTTTCTTTCTCTATTCACGATAGATAGTAAAACTATTTATGATTTTCGAAGGTTTATTCAATTTGAAAAAAAAATAGTGCACACATATATAAGGTTCTACAACCATAGACACTCACCTGTAAGCTATATTGCTGCAAGACGTATGTTATGATGTTGCAAATAATTTATCAAATATAAAAAGAAAACCATGAACATGTATAAAACCTCCAACATTTCGCACAGAGCGTTTAGACCTGTTGGCTCATGTCTCATTTTCAGTCGACGTGCAGCCGCTCAGTTCGAAGTCCATTCATTCTGGTATCTTAATATCCGTACAGCTGCTGGAATTGATGTGTCTTAAAACTTGAATCTCAGGAATGGGTTCCAGTTTCAGTTGTCGATTGTCCAGTCTACATTTTCAGAAGGGTTGTGATTCTTAGCGACGAAGATGCCTTTTCTCCAGAGTCAATAAACGATGATACTTTTTTCTGAATGGAATAATTTCAACATCACTGATGAAATAAGAATGCCACTCTTGGTTATATATATATATATATATATATATATATAGAGAGAGAGAGAGAGAGGGGGGGAAAGAAAGACATACTGTCAGGAACAGAGTCATAGACAAAGAGACTGAGCGAAATGATTTAATAAAAAGGATTAAAGAGAATTTACAATCGATTATATATTGGCAATCTATTTCACAAGACAATGATCTGGAATTTGCTGTAATGTGTCAGCAAAATTCAATCACAAGATTACCGAACCCCATGGTTTTTTGCGGGTGTGAGTGATTTTCGTGGACTACTTTCCTTCGCTCCCGAAGCCCGTCTCTTGTCTTCTTTCCTGAGTTCTCCTTTGTCGTCGACTTTGACCGATAAAAATGGCTGCTTGTATGCGTAATTCTACGCTTGCATATGAAACTGGCGCACACGTCGAAACAACAGAATTTTCCATTGTTTAAAGTTTAAGTCAAAATATAAAATTCCTATGTTTCGATTTATTCCCTTTTTCCTTCCACACAACTACTGAAAAAAAAAAGAAGTAAAAAACCAAAAACAAAGTCCATATTCTTCCGACACCTTTGTCAGAAAAAAAGAAACACCTAGCTTTCAAAATACATTCTGGTCTGGGAAAATTAATAATATCTAATCCCACGTCTCCTCGTTTGAATCGCTGTCTAAATAAAATTACAATTTTCCCAAATAATATTCCACACTACTATATTCTGCAAAAGTCAGTTACCTTTATCTATAATACTTACCGAAAAAGACATCGACATACGACTGACGAAGGCATGGACGGCTATCGATAGGCTCTCGATCATATGAAAATCAGACCCGACCGATAAATTGAAACGCAGTTTCTTCCAGGCATCCATGTAGCGTCCATGTAGTGCATCCATATAGCAGTATCGACACAACTGCTATATGGATGCACTACATCTGGCGGCACGACATGATGATGATGATGATGACTTTGATTTAATAAAATCATTTACATTTTTTATAGATAACTCTTCACGTCTCTACAAATCATAGTACTTTTTTTGAAATAAGTTCATAAATATCTGTTCATACAAACAGATTTTTTTTTTTATGATGAATAAAATAACTTTTGTCACCCATCAAAACAAATCTTTAATTAATATGATTACATAAATGTTTATCATCCCGTCACTCCTCTGGTCATTTGGTTTCTCGTGGTGCCACAACATATCAAGGTGTTTTGGGCAGGAATAATCTGGCAGAGCCCATCGCCCTTTAGGTCACTAACTGCTTTAAATTCAGTTTTCCGTTTGCTTGACTGGTTTCATTTGGTTTGTTTATATGGCATATCAACCACTGTCGGTTATTTAATGCCAAATACTTTTTTTTATGTATAAACAGTTCTATTTCAAAAATTTTGTTTACTATGAGTATAAAGTTTAAATGGCAAAAACATTTCTATTTTAAGCTATTCAGTTAAGTCTACAAACTTAAATGGTTCTAAGCATTGCTATGTATTATTAGCAATTCAATTAAACTCAGGTCATTTATTAACACGCAGTTAAATGCAAAAAAATGTTCCTTTTCAAAGAATTCAGTTTAGCATAAGTATGCTGTATAGTTCTATCTAACCCATCGATAGGGTCCTATCAGGTGCTACCAATTGGAGTCAAAGTGGACCAGGGAGGGATGGCAATAAAAGGTTACTCTGCATTCCCAAAGATCCAGCATTACTGGGGCCTCACAATTAGAATGTTTAGTGTTATATTTAGGACACTCGTTAGTGCAGAGTGCAGTTGGTGTATTCTATTGCCCCACTCCACAGGGCAAATACCAAAATTCTTGCAATACTAAGTTTAGAAGGTGCAGAATCTGCCCTACAATCTATCTTTTCTGAAAGAAGAATAGTTATAGGGTATATGGTATTAGCACAATGTGAATGAAACAGCTTTATTCAGATTTGAAATTTACGAAACTAACTCCTCTTCTTACGATTAAAATGGTTATGCCACGAGTACTCCTGTCACTATCTATAAAGAACATTTGATAGACAATGAAATTAGTGAGATCTGACAACTTCTATTTGGCTATTCCGTGTCTGTCTTACAACTTCTAAGCAAATGGAGAAGGGACGGTTTCTCAGCTAATTTTTAAATGTACATTTCAGTTGATAATTAAGCAGGAAGAAAATAATGATTTAAAAAAAAATTAACTGCTGACCTAAAGTAAAGAGATTTTTATTGTAAAATAACATGAAAGTTGTCAGTTTAAATAAGTGGAAACAGAAAAAGACTAAGTAAATGTTAAGATATCACAAAGAAGATATGAAGAACGAAATGAAACGACACTGACAAAAATAAATTAGAAAAGTCAATTAATGAATAAATCAATAAGCAGAACTTTTTAGCTACATAAAAAGAAAGAATTATTTCTTTCATAGAACAGGAAAGAAAACAAATAAAGAAAAATGAACATATTATGTAAGGAAATAGTAAATAATAACTTTAGGGACAAGTAAGAGCGATATTATATACATCGATGTCATTAGTGACTTTTTCTTTTTTTTTGTGTCCCTAATTGCTAAACAAACACTAACCAAGAGGTTTGATGAATTTTTGCTCGTTGGCTTAGATGTAATGCCAAATAACTTATTTTTGATATCAATGTGTAAAAATCTGTATCTGAAATTATTTTAAGAAATTTATTACCTACAATTGAAAATCAAAGAGTACAAAAACTTATTAAAGCAATTTATATAGGTATACACACACACACACACACACATATATATATATATATATATATATATATATATATAAAGTCATCCACAGACAGACTGTTTCGTTCTATCAGAAATCTTCAGTGTGGTTAGACACGTAGGATGCTCAAAGCCGGGATCGAAACCTATCCAACTTTATGTTAGAGTTATTCTCAGACCGCTCGGCCTATGAGAGTACCACTTTGGCTAAGGGAATTTTTAAGGTATTTATGTAGAGACAACAGCAGCATATACCCTTTCGTCTACCAGAGTGCTCAATTCATTCGAAGAGCTTTGCAAGCACCGGCCGAAAATTCCATCGTCGGAGTGCTCAACCCCCATGGGGGAGCGTATATATATATATATATATATATATATATTGTGAATTTAAGTTGTAGGTAATAGATTTAATAAAATATTGACGGCTGCCACACGTGTAGTGCAAAGTTCTTCAAGCGAGCTAAGCTCTTTGATATCCGATAGCGCACAATGTAAACAAGCGAAATCTATGAATTGCTTTAATAAGATTTTCTTGTAATATGTGAATTTAAATTGTTTGGAATAAATTTGATGAAAATGTAAACAAATAAAAGAGAATATATAATGCATTAAATTCCTGAGCCTAGACAGGTCGCTGAAATAGATGGGTGGTAAAGTTACACAAGTTTCGATCCCTGCTTCAAAGGTCCAACATGTGTAGCCACACTGAAGAGTTGTTATAAAAGGAAACATTTTGTCGGTTTATATATATATATATATATCATCATCATCATCATATCGTGCTGGCAGCACGGATATCCCTGACCCTCTCTCGCCACTCCTCCCTATCGTTCATCGGCCTAGGTAGGTCTTCAGGACAACAACCTGTATCCTCACATAGCTGCTGAATGTACGTTCGTGCTGGTCGTCCTGCTTTTGCGCGGCCATGTGTGGGGATCCATAAGAGTACATCTCTTATGAGTTCATCTCTGCTTCTCCAGCAATGTCCTGCATGTCTGGTTCGTCTAACTTGAATAGTTTTCGTGATAGGGGGCAGGTGGCCGTACAGTTGGTGTCTTGTGGGATGTAGCTGCCAGGACTTGTTCAGGATTGCACGTAGCATTCTTGTGTAATTGCCATCTAGTTTCTTCTCCAGCCGTTTTGTTAGCGTCCATGTAGTGCATCCATATAGCAGTATCGATGTGACCGCTGCCTGGAAGAAACTGCGTTTCATTTTATCGGTTAGGTCTGATTTCCATATAGTCGATAGCCTATTGATAGCTGTCCATGCTTTCGTTAACCTCGTTTCGATGTCCTTTTCGGTTGATTCGACGCTGCTTCCTAGGTACGTGAATTTGTCTACTAGTTTAAGAGGGGTTCCTTCTAGAGTAGAGATGTCCCCCGTTTGGTTATAGCACATATATTTCGTTTTGTGTGCATTAACATGGAGGCCTATGCTTGCTGCTGTTCGTTCCAAACTATGCAGAAGTGTTTCGGCTTGGTCAGGTGTATTTGCCAGTATCGCTATGTCATCGGCGTAGTCGGCGTCGGTAATTGTTGTTGCGGGGTATCTTCTGCTTCTTTTCTTCGTCAGTTCGAAGCCATTCTCTTTGATTTTGTCAATCGATGTTCTAAGTACGTAGTCTAGACAAATGATAAAGAGGTACGGAGCCAGCGTGTCCCCTTGTAGTACTCCTGCTACAATGTCGAAGTATTCTGTGTCTCCATCCGGTGCTAAAGTAAAAGTACGATATATATATATATATATATATATATATATACGCGTCTGTGGGTGGGTGTAAAATTAACTGCTTTTCATATGAAAAATATTTAATTTTTTTACAAAGATAGGCTCAAAAAGCAGCCTGCTTTTTAATTTGAGATTTTAGAGGAGAATATTTTAATTATCTCTTAGATATTAGAGATTCAAGACGTAACATGATATAAGAAATATATATCCCATGTTAGATTATTCAAAATACACTTCTGAACCAATGAGAAACCTAGCTAAATCAATTTAATTGATTTATAAACATATAAAATTGGATTGATTCACCTTTACTTCGCTAAATCCGAGAATTTAAGCAATTAAATACATGAATATTAATTCTTTTTTTTTTGTTCTCAAAGTGTTTGTCTTAATTTCTCTGGTGCTAAAATCTAAAATTCTGTTCCTTCAAGTTTGC
Source organism: Sepioteuthis lessoniana (assembly GCA_963585895.1). Lineage (NCBI taxonomy): Eukaryota > Metazoa > Mollusca > Cephalopoda > Myopsida > Loliginidae > Sepioteuthis > Sepioteuthis lessoniana. The sequence goes on along the minus strand of OY757906.1, from coordinate 90,324,941 downwards.
ATTTAATTTCAACATAGCTTGACTATTTTCTACGCGCAAAAACATTGCTGTTTATCTTTTGTTCCACAGTTATTCTTCTACTTTACTAAATTCCTTGCTGATGATTTTTCATTTCCATTAAACTTACAAATTAGCGTATAATTATACTTTCCCTCTTCAGAGTGAAAACTCACACAATTATATTTGACTCACGCAAAATGTATTATCTAGATTTAAAACAATGGAAATTGCTTCAAATTTCTCCTTGTCAATATTACATCGGGGTATATTAACAATATTATTAGCTAATGGTAAATTTTGTAGTATATCAACAAAACTTTGATTGGATTTAAAGAAATAAGATTTATTGCATTTGTAGAATTGTTTTATTATATCATTCATCACATTATCTCTCTCTCTCTTTCTCTCTCTCTCTTTCTCATATATATATATATATATATATATATATATATAATGGTTATCATCGTAGGAAATAGACACGGTGACACTAGTTCAAATGCTGGACGAGACTTATTGCTCTTCAAATTGCACTAAAACCCTTGGGAAAGGTATGAATCCAAATATTCTCCATCAAGCTATGGGTAAATAGCAGGGCAGACAGTGTTCTTCAGCCTACATGAGGCAACTAGTCTAGAAGGAAAACTCTGAATTCAATCCTTTTAAACTCTGCTTAAAAATTCCCCTTGTGTCATATCCTACACGAGCGGAGAGGTTGGTATATATATATATATATATATATATATATATATAAGCTAATTATTTTAAAACCGTTTTTCATGAATCAGAAAAGTGCTCAATATTGACTACTGGAGCATGATCATTCAGTAATGAATGTTTACTCACCTCTTCATGACAGTCTTATTATACTCGTTTTATGTATCTAAAAAAGAAATATATATATATATATATATATATATATATATATATATATATATATATATTTGTGTGTATGTGTGTGTTTTTGGCTAGTATGTTCACATGTATGGGTGTGTGCACATGTGCATTTTCGTGGACGTTTCTGCGTACATAATTATGCACGAATAAACACAAAAGGAGTATGCATCTGCGTGTTCGTGTATGCATGGGAAAATTTCAAAAGTAGTTTGATGCTGAAATGTGTACTAAAAAGAAAATCGCGTGATGTTGAGATAGGTAAAGTGTTGTAAAACTTTTAGATGAAAGATAAACCCTACACTAATGAGAGGTGCGAAGGAAACAAAAAAGAAAAATAGCCTTACTCATATTGACTGTTATCCAAAACACAGAGACATGTGAAAACTCCTCGGGGAATCGTAGTCTTTGTTCTCAACGAAATGCCGACCAATAGACTGAACTGAAGAGAAATCGTGTTGTCAGCCTTTGAGATTAGAAAACGCATTTCTTTGACGCAGCAGGTTCGAAAGTTCAGGTCAAAAAGAAAACGAGTGACTCATTTACGAATCTATGAAAAACGCACGTAACTTGCGAAAAGAGTTAAAACAGTGGTAAACTCAGCTTGTAAAATTCAATGCACCTGACAAATATTTTCAATTATATTGAGTGCATCAATTCCAAGTTCAAGTTATGTATTTACCCAAATCCTATAAAACGGGCATGATGGGTCACAATATTAATTTGAAGCGGCGTAAACAGGGTTTGTATTCAAAGTTTACGTCCTGTCGACTAATTGCCAAAGTGAGAATAAAAACCTCGTCAATTATCTAACAATTGCTTGGACGAGAACATATGGATACATGTATATTCACAAGGCCGTGTGAATGATTTGAACTGGAGTTGCAGATTCCATTTCCAATCAATATAGTCTTTACTCTAAGCGCGCCTCAAGAAATAATCGTGACGTACTGGCATACGCAAATATATATAATATAAAGTGGGGTGAAATAAATATTCGTACATATAAATATTTTTATTTTTTATCTTGTAAACATAGCCTGAACTAAGATTTGACATACATTTACTATATAAGGATATATTCTACGAACATGAACAGATAACCTTAGGTTTCAATTAATTTTACAGAAATTGATGTAATTTATTTATTTTAATGTGTGAAAAAGTAATCGTACAGAACATTGTCGCAATATATTTTTAGGATTTTTTCAATAATGCTATCAATGCCCATAGTTAGTCTTCTACAATGTTCCAATAATGTCATCAGTAACTATAGCTTGTCTTAAATTCTTAACCGGAACTTTCTGTGTACATATTTCCTTATTCAGTAAATAGTAGAATATACCCATACACAGTAAATATATATATAAAAAAAATTGCTCAGGCTATTTTTGAAAGATTAAAAAAAAATATTTTCATATGTATGAATATCTATTTCACCCCATAGTGTATGCAATTTCTTTAAGTGCATGATAGAATATGGTAGTAACCGTGAATTCAAGGAAGTTAGGGTGCTGTAGTGACCAAAGTGCAGAATTGCGACATTGTAGTAAGCAATGTCGGTCCCAAGACGCGCACGTAGGTTCACTTTCGGAATAATACCCTTTGGATAATATATGAATTCCCTCGTTAATCCAACTCTAAGTTTAATAGCACCACCGCTGTTCTTCTACAAGGATAGCTTTGGCATTAAATAAGCCATGAAGTTAGATATGGCATAAAACAGAGAAAGTAAACTAAACGTATATATAAATAAGTTGGCGCTAAATTTGGACTTTAGATAAAGACTATCTTCCTAATGACATAAAGTAAAAATACTCGCAACGTTAAATTTTCTTCATTAAATGTGCAGGTTTTATTGTTGAATAAAGATAAGTGAGGCTAGATTATTTGGTTAAGGTCGTATTAGCCCATGATAGTTATTAAATGTCAAATCTTGTTAAGAAATATATGATTTTTAATGAAGCTTTTTACGCAACATTTTAAAACGATTTAGAGCTCCTTTGTCTGCACACAGTTAAATGGTTTCAAGTATTGCTATTAATTGTTTGCAATCAGTTAAATTATTTCAAGAATTACTCGCTACACCAATGATTAAATTTATCATTAATCATTTGCTTGCAGACAGTTAAATAGTTTCAAGTCTAATTATTGATTTAACAGTTCTATATGACCCATTGGTGGGAACCTAAGTTCTACTGCTCCAGATCACAGTGGAGCTGAGAGTAATGGCAATGAAAGAGAACTCATTTCCCAAAGCTCCAGGATTGGACCCTTGCCATCAGATTTCAAGTGTGATATCCAGAATATCATTGGTGGGCGGAGGGTCCAACTACAGAGATGCAATTGGCGTATTCTACAGCTCCAGCAGACCGGACATAAGTTTTGTGACTTCATTTACGGTTCAATATCTTCTCAAGATAAGGAATGAATTAACGCTTCATTTTATAAACATACTGAATTGAGGTAAATATTAGCATGATTCTTTATATTGTTGCAATTTTATATCACATCAATAGATGCTTTTATCAGAGCTCCTGCATGAGTAGAATAGGACAATAGGTCAGTTTGTAGGTGGAGTTTAATAGGTTTTAATTCAGAGGTTTCGTCAGCTTAGACTGATTACCCTAACAATGTTAAATTGCTTTACAATTATCTAAATATGTTCACGCAAAATGTGTAACAGTATGCACAAAATTGTCCAGTGTTCCAGGCAAAGACGCTCAAATGTATGAATATCATTTAACAATGAAATGAGTAATAGTTAGTTTATACAGATCAACGTGCATACTCACACAACATAATAAAATATAAAATAAATATTTATGCAATATCAAGTCATATAGGTCTGATAATCACATCTAAGAGAATCTGTAAGCCTCGTAGACTTTGCGTTCATGCATGTCAAACATAGAGCTACATATTATCTATCGCTGATGTTGGGTAAACATAGATCAATATATATATTTTTCATCATACAACGTTTGAAAGCACGTGCGATACCCAGCCCTCATTAGCCGCCAACTAAGGGTGATAACAGAGTTTCGGTAGCTCAAGGTGGTACTGCCACTCCTGGCCCTACCAAGCAGCGGGGTATTTTAAAAAATTGTATATATATAGTCATCCACAGATAGACCTGTTTCGTTCTATCAGAACTCTTCAGTGTGGCTAGACAGATTAGATTCCCGAAGCTGGGATCGAAACCCAGTTGACTCAAACGCCAATCCAAGATTCTACCACTCACTCACGAGGAAACTAGCACAAGCGAAGAAACTTTAAACGCTTATGTATCACAATTGATTTTGTTTTACATATATCCGCTTAACGGCTACCGAGAGCTCATATATATATATATATATATATATATATATATATATATATATATATACGTACGCCATAACAAATAAAAGCAAAAATTACATTGAAAGTTCATCTTCATTTTAAGTGCAATTTGTGATTTTTAAAAACGCGTTTACTTCCGGACGTTGATGTCATTAAGCACTTACAGTAAATATTTCTTGATGTTACGTAATCACACAGGAATGGTGGTTCCGCGCGCATTTCATTCATGCTGAAAACTTTTTGTTAGCGACCAAATTCAAATTAATGCATAAATACCGTGGTCAAACAACGCTTCGGCATTCTCAATTCTAATCTTAACGTTCCCTCTATATCAGTCTTTTATTCGGTCGGATATATTCACTTTTATCTTTTTTATGCGTTACTGCACCAGACCACTTTTGACAAACGTCATATATAATTCTGCAGAAATATGTCATTCGTTGATCAATAGGACCCTTAAGATGAGTTGGGAGTAAAAAGAAAACTCCTGGTCAAAGTTTATCCATGTTACTATCTGATTAACCTTGGGCCATTGAATTCTTGGTTTTGCTAGGAATGTCTCCAGGATGCTGTCGTTAAGCAATAGGCTCCTGAACTCTGTGGGGGTGTTCCTGATTTATAAACCCATGATTCGATTTACATTCTCCGGTAGGAGAATTACGTCGTTTGCACCAGCAGTATTTGTTGGCTGTCTCACCATACGGATGAGTGTGGCACAAGGCTTTTTTAAGGTGGATCCAGGTGCAAGGCCGTAGCCCAAACATGTCTAGCATTCCCAAACATAACACGGGCCCCATCAGCATTCCCCTAAATAGGGGCGCCTTAGACGCCAGCCGATAAACCTACCCCTCCGATGAGGGTTAAAGCCCGTGGGAACGGCCCCGTTAGGCTCGAGGTATGTTCAGAGACGTGACACACTCGACAAGATCCGTACCGGTTACACCACGGCCGGCCGAAGTGTGTCCCATCGACTAGATTCAGCTGATTGAAATAAGCCTCAGGATTCAGCTGTTTGCACTAGTGATCTTGTTGATTCGTAATCCTTGCAAGCTGTTAAATTCTCTGCCGCAATCACTCATTGGAGCCGGGTATATATGCAAGTCTTTTCTTTTCGAAGAAACTAAACGGCAATTACACAAGAATGGTGCGAGCAATATTGAACAAGTCCTGGCGGCAACACCCCACAAGGCCCAACTATACTGGCACTTGCCTCCCATCACGAAAACTATCCAAGTTAGACGAACCAGACACGCAGGACACTACTGGAGAAGCAAGGACGAGCTCATAAATGACGTACTCCTATGAACCCCCGCATATGGCCAAACAAAAGCAGGATGACGAGTTCGAACATACATACAACAGCTATGTAAGGATACGGGATGTAGCCCTGAAGACCTGCCAGGGGCGATGAATGATAGTGAGAAGTGGCGAGAGAGGGTCAAGGATATCCGTGCTAGCGGCACAACATGATGATGATGATGATGATGATCTCCTTCCTTGCTACAGACACCCAGAGGGCATTTTTCTTTTTCAATATAGCAAAGTATATATATATATATACATATATATATATATATCATTAAACAATATGGACATCTTTTGTGTTCACATTTTTCTATACGTCCTTTCGAGTTTCCGCATTGATTTTATGTTATCCGTCGGGAATTGGTTAATGAAACTCCCACAATTTCTTTCGGAAAATTGTTACCGAAAACACAATAATATTAGAACAACAAAATAACAAACAAAAATTACACATTCTCGAGGGGCTCCATATCTGAGTGGAACAAAATAAACTCAATAGAGGAAAATTTGAATTCAGTGCTAATGTACTTGAATTACTTAGCTACTGCAGTTACTTATAGAAAAGAATTAAAAAAAAAACCGCTACAGCACACAAGCATAAATGATAAACACTTACAAAGTTGTAATGTACATGCAAAGGTTACATCTCTTTTGCAGCATACACGTCCCTGATGATGGCCCATGATCTGGCAGAATATATTTGGGTACATTGTAATTATGGGAGTTTCATGAATCAATTTTAACTGGATCTCATGAAATCAGTGTGGCAACTTTAAAAGGCATCTAAAAAAATGTGTAAACAAAAGATGTCTATATTGTTTAATGAAATATTCATGACTGAACAAATGCTACCCCCCATATATATATATATATATATATGTACGCATCTGTGTCAGCCTTTACGTGGAAAAATTCAGACAATCCCGCCATTGGAATTGTAAGTATGCTTCTCTGGCCACGTTCCATGAAATAACAGTTGTGTAGAGAACACCCAACCGTGTATATTGTGTGATACATTTAATAACTGTCCTTGCAAAACAATCGTATCATACTTCTGTCATACTAATGCCAGCGATGAAACGAACATATATTAAAACGTGCTACCTTATCCTACATATTTTCAAACACAGCGTTCTGATCATCGATGGTGATAAAAATGCTATTATGGGTCTCGTGAAAATTGTAAATTCTGTTTACACAACCTGGTGGAAAAAAATATTGAATATTTAGTTTTCCTCCAGAAGAGACTAGTATTCCTGAAGAATATATTTCAAAAAGTGAAGGAAATGTATGAACATACACTTACTCGCCTAACTCAGAGCAAAGCTAAAATTATTTATTTATAAACGAGAAGTAGATTAACAGAGCTACGAATTGTGAGGCATCCTCCTCTTTTGAAAGAACATCTTTCGATCACAAAACAGTATTGGTGAGAGTTTGCTTGAATTTTCGTAGAAATATGTAAACTGTTAGAATATAACAGGTCCTGACTTGCTAATACTTATATAAGGAAACAATATTCACAGATTGTATGTGATTACACTTCAGGAGATATCTGAAAAACATCCAGTAAATGATGACTTGGTAACCACTCATATAGTAGCCACATCCGAATGGATATAACTCAAACCAAGAGGCAATTGAATTGTTTCCATGGAATCAAGAGCAGTTAGGGAAAAACGAGATAACATGAAAAAATTATACTTAATAAAACAAACCACACAAAACTCCAATTCGCAGCAAATTAAAGACGCCTGAAAAGAATTAACACATACCAAAAAGAACAAGAATACATTCGAAGCTAAATCAATATAATCAGAAATTCGCTTAAAGATAGTTTACTATGATTAGCACAGCAGACAGTATCTTAACAAAAGGAAAAGAAACTTGAGAGCCAAACAAAATCCAGAGAAACAAAAAAAAAAGACTACAAAAGTGTTAATTATATCCTGCTGGTAAAATCTCCCAAAAATGATAAACCTTCAGAATAATTCTCAAATGATCAACATGACATCAACTGTAGAAAAATATGTTAATATTTTATCATTTCATAACACAAGTGTACTTAGCTCACCTGCTTGCCACCATTGCCAGACCTTGACTCCTGAGAGAAACCACGTGCAGGTTTCGCCAGTAAAGGAATAATCAAAACATTATTCCCCAAGAAAAATCTAGACATGAATATTCTTGTGGATTTAGTCAAAACAAATTCGCTTCCGATTTCTATTTTCTTCTAGTTGTATAATAACAATACATTTTTTCATGTTTCCTTTTAAAAATTAAAACTAACGTATTTTTTCGAATCAATCTTCTAAAATCCATTCCAATTACTCATCACTATTTATAATATAATGAGTCATTCTCCTAAAGTCCATTTCGCTTAAATCTCAGTTTTCTGTTTAATAAATTTATTCCGGTTAGCCTCTTCCGAACTTATATATTACAACTTGGGTAAATACTTTTTTTTGTAAAAAAATGCGTATATTCCTTTATAATATATTCCGTCTTTTTAAAGAAATGCTTTCCTTTTCTTTAATTAATTCAGGTGTTATATTATTTAGGATATTTCCTACTCAAACATTGGAGGTTATAAAATTATTACGTTTTTTAATATCCATAATTTTTAAAGTGTGACGTCGGTATTAAATCATATTCCATTTTTAGACGACAAATTATTTATTTAAATATGTTTAAACATGCATACATACATTCACTGTGATGGCTTCTTTTCTTTTTTTTTTTTTTTTACTGAAGAATCAATTGCATCGATTTCATTAAAAGTACTCACCAAAGATCTTTGTCTTTGTCATAGCTCTTGTGCAATATCATATAGCTTTACAAACCTTCTGTAGCTCCACATGTTTTATCAAGGAAAAGAAAGTTGCTTCTAGATGGGTTTGGAAGGAGGTGGGTAAAATTAGCCAGTGATTATTCGCTGTCATGAGACCGCATATGACCAGCATATTCCATGGTGGACATACGTAACCTAGGTCAGATGTTAGAAACATGCTCAGACAGAAGATTATCTAAGACCGAGAGCAACTTCTGATTCTAAAGTATACATTTCAATATGGAGTATAGAAATTCTTCGTCCTTCAAATCATTTACATCCATCGTTGATTGCTTTTTGATTGTATTTCATCATCTGCATTCAGACATCAGGATCTACAATCAACAGATTTTGGTTATTATAGACGACAATATCAAAAACGTTTCATTGATTGATTTAACCAAAATACATAAGTATACAGCGTGGCTGGGTAAATATAGACACAACGTACGATTACGTACACACACACACACACACACACACACACATATATATATATATGTATATATATATATATATATATATATATATTGCTGGAGGGAAATGACGGAATATTCCTTCTCTAAAAAATATTATTCCTAAAATGAATATAACACCTTAAGTTGAGTTCGAACTCGCGTATATTGATGAATCAGTCAAGCACTATATATATATATATATATATATATATATATATATATATATATGTGTGTGTGTATTGGTGCGGAGTTAATCTGTGCGTGCGTGCCTATGTGTATACGTATGCACGCGTGTGTGCTTGTAACTATTTTCAAATCATATACGTGTTAGTGTATGAGTGGTTTTCTAATGCATACTAGCTTTCATTTAAACGTTTTTGGTTTTTCTTATCGATACATGAGTTCTTTTATCTACTCATAATGGGCGATGGAGGTAGAGCTCTCAAATAGAACCGTTTTGATAGATCAACGATCCACTAAATATCTACTTTATTCATTAGGCTTGATTGCCATCCCTAATGATCCACCATTTTATGCTGTCGAATCAACGTAATTGATTCTAGATGCAATCATCGCTGCAAGAGTTTAAAATGTGTGCTCCATGAAGCAGTATTGAGTGCATTAGTGACGCTTTAAGTCATGATTAGTTGTATTTTATGATTGGATTTAAAGTGGAAGGCCAAAAATCAAAGGAGACAGTTATGGATATAAAGAAGCGTACTGAAATTATATATATATATATATATATATATATATATATATATATAGCAATAATGAATATATCTTATAATAGAAATGCAATATCTAAAAATAGTGCTATAAAATTTGAAACAGAAATACGGTTAATGAAACTGATATATATATATATATATATATATATATATATATATATATATAGGCAGCATTTCTTCGTTAATGCAAATTTCCTTAAGCATAATAGACATTTTATGTCTACATATTTTCTTCTGGATCCGTTCGTATTCCGTATTACTTTTATCGTATTCGGGGGGAATTGATTTATTTATTGTCCATAGTAGTATGTATCCCTAGTACTTTCTGCCCGACATTGGGCCATCATCAGGGGAGGAT
>OY757906.1:90115026-90310026 GCA_963585895.1 Sepioteuthis lessoniana | reverse complement strand
ATTTTCCCGCATTCACTAGACAACAGACAATCACTATCATAGACATAATAGGCACCAGACTCTTAGCTACATTTTTAATTTCAAGTATTTGTGTTTTTATTTAATTTCATATTTAACTGAAGTTGCCAAATTTTTTACAATATTTTTCTTAAGTATCTTATTCAGCATGTCAAATTTTCAGAACTTTTTTTTTTTTTTTTAGATATAAGTACTGTTTCCCCTGGTCTCTCTATATTGCTTACTAAAGGCATGATTAAGTCATTTATTTAAGTTTCCATTTCTACCTCTTTGAAATTGTTGCTTATCACGTTTCCATTTAAACCAGTCGGACATTTTTGTATCCCCCTGCTTATGACGATGTTTCACTTTTTATTGTCCGCTCGAAAAAAGTTCCCACTTGAATTTACTGAATGCCTAGGGTATGCAGGTATTGAGACATGTTTAAAATCAACAGGAAGTTATCTTATGATATGAAATATCTATGTAAATTGCTTCTCTGTGTGTCTTTACGTATGGCAAAATACTTCAAAATACATCTTATCCAATATATATATATATATATATATATATATATATATATATATATATATATATATATATATATAGTATTCTTGGTCCAGTTAAACCGATATATATATATATATATATATATATATATATATATATATATATATATATATATATATATATATATATATATTCTAATTGGGTCGGTTCTTATGTCTATAGAATTATTTAAAATCATTCGTTTATCAGTACAGTATAAACCGACTTGATATTTACTGATTATTTTGTTTATTCTAAAAAGTAAATACATATCCATTCCACGAACATCGTCCCCGTCAAAGTTCCCTTTTAATAAATCAAAACCATACTTGCATTTTCGTAAATTATTTTTCCTAACCCCATATAAATTGTTCCTGTATAACATACTGGTATTATTTATATGTAAGACACTATTTTCCAGAGTTTTATGCACAAAATTTAGTGATGCATCGTATACATAATTACTATATGATTACCATTTTTCCGGCTACCTACCTCACCATAATCACGGGATTATAGACAGTGACTTATATCTATACATAATTCAATATGTTTTACGCCATTGCAGAGAAGTATACACAGAAATAAAGGTTTTTTTTTTTGAATAAATGTATTTCTTAAATGAGAGCTTATAGTCACCGCAACCTTATTGGATTGTCTATGAAAATACTTGTGTGTAAAATTTGAGTTCAACGCCAAAGTAAACTTTATAGTAACTTTTTTTTTCATTACGATCCATTAAAATTTGATCAACTGTTAAATTCTGCTTAGACTTAGCTGCAATAAATAGCCTTGTATATTTTACAATAGAATTTAATTTTTTTTCAAAATTAAGATTAATGCAGATGGCAATTACACAAGAATGCTGCGTGCAATCCTGAACAAGTCCTGGCAGCAACACCACACAAGACACCAACTGTACGGCCACCTACACCCTATCACGAAAACTATTCAAGTTAGACGAACCAGACATGCAGGACACTGCTGGAGAAGCAGAGATGAACTCATAAGAGATGTACTCTTATGGATCCCCACACATGGCCGCGCAAAAGCAGGACGACCAGCTCGAACGTACATTCAGCAGCTATGTGAGGATACAGGATGTTGTCCTGAAGACCTACCAAGGGCGATGAACGATAGGGAGGAGTGGCGAGAGAGTATCAGGGATATCCGTGCTACCAGCGCGATATGATGATAATGATGAAGATTAATGCGTGTGTTACCCAAATAATTTCTGACATGGAGATATCATCTTTCATTTTAAAATAGTAGAGATAATGTCAATTTCATTAGACATGTCTGATTCATGTCATGCATAAATCACTGATCTCTAAAGTCAACATTCATTTATTTAAACAATCTTCAGCGGGTAAGAGTATCAGGAGTGTCATAACTGCTCGTTTACTCTGTTTGAGCCCGTTTGATGCATACAGTTACAATTTGATTTCTCACTCTCTCAGTCACTCTCCCTCTCTCTCTCTCTACACACACACACACATACACTTATATATATATATATATATATATATATATATATATATATCATCATCATCATCATGTCGTGCCGCTATCACGGATATCTCGGACTCTCTCTCGCCACATCTCCTTATCATTCATCGCCCCTGGCAAGTCTTCAGGTCTACATCCCGTATCCTTACATAGCTGCTGTATGTTCGAGCTGGTCGTCCTGCTTTTGCTTGGCCATATGCGGGGATCCATAGGAGTACATCACTTATGAGCTCGTCCTTGCTTCTCCAGTTGTGTCCTGCATGTCTGGTTCGTCTAGCTTGGATAGTTTTTGTGATGAGAGGCAGGTGGACGTATAGTTGGGGCTTTGTTGGGTGTTGCCACCAGGACTTGTTCAATATTGCTCGCAGCATTCTTGTGTAATTGCTGTCTAGATTCTACTCCAGCCGTTTAGTTAGCGTCCAAGTAGTGCATCCATATGGCAGTATCGACACGACCGCTAGCTGGAGACATTTCCCCACTAGACGGAACCTTTCTGAAACTGGTAGACAAATTCCCCTACCTAGGAAGCAGCCTCTCATCAACCGAAAAAGACATCGACACACGGCTAACGAAGGCGTGGACAGCTATCGATAGGCTTTCGATCATATGGAAATCAGACCTGACCGATAAAATGAAACGCTGAAATATATATATATATAATATTGTGTTCCACGGACAGAGAATTTCGTTCTTGTTAGACACACTATATGCTTCAAACTGGAACCGAAACCCGCCTGATTTTACATTAAGCTGATGACATACTGTTAAGCCAAGCTCGGGAATTAATGCGCATGTCTCAAATTTCATTTTATGCTATCGGATAGCGGAGTGCTTAAATCGTTAGAAGAGCTTTATATATATATATATATATATATATATATATATATATATATATGTGTCAGTCTCTTTCCCATTTCGCCTAACAAGAACAATATTTACCATTCTTTAGTCATATCAATTTTAATCTTTACGAGATTTTCACTCAATTTTAACAAACTGGTATCACAAATGTATGTTTGACATCGACTCTCCACTGCAGTTCAATACTCTTCTCAGTAGTCGACCTTAGTAGTGGTGTATTCTGTACAAATGAGTTCCTGCTGCAGATTATCAGTTCCTCAGAGTTCATACAGTCTCTTTTCCAGGTAACATAATTTTAATCTTAGTGCTCATTTGAAAATTGTTTACACTGTCATCTTATGATTTTATTCGAATATCTCACCTCTCTGGCTAGCATTAATTCTATAACTTACCTCGCTATATTTAGTTATATTCCAACTATCTTTTCATTTCATTCTGACTACATGCAATTAATTATAATAATCTCACTCGAGAAAACCGGGACGTGGCTAAGAAATGGAAACCTTAAAAGAGAAACAGAATCTCTCCCAATAGAAACACAAAACAACGCCATAAGAACCAATCATATCAAAGCAAGAATAGATAAGAAGCAAAAAAAAAAAAAGAAAACAAAAACAAAAAACAAATGCAGGTTATGTGCTGATAGAGACGAAACAATCAATAACATAATAAGGGAATGCAGCAACTTACCTCAGAAGGATTATAAGACTAGACACGACAAGCTGGCCAATGCGATCCACAGGAGATATGCAAGAAATTTGAATTTGACCATACAAACAAATGGTATATGCACAACCCAGCATCTGTCTTGTGCATGACACACATAAACTCATATGGGATTTTGACATTAAAACGGATCACCTAATCTCTGACAGAAGACCAGACGTTGTAATAATCAACAAAAAATGAAAGAGAACTTGCAAAATTGTCGTCTTTGCTGTCCCGGTTGACCACCGAATTAAACTGAAAAAAAGTAATAAGATGGATAAACACCTCAACCATGCTAAAAAGTCGAAAAGAACATAAAAAGTATGAAGGTTATAATTATACCAATCGTGATTGGTGCGCTTGGTACACTCATCAAAGTATTATTAAAGGTACTGGAAGATTTGGAGGTAGGAGTACGGGTCGAGACCATCCAAACTACACCATTACTGAGAGCGGCCAGAATACTGAGAAGAATCCTGCAGAATTGAGGAGACTTACTGTCACTCATACTCCAGTGAAAAACCAGCAGCTAAAACTGATTTGAAAAGCTCAAGGAGTAAAAAAAAAAAAAAAAATAATAATAATAATAATAATAATAATAATAATAATAATCAACAGAAAAGACAACTTGCAGAATTGTGGACTTCGCTGTCCCGGCGGAAAACAGAGTGAAATTGAAAGAATGTGAAAAGGGATAATATCTCGACCTTGCTAGGGAATTGGTAAAGCTGTGGAACGTTAAAGTGACAATCGTACCAATGGATTAGTACAAGGACTGGAGGACTGTAAATAGAATGAGTGGAGACCATCAAAGCTACAGCATTATTAAGACAAGCCATAATACTGAGAAGAGATATGGAGACTTAATGAGACTTGTTGTCACTCAAACTCCAGGGAGAAACTATCCGCAGACGCTGATGTGAAAAAATGTCATATAGAGTAAATATAATAATAATAATAATAATAATAATAATAATAATAATAATAATAATAATAATAATAATAATAATAATAATAATAAAACTATTGAATATGCAGCTGACAATTATACCAATTGTAATTTGTGTGTTTGGAACTGTAACTAAAGGATTGCTAAAGGGACTGGAGGACTTGGAACTGTCGGACTTTATTGAGAACGGCCAGAATACTGAGAAGATTCCTGGAGACTTGAGGAGACTTGCTGTCACTCAAACTCCAGTGAAAGACCATCAGCTGACGCTGATGTGAAAAAACTCCTATGTGTAAATAATAATAATAATAATAATAATAATAATAATAAAATGGTACATGCACAACTCAGCACCTCTCCTAGAAAATGACTCGTATAAACTCCTATGGGACTTTAATATACAAACGGATCAATCCCGGCCAGAAGACCAGACCTCATAAAAATCAACAAAAATAAGAGAATCTGCAAAATTATAGGCTTAGCTGTCTCAGCGGACCAGAATATAAATCTGTAAAAAAGTGAAAAGAAGGATAAGTACCTCGACCTTGCTAGAGAATTGAAAAAGTTGTGTAACAAGAAAGTAACGATTGTGCCAATTGTGACTGGTGCGTTAGGCACAATAGCTAAAGGATTACTAAAAGGCCTGGAGGACTTGGAAGTTGGCGGGAAAGGTAGAGACTATCCAAACGACATCATTTTAAGAACGGCCAAAATCATGAGAAGAGTCCTGGAGACTTGGGGAGACGTGCTGTCGCTCAAACTCCAGTGAAAAACCATCAGCTAACACTGATGTGAAAAATGAGTAAATAATCGTATATCCCAACCCCTCCGCTCGGGCATGATATGATACAAGGTCAATTTTTAAGCTAAGTTTAACAGGTTTGAATTCAGAGTTTTACTTCTCTTAGACTAGTTGCCTCACCAAGGCTGAAGAACCTAGTCTGCCCTACTATTTGCCCATAGCTGGAGGGAGAATAACTGGATTCATAACTTTCCCAAGAGTATTAGTGCAATGTGAAATGCAATCAGTCTTTCCAGGGTTTGAACTCGTGTCGCCGTGTCCATTTCCTACGACGATAACCATTACACCACGGGCACCTTAAAAGGAGTAAATAAAAATAATAATAATTCTAGAATATTGTTTCCTTTATAATCGAAATGCACTGCATGTTTTTGCATGTTTTTGCATTTTCTGTGTGATTTTTTTAATTATTATTTCTAGAAATACAGTAGACATTGAGAACAGAGTTCGGAGAATAAGGAGACGCAATAAATAGAAGTGGTGGTGAAAGGATGACGAAGAATGGTGAGAAGTAAAGAATTAGCATCGGAGGGAGAAGGATTATTCTTTTTGGTAAAGTGACTAATTTTGTTATCCAAAATCATTGATCAGGAAAGAAAAGTCAACTCAAGAATTTTAACTAAGTTAAAACTTAACAAAATTTAAAAGGAAGGTGTTATCTTTTTTTTTTCTTTTGTGACCCACTTAATAATCATCTCACTTTAGGGGTACTAGGTCACATCTTCGACAGGATGAGAGATAATAAACAACTCCTTTGTCCTTGTATAGCCACAATATACTACCCATGAAAAAATGACAAAACGAAATATAATGTGGTAAACAGACAACAAGTTTGGATGTCATGATCGACAGCTGATCGTTTCTACGCGAACATGAGGGACCTGATCAGCATCTTATGAATGTTGGCTATTATTTTTTCAGGTTTACGAAACGACGAACAAAGCAACCGACTCAAATGAAAGCTACTCACACAGAAAAGGGACTAAGGAAGGCAACAATTTCAAACTAAACGGTTATGTTAAGAGACTATAGTAACAGAATAATAGAAATCTTGGAAGAATGCACTATATCTAAAACTACAAACTGAAGAGGCACAGACCAAGTGAGGACGATAATATATAAAAGTTGGTTTTATTACCTTCAAATATTATACATGAACCCATAAAAATTGAAAAACGTGTCAACAAGACCCTAATACAATAACCGAGAAGCTAAATACGGAAGAAAAACACTCTGACGAAATTGAAACGCAAAGTTATAGTAATCGAAACATCGCATACAGACACATCTCAGAACAAACAAAAGGAAAAAAAAATTAATGAAGATAATTTAAAGAAAATTACTTCTGAAAGGAAAACAACAATCTCACTACTGAGGAACCATTACTGGAAAAGAGTTAAGGTATATCCAGAAAAAATTAAACAAATTGTCAAAATATATTTCAACAACAACATTGCGGAAATAAACGGACCGATATATGTAGGAGTTATATTAATCTGGCTCATAGCCAGTGTTACTGTTAAGACAAAAGAAATTGAAAACCCAGATGGGAAAATAGACTGGAAACAGAAATAAGAGATCCACAACAACAACCAAATGTGCAGAGATAGAGGAAAAACCTTGAATATGTGGAACGAAAAGAGAGAAAAAACAAAAATTAAAACAACTTGAGATAAATCAAAATTGAATAAATATGGAAAAATAGTTGCACAAACTCGAAGAGCCTAAGACCAACAGTAAAAAAAATTCTAAAATTCCAGAAGACCCGGCCATGCGAGCATACATGGATTCTGGTAAATGTAATTGATTTCCATCGACGATACATTGGTTATCGAAATGAATAGATGATTACAATAAACAAATAGACTCATATTAATGACCAAAGCAAACGACCGACATGATCAAAAAATACCCCCAAAAAGGAAGCACCCCAACAACTATAGACTCAGAACATGCCAACCAATCATGTGGAAAAAAGATTGAGCACAAATTAAAATTCCCTATTCGTGATAAAGCCGCGAACTGTTCCCAAAAGAATAGAAAGGATGACACGAGGGAACCAGAGAAACAAGACAGCTATTATACATTGATCAACGTATCATCAAAGAGAGCAAAAGAAAACGAGAAAATATAGGTATTGCGTGGATTGAAGAGAAAAAGTCATGAGATGTAGTCCCGCAAAGCTATCTAAAAATGTAGAAGATAGATGATAAAGTTATGGAGATTATCGAAGAAACTATGAGAAACTGAAGAGTCGAATTGACAGCAGGAGGACATAGTTTAACTGAGGTAAAAATCCAGTGAGATATATTTGAGAGAGACGCTCTATCAAGACAACTATTTGTAATAGTAATAAAGCCACACAATCACCGACTTAGGTGAAAACAAAAACGTGAAGAAAAAATAACTGTATAAAAATGTCAAGTGACTAACAAGAGAAATCTCATATGAGAAAACTTTGAAATGCCTAAGAAAGAGAAATCTTAGGAGAGAAACCTAATCTCTTCTAATAGCAGCACAAAACAATGCAATAACGACCAACAATGTTAAAGTGAAAATAGATAATATGGAAAAATATAGCAAATGTAGGATATGTGGTGATAGAGACGAACCTATCAATCACATATTAAGTGAATGCAACACATTTTCAGAAAATGAGTAAATTACTAGACACGACTGGGTGGAGAAGGTAATCTACTCGACGTTGTGCAAGAAATTCATGTTTGACCATACAAACAAGTGGTATATGCATAAATCAGAATCATTCGAGGAGAATAAGACGCACCAATTACTCATGAAATTTTGTTATTCAAATCGAAAACCTAATCTTGGCCTAACCATCACACCTATTTATAGTGAACAAATCAAAGAGAGTCAGCCGAAAAGTACAATTTGATGTTCCAGCGGATCACAGAGAAATACCGGAAGAAAGTTAAAAGAAAAATAAATACCCAGAACTTGGTAGAGAAAAATAAAACTATGGAAAAATTATAACTTGTACATTTAACAATTAATCACCAAAGCATTGTTAAAGGAAGTAGATAATGATATGAAAATAAGAGGATAATGGAGACCATCCATACGACCGCATTATTAAAACTGGCCAGAATACTGAGAATAATCCTGGAGACTTGAAGAGACAGGCTGTCACTCAAACTCCAGTAGAAAAACCATTAGATATCGCCAATGAGAAAAAATCTCAAAGGAATGATAATAATAATAATAATAGTAATAATAATAATAATAATGCTCAATCAAAAACCAAAACAATAATACAGCTGAGATGCCACAAAGGATGAAAATAGACTAGAGAAGTAAGCAAAAAATAAACCATTGTTATTTTAAAATCAATCCTACGCGAAGAGGATATAGGAAATGGGTGAGGGAGATCAAGGCAGAATCCGCTAAATTAAATCTAGCAAGTCAAAGTCTTGCCGACCACGTGAAGTTGATGTTAAAGAAAGACTGGTTTCTGTGAACAGGTAAATCTTGGAAAATAAACTCAAAAAGGACACTCTAAACGAAATGAAATGCACAATATTGAAAACTAAACAACAAAAAACTTAGGAAAGCAACATTAAAATAACACAAGAAGACACAAAAAGAAAAGACACTTTAAGAAATCAAGAATTAATAGAAGACTATATTACTTACCCTATGGTATCGAGACAGAAAAAAATCAACGTACAGACTCAAAAAGAAAATAAATTATTGAATCATTTTCTAACGGATATCATTACAGAACTAAACGAGTTAATCTATGCAGGAGTAAACCTAGTCAGTGACAAAAATGTTAACTTCCAAAAGAATCCCCCCCAAAATTGCAAAAGCAGGATGAAAAGTACGGACAGAAGGACAGATAGAGTAAAAATAAATGAAAGCGAAAGGATAGAGAAAAGAAACAACTATGATACATAAAAGCGTCGGTGATATCAATTGTAATTGGTGCGCACGGAACAATCCCCAAAGCTTTAAAAAAGTCTTTAAGACATAGAAACAAAGAACAAGATAAGACTGTCCAGAACATCTCATGATTGTAACCGGCCAGAATAGTGTGTGTGATGAGTCGTGAAACTTGAGGAGACTTGCTGTCACTCAAATTTGTCAAAGACCATCAGGTAAGACTGGTATGAAAATCACCAAAGGGTTAAAATACTAATAACATCAAAATCAAAAAATAACAACAACAATAATAATAATAATAATAAGAATAATAATAATTAACGACTGTGCATGAGACCATACATCCAACAGATGAGGTAGACAGACTATATGTGTCAAGAAAAAAAGGAAGGAGATGACTTGCCAGCATTGAAGACAGCATTGATGCATCGATACCATGACTCAAAGACTACATGGAAAAGCGCGAAGACTGGATAAATCCACTAGAAATATTTCTGACAAACGAGAATCAACAGAACAAAAATAACCAGGTTACAAAAAATGGGATGTAAAACTACCTCATGGACGTTTTAAGTGACTAACAATCGATATCTCAGACAAGAATATGTGGACGTAGCAAAGAAAGGGAACCCTTACGAAAGGAAACTATTCAAATAGCAGCACAAAACAACGTAA
The DNA here is from genome assembly GCA_963585895.1 of Sepioteuthis lessoniana. Taxonomy (NCBI): domain Eukaryota; kingdom Metazoa; phylum Mollusca; class Cephalopoda; order Myopsida; family Loliginidae; genus Sepioteuthis; species Sepioteuthis lessoniana. The sequence goes on along the minus strand of OY757906.1, from coordinate 90,300,073 downwards.
TAAGGACAAACCATATCAAAGCAAGAATAGATAAGACTCAAAAAAACAATACGTGTACGTTATGTGGTGATAGAGGAGAAGCGATTTACCACATAAAAAATTGAATTTGACCATACAAACAAATGGCATATGCACAACCTGTCCTGGAAAATGAGATGCACAAAATTTTCTGGGATTTTAAAATCTCGGCCACACAACGAGACCTTATTATAATCAACAGAAAACCCAAAAAGACAAAAGATAAAGAGAACTTGCAGAATTGTTGACTTTGCTGTCCCAGCTGACCAGAGAGTAAAATTGAATGAAAGGACAAAGAAGGATAAGTACCTGGACCTTGCTAAGGAAATGAGAAAAACAACGGAACATGAAAGAGACGGTTATAATAATTGTGATTAGTGCTCTTGGTAAAAGGCCTGAAGGACTTAAATATGTGAAGACGAGTGGACACCATCCTAAATACAGTATTATTGAGATCGGCCTGAATACTCAGAATGATCCTTGAGATTTGAGGAGATTTGCTGTCACTCAAACGTCATTGAAAAATCATCAGCTTACACTGGTGTGAAAAACTTCAAAGGAAGTATATAATAACAAGGGGAAATGAGCAAACAAATTTTAAAAAGAATATCTCAGGAGATCCAGTTAGTTACGCGAGCAAATCTATATAGCAGCAACCTTATCAAAGGGATAAATACTTGGGCAGTCCCCCTCTTAAGATATTCAGGACCATTATTTAAGGAGACAAGAGAAGATGACAAACAAAAGGACCAGAGATAAGAAAAGTAATGACCATGCAGAAGACCCTGCATCACAGAGATGACGTTGACAGACTATATGTGTCAAGAAAAGAGTGAGGGAGCGTCTGGCTAGCATTGAATACTGCGTTGACGCATCGATACAACGACTCGAAAACTACTCAGAGAAACGCAGAAAACTGATCCCAGCTACCAGAAACATTTCAAAAGACATGAGAAAGGAAATAAACAGAAAACAAAATGGGGAGAAAAGCAACCCTATAGATGTTTTAAGCGATTAATAAGCAACATTTATCACGAGAAAACGTGGACGTGGCTAAGGAAGAGAAAGCTTAAGAGAGAAACTGAATCTCTTGTAACAGAAGCACAAAACAACGCAATAAGGCCCAACCATATTAAAGCAAGAATAGATAAGTCGCAACAAAACAACAGGTGTAGGTTATGTGGTGATAGAGACGAAACGATCAATAACATATTAAGTGAATGTAGGAAACTCAACCATGAAGTGTATAAGACTAAATTCAACTTGACAATAAAATAACTGAAAAATTGTGAATCACAACATAAAAGAACTAATAACAAAGACTTCACACTCGAAAGACATTGATCATTAGTGGTAAAGTTTGTTGGTTGTTTTGTTGGCTTGTAAATAGTTTGGTTATTTCACGCAAATCAGTATTTTCTGAAGCAAATATATTTGTTTAAACTAACTAATGATCATAAATTTATAAGATTATATGGTTTCAAATAAATATTTCACTTAAAAAATACAAACCTTTTTTGGCAGCATGTAGTCTATTTATTAAAACAATTTGCAAACAGTTATATAATTTTAAGTATTCCAAACCTCTACGAAAATATTTCCTGCATATCTTTTTCCCCATACATGGACATTAATAGTTACACCACACTACAGAGTGGACTGGGGAATAATGGCAACAAAGGGACACTTCACATTTTCGAGAGATATAGAAATAAAGTTTCATAACCAGATGATATTTTAGTTTTATAATCAGGAAACCTCATGTGGATGTGAACGGTAGCATTCTAAAGGAGAGAAAAGGTAAATGATTGCTACAACTTTACTGAAGGAAAGGAGAATATTACAGAATAGTAAATTATTTTTAAAGTACTGGTGCTAAATTATCGAAAGGAGATTTATAGGCTTTTCTTTTAGAATGGTAAATTGGAGTCTTGCATGAGTTGTTTCTAGGAGGAGGAGAAGTCATGGAGGAAGAAAAGGTGGGAGAAAAATATGTTGGGATGGGAGTGGAAGCAGACGTAGGGAGGTCTCGTGAAAAGAAAAGGTTTGGGATAAGCCGCAAATCAGTTGCAGATATGGATGATATAATTGATATAGCATAACTGAAACGCAGACCAAAGATCTTAAACAAATTCCTGGAAATGGTTCATTTCACACAAAAAGGCATACGATATGATGCTGCAAAGATAGATAATAGACTGTCAAGAAATATACAAGATGGCCGAAAAAATCTTAACATTTATATAGAAAACAATTAAAAACTGGTGGGTGGAATTAACATAAGGAAGAAAAAAGTTTAGCTACGGTTAAAATCCTGAGAGATATATTCCAAGAAGATATACTATTACCACAACTATTTGTAATAACAATGATGTCACTTAATCATATATTTAGTTTGGTTTCTTTGTTTTATGGCATATCAACCTTTGTAGGTTATTTAATGCGAAAGCCATTCTCCTAGAAGAACAGTAGTGGTACTATTTAACCCATAGATGGGAGGACAAGGGGGTTCATACCTTTCCCAAGGGTATTTGCCCGAAAGTGAACGTAATAGCGCGACTGGAGTACGAACTCGCTTACTACGATTCCGCACTCCATCGCTTTAACCCTTACACCACAAGGACACCCCTCTTAATCATATATTTAGTAAATGCATGGGAGGAGTAAAAATTCATAAACTTGCAAGAAAAGATTAACTACATTATGTACGTGAGCATCATTTGGGAAAAAAAATATAAAAGAACTGGAGACTAAAATAAAGAGTAAGATTATAGAGACATGATATAGCGATAGAATTTGGTTTAGAAAAATACATCATGCTATTAATCATCATCATCATGTCGTGCTGGTAGCACGGATCTCCTTGTCACTCTCGCCACTTTTCCCTATCGTTCATCGCCTCTGGCAGGTCTTCTGGACTACATCCCGTATCCTCGCATAGTTGCTGAATGTATGTTCGTGCTGGTCGTCCTGCTTTTGCACGGCCATGTATGGGGGTCCATAAGAGTACATCACTTATGAGTTCGTCCCTGCTTCTCCAGCAGTGTCCCGCATGTCTGGTTTGTCTAACTTGAATAGTTTTCGTGATAGGAGGCAGATGACCGTACAGTTGAAGAAGCAGAAAAAAAACGGAAGGAATAGAACTGCCACATGAAGAAACAATAAGAACCTTCAGTGAAAAAGAAACTTACAAGTACTTGGGAATTTTGGAACCAGACGATATCAGACAAGCAAAGGAAAATTCGCAGAAGCCTGTCTCAGACGAACGAGAAAAAATAGTATCTATCCTGGAGAATGAGATGCACGAAATTCTCTGGAATTTCGAGATAAAAATAGATCACCTAATCCCTGCAAGAAAACAAGACCTGACAATAACTGATAAAAAAGAGTACCTGCCGATAGGTGGACTTTGCCGCCACGCTGGACCAAATAGTGAAATGAAAGAAAAAAGTGAAATAGATAAAAGTGCTTAGACGTTGCTAAAAAACTAAAAAAAAGTTACAGACCATGGAGGTGTCCGTAATACCATTTGTAATTGTTCCGCTTGGAACAATCCCAAACTGCTTTGTAAGGATACTGGAAGAGTAGGAACTCGGAAGACGAGAGAAACCAAACAAACTATTGTATTTTTAAGGTCAGCCAAAATTCAGATAACCACTTCGGCCTAATTAGACTTGCTGTCACTTCACTTTTTTAAAAGATCATCAGCTAAACCTGGTATGAAAACCTTGCAAGACGTAAAATAACAGTGATCAGATGATCCAGAAAAATACCTTTAAAACGTTTTAGAAAGTAATGTAATTAAAAAAAAATACACACTTCTAAAAAATCAAGAAAAAGTTAACTAAAATGTAAACTTTTATATATACATTCATAAAATAATACGATTATAACCTGCCATATATATCTGGGGTGTAAGGCCTTATGCATCATCATAAGTTTTCTTTTTCTTTTGTCCAGTTATTGGAGTTCTTCTCTCCTCCACTATAAGAATAGTCCCGAGTATCTTACAATTGGGACAACACAGTAAATATTGTTATTATCACAATATACCTTTGTAACTTTTTACAACAATGTTAACTGATTATCTGCCACTGAAGATTTATTGCAAATTACCTCAAGTCTCCAAATCTCATTTCTGATTTTTATCCGATCTTAATAGTGCTGAAGACTGGATGGTTTCCACCCTTCCTCTTATATCCAAGCCCTCCATTTCCTTTACCAATCCTTTTGTGACTGTACGGGACACACCAGTTACAATTGGTATCACCGTCATTTTCATGCTTCATTAATTTTTTCAGTTCTCTAGGAGGGTCAAGGTACGTATCTCTCTTTTCACTTTCTTTCAAATTACTCTCTGGTCTGCCGAGACGGTAAAGTCAACTTTTCTTTAGCTTCTATTTTTTTTTTTTTTTTTTCTTGGTTGACTCTCACTATGTCGGGTTCACTGGCAGAGGTTTGATCATCTATTTGTTTCTCAAAATCAAAAAAAAGGCCATGCACCGCATTCTCCGGGGTGGGGTGCATATACCATTTGTTTGTATTCCTAGGAAATTTATCACATCAGCCTTACTCAATGGTGTTTCACAAGAGTTTGATTGCCAAGAAGTCTTTTTAAGACTTTAGGACACTTATCGCTATTCTGGCTGTTTGGATGCTGTAGTTTGGATGGTCATCACTTATCATTTGATTTCTAATTCTTTTAGACAATTAATCCAGGAACATTATAATTAGAAGTGATCCTCCACCAGATAATTTCAAAAACGACATCAACAATAAAAAGAAAAATATGATCAAATTGATATATATATATATATATATATATATATAGTAATTGACAATCACTATAATGTAGCATCATTTATTTTCATATTTGAATGTACGGTATATTTCTGTTCGGTAGCTGTTGTGAAATAATTTCCATGCAATTGCAAATAATCAAAAGAAAAATATGATAGCGATGAACAAATTATAAATATTTGTCTTTGCATAATGTTAAAATATTAATAAATAATTAAATAATTCTGCTCGGGAATTCGCACTAAGTTAATAAAATGTTAAATTTAATATATTTACTTTTCCTAGGATAAGGTTATTTAAGTTATTTTTCTAAATAAACCAATTTATATCAATTTAATATTGTATATAAACAAATACTAAAGATACATTTTAGCAAAACTAAAATATATATAATTTATTAATAATTTGATAGATGACAAAAAAAGATAAGAAATAAACCGATAAACAGAACAATGAATAAACATTTAAGAAGATTGTAATTTCTCTTATTTACTTTAAAATGTATTGTTTTCTAGGAGCAATGAAAAAGATGTTCGCTCCATTTCAACATTACTAATCCTTATATATATGTATATATATATCTGTGTGTGTGTGTGTGTGTGTGTGTGTGTTCAAAGATAATATTTTGGAGAAACACATTATATTAGCATACAAATTTTCTCATGTGAAGATTGTGCATTTTAATTGAAAGGGCAGGACTAATATAATGCATCATAACGAATGTAAATTATCCGAAATATTAATGTGACTATTAGCCAATTCATAAAAAAAAGAGCAAATTACCTCACACAGTGCCCAAAACTAAGTAGACGATGGTGCTATAATGGCTATCATCATAGAAATAGACACGGTGACCATCCACCTATTCTCTCCACATATCTATGGGGAACTATTTGATGGTTTGATGTTATTTTTATGGCATATCGTCCCTTGTACGTTCTTTAAAGTCATTCCATGTTTATACATATATATTAAATATATGATTTGTAAACACATTTTGACAAGATTTTAAACGAGCCTGATCTCGTTTTTGCACTTATTTAAATGGTTTCTAGAATTTTTATACAATACAACTAATTTTATTTACAATAATTCATGTGTGTGCACTCAGTGAAGTTTTGTAAGCATGGCAATTTAGCACTTATTTTATTCAACATTATTCATTCCTTTGCCCTCAGTTAAATGGTTCCAAGTAATGTTATGTATCACTAACAATTGTTTTTCGGAACACAGGTGATTTTGTTTTGGTTTCAAGACATATCAACCATTGTAGTCGATTTAATGCCATATCCTTTTTTACATATGTAAAAATATATATTAGATATATGATTTTTAAAAACAAATTGTCAATACTATTTTTAAACCTATCTGAGATCATTTTTTCACTCACTTAAATGGTTTCACGATGGTGCCCTCGTAGTGTAATGCTTAAAGCGCTGGACTGCAGAATCGCAGTAAACGAGTTCGAACCCAATTAGCACTATTACCTTCACTTTCGGACAAATATACTTGAGAAAGTTATGAACCTCTTTATCCTCCCAACTGTTATATTATCATAAGGGCACAATAATAAAGACGCAGGAAGACTTCTTTAACAATATATGTACCTCTCACTTTATTGTAAGGGTTCGAAAAGGGTTACTCAGGATTTGCGTGTGAGAGGGAGTTGGAGACCGAATATAAACTGCAATATATTGACCTCCATTCCCATGGCCATCAGCGTTGTGTTTTTCTCGTTCTCCAGGGCTATTCAACCGGAGGCTCAGAAGCCCACTCTGCTGGGTGATGACTTTCTTTACTGCATCTTATTAACAACTTCTCTTGGCCCCAACTCAATCGGGGACCCGGACCCCTTCGGCTGGTGTGGCTTTCCCTACCACATCTCGTCTTTAACTCCGTCCGATCACTAAATGGAACTGTCTTGACTTCTGTTTTGACTGAGTTATATAATAGTTCAACGCCCACTCAGTCGCCTACTCGATCTTTGAAATCGCATGTTTGAACGTCATCAAGCGGAAATAACTGTCATGCAGTTCACAGGTCACTCTCTTCTGGTGCATCAGTCTATGAGTGTACCATGGGAATTTTTTTACCTCGTCCAATTTCCTCAGCCAATTTCCGCCCAGACGATTTCCTCTCATAACTGCCATTAGAATGTCTCACTTCCTTCCGGTGGATCACCTTAGAATGGCATTTTTGGCCGGGTCGAAGGCCAAAATAAAACACCAACAATGGGTTTAAGAGAGCCACTACTGTTCTTCTAGAAGGATGGCTTTAGTATGTAATAACCTACAAAGGTTTATATGCCATTAAATCGCCCGTGGCGTAATGGTTATCCTCGCAGGAAATGGCCACGCCGACACGAGTTCAAATCCTGGACAAGACTGATTGCATTTTCTCATAGCACTAATACCCTTGGGAAAGGTATGAATCCAATTAGTCTCCCTCCAGCTATGGGTAAATAGTAGCACAGACTAGGTTCTTCAGGCAACTAGTCTAGGAGAAGGAAAACTCTGAATTCCAACCTGTTAAACTCCGCTTAAAAAATTGACCTTGTGTCATATCTTGCCCGAGCGGGGTGGGGTTGGTAAAAAAGGAGGTGCCCGTTGTGTAATGGTTATCGTCGTAGGAAAGGGACACGGCGAAACGAGTTCAAATCCTAGACGAGACCGACTGCATTTCACATAGCACTACTACCCTTGGGAAAGGTATGAATCCAATTACTTCCCTCCAGCTATGGCTAAATAGCAGGGGAGACTGGGTTCTTCAGCCTTGGTGAGGGAACTAGTCTAGGAGAAGGAAACCTCTAAATTCAAACCTGTTAAACCCCGCTTAAAAAAGAAATTGCCTATATGTCATATCCTGCCCGAGCGGAGGGGTTGGTAAATATGATTAAATCAACCAAACCTAAATGGTTTCACTTTTTTCCATCTAATATGAATAGTTCTCTTTATTATTAATAAGTTTTTGGCATACCGTAATATCTTTTCAGTATTGCTCAGTCATTTGTTTATACACATTGAAATGATCAAAGTGTGCTATTTCAAACAATTCAGTGTAGTATAAATCAACAAATTTAAATGGTTCCAAGTATTGTCATGTATCATCAACAGTTCAATTAACATGACTTTTTTAAAACACAGTTAAATGATTAAACAAACCTATTTCAAGCAATTCAGTTTATCAAAAGTCGTTTGTTTGCGCTCAGTTTAAATGACAAACATATCTATTTGATCTATAGGTAGGACCCTTTCAGGTGCTACCCGACCCGGCTCAAGAAAACCTGGGAGCGATGGCAATAAAAATGTTCTCTGCATTCTACAAAGCTCCGTTATTCCTGGAACCTCACCATTAGATTGTTTATTGTCTTCAGGACACTCGTTTGAGGTGTCTTCAACAGCCCCAGTCGACTTGGGCAAGTAACTTGAAGAGCAAACTGGACTCTTTAACCTAGGCAGGTCAACCAATAGCAAACAAAACTAATCTAAATTGAAATATTGAAGAAAATATATACAATCAAAGTTGTAATGCTCATAAAAACTGACGTTGTGTTGCAAACTGCTCCTGGCAGAGGGATTGGCTGACTTCATACAGTACAAAATTTTTAATGATTTTATAGCAAGACTGATCAGCTTGCATTTCTAGATAAGGAATACAAATTGACCGAATGGTACAGTGATAGATATACAAATCAGAAACTTTATGTTATGTAGTGGATCGTACCACGTGACTTCCGGTATCGCCCAAGTATAAAACACGCCGTGTTTCTGAAGCATGGAGAAGCAGAAGCTGAAAGAGAAGCAGAGAGGCAGTTCTGAAAGAACGTCGGTCAGCCGTAAGACCAACTTCAAACATTACTCCATCAGTGCAAGAATTATAATACCAGTCGTACTGTACCACTTTAGTTAACTATTAATTCTATTCGACTGTGTAACTTTTCCTTACTATGATATAACACTTTATTAGAGAACCAACTTATGAAAATGACATTTTATTTTGAGTTCAAATGGAAAAGCTAATCCAAATCAGGACATCCATCCAAAATCGATTCATTGTGAATGAAGAATAAAGCTACTTATATATTTTTCAGAAAAAAAACAAACAAACAAACTTAACAGATTCTAGGATTAAAAGAAGAGGAAAACTATGATAAAATGCTTACACTTTACCTGTGAACTGTTAGTATTCAGGAATAGAACAATTATAGAATAATAATCAATTTTTACAGTTATAAACGACGCAAAAAAGCAAAGAAAACAGAAATTGGAATTTATGTTTACGACAGACGCAAATAAAACTCTGGGACTACGAAAAACAGCTTAAGTACTGATATATAAGGAAGAGTGTCCCTTACTCTTCAGTGTAAAATATCAACGCTTATAGATGCAATAATACTATTATTATTCCTACAAGGTCCCAACCAACAAACAAATGCTTCTAATTTGATAGTACTGTTTGTAAAACAAATTTGATATATTTTCCTTATCTGATAACATCACTATTTCGTGTTCAGTTGATCTCAAATTAGAACAAGGGACATAGAAAAAATCAATATTCTATGTTTAATGTCTTATGTGTGTAAGGTTTATTTTTCAGGTATTGAAATGCCATTTACTGGAAAGTCAAAGACATTTACATATTAAACGTGGCATTCGGCATTTATTTTTACTCGTGCTTTTAAAATGTGTGATAATCTGAACGAGAAATGGTCAAGTTATTTTATCACGTAATATCATTTTTTCGAAACTCGCATTAAATCTCAAATAATATAATTTTTTTAAAACCCTATGTATTATCAATAAGAGACAATTCGTCATATCAAGTGAATCATTAAGTATAATTTATATTACCGCTTTACAAAGGTAATTACTTTCAACAATAACATCAGAGGCTAAAACTATAAAAACCGATAAATCAGCCATGCGAAACATACTATATATTTAATAAACCACCTCACAATGAAAAAGAAACTAAATCATAAAAACTGTGTAGATAACGTAAAATTAAAATTAGAATGATTGATTATGTCTAGTATAGTTCAAAAGAAAAATGCTTTTAAAATTACAATGCTGTGAATGTTATTTATTATTGTTTGGAACTTGCATATAAATCTTGTCTTTATTATTTAAGTATCCATGGCACAATGCATTCAGAAATCTATCGCCCAGACATTCCAAAAGTGTATGCAAATTTTTATACGGAATGAGTCATATTCTATTCTAATGTGTACAAAACTACTGATACTTCTACAACAATCTATACTCCTACAACTACTTTCAATACGACAAGAACATCTACCAATAGAAGAAGAAGAAGAAGAAGAAGAAGAAGAAGAAGAAGAAGAAGAAGAAGAAGAAGAAGAAGTTTGGAGTTCATAGAGAAAGTGATCAATCATGAGAGAAGAAAACGATGCGTGATTAACATAACGGTTATCGTCGTGGGAAATGGAATCGATGACTCGAGTTAAACTTCTTGACCATGCTGTTTATATGTTACTTCATGCTAATATCCTTTTAAAAGCTTGAATAAATTTGTTCTCTTTTCAGCTGTCGGTAAATAGTAGGGACGAAAGGTCCTTTGACTTGATTATACAGGCAAATTATAACCAGCTTTACTCCGGAACTATCAAAAGTATATGTACGTTCCTCAATCAAACAAAGTGTGCAGGGATTCTTAAGTGACTGAGTGCCAATCATTGATCTCAACCAAAAAGAAAGAAAGAAAGAAAGAAAGAAAGAAAGAAAGAAAGAAAGAAAGCTAATTTAAATAACCCAAATTATTTCGCCTCGCTGTATTAAATTTTTGAACCGGTGGAATGTGATTGAGCGACAGGAGATAGATTACTGGGGAGGGGTAAAAAAAGAAAAAAATAGAAGGAAACGCAGGGAGTCTGCGGAACGGACAGGCTGTTCTCTGGAGAGTCAGGAGAAAGCACACGTTGTAGGTCACCCAAACTCAGGTGAATGACTACTGCAATTAAAAATGACTAGAAAAAAGCTGGAGGTTCCTAAATCTCCACAGGTGTGGAATCACCTGAAACAGATAAATTCCCCTCTTCTGATACAGACGGATGTAAAGGAACGACTCAGGTTTGAAAGTCAGTTGGTTAGAAGACGTGACGTGGTATAGACGACAGTAAACACTAGCCAAGTCAAATGTTGCAAACCCTATTTGGGGATAAATTCAGCAAAGGAGTCCCAAACCCTACGTGTATTAGTGGAATCGAAACCAGCGATCAAGTACGTTAGAATTGCAACAGCAGACCAGAAGGAAAATTTAAGACCTGTGTCGGCTTTCTCCCCACGACATATTTTTTCTCTTTGTCGAGCTAACTTGTGGGGGGGGGCTTAGTTTTTATGCTCTGTTTCTTTCTGCCGATGACTACATAAAAAATGTAATAGCAAGTACAATCTTGTCTTTTTATAAACTAAAACAGAGTTTTGTGTGTCCATCAACTTTTCCTTCTGTGAGATTACAACAACGTCCGAATACCACTTATAAAGTAGCGATAATGGCATAAATTCGTTTGCCACCTGGTAGTACAAATGTCCCATTTGGTGCAATAACATTATAACCTTCTATTTGAGACCCGTAGTCGTACAAATGTTTTTTGGTACTGTTATGGTTGAAACGTCAAATTGGTGTCGTAATTAGTTCACGCCCAACATGTTATGGTTAGTTCAAATCCGGATCAAATAAGTACTAAGTGGAAAACAAAGAATGAAAGAATTAAAAAAAACGAGAAAACTGACAGAAAAGAAAGAAAAAAACAGGAAAAGAAAGTCAGAATAAGACCGAAGAAAAATGAAGAGTAAAGAAAAAACAGATAATAAAATGAAAGAAATTTTGAAGGAAAGTACAAGGAAGAAAAACCCTTAATGAAGAAAATGAAATAAAAATGGCTAAAATAGAAAAAATTATATATATATATGTAGCTGGACGACTAAGAAATATAATACAAATAACACGTTGGTCAGTAAGAGGGATAAAAGCAGAGGGAAAGAAGAATTGACTGTTAAAAAGAAACATGACTCAGTGACAAGACGGAAGAAGAAATAGCAAAAGAAAAGCAGAAAGACGAAAACACGAGGAAGCAACATAAAAAGCAAAAACAGAAGAGAAGAAAAAAGAAAAAGAAAAAAAGAGGAAAACAACAGACAGGGAAAAAAACAACGAGAAAAGAAAGAAATACAAGGTCTTGCGTCGGGGAAAAGATACCCACCCCGCAAATAAAACAACAACAAAAAGCGAAAAATAAACAAATAACTGTAGAAAAACCGAAGGAAAATGTAGAAATAAAAGGTCACGTGTTGAAAAAAAAGATTGCAAAAAACTAATAGGTAAAAAAGAAACCCTTAATTAGAATTAGTTACCCGCTCTTCTACGCTTCTGATAATTTTCCTATGATAATTCAAGCTCTGTAGTTATGGCTGGGATTTTATGTAGATATGTAATATAATGGCCGAGGGATTTTGTTTTATGCCTTTGGGTTTAGTTATGGTGAGTACCTTTCGGCTCAGGGCATGGGTTACTTAGGTGCAACATTAACACAGTTGTTCACGCGCATGCACGCAGAACGGACGTGTCATTCAGAGATGTCATAATAGCCCGAGATGGGAAACGGGGTTGCAGAGTGGGAATGACGTCACGCACCGGAAGTGCGCGGAGAATTTGGGGAGATTTTTAAAAAGTCAATTAGTTGATATGAGACTTGCCTCGGGGGAAGACGGTTGGCTTTCGCTTGCTCGTGGAGGCCTAGGGCTGGTGTCGCACGAGATGTGGGGTGGGGTGAAAAAGCCAGGATAGAAAGATTTTGCATCTCTCTCCTTATGTCGAAAAACATTTAAACTCTAAAGTAATAAAAAGTTTCGTACCTGAACTGAGAAGTCGTAAGTATTTTTCGTGTTTCGAGAATCCTATGTTCTATGTATATATATATATATATATATGAACAATCTATGTCCATTTCGCACATAGCCATATCGGGCTATGGTACAGATATTCGGTTATAAGTTTGTGTGTTCCGCCGTCCGACGATAAATAATCCTGAGTTCCGACCAAATAAAGAGTTAAATGTCAAGGAATCCTGCTCTATAGTGATGTTTTTTTGGTGGTGGATTTCAACTTGTGGGTAATTTCTCTGTTTTTTCCGTCACGTGTGATGTCTTGGATTTCTGCGTTTGCATTGAGGTGCAAATGGATGTCGGAAAGAAGAGATAGCTGGAGCGGCAGGGAAATGTCGCAAAAAGTATCTCACGGATTTGTAAGCTGAAAGAGGGTTCTCGGTTACAAAGAAAGCGAAAGAAGAAAAATAGACTATTTTAGAAAGAAAACTCCTTCTTCTGCAGTTTGGCTGGGGTTTGTGTTTATACGGATAACTGGTAGACTGTATTATAAACTAAACAACACAAATATGCATGCTTTAGGAAACAGAGAAGGAAAAGGAGACGGAAATATATTGAGAGGAAAAGAATGGTGAGAAGAAATAATTTACGAATACTAAAAACAGAAGAGAAAAAAATTATATTTAGTGAAGTAAGAAAGAGAGATTAAAAAGAAATTTGGTTTAGGTATGAGAAAAACAAAGAAAAAAGAGAAAAGGAAAACTGTATTGAATTTAGCAACAGAGAACAAAGAAAAAGGACAATGAAACAAAGACAGAAAGAAACAATATTAATGAACAGTGAACTATTTAACATTTTGCAAATTCCGTTTGTTTATTTTTCTTCTTTTGGATTGTATTGATTTTGTTTATTTTTTGTTGTATGGTTTCAAATGTATTTATTCTTGTGGTTGTCGCAGAGAAATGATCTGAGTGTTGGTTTGATAGGATTGCTGAGAAAAACCGACACTAACTACAACAGATCAATGATAAAATGAATAATTACGTATACCTGTGCGCCAGCAATGCTAGGAACATAGTTTTAAAGATTTATACGGGTAAACTTTTAAGAATTGTCATTGTTATGCAACGTGATTGAGCGACGGGGGTGGGGTAATAAAAGAAAAGAAAAAAGATGAGAAGAAAGTTCAGACTGAGAGTCTACTCAACGGCCAGCTGACCTCTTGTGAGGTAGGACAAAGCAAGTCTCAGGTAAATTACTACAGTAATTAGGAATGGCTTAAAAAACCAGAGATCCTAACTCTTCTGCGCAGGTGTAGAACCACCCGAAATGGATATGTTCCTCTCTCCGATACAGGCGGAAGTAAAGGGTTTGAAAGTTAGTTGTCTCGGATACGTGACGTCGCAAAGACGCCAGTGAACACTCGTCAAGATAATGTGAACATATTCGAAAGTTGCGGCCTCCATTTTGGGGTGAGCGCCAAAATGGGGTCTCACACCAGATGCACATTTTTTGAAGTGAAACCAGCGAACAAGTACGTTGGAACTGCATCTAAAAACCAGAACGATATTTCGTAGTCTGTGTCAGTTCTCTCTTTCTCCTCATAACATCTTGTTTTCTTTGTCCAACCAACGCGGGTGACTCTGTTTCCAGGCTCTGTTTCTTTCTCCCGATGACTACTTAAAATGTGTAGCAGGGAATAATCTTTTGTGTTTGTAAACTAGGACAGAGTGTTGAGTGTCCTTAACTTTTTCCGACTACCAATTAAGATGTAGCTATACGCGCATAAACCCGTTCCCCACGTAATAGTACAAACATTCCATTTTTGTGCAGTAACATTTGAGATCTGTAATGATACAAACCGTTATGGTAGACCAATCATGAAATATTAGGAATGCACAATGGCTTGTGCAAATCGTTTTCTAAAATTAAACGAGTTCACCGAACTGATTTATGATGTCCCTACGCAAGTAACATTGTTTTTGGCAGACTGATTGATAAACCAGCTTGTAAGAAAATCTATCATGTAATTTTCCCTTCATCATCATCATCATCATGTCGTGCCGCTAGCACGGATATCCCTGACCCTCTCTCGCCAATTCCTCCAATCAGTCATCGCTTCTGGCAGGTCTTCAGGGCTACATCGTGTATCCTCACATAGCTGCTATATGTATGTTAGAGCTGGTCGTCCTGCTTTTGCTTGGCTTCCCTTAAGCGGGTAAATTATATCTTAAACAAGAGTCCAGCAAGACATCACACTGGTGACTAATTCGACCCTCAGAGAAATCGTTAAGAAAATAACAATCAAGCTAATTAGAACCAATCAAGTTGTAGAATCACACTTTAAAGAATTTCTTTTTTAGCCAATTGTGAGCTTCGTCAGAATTTAAATTGTTATGATGAGGACTATATATGCTTTAATTTCTTTCCGGTTAAGCCAAACATCAGAAAACAGTTCACGTATCCAAGTAGATAACAATCAGGTCTACGACCTCGGAGTTTGCGAATTCGAACTCCAATCATTCAATTACGTTTATATTCGTCTTAATACCGTTGGTAAACGTATTAAACGCCTTATTCCCTGCAACTGGTTAAAAATAAACACGACTCACCTACTACGGAGAGAGTTTGGGCATTAAATAACGAACGAATGTTGATATGCCAAGAAATAAAGCTAGGTAGCGGTGCTGTGTATTGTTTAATCGTATTCATGGGGACTTCCACACCCATGCTGTACATTCTGCATCACCTAAAAGAATAAGGGCTGGGTTTATTGACCGTTTCTTGAATCGAACCTGAGGATGAATGCCGATGAAATTAAGACATTCTTACCAGATCCACCGACATTAAACTGACCGTGTGTCTCATTTTGGCGTAGATTTAGGCTAATAAATACACAAACCCACCTGAATTTGCATATAAGTGCATAGTTAAACAACGGCAATAATCTTCAAAGGAAGAATATGTAGCCCCCTAGTCCTATTTTCCCCAGCGAATAAATTCATGAAATCCAAAGAAAACAATCAAACACATTTGACATCCAATATCTTTCATTGTCACTACCAAAATGTTTGAATGCAAATCGACATTTAATTCTTCAAATTTGTATTAAATCTTTTAGTTTCAGTATTTGATGGGATCAGGATATTTCGACTTTCTATGTATTATAAATAGCACTAGGTTCAAATATTTGGTCTTCTCTGGTATCATTTAATAACTTTGACCCTAGAAACCGAAATTGGAACACATTTCAAATCAAACTCACTAAAAATAGTTCGCTTGCCTCGCTATGTTAGCCTTTTATTTCACTGAGTGTGTAACCATCGTTGTAGAACAATAAGCTTAATCAGGACATTATTTCCATAAATATTTTAGAATACATCCATAAATCTTGATTTATTCCTTTTATTTTTCCACTCAAGTATGTAATATATGTCGTCTTCAAATATTTACCAACCTGTATTTAACCAATGTCTTTGAGGAAACTCATTCACACATCTTTTCTAAATTATTTCATTCTATTCTATCCAGGAAGCCTACGGGGATTTTATATCACTATAGAATATATTGGGCTTGCAGAGATGCTTAAGTAGTGCAGCTCTCTACGGGAACATCAACGCATTGCGCCTGCCCTGCAGCAGTCTTGTGGAAGAATTCAAAATCACGAAGACAAGAGAACTGCTACAACATACAGAGTCTGAAGATCCAAAGGTGGCGGCAGCAGGAATTCAGATAAGATCTGGCAGAAAGTGGAGTGCGAAGAGAGAGTTGCAAGTGGCGCAGGAGAGGCTTAGGCATAAAGCTATCTTAGGGTCGATAGCTAAAGGCAGAGCGGGATTGGGTTTTTTCCCCTCGACGTATACTATCAGTGCCAAAGGCAAGGAAAGACGCCATCTCATCCTAGAAGAAGTCCGAGAGGGCGTAGAAGAAGGGCGTTACGGCAAAATGGTCGGTATGAGTCAGCAAGGAGCCTGGACAAGGTGGGATGATGTAGAGAAAAAAAGGGTTACATGGTCAGATTGTTGGCGGTCGGATTTCAACGAGATTCGATTCCTCATTAAAGCAGTGTATGATGTGTTACCGAACCCAACGAACCTGCACATATGGGGGAAGATAGAGACCCCAATTGTCAACTATGTGCTAGGAAAGGATCTTTACAACATATCCTTTGTAGTTGCCCAAAAGCTTTGGGTGATGGACGGTACCGTTGGCGTCACGATCAAGTACTCAAGGTAATTGCAAATGAGGTGACTAAAGCTATGAAGGCTAGTAAACATCAACCAGAAAAGATATTGAAGCAGATCAACTTCGTAAAAGCAGGAGAGAATATACTGAAGAAGAGGAGAGAGAAAACGAACCTGTTATCTTCCACGGAAGATTGGCAGTTGATAGTGGATCTGGAGACTCAGCTGAAGTTCCCCAGACACATAGCGGTAACATCGCTAAGACCGGACCTGATATTGCATTCTGATAACACAAAGCAGTGCATTATTTGGGAGCTGACTGTGTCATGGGAGGAATATATTACTCTCGCTGATGAGAGTAAGAGGTCCAAATACCAAGAACTGGTCGAACAATGTCAACAAAAGTCATGGAAGATACATTATGACCTCGTAGAAGTTGGTTGTAGGGGTTTTGCTTGACAGTCTTTGGGCAGAACCCGAGCAAAAATTGGTATAGTTGGGGCAGCTAAAGTGAGAGCACTGAAGGGCATTACCAAAACAGTTCTGAAGGCGACAAAGTGGATTTGGCTTAAGAGATCAGAGCCATGGAAGAAATAAAGTGGACGATGGAGGAGCCTAAAGAATTAAGACTAGCAGACATATTACACAACATAAGTGTATAATGAGTTAATATTAAGTTAGGGTAGTCGGAATGTAAGGGGGAGGGGTTGAGAATACTTGGCGTTTGGGAGGGGGATGGATATTTAATAATCCGTTTTTATCTTTATTTTATTTTTTTTCTCCTCGTATACTGGTTATGGTCCGCTACAAATTTACGGTTTTAATAAGTTTATTTGCCAGTGGTCACGAGCAGTTTTAGTAAATTGATTGAAACATAATTGCAAATAGGTTAGGGGACGAAGGCCGGGGGACTAGAGATAGGTTCGAAATAGTAATAAATTAGAATGTAAGGAGTTGAATAGAGTAGCGTTTCTTTTTTTTTTCTTTTTTTTTTTTTGAGAAATATGCATTAGATTGGTAATATGAGCATAGATTAATGATAAACGGGGAGGGTAATCTTGGCAAATAATATGAGTTAATCTGTAGCAAATGATTTTGTGAGCCAAATAAACGGGATATTTTCCTTTATTTTTTTTTTTTTTTTTTGCTTCGAATAAAGGTAAGAGTTAAAGACTGACTGAATAGTTTTGAGTAGGGGCTTAATTAATGTTAGTTTGGAAGTATTAGTATAGGATAGATTTGGCGGGAGATTCGTGTAAGTCTTGTGAAGCGCAAACCATGGACACGGACGAGTATTAAAAATAACATCTTACCTCGATACCGATTCCGGAAGTAGCCAGTCGAGGTATTAACCCAACCTCCCCGAAAGGAGAGAAAGCCTGGGGGGATGGCTCCCTGAGGCTGAAGGAAATCCCTAAGCACCGGGACACACTCGGTCAGATCCGTGCCTTGACAACACGGCCGGCCAAAGCGCTTCCCAGCACTTGGAGAGGTCCAGTCCAAAATCAGCCTGTCGCCAAAATGATTTGGACCGGGGCTGAAGTAGTCAGCCGAGGTATTTGTTGCACGCCCCACCTTACGGGCAAGTGTGGCACAAGGCCTTTTTTTCGGTGGGTCCGGGCGCAGGGTCGTAGCCCACACGCGCCAGGCATTTCCCAAAAATACCTACGGCCCCGTCGGCATTCACCTTATTATTGGCACCTCAGGCGCCGGGCGATTAACCCAACCTCCCCGAAGGAAGTAAAATCCTGGGAGGAAGGCCCCCTGAGGCTGAAGGAATTCCCCATGCACCGAGACACACTCAGCCAGATCCGTGCCTCGACAACACGGCCGGCGAAAGCGCTACCCAGCACCTGGAGAGGTCCAATCCAAAATCAATCTGTCGCCAAAATGATTTGGACCGCGGCTGAAGTAGTCAGCCGAGGTATTTGTTGACCGCCCCACCTTACGGGCAAGTGTGGCACAAGGTCTTTTTTATGGTGGGTCCGGGCACAGGGCCGTAGCCCACACGCGCCCGGCATTTCCCAAAAATGCCTACGGCCCCGTCGGCATTCCGCTTATTAGGGGTGCCTCAGGCGCCGGGCGATGAACCATAGCTTCCCGAAGGGAGTAAAAGCTGTTAAACTCCGCTAAAAAATTGACCTAGTGTCATATCCTGCCCGAGTCGAGGGGTTGGTAAATATGGATATGCACTCCTAGCTGGAGGATAACTTATGGATTCATGCCTTTCTCAGTCACAGGAATGTGAGAAGAAATGTAGACAACCTTGTCCAGAATTTGAACTCAGGACACCATTCCCAATTACACCAACGGCACAAATTACGCTAAGCTCGCTTTCAAATGAAACTGTAAAGCCCAAGCCACGAGAAATATTTCAATACTAAAAAGAAAATGTTATAATAAAAAGCAAATTAACTCCTTTCTTTTCTTTCTGGGCATCAAAAAAATCATTTACTTTACAATTGCAACTTATGACGTCAGAAATCTGGTATATAAAAACAGCCCGTGGAAAAAAGAAAGAAAGAAAAATATTCTTTGGATCGATGCCCTTGGTCAGCGTGGGAAGTCAAGTTCGAACATTTGCCATTTACTTTTTTCCCTTGTGTGAAAATGCTATAATGCTGAATCGTCCATATTTCTTCCAATTAATATGAATTTATCAGAATATTGCATTTTTTTTTATCGTGCATCAGAAAAAACGGGGAAAGAAATCATTTGTGGCATTCAAAACCACAAATATTTCATTCTATTTGCATTTAGGCATTTTTCGATAATACTTGATTCCAGTCGTTCTGGGGCGATTTTTTCAGACTTCAGTGTAAAAAACATATGGACTTGTTTGTGGTTATTTGTGTTATGCTAGCAGTAACTGTACTTAATTAGGGTCTATTTATTTAAATCTATTATGCACTTTCTTTCACATATCTTACGAACCATCAATCTTGTCAGTTTAAGCATGTGAGTAAATTCTGTCCAGATATTAATGAATATATTTTCTTGAAACCTTTCTTTAAGAAGATTTTTTTCCGATAAAATAGCCAAATATATTTCTTTGGCACCACGTATTTCAAATACCGATTTTTTTTAAGCATGTCTCTTAAGAAGAATCTTGCTTTTCAATTTATAATTCTTTTCGCTAAATTACCATCTCTTAAAAACTGCTTATTCGTTTTTGTGAAGAAGGATTTTCCTAAAAAAATGGAAAAAGTTCATACATATAGTATCTTTTTGACTAAAAGAAAACGACTTTGTACTACATATTAAATGATAAAGTCATCCAGCTTACAAATAACATGGAAACACTCTTTTTTACGGGGGGGTATTAATCCCATTGCATAATTTTTATGAATGTACAGGTTTTAGAATGTTCACCCTACATTCAACAAAAATGCTGCTTTCAAAGACAAACTGCACTTCTATGATTCTTGTAATATATAGGAAATATAAATAGACACACTGCGTTTAATTTATTTCCAAAAATGATGTATATTTTCTATTGCTCTGAGTGTGATAACTAAAAATGTTAACATTATATACGCAATAGCGGTTCATTGGCTTAGTGGGTAGAGTGTTTGCCAATGGCTTGGGAGACCTGGTTTCAATCCCAGGTTGCGTCATACCAAAAACTTTTAAAATAGTACTTGATACTTCTTTGCTTAATACTCAGCAATATAAGGTACTTCTACACTTTGGTGTTGTAGCTATTGAAAAGGGAGCTTTCTGGACGCCCTCCACTATGGTCACCAGCTTATGTTTTTTTTCTTCGTTGAAATTATTCGTATACATAAAGAACGCGATTCCCTAACACTCTAGAGAGCCCCCTTGAATAATTATGAAACGAAAGCGGAAAGTTATTTAAAAACATAAAAATTGGTGAACTATCTACCTACTTCTCTGAAAAACAGCAGCACATTAACCTAGCCATCAATGATCGCCCAATAGGCATAGAATAATGTCTTGTAAGATTCAAAGATGCTGCACAACAGAAATAGATAATCATTTATCTTTAAGAGCTTCGTTCAGGATGATATTCACATATTCACTTGAGGACAGTACTCAAGATTAAATGCCAATGAGCCTTTAATACTAATTTTTACATTGAGAGTTTCTCACATTAGCGTTATCCGATAGTCTTTAAATGGATTTTGAGTGACACCAAGTCTGCTCAAGTCTCCATGACTCTTCTCAGTATTCTATCTGATTTCAACAATGCTGTACTTTGGATTTTGTCAACTTGGCTTCTTATTTTTAAGTCCTCTATTCATGTTACCAAACCTTTGATACTCTAGCAAAAGCACCAATAACAATCGGTTTAACAGTTACTTTCATGTTCCATAGATTTTTCAATTCCTTAGCAAGGTCCAGGTATTTATCCATCTATTTGCTTTCTTTGTATTTTACTGTGTGGTCAGTCGGAACAGTAAAGTCCACAATTTTGATTGTTTTCTCTCTTTTTGCTGACTATAATAAATTCTGATCATCTGGCAGAGAATAGGTGAACCGTTTGTATCTCAAAATCCGAGAGGATTTTTTGCGTCTCATTCTCCCGGATATTTTCTGTGTTGTGCACATACCATCTGTTCGTATGGTCAAATTTAAATTTCGTGCTCAGTTTCCAGTGGATCACTTTGCCTACTCAGTTGTGTATAGTTTTACACTCTTTCTTTGCCAGCTTGCAGCTTTCGCTTATTATGTGATTAATGGTTTCGTCTCTATCACCGCATAACCTACATCTGCTGTTTTGCTTTTTTTGCGACTTGCTTTGATACTGTTGGTCTTTATGTCGTTGTTTTGTGTCGTCATTCGAAGAGATCAACAGTCAAGCTTAATTTTTCCCTTTTTTACACATGTTCACGTTTTCTCTTGATCGATGTCACTTATTAATCGTTTAAAACATCTATTGAGTTGTTTTTCTCCCTATTTTTGTTTGTTGATTATTTCTATTCTTCTAATATTCTTATCATCAGTGTTTATTGTAGTAGTTGTGATCAGTATTCCTCTGAGCTTTTCTATGTACTCTTCGAGTCATTGTATCGATCCGTCAACACTGTCTTCAATGCTGGTGAGTCCATTTCCTCCTTCTTTTCTTAACACTTATAAAAATCATCTCTGTGATGCAAGGTCTTATGCATGGTCATTTGTTTTCTTGTTCTCTGGTTTATTTGTCTGATGTTTTCTCTGATCCCCTTAAAGAATAGTCCTGAGTGTCTTACGTGGGTAACTGCCCAGGTTCTTATCATTTTTATAAGGTTCCTGCTACACAGTTCTATCTCGAGTAGCCCTCTGCTTTTCCTGTGCGACTATTTTTCTATTTTTTTTTCTTTTATTTCCACTTACTTAATGGTGTCAGCCTCCGGTATTCCCAAAAATCTGTAGGTTTCTTTTTCTCCAAGCGTTCTCATTTTCTCTTGATTTGGTAGTGCAATACCTTCTGGCATAATTTCCTTGCATTTCATAACTAACATGGCGCATTTTTTATGAAAAATTCCATCACTATATCTTGACAGCATATCTAACAGTCTATATAAGGATTTCCAATTCTTTTTCTTTTTTTTTTTTAAACAGTTTGATGACGTCCATGTATGTAAAGTGGTTGATCTTTTCTTGCGATTTACTGAGTTTGTATCAGGCCGTGCATTTCCTGAGATAGTGACTGAGTGGCATCATCACTATTACTCATAGTTATAATGTTTGTGCATCTCCCTTGAATATGCATTTGTGGAACTTTACTTCTGCTAAGATTTTTCCTCCTGCTGTCAATTTCACTCCCCAGGTTTCCATGGTTTTCTTGATGACTTCGTTAGGTATTTCTTTTTACATTTTCTGATAATGTACCATCCAGCTTTGGGGGACAATATTGTAAGCATGTTAGTAATCAATCCAGGCAATAGCCAGTTTTTTTCGTCTCACGTTACTCTCGTTGATGATGTGTTAATCTATATACAGTTGTTTGCCTATCCCCATGTTCTCTAGCGGCATTCTTTCAATTCCTCGGGTAAGAGTTCGTGGCTTATCAATGAGAAATAGATTTTCTCTCAAATTTTTGCCGTTATTATTTTCACATCATCAGTTGGTGCGTTATAGGTCTGTTGTTGTTTGAGTCCCGTGTCGAATTATGTTTCCCTTTGTAAGTTTTCACGGGTAGTGTTTCGTGGCAATACCAGACTTAAGATTTGTTTATTATCTGCGCGCCTGACATAGATGAGACCAAAAACCCTCATGCTGAGAGAGTACATTTCAGCGGGTCACAAAAAATCTTCCAAAATGTTTAGGTTTTAACTCAGTTAAAGTCCACAGTATGGCTAATTTTAAAACCTGCTCGCTAAAATTAGTCACTAAGTGATTTATAAATAGTCCTGTTTCGTCATGTTGTAGATTCCATTACAATAAATTATAAATCTAGCCCCAACAGTTTGGGGACTAAAATTATTCGTAACAATTTTGCCATGCTATTGGTAGATGTAATTTAGTTTAGTCACATCATCGCCTTCAAATCCGTTTGTAAGTATTATTATTTTAATCTAAATTAAGGATTGAGCGAGGCAAATAACAAATTTCTAACAGGGTGAAAATAAAAGATTCAAAACCACTCGAATATTTTTCGGGATAGTTCGGGAAAAAAAAACCGTTACAATTATTAGTGTTATCTTCATTCAATCTGCTAAAATTCGACACATAAATCACTTAGCGCCCACATTTAAAAAGTCTTCATGTATTTCAAATTAAAGACAAATATCACTGACCGTTTCTTCCCAAGTAGTGGATTGTGGAAGGAGAGATTTCATTTCTGGTTCACATCCACCAGGTCTTGGATTCTTCGTCTATTATTATTATTATTATTTTTATTACTTTCCAACTTTTCTTCAACACCCAATTCTCTATTTTTTTCTATTTTTTTGCAAACAGCTTGATGTAGTGCATGCTTCCTTACGATTCTACGCTTTTTTACTATCTTTTAACGTCAACCTTAAAAATAATCACTTTGCCCAAAACATATACACTGTAATACAATACTATATGAAGATCAAATTCTGTTTAGGAATTCCTCCAATAATCACCAACACTGCCATTTAAAAATATTTTTCTCAACATTTTCTTCTGAAATTATACAATTTCAGCTTAAATTATCTCTACAATGTTATGGATTTGATTTGACAAATGGTTCCAATATATATATATATATATATATATTTATATATATATATATATATATATATATATATATATATATATATATATATATATATAACTCTATTAGCAAAAAGTCCTATTGGTTTATATACTTAATTTGAGGGCTGTCTTGAGAGTAAATATTTTCAAACTTATCTACCTATCCAATATTTTCCAAGTTTCAAATAGATTTCAAATTTCTCAAATCTCTTTCTATAACAGTAAACTTTTGCGATTTTATGACTTTACCACTCTTCTTTGTAACCCAGCAATCTCAAAATTAAACGTCAATTTTCCTGTCTTCTCAATGGAACCAATGCCAAGGTAGAATGTTATCAATGAGGTTATATAAAGTTCCTTCCGTGGAAAAAAATTCTAAACATCACCTGATTTACCTTGTATGTACGGAACAGACACCTACCACCCTTCACGAAAATTATCCAAGCTAGTCGAACCAAATATGCTGGATTCTGCTGGAGAGGTATGGACGAACTCATAAGCAATATACTCCTGTGGACCACTTCATATAGACGAGCAAAGTTAGGACGACCAGCTAGATCCGATATACAAAAGCTCTGTGCCGATATAGAAAAAAGCCTGGATGACCTCCCGGGATCGATGGACGATAGAGTCGGGTGGTGATAGAGAGCCAGGGAGATCTGTGCTAGGAGCGCGACATAATCATGATGATAATAGGCCAATTATTACTGTCAGCTTTAAACGTATCATAAAATTGAACCTCTCAGTCAGATTCCTCATTTAATTTTTTATCTTTCTGTTGCTTAATTTTTATTCAACTTTAATGGTTTTGGCTCCAATAAATAATATTTAATTTTTTCTGTATTAAATATATATATCCAATTAAGACATTTTCATTTCATATGACTTGTATATTCTAATAATGGGCTAACAAGAACTTTAACATCAATGAATGCAGTCTCAAGGTAATTTTTTTCTGATGGATATCATTGTTGCGAGAATTTTATTATGATTTCAGGAATATTTTTAGCATTGATTTTATCTTCTATCTGATTCCTCCCACATTTCGTTAATTTCCAGAATTTTAGACTTATAATCTGTTCCAGTCGGCTGTAGAACATGCTGGTTGTATCTCTTTAGATGGGGTAAGACCCCACCCTCTATATGTGTCCTGGAAATTACACAAAATCACCCGATTGAGTCTCTAAATCTGGAGAATTGGTCAACACCTATTCATGGTCGTCACTCACAGGTCCACTCTGACCCGAAGGGAAAATATATGTTAGAATCCCATTGACAGATCGAATACAACAGTTTTATTTTTAATAATTAAAATCATTTTACTGTATGCAAAGAAATGATTAATATTAAATTGAAGTATTAGTATCAGATAGCAAAGCTTGAAATCATTTAACTTTGCGTGAAACGAAGCATTTGTATTAACAATACTTCAAACTATTTAACTGTGTGCAAACAAATGAGCTTCGGCTGGTAACCTACAAAATATTTGATTTCAGGGTTGATATTCTACAAAACCCAGTTAACCAAGTAGACTTATAATCACAATCAGCATTCTCTCCATTTTCAGATTAGAATGTAGTGTTTGACCATTTTCTCTGTTTTCACTTTATATGACCATCATCAGGTTTCATTCTAATTTCTCTATCGATACATACATGATCAGACTTACTTATAAATGCTTTTAAAATTACCTCACATGTTAATTATTAATTATCTGAAAATAAAATATTAACCTCCTTTGCTGTAAACAAATTTAAATATTTGTTTTGTATTCTAAAATGTTGACTAAGTGAAATTAAAGAAGCCAAAACTAAACTATTTTCTCAGTTTACATTAGGTAAATTTAACATCTCAGACCATTTTAACATTTTTAGGTTTTTGACATAAACAGTTATGAATTTAGTTAATATAGCAGTATATACTCATATTAGTTCTTGGAGAGCTGTATAATCAAATTTTATATTACAAAAAATGCTATAAGGATAAGTTATTCTGAAGGCCAAAGATTCAGGTTTTTCAAACCAATTTAATTCATATATTTTATACGCGTTATGTACACAACCAGAAACACCCCCGCACACACAAAAAAACTGTTTTTATTTTATTTTTGCTACCTTCCGAAATTGATATAGAATATTGTGTTCGTTATTACTGCCTGCTTTATATTTTTGGTAGACAAATGGACTTCTGTAATCGAAATTATTTTGTGTTTGGATATATCCCGAGAAGGAATATATAGAGTGGTTTGGCAACTCTAACAGGTGTAGTACAATCGAGCAGGTAGGTGATCATACTGGTTCTTGATGTGCGTTTGTACCAGCAATGGACGGTTGTAGTTGTAGACAGTGTACCTTTACATTGGTCCGTAGTTATGGCTTACACCAGCCAATTGTATTACTGTGAGGTGTACCTTGGTGTATGATATTCATTACATCATATTTGCAAGAAATTTTTCGGCCTAATAATTTAAAAAAAGACAAACTTGGTTTTGATTATAATATTTTCAGATTTTGCTGTTTTTACTCATCTTAATTATTATTAATTATTATCCGATATTATTCTCATTTTCTTTTTTCTTTTTTTTTTTTAAATTTTAAAAACTTTTTTTTCAGACTCTTTTGAATACATTTACATATTCCAATAATTTCTTTTGCTGCGTATTTTGAATCTTCTCGGTTGTTATTTAGATATATTACGATACTAATCAGGTTGATATTGTGTTTAGACGACATCAGATGTATACTGTGATTATGTATACTTTCAGACGTAAGCTAAGTGGTGATTATTTCCATGGTCTAGAGATGGCAATTCACAAATCATCTCCTCTTTAACAGTACTGTCACAGAATATTCCTCAATCTTCAGAAAACTGATGGATACTGTCAGTTTCAGTTAATGTAATATTCAACAATATTATAACCACAGGTCATCAAAGTTAGAATAGTAGTATTTATGTCTTATTACTGGTACTGAAATACTAATTTGAACTATTTTCTTTATTCTTTAGGAGATTAAGCTTAATCACTGATATTGTTATCAGAACATGTTAATCAAACAATCTATTCTCTTGAACGTAGTCATCATTGGGTTTATAATGATAATCAACATAATTAAAGAAACCAAAATATTAGAATATTAGATTATAATATACTTTAGATGTTATATAAAATATTGAGAAATGTTGAGTATCATTGGTTTCATCAATCCATTTACTGCCTGCACTATTTTCATGTAGACATTTCTAGTCTGACACACACACACACAGACACACACACACACACACACACACACACAGATTTATATATATATATATATATATATATATATATATATATATATATATGAGGGATAAAGTCTCGGATTGGCGTTTGAGTCAGCCGGGTTTCGATCCCAGCTACGGGAAGCTAGTATGTCTAGCCACACTGATGAATTCTGATAGGACGAAACAGATCTGTCATTAGATGACTATATATATATATATATATATATATATATACTCCCCTGAGTTCTTTAGCGAATGAAGTAATCGCGTTGCCATTAGCGTTTATTGCAAGGCTCTTCATATATGAATTGAGCTCTCGGTAGCCGTTAAGCGAATGTATGTAAACAATAGTAATTGTGATTTATAACCGTTTAAAATTTACTTCGCTACTACTAGTTCCTGATCGATGAGGAGTAGAGTCTCGAATTGGCGTTTGAATCAACCGGGTTTCGATCCCAGCTACGGGAAGCTAGTATGTTTTGCCACACTGATCAGTTCTGATAGAACGAAACAGATCTGTCTGTGGATGACTATATGTATATATGTGTGTGTTATTTTTATCTCTCATCTTTGTCAGGAGTATTGCTGGTAACTGTGTTCGTCATATTACTGTTGTCTTATACTGTACCATTTAGAGATATTTAATTCAATCTATTTTCATTGCGTAATATTCTACTATAAATTTCTTTATAGTTTGCAAATAGATTGGCATAGTGGTTAGAGTGTTCGTCAAATGCCCAGAACATCAGGGAGGGGAGTCAAGTCCGGGTGACCAAGGTCGAGTCTTGTCAAACACTCAAAAAATGGTTCATCATGTATCATTGCTTAACAATCAGCATCATAAGGTAGTGATCAAAGGAAAGTGGGGAAATCTACGGAAAAGAGTTGCGCCCTCCCCTACACCTCTGTGTTATAACTTTTGATAAGAGAACCTTCGAGTCGCCCTTCATTACGGTTGAATAACTGAACCAAACATAAATAATAAAATCCTGTGTTGTTGCTCTTTTGAGGATACACGATTTCTTTGCATGCTCAAATGGATGAGAGTGCCGTGCAGATACTGCTGTTTTGTATTTTTCTTGAGACACTTGCCTGCATGTCATTTATATTTCATAACTGACATTATAATCTAAGCTACATTTACTATTTTGCTGGCAAGTTTTATTTTATTTATTCTATTTTCATTTTGAATTTTCTTAAGGATTTAATCTTTATCTATTATTTTCATAACACTTTCAATATCCGTCAATTTTGTCTGTCACTTAAAGATTCTCTAGTGTTTTATTTCTTCCCATTTAGACTTCTTTTTAAATCATTTTTTAAATATTTATCTATCGAGGGGATTATGAACTTTTTACTTCAGTTTTCTGATCCTATAAAACAGAAACTTTAATATTCATCTGAGAAACAAATATTTAAATAGTTTCTTCCTTTTCCCTCTCATTCAGTTTTCACGGATAATCTATCAACATCAAAATTTAGAGATTCTTTTCTATTTATCAAACATATTTCAAGTCTCTACAATCTTAATCTAATAGAGAAAGAAAATATGATTTGATAGTGACACATAATATTCCAAGAAAATGGAGTGTCCTGAGTATGACCCGAAACTACTGGTGCTGTTCAAATTCTGGGAATCTAGGGGGTGAGTTTTATCTTTTCTTTGACATTGCTAGCAGCTTCCTTTAGAAAAAAAAACAATCCAAAAAACAAAAAACAAAAACAAAACAACCACACATAAACAACCAAACAACAAATATATATATGAACGTACAATGAACAAGATTTCAGGATTTCCTAAGCTCTAGACATGATATAAACACATACCATTTTGGAAACCGTTAAAATAAATCTATAAATCTCTTAACTCATCTATGGGTCAAAAATATATGTTTAAAAATTATTCATCTTTGATCCGACTGTGTGAAAATAAAACTCTTCAGATATAACTACATAAAACAAGTAAATATGAATTAAAAATGCACAAGATTCCCATTAGTTCAAGGTATAACATAACTCTGCACTGTTTGACCGGCCATTAAATTGAATCTAAAAACAATTCTGTGCAAATGACATTCCAAAAGCACTTCCTTCTGTTTATTTCCTCTGAAACAGCAACAGTTTAGTGAAACAGGACCCAAATAGTGGAGAAAAGTAATATTCTTGATATGTAAGATTTTTCTCCTCATTGCCGCGACCATTGTATTTGCAGTCAAAACGAAGAGTCTACTTACCGTACCTAGATACTGCGCCGGCGAAGATGAGACCTCACTTTTTATATAGCAACAATAACGTTATTGTTACCAGGAAAATTCTCCCTTGTCACTATCCTATCTGTTTAAATACATTACCCTTCTCATAACCATACCCATCACCATTGTCTGGTTATTGGAAAAGTTCTGATAATGTGAAAGACTAGCAATAGCTGTAATTTTTCCACCACTGACTTTATGAGAGACGCCATTTTGCCCAAGTGTTATCTGTTATAAGGTAAGAAAAAATGGCTAATTAACAGAAAAATTCATTATCTTCTGCAGTTCAACCAGTATCAGTGGTTGACATCGAGAGACAACATAATAAATAGGAGACATTCAGTGCGACCCTCTTTCATTCACGTCATAGTAGCTCCTAATCACTACTTGTGAAAATTCAGAGAAATTTTCGTGACTATGTTGAAAATATATTTAGTGCGCATTCGGTGTATGTTGTAGTAATAGAAGGGAAAAATCTTGCATTTTTCGTCTAAAATCTAGCCAGCACAGCAATTGAATAAATAGCACCTGTCCTTGAAAATAACACACATAAACTCCTATGGGACTTTGACACACACACGGATCACCTAATCTCGGCCAGAAAACCAGACCTAATAACAATCAACCAAAAAAAAAGGGCACTTGCAAAATTGTCGACTTTGCTGTCCCGGCTGACCACAGAATAAAATTTAAAGAATGTGAAAAGAAGAATAAGTACCTCTACCTTGCTAGAGAATTGAAAAAAACTATGGAACATGCAGGGGACAATAATACCAATTGTAATTGGTGCGTTTGGAACAGTAACTAAAGGATTACTATAGGGATTGGAGGACTTGGAAGCTGGTAGACGAGTGGAGACAGTCCAAACTAATGCACTACTGCACTGGAGACTTGGGAAGACTTGCTGTCACTCAAACTCCAGTGAAAAACCATCAGCTGACGCTGATATTAAAAACTCTAATGAGTAAATGATAATAATAATAATATCACCGTCTTTGATTAACTAAATGCATTTTTTCGCTAAATACACGATGGTATCCTGAGTTAGGACAAAAATTAGGTTATTTATTTTAATTAAGTTCCAAACGCTTGCATAATGGTTGATGAAAAACCTACAACATTCTTTTTATTGATAATTCTTGTTGTGTTTAAAAAGAAAATACCTTCATCTGGACGGTTTCAGTTATAAGTTTGATTTCAAAACTTTACAGTATTTCAACACATCTTTTCAGTGTTTTTATAAAAACGGCACTCAGCTGGTTATGAATATAAAATTCATATTCCAGAGTTATTTCGATTACCTGGCTATAAACTGCTATTTTACCGGGTCATTATTTTAAACGAAAGTATTGTTAAAAAGTGTTAATATTTCTTGCATGATGTCTGTGTGTAGGTTATTTTTCTATGGTTAGTTATTTTTTGGCCTATTTCAAACCGAGTTCTTTTTTTCTTAGATAATATATGATTTCAAGATACTAAAGATTATATTCCCTAGTAGACAATTATATCTTCAAGTAAGAATTTTTAATGCAAAAAATTGCACACAATTATATCGTGTCAGTCATTTCTAACAATAATTTGCAGACGGTTACATGATTTCTAGTATCTGTTGGTTTGTTTGGGTGTATAGCATATTAACCTCTGTAGGTTATTCAATGCTAAATCAATTTTATACATGTAAACTCTTCTATTTCAAACAATTCTGTTTTGTATAAGTACACTTTTTAATTCTCAAAAGACATTTTTATTTTAAGCTATTCGTTTTAGTCAAATAGTTCTTATTCAAAATTCAGTTTAGCATAAGTACACAGTTTAATTGTCAAAACAGTTCTAAATCAACTAATTCAGTTTAGTATATGTATAGTTTTTGTTTACACACAGTTAGGTTTGATATGGTTTGGTTTTATGGCATATCAACCTTTGTAGTTTATTTAATGCCAAATAAATGTTTATACATATAAACAGTTATATTTCAAAAATTCAGCTCATAAGTATAAGTTTCTTTTTCAATCAATAAAATATCAAAACAGTTCTATTTCAAGAAATTTTGTTTTGCATGAATACGCAGTTTAAATATGAAAACAGTTCTATTTTTAAAAATTCAGTTTAGCATAAATACGGAGTTTAAATGCAAAAACAGTCTCCTCTCAACCAACATAGTTTAGTTCTATTTGAGCCAGAGATAGGATCATATAAGGTGCTACCACTTTGGGCTAGACTTGACCTAGGACGATGGCGATAAAGGTGTACTTCCCATTTCCCAAAGATTCAATATTACTGGAACCTCACCATCAGATTGTTTAGAGTCATTTCCAGGATACAAATTGCTCACTGTAATATGGATTCAAATATTTCTAATTATCACTAGTAATTCAAAATAGGTCTGACGTCATGGTCAGACGTCATGGTATCACCAATCAAAAGTTTGCCGACGAGTTACTTTCCAGTCATAGATTAATTCATATTTACATCCTTACCAATGACCTAATCATTCATCTTATTCATTATCACATCTCAAAGCAATATCATCATGGCCCTTCGATGAATAGTAGTCAATTTCAGTTTGCTAATGACAAATGACAATGAAAATGATTAATCCGGTCTCATTATTCTCCTAAAGTATTAACTTTGTATACCTGATAGAGGATTATTGCAAAACTCATGGTAGGCATTATTTGTAATGAACATGATCTTAAAGCTTTCCTACTCAGTTTTTACTTTGAGCCAGAACTGCAAATCTCTGTATATAAATAAGTGAATTATAAATTATTCTACATTTTAAATATCATAATCATTTACATCATCAGAATGTTCAAACATTAGCATCCTGTTTACATAATTACATTAATTCCGTTTTTCTCGACTTTTATTAATGTTTATTTCTCCTTCGATTCTCTCTTTCTGTTTGTTTTCGTTGAAGAATGACAGTTGTCCATTTAAATAGAAACTACTGATGCGTAATGTTGCTAATGAATTTAATGAAAGAAACTATTGTTTAGTTTTCCTTTTATAACAAAGAATGCGACTCCATCAACAATTAAGTTCGCTGAGGTTTCCATTAGTGTTATCTGTCTGCAAAGCAAGATACTTTTAATTTGCTTTTGGCTTTATTGTATAAAAAACTCTTAGTCTCAATTTTAATTGTGACCTCTGCCTGAATATAAAATTAAGAGGACAACTCACAATTTTTATGAATATTTTTATTAATTTCTTAAAAGTGACATCAGGGAAATATAAAACTATAATGTATTAAGTTGATTATTGTAAGGAAAACACCCATGAAAAATGGACTACTTGAAAAGAAATAGAAATTATCGATGAAAAATCATGTTTATACTATATTAAAACTTTCTTCCTTGTAAATAAAATTAGTTTTAACTCTTTTATAATATAAGCGATGTCAATGTAAGAATAGGTAAACACGGTCTGCTATTAAGAGGTTAATAACTATAGAGAAGCCTGATCTTTCTGATTAAATAAATTGGTTATTCTTCCAGTGTGTAACAATGTTAATTTTGCTGTATGGCTGCACACTTGCACTTTAACGAAACGCTTGGAGAAAAAGTTAGATGGGAAATACACAAAAATGCTGCGTGTTGTTTTAAACTATTCCAGGAAGCAATACCATACAAAGCAGCAGTTGTACAGCCACTCACCTCGCATCTTACAAACCATCCAAGCAAGACGAGCAAGGCGCGCTTGGCACTGATGGAGAAGTAAGGAAGAAGTCAAAAGCTACTTTATCCAATGGATTTCAACTCTTTGACACATGTGTTGGCTGAAGAGCAAAAACTTGTATTCTTCAGCTCTGTACAAATACTTGGTGCCGAAGCAATACTCGAAAGAAACCTGTGGTGAGAGAGAAAGACAGATAAAGAGAGGTGGAGATAGATAGATAGATAGATAGATAGAGAGAGAGAGAGAGAGAGAGAGAGAGAGAGAGGAATCAGTACTGTTGGTATGCTTTCTAATATTTACTGTGATTTTTTTTTAAATACATAGAAAATAATGTTTCTGGCAAGTTAATTGGTTCTCTAAACATCCTGTCGCATCCTAAGCAAATTGTTCCGGAAACCAGAAGGCGAAAGAACGACGAGTAAACATAATTCAACACTCTTCTCAAAGATGATTCACTAGATTATACACTCAGTAATCAATCATGTAAAGGTTACAATTTAAAAGTTTCATGCAGTCAATATGGAATCGTTGCTGGGATGTTCTCTGAACTTCACTATATATATTATTGATTACGAGATTCAATCGCTATTTGTCTTTGGGTGAATTGGTTGTGAATGCAAAACGAGAAAGTTTTTGCACTCAAATATTGAACAAGTTACCACATGGTGTCTATTGATCATTTCTTGCTGTTTCCACAGCCTCATAGATAGAAAGAAGTGAGAATAAAACAACAAAAGGTCCAAACACTAAGAATCAACTTTTGTTCTTGTGTGTTTCCCTCTCGAGCCTACTAGTAGCTGTCCATGACATTGCAGCCCACTAACCCCGCTTCAGATATTCATTTGTTGACTACGCAACACATATTTATTTGTTGTTAGTGACTACATCACAAATAAGCATTTGAAACCTATGACTATGCTATTAACATCCATTCAGTTGAAAACAATACAAATTAGAAAATATGGATTTTATTTCTTCTATTGCATTCGAACGAAATAGCAAATAGATGTTTTCCCGAAACGTGTGGTCTTCAAAACTTAATCAACGTAAATCTAAAAATATTGTAAACGTTTCAATTTGACCGCTTACTCTATAGGTTTAATTTCTGAAAAGAGAACTATTCATTTTTAATAAATGAAATATTTGTTTAAATGAAGAAAAGGTTGTTTACTTGATAGTTAATATAACCATGCAGACATAGAATTAAAAAAAAGAAGTTTTGCTTAGTATATTTCTATGGACAAAACAGTCCTTAAGGGTTTCTTGGTTTTTTGTTTTTGTAAATCTCAAACATCTCTTGACAAAATTATTACCATGAATCGCTTTAATCATCGTACATGAGTTTTTTGCATTACACACATGCACACAAACACACATTGGAACACATGAGAATTACACGCACGTACTCGCAAGTGCACACACAAATATATATATATATATATATATATATATATATATATATATATATATATATGTGTGTGTGTGTGTGTGTGTGTGTCTGTCTTATTTTAACCTCACTAGAATATGTGTTTTGACTCTCTTCAAAACGGCGTCAAATCAATCAGTGTGCTTTAGGCCTGAACAAAGACTTGATACCTAATATTTGTGGCTCAACTGTGCAAACCATTTCGATTTTACAGAAGGATGAGTGATGTGTACGAGTAAGCATGTTTTAGTATAAAGAAGAAAACAAGTTTCCAAATGGGTTAAACATGATTTTGCCAGTACGAGACTTATTCAAAAAACAGTCTATAAAGTATAAAACACACTGACTCTCCGCTAACCAAAAAAGTTAATACAAAAATAAAAGTTAATGCTTTTGTAGCTAATGTTATAAAATAAAAATAGGAAAACTTGTTAAATTCCTATGTTTTTATCTAATTTTTAATCAAGAAATTTGGAATATTTTCTGTAATTTTTCAACGTTTCTCATTATATCTATCTATGTGTGTGTGTTTGTATATATATATATATATATATGTGTGTGTGTGTGTGTGTGCGCGATAAACAAATGCAGATAAAGTGTGCTCAAGTGCCAAACAGTTAATATTTGCGTGCTCGTGAAAAAGACAGAGTGTATGTATGTATTTATGTGTGAGTGCGTGTGTATGTGTGTGTGTGCATGTGCAAGAGAGAGAGAAAGAGAGAGAGTGAGAATGAGTGTGTGTGTGTCTGTGTGTGAGTGAGTGAGCGTGTTTAAAGGTAATCGCATTGGTTATTTCAAATAATTGCAAGCAAGATGACACTGGTGTCATTCATTTGCAAGTAATGTTAAATACAATACTGAGCATAACAACCTAACCTTATGCAATATTGTGCAGTCATCTGTACCTGTAGATTACACCGACTGCACCTCTGCAGAGTGGTAAGAACCCCTAAAGCGAGTGTCCTGGATGTGACACTAAATATTATGATGGAGAGTTTCCAGAAATGCTGGAGCTTTGAGGAATGTGGAGTACTCCTTCACTGTATTTGCTCCCAAGTCCACACTGACCCGGTGTTGTAGAACCTGATAGGATTATATCTATGGGTCAAATTGAGCTTAACTGCGTACTTCTGTTAAACTGAATTGATTGTAAATAAAATATTTTGACATTTAAGATTATTTCTTGTGCTAAACTGTATTGTTGGAAATTGAACTGTTTTCGTATGCTAAACTGAATTGCTTGAACAGAAACTGTTGTTGCCATTGAAACACTAGTTATGCTAATCTGAATTGTTTGAAATAGAACTGCTTTGACAAAAACTTTTCTCATACAAAACTGTATCTTTTGAATTAGAACTGTTTGACTTAACTAAAGAAATTTTTTCGGTACTTATGTTAAACTTAATTGTTCGAAATAGAATGGTTTTATGTATAAGCATAGATTTGGCATTAAAAGATTGATATGTCATAAAACTTAAACAAACAAATAAAATCTTGCTATATTTTTTCCCTATTTATGCGTGAAATTTTCTTTATATACGGTTATGTATCTACATATAATAAAAAAGTGTTTATTTACTTCATTACCTAATATGCTAATCGCATTAGAAATAAATTTAAACTGAGTTCGAGGATCAATTAATTACTAAACTACCGAGCATAGAATTATACATCCTTTTATCTTATGCCCACCTTTACTCGGTGACATTACAGGCTCATAACTATACAATTATGAATCTTCGCTATAAAACATCCTTATATCCTCAAACTAATAAACGGGACATCGACATTATATCCACGATCGATTTTGCTCATAATAGCCCTTGTGCTCTTTGACAAAAAGGCTATTTTTTTTACATTCTTAACATTTTTTTCTTTCACCATGAAGTTCTGTTTTCTTTAAAACCTGTTTAATCTGATTTCATTGAATCGGCAATTTTAGTCTTCCCCGCAATAGACAAAAGAAAAATGCATTTGCCTTTCTTGTATTGTATATCCCTTGTTCGCTTTCATAATTTACAATGCATGTTTTATGTGGGAAAGAAAACCCTCATTACGTATTTTATTATTTAACTATTTATTCCTATAATACAAATACTCAAAGGCTGATTTATTTCGCATAATTCGGATGAAACTAATGATTCATCTTTCACTTTCAAAAGGAACGTGCTCTTTGACAAGGAAACTTTTCAAACGAATGTACTTGTATTACCCTTGCCTAATTCAAGAGTAATTTTGAATAAAATCATCTGTATAAAATGTCAACTGAAAAAGATTTCACAGCACCAAAAGAACTCACAAAATAACTCATTTCGGGGTACAATACTTAATATCACAAAGTAATCGTAAAAAAAAAAAAAAAATACAACAAAGAATGAATTTCATAATAAATATCGTATTTCAGGTGATTACGTAACAAAGAATCCTCGCTTATAATTGTTACATATACACAAATATGCACGAACACCTTATAGGTTTAATATTCCATTTGAGTACAGAACATATAAAATACAATTTAAAACTTTAATACCATAGTATTCCTTTGTTTTTATTTTTAATAAAACATATGAAATAGCTTAAATACCATAGAAGTCAAAATTCTAGCAAAGATTTTTAAAAATAACAAATTTTATGCATATTTTTCTTGGCTAGTATACGTTCTTATGTGGTCTTCTAGGCAAATTTAACCGGAAAACGTGCAAACAGACACAGTGTTTTCGGAAATATAGATATCAATATATTTCAAAAAGGTTTTTGTTATTCTTATTAAAATTCTTTGAAAGGCTGCTTTTAAAAGTGAGATCAATATGATCGTATCTATTGAATTTAAAACGTAATTGTTAGCAAAATATATATAAATAAGTGGAAAGTCGCTGTGATTAACGATTATCAGGTAATTCGTTTGATTTATTGAATTTAATGGCGAGTAAACCCAGGTAGAGGTTAGGAGATGACATTCCCTGTACGTTCTTATTCACATAATTTTTGTTGATGTTTTATTAGAGTTATTGCACTCACTTATGTTATCAAGTATTCCAGTCTAATCCTAATATATTACTCATATTTGTACGAATTCAAGTATTTCTATCTAATATTAATTATTGTATCGCTTAAATAAATTATCTATACTTGATAATAGTTATTTGTTTACATACATACATATACTTTTTTCAAGTAAATGATATTCGGCTTTAGTAAATATAGACAATTTCAGGTAAGAACTCTTAATCCCAAGAATTTACACATGGTTATATCTTATGAAGTATTCCTATTTAATACAAACTTTTTTTACCCATATTTATTTGATCAATAGATGGAAACCTAACAGCTATTACCACATCGGCGTAGAGCTGACTAGTAAATATTGCTAATGAAAGCTTCATATACACTCCATCAGATGTTGTCGTGTAATATTCAGGACACCATTTTTGTTGAAGAGAAAACTCACCCTACTTCATGTAATAGAATTAAGGCGTTCTACGCCCTGGCGGTATCATGGTTCACACTTCATAGAAATTATAATCATCACAATAAATTGCAACGCAGATTTAAAAGTATGTTCCTTGTGTTTTCTCCTAATTCAAAGCATCTTAAAACCTAAGAAAATATTTCAACGATTTGCTATAGAAATTAACGTAAAAGTCATATACAAATATACAGAATTGTTTAGGACATTCTATGTAAATTTATCATATTTAACAACCCCTCCGCTCGGTCAGTATATGACACAAGGTCAATTTTTAAGCGGAGTTTAACAGGTTTGAATTCAGAGTTTTCCTTCTCCTAGTCTAGTTGCCTCACCAAGGCTGAAGAACCTAGTATGCCTTACAATTTATCCATTGCTGGAGGCAGAATAATTGGATTCATACCTTTCCCAAGGGTATTAGTGCTATGTGAAATGCAATCAGTCTCGTCCAGGATTTGAACTCGTGTCGCCGTGTCCATTTCCTACGACAATAACCATTACACCACGGCACCTCCTCCTGCACGTAAATTTATAGACGTTAAACCACAAACCGATATGCATTCACGACTTTTTTTTTTTTTTTTTTTTAGATAATTATATAAAGCATATAAGAATGTGAGGAATAGGTCCTGAATAATTTTGTGTCTCTGAGTGTGTACGTATCTGAAACGGCAAAATGCAGCTCTTGTTTCTTTTCTGCTCCTAAAGCGGATTTTAAATGTAAGGGTAACAACAGCGTCATAAATAAACGAAAAAAAAAAACTTCTGTAAGAGTAGTCAGTGAAAAAATGCATTTTTCTAGCCAATATTTTTGCTTCATTTTTGATTTCCCAAGGTAGTTCTATTCCTCGACTGCCATAAAAATAAGGCATCACGAGTTCGTCACCTTGCTATCGATTCAGGTGGCAAACTCGCAATCTTTCATCGAATATCACACCTGCTGTGGTGAAAAAAAATCGAACGCGATTTATCCTGTGGTCATTTTGGCAAAAATACTGGCTGACTTAAAAATGGAATATCAGGAAAATAAAGAAAATGAGATATGGCTTCAGTCAGTTGAGGCACACTCACAATTATATATCTACGCACATATATTGGTATGTGGATGCATATTTACATACACAAAATGGGAAAAGTAGAGGCTAATCAAAGCTTTCTTCTCTACTGAACATTCTTCTTGTCAACGCACAGTTATTGAATGATAAATATCATGAAGCTAGATTTGATTGTCATTTATAATGAACTGCAAACATTACCATACCTAAATATGTTTTTGTGAAGAGCACACACACACGCACACACACGCACACACACACACACACATATATACATATATATATATATATATATATATATATATATATTGGTGTATGTTGGTGTGCGTGAGCGTGAGAAATAGATAGATACATAGATAGACACATAGAGAGAGAGAGAGAGAACTAGAGAGAGAGAGAGAGAGAGAGAGAGAGAAAGAGTGAGTGAGAAACGGGGGGATCACGTAAAAAAATTAGGATATTCAATCAGACAATTTAACATTTATTCTTCGACTTGAAATAAACTTTAGGATTATTTATAAACGGTTTTCTCTTTCGTTCTGCTTACGTTATATACTGAAATAGGCAAAATTCTTCATATTCTTAAATGAAAAACATTAATATTTATGAAAATCCTCACTGTTTCATATGAATGACAAACGTCATATATATATATATGAATTATAAAAGAAACAATTACCTGCATAGAGTTTCTTACTGGTAACTGTTATGAGTAAATGGAGAAATAATAAATATTTTATGAGGAAAAATGTAATTAATTATCTCATTAATTTATATATTACCTCATCTGAAATAATTAAAAAAGTGTGAAAGATACCATAGTCTGGATACACTTTCACTCTGCTAATGTTGCATATAATGTTTGATTTTTCTATGTTATTCATTAGTGCATAAAAGAGAAAGTTTAAAAAATTTTATATAGTAAAATTTTATAGGATATTTTCTAGACCATTGATTAACTGTTCCAGTATATAATGCCATATTTCATTTTTACTGTGCTTGACTATTCGTTAATAATACTAGGGTGAGTAAAAAGTTTCACAATATTATAGCGCGAGGTTGATTGCAGCGCGTATATAATGTGACCGAAACAATTAAAGCCATCTTAGCGATGCACTGTGGTTGTTAGCAACGTGATAGTTTCTTTTCTGACATGATGTTTATTCCTTCTCTTTATCTCTTATTTGAAATCCACTCCTGAACGTGGTAGTTAGTCTAAATTAGATAGTATGGTTTTGAGCTCTAGCTGGACCTTAATATTGCAGAAGCAACCAAAACTTATCGTAGAAAGCTGAAGATGCAGTTGGCAACAGTATAGTAACCATATGGTTCTTGAAATTTCACTGGGAGTTCAAGAACCTCGACGATCAGACAAAATCGGTTCGCCGTAAAACGATGAATTCCAAAACTGAATTCTAAGACATGATTTGGTGACTAGCACTGGGAGAGTATCAACTGAGATCGACATCTCTTAGACCAGCGGGATTTATCATCTTCCAGATCTCGACATGATCATCTAGAACTGCCGAATTGTTCCTCAGGTTATTGAAATATTGTATAGCATTTTACTCATCGAAAAATCTTTTAAGTTTAGCCAAAAATAATTGGTTATTAAATGAAAATACTGTGATCAAAACATAGAAAATGTTATGTAAAGTGATGGAGCAGGTTTTTTGACTCAGTCCTTGCTTCAACTGATTGTCTTATGTCCATCAATGAACAACCAATTCACACTCACACGTCTTTCATTAGCATGATTTTAAAAATAAAACGATGTATTTTTTTCTTTTGGCATCAATAATATTTAAACATATTATCATAGCCTCTAACATATTAGGTGATCTTAATTTTATTCTTCAATGGGGTTGAACAAGATGGGTGTTTTTAAAATTATATCAAAGTCTATCATTTTGACACCACCATCGGAACTCTCCTAAACTCACTCATGTTCTTATAAACACAGTTTTACAAATTCTAAACCTCCATTTTACTCTTGATTTGAAGTAGTAATTCTGGATTATATCAATTAAAGAAGACGTAGTAAAAACGATAAAGTAGTATGATCGCTCCAAAGTATTTACAATCGAGTGGTTATTGCGAAATGATATCTTCATAAACACTGATTTTTTTCTAAAAGAATTTGGACTTCTCACTGAAACAACTAATTAAAAAATGTGTGAAGAGACCTGGATATCTACCCCAGGGATATTTAAACCATTTCAACATTTTTACACACACAATGATATAGAACAGAAGAAAAAAAATGAATAAAAGTCTATAAAAATATATATTCTAGAAAATAAAAAAAGAAACGCATTTTTAATGTTGAAAATGCTCGCCTTTTAACGTCCGAGTTCAAATTTGCCGTAAATCTCGAACAAAGGAAATTACTACTTGCTAGCCGGTTCGAAGGTAAGGGAATGTGAACCTATGAGATGGTTCAAGAATGCTAGATCAAGTCAATTTAGTTCTGGATGCCCCGAAGTA
The DNA here is from genome assembly GCA_963585895.1 of Sepioteuthis lessoniana. Taxonomy (NCBI): domain Eukaryota; kingdom Metazoa; phylum Mollusca; class Cephalopoda; order Myopsida; family Loliginidae; genus Sepioteuthis; species Sepioteuthis lessoniana. Next base: position 90,258,432 of record OY757906.1, on the reverse strand, counting down.
AGGAAACCGCTAGGATAAAGAGTCCCAGATTTAGTTTGAGTCCAAATGTTTGCATTTGTCAAACAAAGAAACAGCAGACCAGATGGTTAGGGCACACCAAGTCACGATCTGTGACCGTACGTGAAGACAAAAGAAAATAATAATAAAACATGAATATTCTTACGTGCCGGTCGGTTGCTGCTACTATCGCTTTTGTGTTTATCTACGACAGTCAATCACTTGTGTGTGTCTCTGCTGCTAACGTTTAAATTATAACAGTTACCGTATAAAAGCCAAATTTCCCCCGGAAGGAAATATTGTTCTCATACTCGTCCAGATATCTCGCATTCTTTTTTACACTTTTAATTGAGTACAGAACCTGTTGAATGGCCTTTTGGAAGACAATCGTCTCCTGTTACTTCAGCTGTTTTTTTCCCTTACGTAAATATATAGTGTTTATTTTCCTTTTTTTTTTTCTACTCATTTACTAAATCTTCTGATGAACTACATTAATTGTATTGTCTCCCCTTGTTTGGATATTTCCAGTAAAAAAAAATTACAAAAAAAGACCACCCCACCGAAAAAAAACCAAAAGCAAAACAAAACAAAACGAAAGCACCAAAAAAAAACAAACAGTTATTTTACTGTCTCTAAAGAGCATCATCCGCTTTGTTTTTAATCTTCTGAATCTTCACCACCATAGACGAGTGTTCTAATTCAGTGGCTTCTTTCTAACTATATTTGCAGAGTAGATCAATCACCGTGAGCTAAAACCTTTGTCTATATGATTGATAATTCCCGCAACTGTCTTTTTTTTTTCTTCATGTCAAATTTTCGTTACATCTGTGTATTAAAATAGTATAAAAATAAAAATAAAAATAGGCTTTTTTTTCCTAATTTTGGAACCTTTTGTTCTTTAGATTTAATCTCTTCTTTCTTTCACTCTTCATCTATTTACCAATTAAATCCATCTGCTAACAAAAGAATGTGACACAAATTTAGGATAACACTGAAGGGCGGCTGGTTTGAATTAACTCTCCTTGATTGATTGCCGTATCCAGGCTAAACAACCTAATATTCTATATCAACCCGTTGCTGGGAAGGACAGATAGATATATGCTTTTTTCAACAGTATTAGTAATGAACCCAGAACTTCGTCTAGAACTGGAACTCAAGTCGTCGACTTCATTTGCTTCAATGATAACCTTAATTATAAGCGAGTATTCGTCTGCCTTAAAAGAGATATTTTCCTGAGCGTATAGGAGACCTCTGTAGGATTTGTTTTTCTTTAGCAAGTGTTCTTGTTTCTTTTTCTTTCATTTATTTTACTAAACTATGAATTCACTATATCATTATTGATACCAAACATTCTTTTGATTTTACGGAATATTTAGGTTAGTGGGAAAGTTGTAGCTGTCTAAAAATATACCTTGATTCGTTAGGTGATATCTAATGAAATAACTATTTTGGTTAATTAGTAATTACTTAAAGGTTATTAATTAGAAATTCAAAGTTCTACCTTAATCGAAATATTTGATACATAAACCAAATTATAAGAGTATAATGTAATGAATGAATAAATAAATAAAACTCTAATCGACAGACAAGGTCAAGTGACATTTTAACGTAAGGTTGATTAAGCATTTATCATAATTTATATACGAAATGATGCTTGCATAAAATCAATATAGATAATTATTATCCAACGATTGATGTGTTAAAGTGAATAACACCAAAATAATTACAATAATTTTCAAGAAACAAATAAAAAAGCTCATAAAGAAGCTTCCAGAAAATATGATTGCGTCTATAAGAAAAAATACGTTTTAAACGCGACCGAGAAATTTGATATCCTCAAAGTAAAAAATGATCAAGTTGGATTCAAATATCATTTTTTTTTAATATATAGAAAGGAGGTTATCTTAAGATTAGATGAAGAATGATCTTTATTTTGTTTCTGTTTTTTTTTTTGGGGGGGGGTTATGGCGTATCAACATTTGTAGGTTATTTAATGCCAAATCCATTTTTATACAAATATACAGTTCTGTTTAAACAATTCAGTTTGGTATAAGTACAGAGTTTAGCGGCAAATGTTATGTTTTGACCTTTTGACCAGGCCAAAATTGCCATTCAAGGTGATGCACCGGAAGGAAGTGACACATTCTAGTGGCAGTTGTGAGAGGAAATCGCGTGGGCGGAAATTGGCTGATGAAATAGGACGAGGTAAAAAAGAAAGTCCCATTTTACTCTCATAGACTGACGCAATGAAAGAGAGTGACCTCTGAACTGCATGACAGTTATTTCAGCTCGATGACCATGACACAGGGCATTCCAAAGTTAGCGGAAGTGACATATCCCAGTCGCTAGATATCGGAAGAAGTTGCGGAGGCGTGTCCATATCACCACGTGGGAGTTTTAAGGTAATATAAGGCCGACGAATTGAGGACAGTTGGAGACAGGCGAGTAGAGTTGAGGACAAGCAGTATAGTTGGAGACGGAGATAGACGCGAGGTAGTAAGGGGAGCCAGCGCCAAGCAGATTGGACCCTAGTGCTCCGGTTGAGCAGCCATGGAGAACGAGAAAGACACAACGCTGACGGCCATAACTTTGGGGTCAAAATATTTCAGTTATGTTCGGTCTCCAGCTCCCTCTCACACGCAAACTTTGAGTAACCCTTTTCGAAACCTTACAAATAAATAGAGAGGTAAAATATTTTATAAAGAAGTCTTCCTGCGTCTTTCTGTGTGCGTCGTTTATTACTGCGTCTTTGTCATTGCGTCTGTCTGAATCATTGCGTCGGTATATATCCAGTATATATATATATGTATATTTCTGCATGAACATGTATATGGCAATATACCACAAAAAAATTTCTATTTCAAGCTATTCAGTTTAGCCAAATAGTTCCATTTCAAATCATCATCATCATCATCTTTCGTATCATTTTAAATAATCCATGTTAACATACAATAACAGTTCAATTTCAAACAGTTAAGTTTTGCATAAGTATGCAGTTTAAATTTCTAAACATAGTTTAAATTTCTACTTCAAGAAATCAAGTTCAGCGTAAGGAGACAGTTTCGTTCTATTGGACCCATAAATAGGACCCTATCAGGTGATACCAATCAAGGCCAGATTGGACATAGGAGCGATGGCAATGAAGGATGTACCCTGAATTCTCTAATCCTCCAAGATATCTTGAACCTCACCATCGGATTGTTTAATGTCATATCTAGGACACTCGTTAGCGGGGGGATCTTCCCCTTCAGTAGAAATGCAGTCGGTGTATTCTACGTTCCCAGCTGACTGGGCAAGATAAAAAAAGATGATAGGAACACAAAGACGAATATTTTAAGTTTTATAGACGAACAGGAGTTCCATCGAATTTTACAAGTATTTCACCAATATTCGATTAATTTCATTTTCTATTGTTTCATTGCAGAATTACAATAAAATTATCCTGATAGAATACAGCAAAAAATCTCTATTTTTAATCCCTGGACACTGTGAATCTCGTTGCTTAAACAAAAGTAGTGAAAACTGTAACAATTAAACTTAAGTCACGATGCATTTAAATCCTCATAATAAATAAATGAATGCAATTTCACACATGCACTGGTAATTAGTTTCATTATTTCCTAAGTTATTGATGATAAAATATACATGAGTAAGGTTGTCAGACATATCGGTAAATTGTATTGATTAAAAAATAAATAATGCGGTCACAATTTCGTATATGTCATGTTAAAATGGAAGAAATTGATATATGAATTACATGTAACATAATTATTAAGAGAGCACAGAAGATAACCATCTGAGTATTTTGTGGAAGACACACCATAATTCCTTTTACAATAAGAAACATTTAAACGATCGTTATAGCATAAAGGAAAATCAAGTCCGAATTATTCATCAAATTATGTCAACACCATATCTCTGAATTTCTGCGAAAGTATCGATTGAAAAATTGAGTTTTGAATATCTGATTATTATTCATCAAATGTCCGTTTCTTTATACGACTAAAGCTCCACAAATATTGCAACGATTTCAACTAATTTTTCTGCAGTTAATTTAATCACAAAGATGGGTTTAAACAATATTTGAAGTCTTGCTGAAAGTAATTTCTCGGCAGAATGTCAGCCACTCTCTCTCTCTCTCTCTCTCTCTCTCTCTCTCTCTCTCTCTCTCTCTGTATGCCTGTCTCTCTGTTTGTCTCAGTCTCTCTCTCTCTCTCTCTCTATATATATATATATATATACACTACTCCCTCAAGTGAATCTGCAAATGGAATTTTATTGTTCTTACTTGAAAACCTTCCTTTAGAATTCCAATAGAGATATTTTTCAGTTGGCGTCTGTTTTGGAATGCCTACAAAGCAGAACAGAAACGCTTTCATAGATTGTGATATATCTAAAAAATGACGACATTCATGGACAGAAAAATGTTGAAACCTGCGAATTTATGAATCCCTAATAAAAGTGCAAGGAAGAATACACACATACCATGAGTAATTTCATCTAACAAGACGTTTTTCCGGGTGAAAATATTTCTCTTAATATTTTAGGTGACATGTGTATGTAAGGCAGAAGTACTTATCATTTTGTGAATTGAATTACCTTGACCGGAAAATCCGGCAAACATTAAAGCATTACATACGGAAACATTAGACAGGAGTTGCGACCTTAGTAGGTCTCATTAGCTGTGTATACGAAAAATTGCAGAGTCGAAACTCTACAACTGAGCCAACAGTTCATATCACACACCAGTGACGCCAAAGTAAATAGTCATGGTAATTGGGCTGCCAATTAAACTGAATGTGTCTTGTAAGTTGCATCCGTACGCTTTACAAAGGATACGGTCACTTTCAGGGCCTCGTCTTCCCAAGAGGATTAGAAATACACATCGAAACAATTATTATGACCTCAAAGATAAGGATATTGATGTATAATCTGCTATGTGTGGTCGCTGGTTCGATATCCAGTGGCGGAGATCATGGTATACACTGCTGATGAGACCTAATAAGGTCTAGTGTTTCCGTATGTCATGCGTAAGTGTTCGCTGGATTTTTAGGTCATCGTAGTTCAATTCAAAATTTATTCCCTCTACTTAAAAATAATAATGTTCATACTTATCATTTGTTTAAAAATTCTCACTGCACACTATTCTGGATATTCTCCATTCTATCTTTGACATCCTGATCCCTTGGTTTCTTTTCCATATTCTTGGCAACTGTTCAAGATTCCAACTACGATAGTATTACCGTCACGTCCACGTTTCTCAAGTTTCTCAGATCAATAGCAAGGTTCAGTATTTGTCTAGGTCTCTTTTATTTTTATTCGATTATATGCTGAACCTAAAATCTACTAGATGAAATGTTCTTTCTTTGTTAATTAAAAATAGGTTTGGTTTACCAGTCGAAATTCCTTGTTTTTTATGCATTTCCAATTCCCTTGAAATATAATACGTTTCATTTTTTAGGACAGAGGAAGGTGTGTCATACATCACTAGTCAGAAATTTTGGACATGATTCTCTGGTAGAATTCCCAGTTGATAACCTTTCCTAGACTGCTATTAAGAGCGATTCTTTTTTTCTTTTCTTTGCAAATTCCCCCTTCTTAACCATGTCCAACTGAAATTATGTTAATTCTCTTTGTTTATCACTTAAAGTATCAATATGTTTGTTTTTCTCACCTATTTTTGGTTTTATTGATTTGTTAATTGTTGTTTTTCCATTTGTCCTTAAGTCATTTATGGTAGTATCGTTGCTTCAATCAGTTTTCTTTGATCTTTGTTTTATATGTTGCACATCTCGATAGTCAAGCCACTGATAAACCTATAAAGTGAAAGTCACCCAAGACTAAGTACAGATTTTGCTTAGGCGTCACGAGTGCCAGAAAATCGGTAAGTATTTCTTATTTAACAGAACAAGTATTAATATATATATTTCCAGTGAGAACCAGGACACACCTATCAATCAGAATTATTTATGTTATAATATTTCAAATTTCTATTTTGTTGGTACATTTTAAATTAGGATTCGCCTTGTATCTAGGAAGGTTTTTTTTGCTGGAACCATTGCCTTCAAAATATTTGGTCCCACAACTGATGTCGTCAAAATCAGGAAGGCAATTAACAAAACTGCTTCCAAGCTCTGATCATGCAAGAAATATTGTATGTTTTTTCCACAGTTACTTTAACGAAATAACCGGAGAAAAGGTTTGGCGGAAACTTCACAAGATTCTTTTTAATAAATCCTCGAAAAAACACACCACAAAACTGGAGCTGCCAGGGCAATTGCCACCCATCTGAAAACACATCTAAATAAGACACTCTGAGCATTGCTGAAAGAGCAAATTAAAACTAAGGAACCTTCTTCTATGGAACCCTTCTCGACACACCGGTTCTGGACGACCAGTGGACATTTACATTTATCTACACTGTGCGGATATTGAATGCGGTATAGAGAGCTCACAAAGATCTATGGTCAATACGGACGAATGGCAAGCGACAGAGAGAGAAAGAGAGAGAGAGAGAGAGACAGAGAGAGAGAAAGAGAGAGGACCTAGCGCTGATTGAAACTATAATTATTATACAGGCTTTGATTTACACGTACTGCCATCAACAATAAAAATTAGTATATATCATCTCAAGTTTTAATAAACTTTTTCGTAATGATTTTCATGTCTCTCCCCTTTTCTGAGGTAATCAAGATTTTTTTTTTTGTTTTGTTATGGCAATATATCTAAATTGACTTTTTAAAAATTACCTGCTGTTTTCAGTAAGATACTTTTGAAGGAGCCCCGAAAAAAAGACTTAATATTCAAAAGCTGCTCTCCATATTTCAGAACTTTCCTAATTTTGCCGTTCTTCGGTTTCATTATACTTTATCACAGGATCAATAAGTTAAAAATATATATCTTTTTTTTTATGTTCATAGCGACTGTCTTATTAAATCGCATTGCCAAACAAAATCCAACTACAGTCATTGGTTCCACCGAAAACTGACTGCATAATTAAAATATTAAATTAGCGGACCAGTTCATATACCTTAATAACAATATCTCATCGAATGAAGACCGATGTCAACATACCCAAGTTAATACATATACTTCTATTGACAGGTAAATGACCTAATGAAAATTTGATCTCCCTTATGAAATAAATCGGAACACTTCCACGCTGTAGAAATGACTGTAGTATGATATGATTTCACCATTTAGACTTAAAAAAATGCCTACAAGAAAAAAAAGCAAGAAAGAAACAATCCATAGATGTTTCTGGGTGTCTTGAACAATTCCTGGAATCACCACGCTAAAAAACTGCCGTTATGCGTTAACCTCCTTCCCATTACTAAAACTATCCTAAAATATGCATTCATCACCTCTGGGCATATTCTGGTTAACGTCTAGAGGACATTCAAAGAGCGAGAACCAATTGGAACCGATGATGAGAAAGATTCAAGCAAATCCATCTTGTAGGCCGGAGTGAATGATCAAGATATTGATATTTGATGAAGATAGACGTTGAAGGGAACTCTTGAAACATTTTTAAAAAAGATTCGTCATGTAGTTCCAGCTTTTTTTTTAAAACTAGTCTACACATGTATTTTTTACTGCTGAGATGGCTAAATTGAGGATATACATTTTCCATGATTATTCATCATCATCATCATATCGTGCTGGCAGCACGGATATCCCTGACCCTCTCTCGCCACTCCTCCCTATCGTTCATCGCCCTAGGCAGGTCTTCAGGACAACATCCTGTATCCTCACACAGCTGCTGAATGTACGTTCGTGCTGGTCGTCCTGCTTTTGCGCGGCCGTGTGTAGGGATCCATAAGAGTACATCTCTTATGAGTTCATCTCTGCTTCTCCAGCAATGTCCTGCATGTCTGGTTCGCCTAACTTGAATAGTTTTCGTGATAGGGGGCAGGTGGCCGTACAGTTGGTGTCTTGTTGGGTGTTGCTGCCAGGACTTGTTGAGGATTGCACGCAGCATTCTTGTGTAATTGCCATCTAGTTTCTTCTCGAGCCGTTTTGTTAGCGTCCATGTAGTGCATCCATATAGCAGTATCGATGTGACCGCTGCCTGGAAGAAACTGCGTTTCATTTTATCGGTTAGGTCTGATTTCCATATAGTCGATAGCCTATTGATAGCTGTCCATGCTTTCGTTAACCTCGTTTCGATGTCCTTTTCGGTTGATTCGACGCTGCTTCCTAGGTACGTGAATTTGTCTACTAGTTTAAGAGGGGTTCCTTCTAGAGTGGAGATGTCCCCCGTTTGGTTATAGCACATATATTCCGTTTTGTGTGCATTAACATGGAGGCCTATGCTTGCTGCTGCTCGTTCCAGGCTATGCAGAAGTGTTTCGGCTTGGTCAGGTGTATTTGCCAGTATCGCTATGTCATCGGCGTAGTCGGCGTCGGTAATTGTTGTTGCGGGATATCTTCTGCTTTTTTTCTTCGTCAGTTCGAAGCCATTCTCTTTGATTTTGTCAATCGATGTTCTAAGTACGTAGTCTAGACAAATGATAAAGAGATACGGAGCCAGCGTGACCCCTTGTAGTACTCCTGCTACAATGTCGAAGTATTCTGTGTCTCCATCTGGTGATCGTACTTTTACTTTAGTGTTTCTATAGAGAATCGTTATTGCCGCTACGGTTTCTTTAGGTATGCCGTACGCTAGTAGGATTTGTTCCATCTTTCCTCTGTGAATGGAGTCGAAAGCCTTGGTAAAGTCGACAAATATTAATGTCGCTTGTAGGTTCTTTGCCCGTACACCTTCAAGGATTCTGCGGATGGTTAGTATTTGTGATGTCGTAGATCTATTTCTTCGGAAGCCATTTTGGTTTTTTCTAAGTATGTTGTCGATTTTGGGTTCTATGCGGTTTCGTAGTAGGGCATTGTAGATTTTGGCAGCTATGGATGTAAGTGTTATGCCTCGGTAGTTTTTGGCTAATCCGAGGTCCCCCTTTTTAGGGAAGGGGAGTATGCATCCCTTCGTCCATCTATCTATCGGATTTTGATTGTATACTGCGTTGCAGTGTCGGAGCAGTATGTCGTCGAATTGTCTGGTCTTCCATACTTCCGGGGGAATTTCGTCCAGTCCTGCAGCTTTCCTATTTTTAATTTTTCTGAGAACCGAGTCGAGTTCTCCTTGTGTGAACGGTCCAAGTTTAATGTCTAATTGTTTGCTAATTATTCTGGTGATTGGTTCATGCGTTATTTTTGGTGGGTTTCCAAGTAAGTTTTCGAAGTGCTGGCATCAGTTTACAATTAGGAACAACATAGGGTCGAGCGTCTCTAAATTTTAAATCGAAAAATATCTAAAAAAAACAACCTTTGCACAGAATCATCAGAGAAATTATGACTTTTGCAGTATTCTTTACAGTTATCTTAGATAATAAAAAATGTAAATCTGTCTAAATTATATTCGTATTTATATTCAATTATTTTGTCAATAATACAAGGTAATTGGAAGTGCTTTATTAGTGCTTGCTTTTTACTATTTCCAAACTGAAATTTCATGTAACCTTCTGTTATTACTATTTGATTTCTAACTTTTTTCCGTAAAAATATAATTTAAGATCATTGTTTCTATGGTTTGTACTTAAAAAAGTGGATGATATAAATATTTTCCTAAGATATTAGTATTATCCATACACCATAGATTTGCGTGAGGCTTTTATGGGGAACACTTTCAGACTCAATGGCATTATCCAAACACCATAGATTTCCGTGAGTCCTTTATGCGAAACACTTTCAGACTCTGTGGTATTATCCAAACACCATAGATCTACGTTAGGCTTTTAAAGGAACTCTTTTAGACTCTGTGGTACATCAAAGCTGAAAAATGGTAATTCTGGACAAAATTCTGAGATTACGTATAGTCATTATTTTGTAGAATACTTGCTTTTTTATCCTCATCGCTGAAGAAAAAACGAGATTTAAAACTATATTTGATGCACATGGGTTTTAAGACGACTTGCAAAATGACATGAAAAGATTAGATAAGAAATATATTTTATGGACTTAGAGACCAATTAAAACATTTATCCAGTTCACACATTAAACAAATTGCTTTCCTCTTTATTGTTATATTCACAACGTTTCGGCCGACGTGTCCTCTGGCCTTTTCCAGGTGTTCCTTATCTAACTTGGGAACCCACAATGAACTTTAAACAACGTTCTATATTCAATCAACGGAAGTCACTTGTTTTCATTCCGTTAACCATAACCGAGTACAGGTGTTAAGAATTCCTTTAGTGTTACTCGCCTTCTGTCAGGATTGAATTGCCCAGCCGACAGCATCGCTGCAGTGGGGTAACACCTACCCAACAAGTGTCCTGTATATGACACCAAACAAAGTATTACGGGAGCTTTCGAGAATGTGGAGTACACCTACATAGCCACCGCTCCCAGGTCCACTCTTGATTGGAGTGGTAGCATCTGATAGAGTCCTAGCTGTTGGCCAAATAGAACTGATTTGCTACAAATTGACATATTTTGACATTTAAGCAACGTATTTAGGCTAAACTGAATTGTTAAAAATGGAACTGTTTTTGAAATCAAAACTGTATTTACGCGAAATGAATTGTTTGAAATAGAACTGTTTTGACAGAAACTATGCTCATACTAAGCTGAATATTTTGAAATCGAACTGTTTTACGTAACTGAATAGCTTGAAATAGCACGTTTTTGACTATTAAACAGTGTAGTTATGGTAAACTGAATGGTTTGAAATGGAATTATTAATTTTTATAAAATGGATTTGGCATTAAATAACCTACAAAGATTGATATGCCTTAAAACTCTAACAAACCAAACTAAATCAGGACTGAACCTGCAACACCCAGATGATTGTCACTTAGAAACTTTGGGAACATCGCTGAAATGTTGTGAATATAACAATAAAGCTGGTGACAATAGTCCGAAAACCCTGAATGATAAAAACCATCAAGCTTCGTCTCAGAAATTCAGTCTACTAATATAGAACAAAACCTACTGAAAACACAAATTTGAATATTGATGAAAAATGTCTTAATTTAATAAAATATTTAGTTGCTCGTTATGTGAGTAAAACCTTCAATGGCTAGATTTTGTTAAACAATGAACATGAACAAACAAAAAATAAAGCAAAAAAATTACTAATTGTAAAATTTATCTCTGCAAGTTAAGATTTCATGACAGAGATCGTAAATACGACGAGACTAACAAACGATTGTAAAAAAATTTCATCTATTTATTGTTTTTTTAATGTAATGCCATTAAGAAATATAAGAAACAGCAACATTATGATATATTTGAATGTCATAACACACGAACAGCTTTTTCCACAACTAATACAATTATTGCAGGGTGTGGTCTGTGATTTAAGATGTGTTTTATACATCTTAAAACCATCTAATCTGGTGAAGAAAACATAATTGTATTCCGGCACCTTGATGGTTTGCTATCTGCATCCATATCATTAAGTCTGTTCTGATTTTTCCGTCAGTGACCTTTGAGTTTATTTTAGCCCTGAGGTCTTTCATAGATTCATCATGCTTCTAGTATCAACAGTATGATATGCTATAAAACAACATATTACATAGTGATTTTCCTTAAATTTCGTTGAAGTACCAATTCACTGGAAATATGAAATAAAAGAAAAAAATCAAGATCATACAGACCACTGCATTTTTAAGGTGGGTAGAATATTCAGAAGAGTACTGAAGACAACGGTGAAAAATACCCGTTAAAACTGGCGTGAAAATCTCACAAAACGAGTCACATAATCTCGGTCAAACAACCAAAACAATTGATAGTCAACAAAACAAAAGGGAACATGCCAAACAGTGGACCACAGATTAAAATAAAAATGTTGAAAAGAGGGATAAATTCCTGAACCTTGTTGAATAGCAGAAAAACAATGGTATATGAAGGTGCTGGTGATAGCAATTGTAATTGGTGTTCGTGAAACGATCCTCAAAGGTGTGATATTTTGGCTCGTACCACGTGATTTCTGGTATCGCAGAGGTATAAAAGACGTCAAGTTTCTTAAGCAAGTCGATACTGAAAGATCTGGTCAGTAGTAAGACTAACTTTGGACGTAAAAACCCACACCGCGAGACTCATAATATTTATTGGAATCTACCACTTCAGTTAATAAATAATTAACTCTATTTTACTGTGTATCTCTTCCTTACAAAGATACAATAAGGGGATTGCTCTTGGGACTGGAACACTAAGAAATTGTTGCATATTGACGGTTGACAGAGCCGTCAGTTAGGGATTTCCGGGATAGGATGTTACAGTCGTGTAAATAAGAGGACAACTTACCTTTCGAGAAGTAATAAAAGGAGAAATATATGTTTACAAAGAAAAACATCATTACGTCTTCATTTTGTAGGTACGTTATACAACAAATAAGTGAACAAGTAAGACCATCCCTACAACGGCATTAGTAACATCGGCCAGAATACTCGGTGATTTGCAGTCCCAGAAAATCCAGTGAAAAATCATCAGCTAACGTTGGTGTGAAAATCTCTCACAGGAGTGTTGTTATTATTATTATTATTATTATTATTATTATTATTATTATCGACAGTAATTTGAATACTTTATTATTCAATGCAATTTAGAATCCTACGGCCAAAAAAAATTTAAAAGGGAGAGCAAAAGAAAAAAAAATATAAGGAATGTCACTCAAACTATCCCTAAACTTAAGTGTAAGATAAAGCAATTCTAGTCTGACCAAAAATAGAAGTAAAACCAAGCAATCATTGTACCGAAATGAAGATGGCTGAAGAATCGTAAATCGTAGGTTCGACAACTATAAGTTTTATTATCAATCTGTTGATTTTGTCTCTATATTTATTATCAAAAGACAATGCAAAGTTTGAATGCTGTAATCATCATTTGAATTTAGGATCCAACGACTAAAAAATTGAAGAAAAGAATAGGAGAAGGGAAAAATCAACAAGGATTATCACTCAAAAAGTACCAAAATGAAGTATTCCGAGTTTAAGTAAATTTTATCGAGAAGGCAAACCCTCAAGAATAGTGTAATGCGGACTCATACAAAGTTAAATCTTATTTCAAAAGTATAAGAATCCGTTATTTTTTGTGGACTGTTGACGTGTTTCCTTCCTCTGAAGAATAACAGTATATATTTCTGACTGGTTCACACCTAAAAATCATTCCTTCGGTCTGATTTAGCCATATTATAATACTCATAAAAAATGACGAATGCAAATCTGCATGTGTCTCCGAATAATTATATCCATTTCATGATAGGCAGATTCATCCTCGGAAGGCTACGTGGAGATTAGTATCTCGTGAACAGAGGCTGTTATGATTTCAGGAAGGCAAACAATAATCAAAGCAACAACTTAACTGAGAGGCCCTAATGGAGAACTGGGTGATACAAGACAACAAACATTTAATTTACAGTTATTTTAAGTGCCAGCTTACACAATGACGTTATGGAATAAAAATGATAGCAAATCGTGTAAAATCTAGAAGATTTTATAGAAAGCGAAGGCTTCCTGACCAAGCTAGAAGGATATCAAATATAGTGGTTGTTTTTTTTTTTTAACATCCGCATACTTGAAATATGTGATCAAATAGATAATGAAGAATATAAAAAATCTAACTCAATCCAAACACTAAATACTGACTAACAAGAGCCACTTTCACAAAATGAAACACTGAATACTAATAACCGAAACATTATAAAACATATAATCAAAAACAAATATTAACTCAATCAGACAAAATGAACGTTATGTTAATAAAGAAATTCATGGATGAAAAGCAGAATATATTACAAACCCTCAGAAACCAAGACAAGAAAAATGTTAAGGTAGAAACGGAACATCATTGAAGTAAAAAGGTAATTTTTTTTAGAAAAATTGGTCTGTGGTAAAATCGGTATTCCACTGTGGAGGGCGAACGGAAATACAAAACCTGGATGGGAAGTTAAGTTAGAAAGACGGTTTAAAAAAGTCACGACAACGAGTGAAAGTTCTGAAGAAGAAAAAACAAGCAAGGATATGTTGGGACGAAAAACACCCCCCGCAAAAAAAAAAGCACAAAACTAGTCACATAATACAACATTACTAGACAAATCAAAATTTTTGTTGAAAGAAGAGAGACTCAAAAGATATCGAGATACCGGCCAAGCAAACCGAATATTCCAAAATAACGATAAAAAAGCGTAGCAAGAAGTAGATGGAGAATGCACGAGAACAATCCAACAAACAAAGAAAGGAAAACATTTCTGCATAAATATTGGAACAGATAGAACATAAAAGAAACGATGAAGGGATAGATGACATGAAAATATATTTGAACCTGAGAAAGATGTACAACAGGAATCGTTCAGAGCAACAATCAAGTTAGTACCGAATTGAAAAGGGCCAGGCATTGACGACATTCAGGCATTAAAAATTTCCGTCCATTCATGACAGATTGGCTCTTGAACTGACAAGATAGCCAGAAGGTGCAAGTATACCCGAATTGAATAATAAGGCGAAAACTAACCTTATCCCTATAGACCCACCAAAAGGAACCATGCTCAGAAATTACAAGACAAAAACGTATCTCCCTATGATGTACCAGATCCTAGTAACACAAATCCGGGAAGATATTTACTACATGCGTGTATGCAAAAGTCTATTTCGGGCTGAAGAGATAGAATATTGATCAGGACAAGAAGGCCGGTTTACTTTCTATGAATTGAACAGCACATCTTCCTGGAGAGCACAGCGAAGCACAAAAACGACTTTGATATTACTATGATATAGTCCCCAAAACCTGCATAATAGAATATTTAAAATGTATAGTTGATTCAAGAAAGTAGAATTAAATCATGAGTAAAAATATAGCTGTGGTGAAAATCCAGAGAGCCATCTTTCAGGCATAGGCGCTTTCACCATGCTTTTTTGTAATAGAGATGAAGACAATTAAATAGATGCTTAGAAAGTACTCTGGGTCTACAAATTTACTAAATCGTACAAGATTAATTCTCTAATGTAAATAGACGACATTAAACTGATTGCAAAAAAATAAACGAAAAAGCAAGAGACTTTGATGCAAACAATAATAATATACAAACAGGATATTGGAATGGAATTTGAACTAGAAAAAAGAATGTTTCTTATAATGAAAAGTGGCGAAAGACTAAAAACGTAAGAGACAAAGCTGCCAAATAGGGAAAGAATGGGAATGCTTAAAGAGGTGGAAAACTACATGAACATATTGGAATTGGACACCATTAAACCAGCAAAAGTGGAAAAAAAATTAAGAAAAGAAAAGAAACGAGTAACTCAGAAGAATGAGAAAATCAATCAAAGCAACAGAAATATAATCCAAGTGATAAACACGGGGGGTTCCCTTGAACATTATTCAAGACTAGTCGGAACTCTGGCAAATTGACGAACGACAAGATATGTTGACTATGTACAAGGCCTTTCATCTGGGAAATGACGTAGACAAACTATATGTGTTAAGAAAAGTAGGTGATAGTGTTCTAATGGTTATCGTCGTAGGAAATGGACATGTAGACACGAGTTCAAATCCTGGACGAGACTGACTGCATTTCACATAGAACTAATACCCTTGGGAAAGGTATGAATCCAATTATTCTCCCTCCAGCTATGGGTAAATAGTAGGGCAGACTAGGTTCTTCACCCTTGGTGAGACTAGTCTTTGAGAAGGAAAACTGAATTCAAACCTGTTAAACTCCGCATAAAATTGACCTTGTGTCATGTTCTGCCCAGGTGGAAGGGTTAGTAAATATGTATATGTGTCAAGAAAAAAAGGAGGAGGATTTGCTAGTATTAAGGATTACACTGATGCATCAATGCAAGGACTTGAGAACTAAATTAGAATGAGCAAATAAAAAATAATCAACGCAGACAGTAACAGCACTGTCAACGTTAGAACAAAAAGAAAATAAAAAAACTCGAAATTAGAACCAGGGAAAAAAACACTGCAGTGAAAATTTCAAGTGACAAACCAAAAAAAAAAAAAAAAAAAAAAACTGTACACGAAAAAACCGGGGAAAACTACGAAATAGAAGCTTTAAGAGAGGAACTGAACCTTTTCAAGTAGCATTATGAAACAATGCTATTAGGACCATTTGTATTAAAGCTGCATTTGATAATAAAAAACATTATACTGCAAAATAAAGTTGGCGACCTAAGTTGAGGGTGACCTGAAAGCTCCCTTTTCAATAGCTACTAAACCAAGATGTAGGCAAGGGCGCAACTCCTTTCCCTGGGTTGCTCCTCTTTACCGTTGAAACGTACCTTAGAATGCTGAGTATTAAGCAAGGAGGAATGAATTACCATTTTTTGGGTCTTTGGTATGACTCGACCAGAGATTGAACCCCAGTCCACCGGGCTACAGGCGAACACTCTACCACTTAGCCAATGGTCGGTCAAACAACATAATAAGGATTGTAAATGGTAAGGAGACAAATATAAAACGGTTAAACACATGCAAGCGGAAGGAGCAAATAAGCACAAAAGGAATACAAGACCAAGTAAGAGAGAATATTGTGCATGATATTAAAACCTGATCACACGACAGAATGGGATATGCTCAAACCAAATTCTGTTCTCTAGAATGAGAAGTATGGAATTATCTGGGATTTGGAGATACTGACAGATTCACTAATCTCAGCCTGAAGACCACACCTTGAGTTAACCAACAAAAAAGAAGAGAATGCACTGTGTTTTTGAATTTGGCATTCTGGCTTTTCACAGAGTTAAAAATCAAATACTACATTGACTTTGCCAGGTAACTGGAAAAATTGAGGAACATGAAGATCAGCGTATTACCAACTGTAGTTGGTGTTCACGGAATGGTCCGAAAGAGCCATGGATTAGAAGAGTTTGACATTAGTGGGAAGATGGAAACTATCCAAACTATCATATTGCTGGGGTCGGATGGAAAATTAACAGAAGAGCTGGATACTTGAGGTGACTTGTTATCTCCAGTGAAGCCACCATTAACGCTCATAATAAAATCAATTTGTACAATCATAATAATGCCAAAGAGACTACAGAAAAAATCAACAACTTTCTCTCGATTGATAATATAAGGCATAATACCAAGAATAAAAGCAAGTTGGGATCTCTGATAATTTCCAGGGAATTCCTTGAAATTATTTTTTGAATTGAAAAGAGCGCAAAATTAGTTATGAATACGGAAAAAGGAGAAAGTTGGTTGGTTGTTTGGGTTTTATGGCATATCAAACTTTGCAGGTTATTTAATGCCAAATCTATTTTTACTCAAATAATTAGTTATATTTCAAACAGTTCAGTTTAGCATGAGTACACAGTTTAATTGTCAAAAACATTTCTACTTCAAGCTATTCAGTTTAGTCAAACAGTTATAATTCAAACACTTCAGTTTAGCGTAAGTACAGTTTCGATGTCAAAAACAATTCCCGTAAGTTCAGTTCCAGTGTTAAAAAAGGCTCTATTTCGAGTTATTTAGTTTAGCATAAGTACGCTAATTAGTTCTATTTAACCCATACATAGGGCTTTATCAGGTGCTCTCACTCCGGTCAGAGTGAACCCGGGATCGATGGCAAAAAAGGGGTGTTCCACGTTCCTCAGAGCTCCAGCATCACTGAAACCTCATCATTAGATTGTTTAGTGTCATATCCAGGACACTCGTTTGGTTTGTGGGGCGGTTACATCTCTGCCAAGGTGCAGTCGGTGTATTCTACAGCCCCAGCCGACAGAGCAAAAAAAGCGAGATATCTGAACTTATAGATTCGAGCTGATATATAACAGATTATACATACCTCTCTCTCTCTCTCTCTCTCTCTCTCTCTCTCTCTCTCTCTCTCTCTCTCTCTCTCTCTCCTTATATATATATATATATTGCGAGACAGAGATAAAAAGAGAGAGAGAGAGAGAGAATAAAGAAACAGGAAAAAGACGACTCAGAGTTAAACGCTGTTGATCCTGAAGTGATTTCTGCGTGCAATCTTACGACAAAGTATACGTCATGCCTTTTTTTTTAATCGTATTTTTTTTTTATTATTATCCAACTTCATAAGTAAAATATGTTGGCACATTGCAGTACATTTCAGTGCATACAGCACTGAAAAAATGTCAGGGATTGAAAATATTTTATCTGATAATTTTGATCCCGGAAAAAAAAATCGTGAGTGAAAATTTCTATTAACCATTGAAATTATTCGAAAAATTATCCAAATGATTTCAATATGGGGGTGACATAGATATTTTCTTTTTTTTTTTTTTTTTGTCGTCGCTTTATAAGTTTACGAAAAATTTTTCGTATTTAAATGGCTTCCCTTCATGGAAAACTTTCCTTGCGAAATTCACTAGTTTCTGTTTCTTTCTCTTTTTCTTTCATTACCCACCATACATAAACCCAAAGTAGCCTCCCCATATATATATATATATATATATATATATATATATATATATATATATATATATATATATATAACACTGATATATTATTCATCAACTTAAGAAAGACTCCTGGCTAACTCGACTGACAATCTAGGAAATATATAATGAAGATAATTCAATGCGACATTTTCTGAAGCGTTGTCTTGTCTGACAGAATTTTCCATTCTTTTGAAGTAGACAATATACTTCTATTATTTCTGAGCTCATTAGTGTCTAGCAGAAAACTGATGTTATCATTCTAAGTTAATAGATTACCGTCATCGTGGCTTTGAAAGCGTTTGCAAGTTGGCAACATCCCATTATTTCAATGTTTTACTTATTATTTTTAAGTCCAACCTCTTGGTTTTTTTGGGTTTTTTTTTTATATATCTTATTTTCTGCGTATTACTTTACTAAGTTTTCTTCTGACTTGTATATTTATAATGGACTTTGAAGAATATATGATTCACCTCTGTTCAAGAGTGTGAGAAAACTTTTTGAATTGAAATTAAAACCCGTTGAATTTAAAGGAATATTATATACGAGGTTCGTTTAGAAAGTTCTAAGCCGCTCTAAGATTTTAGATTTGTTGAACATCCGTTGATTTATATATGCCCTACTTGAACATAAATTAAGGCACCAATCTGAATTATTCTTCTTATTTCTATGAGAAACAGTAATGTGAACTACATCAAAATGTTCAGCTTGATTTATTTTTTCTAGTTTAGGTTGAGTGCTTTTTAAAATAAATCTTACAAATGTAAAATGTTAACATTGTTACCCCCATCATTTTGCGCTGACAGTACAGAGTTTTCTGACTCTCTCTCTCTCTCTCTCTCTCTCTCTCTCTCTCTCTTTCTTTCTTTCCCTCTCTCTCTCCCCCCTCTCTCACCAACTCTCCCTATCACCCATCTCTGCTGGAAATTCTTCTAGGCTGCGTGCTATGTCCGCACATATTTAATGTACGAATGTCTTTGCTCGTTGACCAACACTGACATGTCCATGTGTAAGAGTCCATGAGAGAACGTCACTTGTAAGTTCATCCTTAGTTCTCCCAAAGAAGCTTCCTTGAATCATCAATGATTTATCTTACTCTTTGTTGCTTTCACAAACTTTTAATTACAGTTAAGAATACTTTTTTTGAAGGTGTTTCTTCGCGTAATTATTATCATCATAGGAAATCAACTTGGCCATTTGAGTTCAATCCTGAACATGGCTATTTTCATTCCACATTGCTCAAATATATTTAAGGTAGGTATGGATGCAACTCTTCTCCCAGTATGTAAGGGTACATTGACAGGGGACATGGATTTTCACTTTAACAAAGCAATAGGTTTAGGAAAAGAAAAACAGAATTCAGAGAGCAATTGTAGTGATGTAAAGTGATGGGATCTACCATTAAAATTTTGTCCAAGACACGCAACATAAGTATCACCCCTATGGCAAAACCAAATTACGGGACTGTTGAAGAAATTTTGGTTTGGTTTCTTTAGTTTAATGGCATATCAACTCTTTGTAGGTTATTTAATGCCAAAGCAATTCTCCTAGAAGAACAGTAATGGTACTATTTAACCCATAGCTGGGAGGATAAGGGGTAGAATGTATTGGGGATAGAGGCGTTGGTTAGATCCAGTGATATACCCCAAAAGTGTGAGTTCAATACCCGTTGAAGGTAGAGGAAAACTTTCAGAGGGAAAATTAACAGGAGATTACTGATAACTGACATCAATGAAACATGGGTCGTGGAACTCGAATAGTCTATCGTGGTAAGCGAAATAAAGCGTTAAGTTCAACATACCAAACATCTGAAGAAGGCCGGAGCGTACAACAGCCGAAACGTTGTGATAAACGTGGCGACAAAGATGAGGACAATAGTCCGAAAAATGTAAATAATGAAGAAACATCTATATTACTGATATACTGGACCTTTCCCAAGGGTATTTGTCCGAAAGTGAACGTAATAGCGCGACTGGAGTTCGAACTCGCTTACTACGATTCCGCAGTCCATCGCTTTAACCATTACACCACGAGGACACCCCCATTTTGCAGGAGACCATAACTATTAATAATAATGTTAGAGAGATTATTAATTCTTTCGAGGCCATAACATTAAGCTTACCATTATAAACATTTTTTTATAGATATCATGATATTAAGATTATCATATTATTTTGATTCTATCAACTTAATTATTATTCTGTGTTACTTTTACCAATTCCAATCAGTAATTTTAACCTGCATTTATGTAACATACCTGTTGTTTCTAGTAATTTCATCTAATTATAATCATTGTGTAATGGTTTAAATCACTGCCATCATTACGACTATTACTATTATTGTGATGTTAATGGTTCTCTTCGCTAGCACAATCATAATAGCTCTAATCATTGTTTTAATATCTTTATACCTGTCCCTATCATTGCAAATAATGTTTACATTTTACGTGTTTTGTGATTAAAACTAAATGATTTTTCTTATTAATGATCTTAACTAATGTTATTAACCACGCTATTGTGTGACGCCTTGAAATTATGCATTGTCATGGTTCTCATATAAATCCAACGTTTACTTCGATCATTGATCAATACTCTTTTGCTGACATGTTCTTTATCTTTAACAGATGTGTGTCGAGTCAACTAACTTTTAATTCATCGGAACGAATATGACATTTTTTTCATAGTATTTAAAATATTTTCATGTCACTAAAGTTACTGCATTTAAAAATCTGAAGCAAAAATTATTTTTATGTTTTAAATTTTTCAGCTCTTGTTGAAAAAAATCACAAGAAAAATATATGTCTATATTTCTGAGATGAGGTATTATGTACACTATTTACATTTTTCGGACTATAGTCCTCAACTTTATCGCCATGTTTATCACAACGCTTCGGCCGTTGTACGCTCCGGCCTTCTTCGGGTTGTTGGAATGTCAAACTTAACCTTTTATTTCGTTTGCCGGGATAGAATGTATTGGGGATAAAGGCGTTGGTTAGATCCAGCGATATACCCCAAAAGTGTGAGTTCAATACCCGTTGAAGGTAGAGGAAAACTTTCAGAGGGAAAATTAACAGGAGATTACTGATAACTGACATCAATGAAACATGGGTCGTGGAACTCGAATAGTTTATCGTGGTAAGCGAAATAAATCGTTAAGTTCAACATACCAAACATCTGAAGAAGGCCGGAGCGTACAACGGCCGAAACGTTGTGATAAACGTGGCGTCAAAGATGAGGACAATAGTCCGAAAAATGTAAATAAAATATACTTTGGAAAATCTGGTAGTTTGTTAAGGATTTTAATTGATTGTTTGATTGGGGGCTTCTTTATGCCTACAAGTTTGACAATCGCTGCCATTGTATGCTTATATTTATATTTTTCGTGTTTCATAAGTGATTCTTTTAGTTCTTTACACACAATGTAGATAATATTTTTAAACATCTATATTACTGATAGACTGGACTCAGATAAATGATTCCACTTCATAACTGAGTGGAACTAAGAGTAGAACCAACAGAATGATAAACCACACAGATATCCAGAATTGGAGTAGCCCTCCGGAGCAGTATAACATCACAGCAAGGACAACTTTATTTTAGAGTGGTCTTACACCTAGTAGCAATCCAATGAATTCTGATCCCGTTCGAGGATAAATCACACACCGTGTTTAGAGCATTTTAAACCTTTTTCCTTACAAAATTAAATCAATGGGTACTTTATAGACGTAGTAGACTTAGCATGCGAATTCGATGTTTTAACACAGATTTTAAAAGTGCATTCATATTTAAGATTGACAAAAAACATAAAAACTGTCTAGATATTTTGAAATATTTTAGAATCTTAAAATATGTTGTTTTTAAAAAAATATTAATCTTAAATATGAATACACTTTTAAAAGCATTCTTTAAATTTTGTACGTACAATAAGATATCTAAATTCAATATTTTTCTCATGTAGGTCAGACATTTTTATACTTTCATGTTGCATTCCCTCAGAGTAAACGTAAAATCTTTAAGGAATAATGAGAAATAAGAGAACACAGCAACTGGACAAAAATTAGCATTAGTGTAGGCAGCATTGTGTCGTGATGTTTCCCTTGGGGATTGCTTAAATGTCAAAAGTTTCATGACGCAGTTAAATGTTTGAAACAGCCTTGGAAGATGAGACAGACAAAATCAAAGGGATTTCCCAATAATAACCCAGGCCAGAAGCATAGACCTTCTGGTAATCAACGAGAAGAAAGGGTATTGTCAGCTTCGACGTATTGCAGACTAGAGAACACAAGAAAGAAAAACGAAAAACTGACTAAAAACATAGACATTATTGGTAAATTAAATTGTTCACGAAGATACAAGGAATATTCAATCTGAGCTGAAATGATTGATACAATCTCAAATAACTTGGAAAGAACATTGGGAGAGCAGGAAGTTTGTTGGAGGAATGAAACCGTCAACCCCATTGTATTGTTAATAGCAGAGGGTTATCTAGATGAGTCTTGGAGAGATGGAACGCGCACTGATTGAAATATGATAAAATTGTGAGCAAACAAAGGATCATAATCAAATAGGAATAGATTATTTAAACCATAAAAGTGTGTAATAATAATTTGTATTATTCAGAAATACATGAAACCATAAAGTTTTTCATAAATTACTTGAATTATATAGGGATAATTCTTATCATATAACTGTTACGAGACAAGTGCTTAAAGGCAAATACAAAATCGCAATAAAAATGAAAAGGAACATTAACAATATTGTAAGAATAGCAATGAAATATTTATAGATCAATACAATTTTTGCATTCGATATATCATTGGTTTTGTTTAGTTTGATATTGTACCATAACAACCATTGTTGGTCATTTATTGCTAAATCTTTTTTGTACATAAATTGAATTTATGATTTCTAAACACATTTTGAAGATAACATGTTTAAAAAATACTCGTTTGTTTGCATTCATTTAAATGGTTTCACTTTATTTCAAACAATTCTTCTTATTTGCATGAGTACAGTCTTTTTTACACAAAGTTTTTTAAAAATTTACACACAGTTAAATTAACAAAGAGTTCTACTTCAAACAATTCCGTTTAGCATTTCAACAAATCTAAATGGTTTGAAGTATTTCTATGTATCACAAACAATTCAATTAAACATCAGTCATTTCTTTACGTACAGTAAAATGTTTAAACAGTTCTATTTCAGCCAATTTTTTTTAGCATAAGTTCACATTTTTTTTTGTTTACAAAAACCTAATTGTAAAAACAATTCATTTAAAAAAATTCAGTTCAGCGTAATTACACAGTTTAAATGTATTTGACGCATACATGAGAGCATATCAGGTTCTACTACAAGCGTTGACCTTGGAGCGATACCAATGAAGAGATACTCCGCATTACCCAAAGGTCCAGCATTAGATTGGATACTATGTTTGTATGTCTTTAACCAAGTAAATTAATCGAAAACTCTGTCAATGAGATGTAGAATTATATACATGATATGATGCTCATTAAAAGCTATCGTAAGCTTGTTAAGGAAGGGTCAATATATTCTGATATATAAAACCGTTCAGCACTTTAAAAAATGGTTATATATATATATATATATATATATATATATATATATATATATATATATATATAAAATTTTCTAGAATAATGTAAAAACAAGCAAATAAAACTAAGGGATAATCTATCTTTGCACCATCATAACAAACACATAGCATCCATTTTCTTATTTGTATTTATGTAAAATCACATAGCAATTTGATTTGACTATTAACTCATCTCTTTAAAAACGTTTTGCTTCTTATTCGTAAGTGTAAACATAGCTGCTTGATGCTGCGTTTGATTTGTATTTTATTTTTATTTTACTACACTCTTAGAATTTTTATACCTGCGCAGACTTAAAAATTAATCCTTAATTGCAAAAATAAAATGATTATTTCAATATTATTATGAAGTCAATATCTTTTACCATTGGCTCTTCCTTCCAGTTTTCGGTAGTTATCCTCTTTTCATAGGAAGATATTTTAATTACAAATAAGAAATAAATATCTATTTCGATTACATTGTTCATTATATTCATTATTCACATAATCTATACCATTATAAGCTTTGAATCATATATCAGTATTATCATTGTTTTGTTCAACATTATCACTATTTTCAGCATTAGAAAGAATAACCTAATGACCATAACGGTTTCATGAAGAACGTATATATTCATAAATTGTGAATAACCATTAAAGAAACGTTGCTCTTATTGTCATTTTCATATCCATGCCCATGTAAAATATATAACAGTTCTTTTTTTTTTAACAAAAACACATACCATTGTCATGTTTTTTGTCTCTCATTCTCATGTGGAACCGATGCTGATATAGTTACATTTATTGTATATTTCGTTTTTATTTTTGGCTACACTTTCAGAATGGAGTTCACATGTTTAACATTGTTCTGTCTTTTACACATTATCTTCAAGTGTAACCTGCAAAACTTCTGAAAAAAATGAGGATTTCAATATTTTTATGAGTTATTTTTGACTCATTTGTATTCGTAACAGACTTGAAAAAATTGTTCACACCTTGTTTTCCTAACACTTAGACGATAACAACTCCAAATTGCTGTCAATGATGAGTTATGTTGTGGTATTCAGCATGAGGGAAACACACCGTACAAGTTGAATAATTTCAAGTCGGAATTCATAGAGAAGTTAATGATTGAAAAAAGAGAAGTAAAAAGAAAAAAAAAAGAAATAGAACTATATAAGGATATAGAAGAAAGAAAGAAAGAAAGAAAGAAAGAAAGAAAGCGAGCGCTACTCTCATTGTAAAATAATAATGCCACCGTTATATAAAGAAAAAGTGAGCCAACTACACTGTATAGCCGATAAACAAAGAAAAGAGAAATAATTTTAAAAAATCATCTGAACAACATAAACTTATCAACTGGATAAACACCAGGGTTGTTTAATCTTTATTCTAAAATATTCAAAATACGTTTTACATTAGACACGAAAAGAACTTTTAGATTTGAACAACAGAAATAGCGTGTTGATAAAAGTATACGAAAAGATTAGGTCAAAAGCCTGTGAAAAAGGAAGGAAAAAGGAAAAATCTTCGTAATTTTTCTTGTCTCATTGACTCACAAATAAATCCACGAAAAATTGAAGGGATATTACACAGGGAACTCAGTAAAAGAAAAAAGTTATGAACAGATATTTACAGTACGTTTGAAACTGGACAATAGAACATAGGTAGTTAAATTACAAAACAATCTCATTGAAGACTACATCATGTCTTGCAATCAAGATATTATAATGGGCATGGTAACAGGAAACAGTCGTTAACGAATTTGATTGATTTAGAAATCAAGAGACTTCCTAACAAGAAAAAATGAATCATGAACGACTAATAGTAACAAGGAACATTCTGTACCAAAACTGAACAAATGACGATGATAGGAGCCGAAAACTCCCAAATGATCATCTGACGATAGACAGAAAAGCAATTCTATTCACTTTTCAAAAAGTAAATTGAAATATTGTCAATGAGCTGACGTTTAAATGATTGTGAAGAGGAAATCGATTATTATTACTATTATTATTGAGTATCCAAACAATGCTATATGAATCATATAAAAGAAAACAAGAAATATCACTTGAAATAGCATTACAAACCTTGTGAATTGAGCGAAAAGGTTCAGAAATCACCTTTAGAGATGTACATCTGTGATCATTTCGAAAACTATACAGTTATCTTCTTTAACATGAAAAGCCAATTTCTCTTAACGCCTAAAAGTAAATGAATATGAAGGGTATTACACATGAAATATTCATTGAATTATACATAGGATTGTTTGTATAAGTTTGACAATAAAAATGTGCACTGATATTTAAAGAAATTCTGATATTGGTCAAATCAGAATTAATTTCAGAAAAAAGTATTTCACATTATTTAAAATTAGATTATTGCATTGAAGATTTCTGAGGGAGAACTGGTATAATCTAACAGCTTGGTGCTTGCTGCAGCCATTACTCCAGCGTTTCATAGCTACATTTTCATAATTACAGTTATTTCTGTATTAAAGATTTCTTTTGAGATGAATTAAATCTAATATTTGTAAAAATAAAACCAAAGAAACATAAATCAATTATACCAAACATATATTTGATGAAATAAAATAATAAAGATCAGTATGTAAATTAGCGTTTTTGTTCATATTGTAAAACATTCTTATCTCTTATATATTAGCAAACATTCTTCCCAATAGACTCATTGGTCTAGTCGGTAGAGTGTTTGCCAATGGTCCAGGAGACCTGGGTTCAATCCCAGGTTGCGCCATGCCAAAAACTTTTAAAATGCTATATGATACCTCCTTGCTTAATACTCAGCAATGAAAGGTACGTATCGAGGGGTAAAGTGGAGCAATCCAGGGAAAATAGTAGCGCCCTTCCTTTTACCTCGGTGTAGAAACTATTGAAAAGGGAGCTTTCTGGTCCCCCTCGACTAAGGTCGCCAAGTTTACTTTATATATATATATATATATATATATATATATATATATATATATATATATATATTGACAGAGACACAGAGAGAGAAAATCACGTTGTGTATGCATTTGTGTGTGTGGCTGATGAATTTGTAAATGATTGAATATAACACAAATTTATAAATTCTATTAGGAGTGAGGAGTTTGTTGAAAAACAGAAATTACAATGTATTTTCTTATTAGAAAAATATAATATTAATCAGAGCTTAGGTATTTTTGGAAAGAAAATAAAGTTCCTAAATGAAATATAGGATTTTGCGATTACTTAAATCTAATTAAATATTTTGTGTATGCAAAAAGATTCTTGTGAGAGTGCGTCTCCTAGTGAGAGAGAAAAATATCTTAAACATCAAGTATGTATGCCGATACAACTATATTTTCATCAGCAAATGGGAGTAGCAACCAACCTATGTAAATAATATATTCATTCAAGTAGGAATAATTAAGAGTCGTTAATAGTGGCTTTTGACAGATTCAAAATTATAGATAGAATATGTAATAACACTTCTGTTGTAACAATATGTATTATAAATATTAAATATTATAATTCATGTTATTAGGATGCATCCTTAAATTAAATGAATATTAACTTTTCGAAATGTTTTTGAGGAGGCTACATAATAATTCCGTAAATCTAATGCGGGTGTATTATTTCTATCGCTATTCATCACACAGAGGTAGGCTCGAAATAAGACCAAAAAAATCGATATATTTTCTGTGATTCGAATTGGTAAAAACGTATTTTAACAATTGAGGAGGCTAACATTTCTGAAAATTACTTTAGGTTTGAGTGTCTAAATTTTTCGCAGTAAGTGAAATATGGTCGTTTGGGAGTTTTAAATATATTTTATAACCAGCACGTAAACTCTGACTGGTCAATAAATTTAAATAAATGCAGATAAAATGATTAGAACTTTTCAAGCCGATGTTTTGCAAAAAAAAAAAAAAACATTTTAATTTAGTATATAAATCGATTCATCTGTTGATTTCATATATATATATATATATATATATATATATATATATATATATATATATATATATATATATATATATATATATATATATATATCCTAATAACACGAATTATATTATTTAATATTTATAATACATATTGTTACAACAGAAGTGTTATTACATATTCTATCTATAATTTTGAATCTGTCAAAAGCCACTATTTGATTTTTCAGGGCTAAGCTTTTTTTTTTAATTTTCAGTAGTATTCAAATTAGAGGTAACGGATTATTTTTTTAAAGGAATGTATCAATATGATATCAAGTAATGATATGTCGGATATCTCTACCATCAAATTCTTTTGGATTAGAAATACATACATAATATATACATAGGATTATTGTAATTATAAAATTATCTTAATTAAAAATTTTTTTGGTATTTCAAATTCTTTTCTCACTTGAAGCATTATAAGAACACCCAAATATTTTTTCTTTCGTTTAACCTCTAATGAGTGCCATTTTAGATCGGAAATAAATTCATCATTACACCATAAAAGAGTTTTTTCTTATCTATCTATCTATCTATCTATCTATCTATATATATATATATATATATATATATATATATATATATATCATTCATCATCATCATGACGTGCGGCTAGCACGGATATCCCTGACTCTCTCTCTCGACATCTCCCTATCATTCATCGCCTTCGGCAGGTCTTCGGGATTACATCCCGTATCATCACATAGCTGCTGTATGAATGTGAAAGTGATTTTAGGGTTATTATAACATTAAAAATTACGTAAACGCAGATTTGGATAAAACTGAGATGTTGATGAAATTAATAACCTACGACCACAAATGCAAGAATCTCTACATATAAAAACGATAAAAAAACAACCTAAAATTAATAGAATTAATTTTTAAGATAGCTACAATGTTTTGAAATGCCTTTATTTATTTATTTTTTTTTTTTTTAATATCCCATATTTCTTGATAATATTCTGTTTCCCTTAATAGCGTTATTTTAATCCATATAACAGCTGCAAACAAATAAGAATTATTCAAAATATATAATTACTTGAAATTATTCAATTATAAGCCTTAGATGAGGCGACTGGATACCGTGCATATGAGTGCAAAATATTTTTATGAGATAGGAATTTTTGATATCCTAGAAATAGGTCCAAACAAGTCATATGTAATACCAACATAAGAAATAACTGTTAATGTTCAATGAACACAGATCTATAACCGCTATTCATAAAACAACTCGACCGAAGATGACATGTCGTTAAAATTGAACCAATGAATCATATAAGTATATGTACGTATATTACAGAAAATAAATTACTTTCAACAGCTTCAATTTTAATAGAGCATTGGAATGCGAGATAATCAATTTAAATTATTCTGCGGTTTAAGTTTTAAAAAAAGATACATTTAAAATAGCTGTATATTAAGATAATCATGCTATGCCTACCGCCTTATAACTGCTTGGCACCAACTTTAACTTTCTGTTTTTGTCAAATATTGTAACTAAATACATAATTATTTATAGCTTTTTTTTTTTTTTGGTTAAACGAAATCAAGGCAGTAAACTTTGGTGAATATGAACTATATAACATTTTTGTATGTTTGTTTATTTGTTTTATGGCATATCAACATCTGCAATTTATTTTATGCCAAATCAGTTTTTATAAAAATGAACAGTTCTAATTCAAACAATTCAGTTTAGCATAAGTACACAGTTTAATTGTCAAAAATCTTTCCATTCCAAGCTATTCGGTTTAGTCAAAAATTTCTTATTCAAGCAATTCATTTTATTATATGTTTAGTTTTGTCCACGCAAAGTTGAATGGCAAATCAATTCTATTTCAAACAAAACAGTTTAGCGTAAGAACAGTTTCAATGTCAAAAACATTTCTATTTCGAACATTTCAGTTTCGCATAAGTACGCAGTTTAAATATTGAGACCATTCTATTTATAGTAATTAACTTTAGCATGAGTTCACAGTTTAGTTTCATTTGATCCATACATCAGGTGCAAGCGGTGTGGACCAAAGTGAACCTGGGAGATGATATGAAAGGATATATATATATATATATATATATATATATATATATATATATATATATATATATATATTGTGACGGTTACTGTATCTTTGTTCCGAGGTTACATTATCCTGGAACGTCGGGGAGAATCTCTGACGACAGTACCGTACCACCCAAGCTCTAAATATTCTCCGTAACTAGTTATATTTTATTGATAGCTTTGAAAGTCCATATAACTAGTTAAGTATGAAGCTTGCGTATAGGTTTAATTTTTCGAGATACGGACGAATGAGGATGTGTCAAGGGTCGGGAGGGCGACGAGATATAAATGAACACGTGAAGAATTCCGAACCGGACAAACAATATGACGCGTGGTCGTTTTTTTTCTTTTCTTTATATATGTATCTTTCTAACATATTTCATTTTAAAGAAAGTACAATTATAACAACAGAAAACCAAAAAGCAAAACAAATACAAAAAAAAAATGATACAGAAATGTGGAGGACAAGTCGCTTCCAATAGTGTTTGACTATGTACTTCCAATAACACAAAGTTCTCCTTTTCTTTTCTTTTTTTTTTTTCAACTCGTCTTAAACTGACATCCGTATCCTCTTGTCCCCTTTACAATTAAAGGGAAGGAACCTCCTCGTTCTCCTCCATATTTGTTTACTTATTTCTTTTTCTTCCCCTTCTTTTAGCGAAGAACAAAAGTCTCTCCTCTTCGTCTTTAAAATGGATATACAATTTTAAACAAATATGTTTTCCGCCGAAACTGGCTGCTAAAATGAACAACTTCAAAAATGTTTCTTTGGATATTCTCGATACGGACCTTTATTTAGGTTACGTATATAATCTGTAATAAAATTTTTGACTAACCTTTTTCCTTTCCTCTCATTTGTTTTTTTTTTTTCTTATATTCGTTAATTTCTTATTAACGAGTCGCAAAACACCATTTTTTTCTTTTAAGTTGAGCCTCAGTTTTTTGCCCAACTGATTTGACGGCTTCTCTTAGGCCATTCTGTTACTAAAATTTCACCTTTCACCGGACCAAGTGAAAAGGCGACCTTTCTCTTCCTTGGCGAAGCTCGGAACTGACTTTTTGGCTTTCGTTCTTTTTGGCGGTAAAACGTCTTTGCTGCCTCGACCAATCGCATGTCTTTTGCCTATCTGGGTCAAGACCTTTTCCCCTTTTCAGTTGGTCCTCCACTGTTGCTAGGGCTCGAAAACCCGCTAATTGTTTGCCTTACTTCCGGTCCTCATAGCAGTCCTTGGTTTTCAACATTTTAACCCTACCGTGGCCGTTGGGCCGTCACATTCCCATTCATCAAGGAAAGGAAACTGGGTTTATTTTTCTTTTAAATCTAGCCTCTAGATTTCAAAACAGATCAATGTTTACTTCTCTGAGGAAACCAGCTCTTGCTGAGCGTTACAAATATAGGCCTGAGCCTCGCTTGGTCAGTCAACTTCTTGGTATCTTGATAGAGTATCGGCTATACAGTTTTCCTTTTCCTTTCACATAGGTTATTTTAAAGTCGTACTTCTGTAAAGCAAGATACCAGTTTTGCAACCTCCTATTCTTGTTTCGCATTTGATTCAAGAATACAAATGGGTTATGGTCGGTGTACACCTGTATAGGAGCTTTCCCTGCTGTCACGGAGACATCGAAATGCATCACCGATAATAGAAATGCTAACGCCTCTTTTTCTATGGTCGAATAAGCCTTCTGGTGCTTTTTCAGTTTCTTTTTTTTCTTTTTTTTGAGAAGTAACCAACAGGTTTCAAATGTCCGTCCTAATCGCGTTGGGATAACGCTGCTCTGATCCCATAGTCAGAAGCATCCGTATGTAAACTAAACGGTTTTGACTGTGTCTATTTGCCCCACGGGATATCTCAGATTCGTTCGTTTTTTCGATCTAAATATCTTTTTTATACGATTGACATGGCACAATTGTGTCTTCTGCCGTCTGTTAGGCGTATTTATTTTATAGTTTAAGTCATCAACCTTTTCAGTTATCATATATGGTCCTTTAAATTTCGCGCCGAAGGGAAATTTCCCTGTTGGTAAAAGGGTCATAACCTTCTCGCCCTTGCAGAATTGTCTGCCCTAAGACCTCTGGTCATAGTTCCTTCGCATTTTCTCTTTAGATTTACTCATGTGGTTTTCTGCTGTTTTCCTAGCAGATTCCAATCTCTTCTGTAGATTTCCGGCATAATTTGCCACTGTTTCTGGTACTGTTCCAGGGTCTTCCCACTGTTCTTTTGCTATTTTCAGGGGATTTCTCAACTCATACCCGTAGACTAACTCGAATGGGCTGTAACCAAACGATTTTGAACAGAGTCCCTGATAGTGAAGAGTACAAACGGTAACTCTTTATCCCAGTCATTCTCTCTCTCGGTACAGTGAGGTCTTAGCATGCTTTTTTAAAGTTGCATGAAATCGATCTAAGGCGCCCTGTGACTGCAGGTGATAGGGGCTTGATGTAACATGCTTCGC
Organism: Sepioteuthis lessoniana; assembly: GCA_963585895.1. Classification (NCBI taxonomy): domain Eukaryota; kingdom Metazoa; phylum Mollusca; class Cephalopoda; order Myopsida; family Loliginidae; genus Sepioteuthis; species Sepioteuthis lessoniana. Next base: position 90,225,965 of record OY757906.1, on the reverse strand, counting down.
TCCTAGCTGTCCAATTACTCTCTTAAATAAATTAGACATGAAGTTTGTTCCTCTGTCAGTTTGGATAACCTTAGGAAGTCCTACTTTTACGAAAAAAATTATCATTGATTCGACCACTTTTTTCGTTGATATGGCTCGCAGAAGGATGGCCTCTGAGAATCTAGAACTTGCGCAAATTATTGTCGATAAGTATCGATTTCCCGGCTTCGTTCTCGGTAGAGGGCCTACACAGTCCATTATTACTCGCTCGAACGGTCTCTCTTTGATGGTTATGGGTTTGAGTGGGGCTATAGCTATGCCTGGTTTGGGTTTTCCCGCCTTCTGACAGGTTACACATGAATTACAAAATTTCTTCGTACTGGTTTTGATGTCTGGTCAGTAGAAATGCCGTATTAATTTGTCATACATTTTATTAATCCCCAAATGTCCTGCTAATGGGACTTCATATGCTAATTGCAGAAGATCCTTTCGATAATCTGTCGGCATGACTATTTGATTGTACCTCTCTCTCCCTTCTCCTTTCTGCTTCGTGGACTGGTCGCTTCGTTTTAAAATTCCATTCTCTATATAATATCGATGTTCATGCTTGCTATCCATGGGTTTGTCCACTTGCTTATATAAATTACTTAAGCTTTCATCATTTTTTTGAGCTCGTATCAGTTCTTCACACGTCTTATTTACTTACCATCGGAATATTTTCTCTCGTTTTGTCCTGTTTTTACTGCGTAGGTTATATGGATTTGCCTTCTGGCCTTTCTCCTCGCTTTTACAATTTTTGCCTTGTTGTGCGAATTCGATTTTCGCTTCATTTCCGAGTAGGATATCTATTTTTTTTTCATAGGTAGAGTTTTCACTACCCCCACTATTATTTTTCTGCTAATTTTCCCTGTCGTCAATTTCACTTTCCTCAGGGGTACTTTCAGAGCCTTTCCTCCTATTCCTTTAATCGTTGCAAATCCTAGTGGTTGACCTCTAGTATTAAGGATTGGGTTGAACCAGTGTCTCTCAATAAAGGAATATTATTTCCTTCCCCGTCTTTAATATTTCCTTTTCTTGTGAAGGGTCGGTATATCTCATTAACTAGTGTCGTTGAAACCATTCCCTGTGGCTTAGACTCTCCGGCTTTGTTCGTTTCGGGTCAACGTTCCAGTTTGTATTTTATTGCTATGTGACCTGCCTGGCCACATCTGAAAAATGTGACCTGGTTCCCTTTTTTGGGGGTGTCACCCGAGTATTCACCGTGCTATCTTTCCTTATGATAGGTTCTGGTGGTTTACTCACCCCACCTTCCGTGTTAGGCTTATTTCTGTTTCTTTTATGTGTTATTACGTATTCGTCCGCTAGCATCGCTAGATCGCTGCCTGTATTTATCTTCCTTTCATTTAGGTAGATTCTCATTTCCTCTGGCACCCAATTCTATATTTTCCTATATTAAGATGAGTTGCTTCAACATTTCCACATCATCTCCGATCATTTTTGCAGCATATCACTTGTTCATTAGTCACTCTTTTTCCTTGACAAATTCCATGAACGACCGGTTCTCGTTTTTTCTTTGCTTTCGGAACATCTGTCTATATGCCTCCGGCACCAATTCGAAGCTTTGTAATATTGTCTTTTTGACTGTATCGTAGTTTGTACAGTCTTCTGCTGACTATGTGGTATATGCTTTTTGTGCCTTTCCTGTGAGGGCGGTCTGTAAGAGCATAGCCTAACTTTCTCGTGGCCATTTCATGTTCGTTGCAGTTATCTCGAAGTGAGGAAAATACTCATCTATATTCGCTTCAACAAATTTTGGCGCTAGCCTGACATGTTTCGCCAAGTCAAATCCTTTGCGGTCTAGTTCTTGTCTTATTTCAGTTAGCCTAATTTCCCGTAACATAATTTCTTGCTCCATTTTCGCTTTTTCCAGTTTTAGTCTGGTTTGCAGCTTATATTTTTCTAGTTCAATCTTTTCTGCTGTGAGGTTGGTCGATTCGGGCGGCAACCTGTCCAGTATCTCCGTTTCAAATATTTGTTTGTCCACCATGTGCTCTGAGATGATTCTAACTAATTTTTCTTTCCTCATCGCTTTTCTAGTTTCCAGTTCAAGCTTTTCCCCTATTTCTAGCAATGAACTCTTCCACATCGCTTCCAATTTCTCCAACGCCGTCCATTCTCGTTTAATCTTATGGATTTTTGATTTTTTTGTGGCTAACGATCCCGCTCTGTGTGATTTGTTCGTTGTCTAGAAGCACGGAGATTTCTCACACGTATTTTTAATCCTTTTTAATTTTCTTAAAAATCCAAAAATTTCCCGGACAAAATCCCATGTGATGGTTACTGTATCTTTGTTCCGAGGTTACATTATCCTGGAACGTCGGGGAGAATCTCTGACGACAGTACCGTACCACCCAAGCTCTAAATATTCTCCGGAACTAGTTATATTTTATTGATAGCTTTGAAAGCCCATATAACTAGTTAAGTATAAAGCTTGCGTATAGGTTTAATTTTTCGAGATACGGACGAATGAGGATGTGTCAAGGGTTGAGAGGGCGACGTGATATAAATGAATACGTGAAGAATTCCGAACCGGACAAACAATATGACGGGTGGTCGTTTTTTTTCTTTTCTTTATATATATCTTTCTAACATATTTTATTTTAAAGAAAGTACAATTATAACAACAGAAAACCAAAAAGCAAAACAAATACAAAAAAATGATACAGAAATGTGGAGGACAAGTCGCTTCCAATAGTGTTTGCCTATGTGCTTCCAATAACACAAAGTTCTCCTTTTTTTTCTTTTTTTTTACCTCGTCTTAAACTGATACCAGTATCTTCTTGTCCCCTTTACAATTAAAGGGAAAGAACCTCCTCGTTCTCCTCCATATTTGTTTATTTATTTTCTTTTTCTTTCCCTTCTTTTAGTGAAGAACAAAAGTCTCTCGTCTTCGTCTTTAAAGTGGATATACAATTTTAAACAAATATGTTTTCCGCCGAAACTGGCTGCTAATGAACAACTTCAAAAATGTTTCTTTGGATATTCTCGATACGGACCTTTATTTAGGTTACGTATATAATCTGTAATAAAATTTTTGACTAACCTTTTTCCTTTCCTCTCTTTTGTTATTTTTTTCTTATATTCGTTAATTTCTTATTAACGAGTCGCAAGGCACCATTTTTTCTTTTACGTTGAGCCTCAGTTTTTTCCCTAACGGAGTTGTCAGCTTTTATTAGGCCATTCTGTTACTAGAATTTCACCTTTCACCGGACGAATTGAAAAGGCGACCTTTCTCTTCCTTGGCGAAGCTCGGAACTGACTTTTTGGCTCTCGTTCTTTTTGGAGGTAAAACGTCCTCGCTGCCTCGACCAATCGCATGTCTTTTGCCTATCTGGGTCAAGACCTTTTCCCCTTTTCAGTTGGTCCTCCGCTGTTGCTAGGGCTCAAAAACCCGCTAATTGTTTGGCCTACTTCCGGTCCACATAGCAGTCCTTGGTTTCCTACATTTTAACCCTACCGTGGCCGCTGGGCCGTCACACTATATACATATATATATATGTGTGTGTGTGTGTGTGTGTGTATATATGTGTGTGTGTGGGAGGGTTGGGGTGGTTGCGTGTGTGTGTGTAAAAACAAAGTGTGTACTGAAAAGAATTTTAAAAAATAAAAGGCGAAACATCCCGGTAAAGTCTTCCATAAGACATAGTATTTCCTTGAACGTCATCTTTCAAAATATTTGCTCTTATCTGGGTTCAAACAATCAACAGTTTGATGCAAAGAAATTTACTGTTAGAGATGTCTGACTAACGCCCCACACACACATATATATATATATATATATATATATATATACGTGTGTGTGTGTGTGTGTGTACACAAGGACAACCGCATACATATATTTTGTTTGAATATTTAAAATGCTACTTCAAATATATATATATATTTATATATATATATAGAGAGAGAGAAAGAGACAGACAGACAGACAGGCAGAGACAGAGAGAGCGAAAGACAGAGAGACAGAGAGACAGAGACAGAGAGCACACCCACACACACTCACATATATATATATATATATATCCATCGATATATATATAAATTTATATATATATATATATATATATATATATACACAAATGTGTGTGTGTGTGTGTTTGTGTGTGTGTGCGTGAGTGTGTGGTTGCACGTTTATTTTGTTTATAGAATGAGGGAAAAGGTAAAACAAATTTGGTATCAGAAATAGTAAACACAAAATAAATACAAAACCAGATGTTAAACATAACATGAACAATACAAAAGATAGATAGAAATAACACAGATAGAATAAATAAACACCGTAAATCTAAGAAATTATAAGAAAAGAAAGCCTGAGGAAATGTCAGGAAGATATTCTCACCAATGTAAATGACACACTATAACAAAGAAATGAACAAAAGCACTAAAACTAAAACTGAAATTAAAAAGATGACGTAAATATGATGTGAGAATGTGATATTAACAATATGAACTTAAAAATATTAAATTTGCTAAAATTTCATATCATATATATATATATATATATATATATATATATATTTCAAATGAAAGAAAGAAAAAAAACATACGAAGAAGGGTTTGGTTTACAGATGAACAAAAGAGTGGAAGAGGGCGTAAGAGAACGAGAAATAAAATAGTGAGAGAGGAAAAGAGATCGAATGGTGAAAATATGTGAGAGGAAGAAAATGTTAGTTCAGTTAACAATAGATTGAAGGAAAATATTTCTTAACCTCAGGCTGAAGACATATCCTACCACGTTTCTCTTTTTGCCTTCTATCCCGAAGCAATAACGTAATTTTACAAAGACGACTCTATTCTCTAAAGAAAGCTGAAAAATGGAAAACACAAACGGAATAAGACAGAAAATTGTTATGATTCTGTTTTTCTATGCGCGCTTGCACACACACACACACACACACACACACACACACACACACACACACACACACACACACACACACACACACATACACACACACACAGAGGCACACAAAGGCACACAGGCACACATACACACACTCACCGAGGCACACATATATATATATATATATATATATATATATATATATATATATATATATATATATATATATGTATATGTATATAATTTCCGATAAAATGTAAGAGAAATAAGATGGAAAAGCCAATTTGTTGGAGTGCTTCTATATTTATTATACGTGTTTCGCCTTGTATCAAGTTCATTAGTTGATTTAAAAAATAAAATTAGGAAAAGTATTGTGGAATGTTACAATTGTCATAGCAATATTTTAGGAACATCTATAATTAATAGACTTTAAAAGAGGTGTAGTAATAGATACACTCAATGTTCTGCTTATAGCCATACGTAAGTTTGAATTAAAGGATTTTAAATTATTAACAATGTGTTTCAAGTAAAATAGACTTAACAATAATTAGCGAATGCATATATTCAAACTTTTCAGGCTGGATAGAACATAAAGGATAATATTTCAGTGGAGATATACTAGTTCGAATTCAGAGCTTTTGTTCTACTAGACTGCATTCTTAACCAAGACTAAATAACCGACTTTACCATAACATGGTGTAAACATGGTATTTATGTCTCTCCAAAGGGCATTAGCGTGAAGATAATCTGAAATATCCTCACCCATGTTTAAATCTTAGATTGCATATTCCGTGTCCTGCGACGATAAATCTTGAGCTAGAAATACCTTATTAGAAGGATGGCAAAGCATTTGTTTTAATTTACCGTTTTAAACCAACTTCATATTAAGTGGGGTATTATTTTGTATTTATACTAATCAAGCCAACAGTATTTTCCATTAACAAAAGAGTGAACGTATTCGATTTCAAAATCTATTTGTCTAATTTTGAGTTTGGGATTCCAAGCTAAAAATGGGAAAAAAATGATGAAACTTTCTTTTTTAAATTTCTGAACCAATATCGTATATTCATAGATTAAATATATTTTATTTACATTCCAATTTAATCAAGAAAATAGCAATTGCCCACATCTAAATCTGTGAAATTTGTTTCAAAACACATTTTATACAAGAGAGATTAAACGGCAGGGTCTCCTACACGAAAACATTGATTCTTACCAAATCTGATTGGCCAAGGAATTTCTATCCCGTAATCTCGGTCTCATGAAATTTGGAAACCAGAAATAAGACGTTTGGCATTCTCGGAAGTAAGACATGAGAAATCTAACATATGGGAGGATTTATATATATAGAATATGTTAAACCTTTGAAAAATAGCTGGCTCAAACCAAATGATTGATCGAATGAGGCTTCTACACAATGCGATGTTACCAATAGTTAAATTTTGGATCTTAGGATTGTATATTTGTTTATGAAAATTCTACCTCAAAATTGACGTGTATATATATTCAATCAGTTTCTGTGTTTATGCTTTCAAAACAATGACATCTTCCTGAGAAATTGTAATATTTGCATCATAATGAAAATTTTCATTATAATGATGATAGTTTTCCTCCGAAACTTTCATGGAAGCATAATAAACATAATATAAAGATAATATATTATATAAAGATAAAATAATGTAATGATAATATATACGTACAACAAAGAATTTTTATATGACGGCTACATGCTATTTTATGTACTTTCCAAATATTAGTTCTATTACAAAAATGATATATACATAGAAACATTTGCACACACTTTTCATTTTAAAAAAATATCACTATAAAAGGTAGATAAAAGACTACCTGAACCATTATTAATCTGAAAAACCATAGAGTCTGAAAGACATGTTGAGGAGACTTTTATAAAATAAAACCATAAATATCACTTTCAAATTCATTTGCGGAACTATATATATATATATATATATATATATATATATATACATGCGCAAACTCAAACACACACACTCACACACACACACACGCACGCACACACGCGCACGCACACACACACACACACACACACACACACACACACACACACACACATATATATATATATATATATATATATATATATATATATATATATATATATATGTTGAACTTAAGAAAAAAAGAAAATAAATAAGATAGATAAAAAAGTTAAATTACCATAATTCCAACCGACGGTAAAATTAGATAAATAAAAATAAATAAACAAAGAACAGAAATTTAAAATAAAAAGAGGAGATAACTCTTCACCCCTCTTCTACACCCCCCCGTGTCTATTCTGATTTATTTTATCCAGAAGATCTGAAGAAGTCCTGTTATATTTTTCTTCGTGTTTTTGTTTTACGTCAGAAACGCATAACAGGATGGAAATAAATTTATAATCCTAAAGTAACCGGTCTTGTTTTTTTTTTTCTTAAAGAAAGTATATATATATATATATATATTCATGAAAAGGGAGGGAATCTTATTGTAAATGTTATCCTGATTCGAAAAGGTACAGTTGAGCTGAAATTAGATCATCGTTCATTGAGTTTGCGTTTCCCTTTGCTCTAATGACTCTTCTCACCTCTCCCAGCTGTACATGCATACAAGTACAACTGTGTTCTAATCCTTCGTAATGCAACCAATTAGCTTGTGGGGAAACACTGAATTCAAGCCATTCAAAGTAACTACATAAATAAATTGGTGTCGCACCCTGCTCGTTGCAGAAGACTTAGGAGAATATATATATATATATATATATATATATATATATATATATATATAAAACCACGTAGACTTCTGAAAGTATATAAGTATTTCCTAAATTATGAATTTTCTAAATAATCTAATATTTGGAAATTCACCTATTAAGTTTATATATATATATATATATATATATATATATATATATATATATATATGTGAGTGTGTGTGTGTGTGTGTGTGTGTGTGTGTGTGTGTGTGTGTGTGTGTGTGTGTGTGTGTGTGTGTGTGTGTGTGTGTGTAAATTTAATTTAACAGAATCTATATTATTAATTTGAAATTCTAAATCCCGAATGCAAAAAATAATCTTAGTAAACATGTGAATGATACTTGAATATCCTCAATTAATTTTCAGATTTCCACAATCACAGTCAGTCACAAGGCAACATTTGAGAGAGAAATGGCCGACATATATATATATATATATATATATATATATATATATATATATATATATATATATATATATATATATATTCCAGTCCAGAAATTTTTTAATGCTTTTTTTCGCAGCGAAAATAATCGCATACTTCCTAAAGTTGTCTAATTGATATCACGGTTCTTAAATCTTTATGAAGACAAAAGAAGTAACAGTTCAATATTGAAAGAAAAATGAACGTTTAGTTAATTGTTTCTGTTTTTATCATAAAACAAATCATATGCATGCAATTTATCCATACTGAGACAATTCTCAGCTACAGGTATTCTTGAACAGAGCTGGAAGTAATGATTTTTAAGGGGTATCTTCACATTCCCCACTTTTCGCTTGTATGTGAGAACTTACACACTGGCATGCAGTTTTTAATGTCGTGCCTGGAACCATTTCCTTTTAATTTGGTTTCCTACAGTTATAGTTCATACATTTTTCAATGCTTTTTTTATTTATCTGTTTCGACGAAAATATATCAGTTACTATTTTTGTTTGGTTTTCCAGTTTTTTCTTTGGTTTTTAATTCTTTGTTGCATAATAATTTGCTAATTTTTCAATTCGTCTGAATTTATTGTATCTCATTTTTTGGACATGTCTCTGATGATTGACTATTGTGAGTTTTGTTTAAAAATGATCAACAACAAAATAGTACGGTTTATTTATTTATTTCTCTAGAATGAAATTGTAAATTTGTAACCACTTTTTTGTCAATTTGTTGTTCATTGCTGTTTCTTTCCAAAGAATTACAGTGAATAAGTTAAGGCCATTAAATTCCATTCCCTCATGCATTAACGACGAATTGTTGATTTTGTAGTTAACATTTCTTTATGCGTCTGTAAATTTTACGTAAACTTTTTTCTTAAACACTGAACATTTTGGAAAGTACATTGAATAAGCTAAACTGCTTTTATCATAGTCTACAAATATGTTACGTTTGCTGCAGGCATCTAATTTTTTTTTTTAGGAATGTATACATCGCGAATCGTATTGAAATACGTATTTTACTTAAATTTGTGATAAACAAGAAAACATTTCTTTTACTTTTTTCACAATGCCTTTATTCAGACATTTATGTAGGCAGTGGTCATAAGTGCATAAATCCATCAGGTTTTGTGGAACTTCAAATCTAGAAATAAACACGTCAACATTTAAAAAAAAAATTCCAGTTGTCAGTACTGTTTAGATACGGTGACGATGAGATTATTTTTGTGCTTTATCTGATAATTGATTAGTAAATATTTAAAATAGTCAGAAGTAAATTCATCATCTCTGCAAATACATTTTACCCATCCGTAAGTTTATCTGCTAGTAATATCCATCTGTTGCACAGTAGATTAGGGAAATCTGTTATAGACATCAATTGTAGATTAGTTTGAATTAAAAATTTTACAAAAGTACTGTTTATTGGTTTCGTTTCGTTTCCTGGTATATCGACCTTTGCTCGTTATTTAAAGCCAAATCCTGTTTATACATATCAAGTATATATGATTAGTAAACAAGTTTTATTGATATCTTTTTTCAACGAGCAAAAGCTCATTCATTTGCACTCATTTACATAGTTCCGACTTCCACTTTTTTATACAAATAAATCTATTCAACATTATTTATTTATTTGCATACATGTAAATGTTTCCAACAATAGCTATGAATCATTCACAATTTAATTAATCATCAGTCACTTGTTTACACACCGTTAAATGATCAAACAATTCTATTTCTAAAAATTCAATTTAGAATAAGTACACAAGTTGTGGAGGTGCACATGGTGTAATGGTTATCGTCGTAGGAAATGGACACAGCGACACGAGTTCAAATCCTGGACGCATTTCACATAGCACTAATACCCTCGGGAAAAGTTTGAATCCAATTATTCTTCCTCCAGCAATGGGTAAATAGTAGGGCAGACTAGGTTCTTCAGCCTTGGTGAGGCAACTAGTCTAGGAGAAGGAAAAATCTGACTTCAAACCTGTTAAACATCGCTTAAAAATTGACCATGTGTCATATCCTGCCCAAGCAGAGGGGTTGGTAAATATGATAAGTACAAAGTTAAATGTCAAACAGTTCTACTTATCCTGTAGTAGCATCCCCTCGGGTGTTACCAGTCCGGGCCAGAGTGGACCTGACAATGAAGGGATAACCTTCATCGTCCAAAGCTCCAGCATTACAGGAGCCTCACCATCAGATTGTTAATGTCATATCCAGGAAACACATTGTGGGAATCTTACCACCTGCAGAGATTCATTTTGTGTATTCTACAGCCGTAGCCGACTGGACTCAATACTCAAAAATACTGTTGAGTCAACTTGGTATGATTGAACGATTGTGAACAAGGGGGAAATCTTAGAGCACGCCGTACATTGGATAGTTTCAGTCATGTGACCGAACAGATCTACAGTTCCGAAAAATTGCTGAAAAAATTCAGCAGTTGATTAGCACAAATGTGGAATAATGTTTATGCTTAATCTTTTCATCCATTGAACCAATACGCAATGTACATGATGTATATATTAAAATGTACTTGAAATTGCATCATTGCTTATTATTTCTGTCCAGAAAAGTTCCCCGGATACAGAGCAAGGGTTGAAGGAAAATGAAAGGAGTGACAACATTATCATCACACACAGCTGGAATTCAGGATGATAATCAGCCATCGTAGGGTAGAAGAATGCTATTTGGTATTAGCAGCTTGAAATGAATGCGATTACGGATAAAAAAAAATTGATAAATAAAGCTTCGAAATTGGAAGCACAACGTCGATATTATTTGTGTCTTCCTCGTATTATAGTAGGAAAAAACTGATCCTGTCAACGTTAAAGATGAAACTTTTTGCTTGCTTTATATCAAGGGTGTTATATTGTATTCAATCACCTTGCCTTGAACACACATTTTGCTATATATGCCTCATATACATATATATATATATATATATATATATATATATATATATATATATATATATATATATATATATATATATAGATATATATATATTTCTTTAAGAAAAAACAACGAAACCAATCACAAAGGATTATAAATTTATTTCCATCCTGTTACGCATTTTTGAAATTTCCAAAAACAAGAAAAAAAATCAACAGGACTTCTTCAGATCTTTTTGATAAAAAAAACTAGAATAGACACATAAGAGTGGGAGGGGATAGAAGAGTAGGAGGGGATAGAAGAGGGGTGAAGAGTTACCTCTTCATTAAGCCCACTTCCGTTTTAAATTTAAGTTTCGGTTAGCAATATATCAAATTTATTTATTTATTTATTTATTTATTTAATTTTTTTTTAATTAATATTTTTTAAAATTACATTTAGACTTAAATTACAGATATTTTTAATTAGATTTAAATTTTGAATAATAATCTCACGAAAAGATGCAGTAATAGATATATTAAAACAAAAACAAATATTTAATTTACTTAAATATTTTTAAATTTCGAAAATATTTAGAAGGCATTAATCAGTTACACTTTTTATGCGTAGTACATATGTATTATATATTTTTTTCACAATTTTCTATCTAACAATTTATTTATTTATTCTCAAAATTAACTCTAATTCTCAAAATAACTTTATGCTTTTTTTTTAAAAAATTGTATTTGTTTAATTATTTATAGTTTAAATTTGGCCCTATGTCTACACCTAGCTATTAGTTCATTTCTCTTATTTAATAATTCTCTTCGCTCAGGAAAAAGCAAAATGTGGATTTTTTCCTCAAGACACAGATTGCACCTACTATCGAAAGATTTTGGGGTATGGCCCAGCGGTTAGAGTGTTCGCCAATGGCCCGGGAGACCTGGGTTCAATCCCAGGTCGAGTCATACCAAAGACTTTAAAAATGGAACTTGATACCACCTTGCTTAACACTCAGCATTATAAGGTACGGTTCAAGGGTAAAGTGGAGCAATCCAGGGAATGGAGTAGCGCCCTCCCCTACACCTTGGTGTAGTAGCTATCGAAAAGGGAGCCTTCGGGTCACCCTCGACTATGGTCGGTTAGATCTTTTCAGTATGGACCATTGAATGTCAGGGGTTAACCCTTTATTTTTTAATCCCCAATAATGTTTTGATAGAGCAGTTTGATGTTTTGATGCTCATGGGAGAAGGAATATTTATGATTTCCGTACCTAATTTTAAAATTAGTAGATGAAACGCCAATATAATATTTCTTATCATTTATGTCCTCTTTTGGATAAATAATAGCTTGATATACTACGTTATCTAAATTACACAAACCATCCATTGGACAATCACTTCGAGATTTACAATTACATTCTATTTTTTTACAATTAATATTATTATTATTTACTCGGTTATGAAATTTATTAATTAATTCATTATTATGACTATTTATTATTTGAGAAATATTTTTAGTGCAAGAGTAACTTATTTTCAAGGTTTTCCTATTAAATATTTTATGTAATATATTATCTTCTTTAAAATGTTTATCTATCAGTCTCAAAAAATATTTACCTACATCTACATTTGCTAGTTTACAAAAAGGGGGGTTAAACCATATAATTTTCCTTTTTCTATTTTTATTTTTTTGATCGTAATTATTATTATCTCTAGCAATTTCATTTGTTATATTTTCTTTTAAATACCTAAAATCCTCATTAAAACCACTATTTTTTAAGGGCATCTATATATTTTTTACTACTGTCTTTGAAAATCTTTTCATTTGCAGATAGCTTAACTATTCTTAAATTTACTGCTTTTGGGATTTGCTTAATTATATTTTTAGGGTGATTGGAATTAACATTAATGTACGATGGGTTCTGGTTGGATTTTATGAAAGGTTTATAAGAATTACTTGATAGATCTAAAGTCACATCCAAGAAATTGACTATTTTAATATTTGATGAGATTTCTATCTTAAATCCCAAAAACTTAAAGGCCCTTATAATCCTCTTTTGTATGCTAGAGCTAAGAGAGCCATTACTATTTGGGATATATAATAACCCGTCATCTCGGTACGAACCTACTTGTTGAGGATTAATGTATCTAGCAAGCATATTTAATATATATAAACCTACAAGGTCTGCTATTTGGGAGGATTCATACCCCCCCCCATTGGAACGTCAAAGTTATCTAATCCATTTTTTACCCAAGTTGAATCGTTATTTTTTAAAACAGTTTTCCTACCAGCTAATATTTGGAAATTTCAAAAATGCGTAACAGGATGGAAATAAATTTATAATCCTTTGTGATTGGTTTCGTTGTTTTTTCTTAAAGAAATTATTGCTCTGTATTATTGGTACATTGAGCTCTTTACCAGAAAAATTTAAACATTCATTCATGAATAATTTCTTGTCCTGGTGGAATTACTCCTAACTCCGGTTTAACTGGACTAAGTATACTATATATATATATATATATATATATATATATATATATATATATATATATATATATATATATATGAAAGGAAAGCAAGTAGTTTATATGAATCTCTGTTTTAATCTGTGAGAACTCATTTTATTGCTCACAGTTAAACAGTTTTATGTATTCCTATTAACCAAAAATATTTCTATGTTATATTAATCCTTTTTCTCACAATTTCAATGATTTAAAGTGTTGCTATCTCAGCTCAACTCACCTATTGACCCTCTCCATTATGTTTAAGGTATAGAAATCAGTGGAAGAGCGGTAAAGACATAAATACAAAAGCAGCCAGAATAACTTCAATACTTAAAAGAGATTTGGTTACTCGAAGAGACTTGCTCTTTCTCCGAGTTTAGTGAAAGGCCAACAACGTTTGCTGGTATGAAGAATTCTCAAGGAATGAAAAAATAATATCACGAGACGCAAAATCCCTGAATTAAAGGAATTATTTTTATGCGAGAGTGAGAAAAGTCTGTGAGACAATCGGTTTTTCCCAAGTTAATCCCAACAAAAAACAAAACTTGGACGAGATAATATACTTGAAGGAAAGATTAAAAATAAACTACGGCACTTAAGGGAAAATAACCAGGAAAGAAATGCTCACAAGGATATATTGTAATCAAAATACAAATACAAAACTGCATACATGTCTTACAATGCAACCAGAAGAGATAAACCAAAGATATTGTTTAACGAGTTGAAACTCAAATTATACTGAAAGTTAGCCATGTTACCAAATGGTACATGCACAAACAAGATTTAGTCATAGACAATGTGAACCATAAAATTCATAGAGTTTTGAGATCGAGATGGAACTCGTAATCCTGTCCGGAAGATCAGACCTATTGTTAATTAGCAGAAAAGAAAAAGAAAAATGCTGTGTTGTAGATTTTGCCGTTCCATTAAACCACAAAGTGAAAATTAAAGGAATCGAATGAATGAACCAATACTAAGAACTTGCTTGTAAACTGGAAAATATTTAGCACATGAGGCTTAAGTTATAGACAATTGTAGTTGGTGAACTCAGAACGATACTCAAAAGCTTAGAGAAGGGATTGGAGGAACTAGAAAAGAGTAGAAGAATCAAAACCGTCCACACTACAGCATTGCAAAGATCAACTAGAATATTGAGAATAGTCCTGGAGACCTTACGAGATTTTTCCCCACTCAGACTCTAAAGAATGACTTCTAGCTTACACTTATGTGAAAAAACTAGCAAGATAATGAGGATGATAATAAAAGTGTGCTCTTTTGTCATCACTGATATTGTGCTTATTTACTGTATATTATAAGATGTAGAGAATGCATGTTTGAATACATAAACGAAGTATCTGTTACTTTAGGATTGTATTTATTTGCAAATGTAATTAAAAGGGTGGTGAATCAATCTTCCGCCAGAATCTTCCATTGAAACCTCGTTGAGAACTTTTAGTATATAGTTAAGAATTTCAGTCAACATTTGAAAACATTAACCCCAGCAAAAAGGGCGGCAATTTAAGAGAATTATAATGTGCCCCCACCTCAAGAAACAGAGTGATGCATTATCGTGCAAAAATTGACACCCAAAATAAAGGTAATTAAAATTTTGAAAAAATGTGGTATTAATAGCATATTCTTTTGTAATCGTTAATATTCTGATTACTTACTGTCTTATATGAAAGGAAGACCGCCCGTCTGTGGGAATTTTAACCCTGTTTTCTGTTAATATAACAATAGTATGGATGATAAGTCTAGTTTTCCATTAATACATTGTCTACCTTTAACAGCAAAAAAATTCCAATAGTCCTAAATCTCGACACAGGTGTACTTATAAAGAGCCTAGGATTTAGTAACAATAATTATTTTCGTGGTCTTCCAACTGTAGACTTTAAATAGGTTTAACATTAACAAATTTGAAAACAAATTGTTCGTGACCCTCTGTAGAGTTCTCTGTTCATGAGGGAACCTGGTCACATCTGTGCTAGGAGCCCAGTTAATAAACAACTTCTGGTTTTGGTATAGCCACAATATACAACTCATGAGAAACATGACTAAACAAATAGGAACTCAGCGTTGGTCTTATATAACATGTCTTGGTGTCATGATCGGCAGGTGCCCCCCACCAGATTGCCAAATGAGTGAATCGATCGACAATATGCGAATGTTGACAGTGCTCTTTCCAGGTACACAAACATCGACCTAAGCATCCCATCACACTAGAGACTACATAGCAGAAAATGGACTAAAGAACTTGCACTGTTTTGTTATTTTTGGAGAAGCCCTATGATAAAGGGATATAGAAAAATGATGATACAAATATGGGATGAATGCAATAAGTTTAAGACAATAAGACAAAGACTTGCTGACCAACCTAGATTGATAATAAAGAAAGGCTTGTTTTCTGACCCTGAGAAATTAGAAATTCACCAACGAATATATTGAAAAACTTGTCAAAAAGACATGAATACAAGAAATAAACCTGTCAGTACAAAAACAAGCCCTATTAAACTGAACCGCTTGAGAGAATCAATCTAATTACCACACAACCAAACACAGAACAAAACACTAAGAAAAGAAAAAACATAAATGTAGAGGCTTTGAAGAGAATGATATCCGAAAAGAAAGAGGAGGAAAAAGTTTAGCAGAGGTCAAAACCCAGAGAGCTATCTTCCAGGGGCATGCACTATCACCATTATTATTTGTGATTGCAATGATGCAACTCAATCGCATACTAAGGAAATACACAGCCGGATATAAACTAACTAAAACACAGAAGAAAACGAATCACCCAATGTACATTCATGATAAGAAACTGTCTGGCAAAATAAATAAAATTGGAAACCCTATTTCAGACAGTAAAGACATACCGTTTTAGTCATAGGTATGGAATTCGGCGTAGAAAAATGAGTCATGCTAATGAGCAACTGAAAGCGACACATAAGAGAAGGAATACACAACCAAAACAAGAGAAGATCAGAGCACTCGGGGGGAAAAAAGCACACAAATATTGGGAATACTAGAAGCGGGCACCATCAAAAAAGCCGAGATCTAGGAATTTAAAAATATATATCTTAGGAGAAAGAGGGAACTGTTCGAAACCAATCTATATAGCAGGAATCTCATCAAAGGGATGAACACCTTGGCTGTCCCTCTTGTCTGATAGTTTGGACCATTTCTGAAGAGGAAAACTCAAGACGATGAATAAGGTTTTATAGCCTAGAGATGACGTAGACTGCTTATATATGTCAAGAAAAAAAAGGAGCAGAAGACTCGACAACATTCAAGATAGGGTCAATATATCGATACTAAAACCAATAGAATATATTTAAAAATGCACAAGAAGTCTGAATACCATCAACAAAATCTATACAGACAAAAGAAGCACCAATGGGACGAAAATAACCAGAAAAAAATAGTATGGGCATTTCAAGAGATGAACAAGTGAAATCGCACACACAAAAAATTGGACATTGCTAAAATTAGGAAACTTAAGAGAGAAAATGAATCTCTTTTGAAAGCAACGCCATAAGGAATAACCATGTCAAAGTAAACATAGACAAGACACAGAAAAATAGCAGATATACATTATGTGATGATAGATATGAAATGATCAATTAGATAAAAAACGAACGCTGTAAAGCTAGCACAACATAGTATTAGACGAGACACGACTAGGTCAGCAAGGTAATCCACTTGGAAATGTGCAAGAAGGCAAAATTTGACCCATCGAAGAAATGGTATATGCACAACTCAGAAACAGTCCTGGAAAATTAGACGTAAAACATTTCTTAACATTTTGATATACAAATGGGTCACATTATTTCGGCCAGAGGACCACATCTAGTGAAAGAAAAGAAAGGAAAGACAGAACATACCGAATAGTGGACATTATCTTTCTGTGGCACCACAGGGGAAAGCTGAAAGAAAGCGAAAAGAAAGAAAAATACTTGAAGCTTGATAGGGTACTGAAAAATATTGAATATGAAAATGATGGTGAGGCTAGTTTTAACTGGCGCACTAGGAATAGTCACCAAAGAATGGATAAAGGGAATAACGTAATTGGAAATAAGAGGGTGAGTTTAAACAATCTATACAGCAGCGTTGTTAAGATCGGCCAGAACACTAAGAAGAATCCTGGAGATTTTAGGAGACTTGTTGTCACTCAGACTCCAGTAAAAGGCCATCAGCAAATAGTTGTGAGAAAAACTTTAAAAGGAGTAAAATAATAATAATATAAATGCACTGGTGGATACAAGAAAATGTACAGGTGGATATAAACTTCATGAATTGCAAGAAAAAATCTACAACCTAAAGTTAATGAACAACATCAAACTGTTTACCAAAAATGAAATGTTACGATATAGGAAAATAATTTGGCATAGAAAAATGTCCCTTGCAAATAATAAAAAGCGGTAAACGACCACTGACAGAAGAAGTAGACCTTCGAAATCAAGGAAAAATCAGAAGGCTCGGAGAAAAGGAAACTAACAAACACTCGGGAAAATCGGAAGCAGACACCATTAAAACGGCGGAGATGAAAGAAAAAACCAAAAAAGAATACAAAACTAGACTTCTAGCAGAAGTCTCATAAAAGTGGAGATACATGGGATCATTCTTTAAGTGGATGAGGGGAGATCTTCAACAAATGGACCAGAGAACAAGAAAACTAATGACCATGCTTAAGGCATTACATCCCAGAGATGATTTACAAAGAATACAAATGTCAAGAAAAGAAGGAGGAAAAAATAGTCGCCAGCCATGAAGATGGCATCGATGCACTGATAGAGCAACTGGATGAATACATTAGAAAGATCAACGAAAGACGAATTACAATGACCAGAAAAAAAAAAAAAAAAAAAAAGACAAGGTTCAACTGAATAACAATAAGTGTAACACAACAATGGGAAGAAAAACAGATGTATGGCTATTCTAAGGAAACGGAAGCGAAGTTTCACACGAGAAAAACAGATCCTGGCTAAGAAAAAAGAAAAAAGAAAAGAAAACAAAACAAAACAAAACAATCACTTCTAATAGCAGCGAAGAACCAGAGCGAAATTAACAATACATGAAATATTAATTTTCTTCAGAATAGTTTATATAGAACCCATTATTTCTGTATAATGAACCATCTCTTAAC
Organism: Sepioteuthis lessoniana; assembly: GCA_963585895.1. Lineage (NCBI taxonomy): Eukaryota > Metazoa > Mollusca > Cephalopoda > Myopsida > Loliginidae > Sepioteuthis > Sepioteuthis lessoniana. The sequence goes on along the minus strand of OY757906.1, from coordinate 90,207,369 downwards.
TAATTATTGGTTCTCGTATATTTTTTTGAGAGTTACTTTCGCTAAAACCTTAAACTTAAGACGGATTTTCAACTTAGCTGAGAAGGAAAGTACATGGAAAAAGGGGAAATGGTGAGTGTGAAGCATAGAGCACTTGTCCAACTTCATGTTTTAGTAAAAATACTGATCCAGAAATATTGATTTATTTATTGACATGTGACGTGGAGTGGCAGGGGCTGCATGTAGCCTAGTACTAGACATAAATCGAAGAGAAATCAAGTTAAAGGTTCAGTGGCAACTGTGATGTCAATAAAAAAGAAAACTCAGATTCAAATTCATAACTAAATGGCAATCAAATTTTTCTTGATTCTCTTGCAGAAAAAATGAAAATTTAAAAAACGTAAATTTAAAAAATAAACCACTGCACAGATGTTCAGTTCACACTGATTTATATATAAATATCTCATTGTTTAAGAGTCATAACCTGATTACTGAATTTCCTTACTTCTTTTCGAATTTAAAATACACCAAAAAAAGACAATACTTTCTCTGAACGTATTTGTTTCCTCATATTCCTTGCTAGATTATATATATATATATATATATATATATATATATATATATATATATATATATATAAGAATATCTTTACAAAATAGATGTTATTTTTTATCCACGCTGGGAGTTGATTTTAAATGTAAAGGAATATATATATATATATATATATATATATATATATATATATATATATATATATATATATATATATATATAGAGAGAGAGAGAGAGATAGATAGATAGATAGATAGATAGATATTGACAAAGCGCCACACTAGAGGATTAAAATATACTAATACCTGTAGAGTAAATTTTCTGCCCGGACGGCTTCGACTGCAAAGAGATGCTTCATTTGTAGGGATTGCATCCTTTGCCTTCCAAAGAGTACTTCTAATGCAGTTTAAATAGAGAGACCAAAGAGCCATATAAAACGACCCGGCAAATTCGAATCTTCCTTCGTACTGGCCTTGAAAAAAACACACACACAAATCCGATAGTTTCCAAAAAGGGGGTCTCCCGTGTAGTATCCATGCATAGGCGTAGGTCTTCTCACAAAAACTTCCATTCTTTTAAAGGCTCTCAACTTATAACAAATAAGATCATAAACTGTTTTATATTCTTTTATACCAAGAAAATATAAAATTTCAGTACATTTCCTCAGATGCAAGTTTGCGTGTATGCAATTATCCTAATTGTATTTCTCACGCTCAAATAATTGTGGCTGTAACTTTTGCTACTTAGATATGACAAGTATATAAAGAAAGAAAGTCTCAAGTCATCGTTAGTAGAGCTCACTCAATCCAATTTTCACAAAGAAAATGGAAAAATGCATTGGTCAATATGACGAGCAGAGCAAAATTTAAAAGGATTGATTGAAAATATATTGATAATGTTACCAGTCTATTTTCAATCAGTCCTTTGTGTTATATCAAGTCTGTAAAGTCGATCTTTTTTTTCTTAAAAATGTATTTTTTATTTTAAAAAAATATTTGCTCCAGACAGTGACCTGAGCTTGGAACGAATTGAGCACTATTAAAAAATGGATGAATTGCAAAGATTCATTCAGATATGCTTTCTCCGTGTTGTTCATCCTATATATATATATATATATATATATATATATATATATATATATATATATATATATATATATACTTTAAGAAAAAACAACTAAACCGGTCACATAAGATTATAAATTTATTTCCATCCTGTTACGCATTTTTGAAATTTCCGAAAACACGAAAAAAAATTAACAGGACTTCTTCAGATAGTTTTGATTAAAAAAACTAGAATAGACACATAAGAGTGGGAGGGGATAGAAGGGGGGTGAAGAGTTACCTCTTCATTAAGCCCACTAGAGGTAACTCTTCACCCCTCCTCTATCCCCTCCCACTCTTATGTGTCTATTCTAGTTTTTTTTTTTTTATCAAAAAGATCTGAAGAAGCCTGTTAATTTTTTTCGTGTTTTTGGAAATTTCAAAAATGCGTAACAGGATGGAAATGAATTTTTAATCTGATGTGACCGGTTTCGTTGTTTTTTCTTTAAGAATTTATTGCTCTGTATTATTGGTACATTTAGCTCTTTACCAGTAAAATTTTAAATATTCATTCATGAATAATTTCTTGTCCTGATGGAATTACTCTCAACTACGGTTTAACTGGATCAAGAATACTATATATATATATATATATGTATATATATATATATATATATATATATATATATATATATATATATAAAATAACTGCAAAAATTAAAGTTTTCCATGAAAGGGTGCTTACTGATATTTTAGCAGAGTCTATACACACCCTGTATACAGTAGAATCATGGACACTATGAGTTCTTGAATTGAGTTCCATATGTTTTACACAATCTTCAGATGTTGCCCTGTTTCAACGTCTCTAGAGCCAATCTCTCAAAACAAACATGGTAAAAAATATTTTTCAAATTAAGGAAAAAGTATTCGAAAATATGAAGTTCAGTGAACAAACTATTTAATGAAACTACTTTAGTAATTTGAATTTTTTTTTAACAAAAAAAAAATATAATAGCATGATTTCATAATATTTAATGAAAACAATTATAGTTTGATCTAAATATGCTGCTGCAAAAATCGAGATAGATTCCTTTTGACTAGTAATTGTTGAATCAATGAAGCAATTTACCTGCCCCCTGTAACAAGAATAATGAAAGATATGTATGGGTGCTATTGAACTAAATTGGCAAAACAGATGATACAAACACAATCTGAGCTTCACAACCCAATATTTCAGACTCAACAAAATATATAAACACGTATGGAAAACAAGGACGTATCGTGCAAAATACCATAATGAAATGAGATATTAGGAAAAAATCCTTATCTAATAAATGAAGTGACTATAAATGTAGCTTGTGTCTGGAAGAAAAATTATGCATTCTAGAACATGACAGGTGCCAGAGTCCGTGAAAGAAACTCGAAAAAGAAACGATATGATTAAATGTTTTAATTCGGCCTTGTACCACTCTCGGGAAAGAAGCACGAAGAAACTAATTTGATTAAATATTTTAAATTGGCCCAACGACTGCCTGGTGGTGGCGAAGCGAAAGAGTAAGGCTCACTGAATATATTGACTCTCTCTGGTGTAGATGTTAAGAGTTTTGAATCTCACTCAAAAAAACAATATTGCAACATTTTGTTATAAAGAAGAGAGAGTTTATATTTTCATATATATATATATGTTTATGTATATATTGTTTTTGTTTTTTCTGTAAAATAAACATTAATTTTCGATTTGGTACCGTTATGGTATATATAGAGGGACCTTAATATATATATATATATATATATATATATATATATATATATATACATATATATATATATATAGTTGGTGCTTTATTTATTAAAATTCGTTTTCCTTCTATCGCCGTGATATTGTCCATTGCCTTTAATTATATAAACTTTCTGCCTTAGTGATCATCTAAGTCTATATATCTTTTTATCTTTGTTGCATTCCATAGATTTGATTCCGTGTCTATAGTTATTTAGTCGAAATTAAAATTGCCAGTCTGCCATTACGACGTATTATTTTTAGCGGCGCGTGAAATTCCATTCATGAATGATATTTTTGCTTCTACGATGACGTTAGAATGAAATTTCAAATTTCTCAACGACAAAGCAAACGAATTTTTTGTTTAATTTGGTATGTTTGCAACATTGATTGTTCTTAATATAAAAAAGTGGCAATATTTCGCGGATTATTTTATTATTCAATCTATTGTTTTTATATATATATTGTCACGTGATGGCTCACGGGGACGAGGAGGTGGGAATGATACTCCCTCCCCCCCGTCGAACTAAAATTATCTAGCAGTCAAAAAGTGACCGTTAGGAGAGAATGTGGGTCACGCAGATGTTCGCACTTAAGTGACCTTGGGTCGCCGGACATCGGAAGGGGAAAGAAAAAAGAAGCCAAATGATTGGCGGGGGAGGGGGCCCAAACGGAAGTGGGGTTCCCTTCCCCTCAGCGGAAGTAAATACAAAAAAAGGGAGTTTTTGAGCAACGCTCGTGGCAGACGGACGATAGCCATTTTACTCCGGGCTGAAGACAAAAAGACTGAGACACGAAGAACTCCAAAATCCTTCAAGCCAGCATTAAAAACAGTACAAAGTCTATTAGCCCGTGAAAGAAGAGAAATTCTCCAGTGGAACCCCGTCAAAAAAATAAGATAAGTAACTTTGGGACATTTTTCCGTTACACCCAAATTTTGTTACCACTCTCTCTCAATTTGAAAAAGGATAAAAGCCAAGAAAAGACATTTATATTCATGGACTATCCTATTATATATTTTTGACTCTTTGAACATATATATGTATATAACCGTAGTAAAGAACCTATGTATTTTCATTTTTACCATGTGGTCTATGTTATTATTCCATGCTTTCCTTTCAGCTTCTATTCGCCTTACATTATCTTGCTTAGAACTGTCCTATTAATTCCTAAAGTATAACACGGGAAACCGGAGTTGCCGACTACTACAACAACATTAATATTATTACAACTAAGACCTATAGGCCCGTATTCTTCTATTATTTAAGGGAAAGAAGTTTAGCGGCCTGGTGGGTGTGTGATAGTGTGAAATTTTTGGACCCCTTTGCCAGCGGTGGCCAGTCTGGCCCTAAATTATTCCCTCACGTAATATGCCAGTTCTTATCTGCCTGAGAGAAGAACTCTGAACAGGACTTATTTCTGTAGGGGATCAAGTGCCAACCTGCCCCGTCTTCACACGTGCGAAAATAAAGTCCCGTTTAGGGATTATAGTCAATTTCCCGTCACAATATATATATATATATACATATATATATATACATATATATATATATATATATATATATATATATATATATTGTGGTTCTGTGTCTGAATATATCTGCTTGCCTGTGTTTCTGTGTGTATCTGTATTTAGTTCAGTTGACCGACATGTCGATAACTAACATAGATATAGAAATCTATGAAATTAATGTAAAGAGAAGTGATATTGACACATTCTATGCTAACCTGTGTTGATAGATCTATGGTATTTCATTAAGACCAGAATCTCGGTCTTACCATTAGTCTCCAATATTGTATACCTCTGAAATAACACAGCATAAATGTACATTAATTCCCGCTTATATGCGAAAAAAGTTTCATACGAGCACTTTACATAGATTACATATAGTTTTATTTTTTTAAAACCTAAACTACGACGCCAACCTACCTTCTCTCTCTTTTGTGTAATAAGTTTTATGCACTTGGTTTGTCTCCTTCGTTTACATAACGAGTAAAAGTTTGTCAGGGAAATACTTTTTCTTATGCAGCTATATATTTTGTTGATGATATTTGCTCATTGGATTGCATAATTAGGTTAGATTCTTTTTATTCTTGGGCATCTGCTAACATCGGAATTCAATTAAGTGCAACCATCGCGAATAAAATTTGATTAAAGATATGCATACAAATAACCGTTTTGATATACGTCAGCGAAAAATGGAAGAAGAATATATTTATCCACTTTAAGCCTCGCTTTGCTTTTCTTTATTTTGATTCGGATCTGTCGATTCATTCACTTACCTAGACAAGAATCAATCCCTATAGTGAAATATCATCTATTCATCTACGTTAATACATATTCATTTAACAGCAATGCTTTCTTTTATCTACCCCTTCGCTCACAAGAATATATATATATATATATATATATATATAGGATACAGAAATAAATACAAATCTATCATTTTTTTTTCATTAATCTAATATATAAATATGTTATTATTTCGCCTGTAAAATTTCACTCGAACGTAGGTTAGTAAATCTTATTTATTATCAAATTCAGCTGCATTGCAATTTATAATTTAAGATAACATTCCAACACCTTTGCCGGCAGAAAAAAAATAATATTAATTTATAGGTGGTATTTTTTTGAGTGATGATGCTGTAATCTTTTCTCCTGATTACTATCTAATAATATCCGTTTCCATTTTTCCTGGCTTATTTTGTTCGAATGAAAGTTTTTTCTTTGCGTTGTACTTATTAATCAATGAACGTGTATATTCAGACAATAAAAATTTCCAATTAATTGAATTGTTAAAAAAAATTACATGAATTAAAATACCATTCACACCAATACTCTGAATTTTATCAAACAACAAAGATTTCTTTTTTTTTTCTGAAGCATTTACTTGCTTAGTAACAATTTACTCTTTCATAATCTGCTAAATTTCTAATATTTCTTGTTCATAGTAACAAAAGTCTAAAGAAAGAAAAAAAGTCCAAAGTAAATAATCTATGTTTCTCTGAAATAGCATTGAAATAGCATTACAATTTTACTGATGATTAATTCTGAGATTAATAGTCATGGGATGTCAAACGTTGTGGCTTTATAGCAAGATTAAAGTTAGAATATAACAACGTTGCCTTCTGCAATGATTAAGAATTGCTGAAAGAGATCGAGAAAAAAATTAGAGAAGATTGATTCAGATATATTTTTATTTCATGTCCATACACACATGTATATACAGACACATGCAATATATATATATATATATATATATATATATATATATATATATATGGGGAAATGGTACATTTTGGTAAATCTGATTAGATGAGAAAAATAAGAGGATAAGCATAGAAAAAAAGGGAATTTCATCTCCCTCTTTCTTTCTTTTCTGTGTCACCTTTTTATCACCCTTCTCTACTTATATTTTTATTTCTAATTATCCATTTCCTCTTATGCCGAAAAAAAGCCGTCATTGTGATGAAACCTTTCTAAAATAACAAAATATCATTGGTAAATCGGTTGTCAGTGTTTGGATATATCCTCTTTCCCATATATATATATATATATATAGAATAGGGTAAAATCTACTAAGATGTCTAAATGAATTTCTTTATTATATTTTAAAACATGGTGAAACAAATATATTTCCTGTGTGATTGTTATTTTTCAGCAAATGACTTGCAGAAAATATGTAAAATAATGTTAAAATGAAATCTGTTAATATTATTATATACATATGAAGTTATTTCATTAAATGTTAATAGCTATGGTGAATACACAATGCTTCCTCACTCAGTTGCAACAAAAATTTTTTCTTGAAATATGATTTGATCATAGCAGTGACTGGTATAAATAGGAGTTGATTCAGTCAACCTACGGCCTATATATATATATATATATATATATATATATATATATATATATATATATATACACGTGGTGCTTTCAATAAGTTTCCTGACTTTTTTTGTACAAGCATTTAGAATTGTCATGGATACTTGAAAATTCAGTATATTATTGCTATACATCTTATGAGATGACTGGCCAATTTTTATGATTTCAGGTTCAAATGAACAGCTACAGCAGGAATTGGAATACACAATACAAATGCCTCACAGCTGGAGAATTTAAAAATGCAATCTGGATGAGAATACAATTTAGAAGAACGATATGCAATAAAATTATGTTTTAAAATTGGAAAAAAAAACCCACAGAAACGTATGGAATGCTTCAGACTGCTTTTGGATCTTCTTGCATGAATCGAGCATCAGTTTTTGAGTTGCATAAGAGATTCAAGGAAGACGGAGTCTGTGAGGGATGATGAGAGGTGTGGGAGGAATAAGGGAATCAATACACCAGAGTTGATTGGCCAAAAGCTTAGGGTTAGGCTTACTAAGTTGAGGTTTTAAGGGAGTTCAGGAAGAGATTCCGTCGGAAGAGGCCAGCACACTTCAAATCAGGTCAGTAGCATTTCGACTAGGACAATGCTCCAGTCCACAACTCCATACTTGTCACAGACTATTTGACTAAGATGGACAAAAAGACAGTTTCTCACCCTTTATATAGTCCAGGCCTTACTTCCTGACAATTGGTAATTCCTTAAGATCAGTAGTTGTTGTTATAAGATAATTGAGGAGATGGAAGAGGCTGTGACGAAGGTCATTGACACGCTCACTCAAGAGGACTTCCATGGGGCCATTCAGAAGTTGTCGGAACGGTACAGTAAGCGCATTGCAAACAGAGGAGATTACTTCAAAGGGGGCTAGAGTTTCATGTGTGTACAATCAATGAAAATTCTCATACAAAAAATCTGGAAACTTATTTAATGACCCTCGTATATATATATATATATATATACATATAGGAGTGTGTGTGTTGATGGGAGTGTGGGTACGTGTTTCAAAGTTTGTAGAGAAAAATAGATATTTTTCATTCATTTTATTCATAAGCAATGGGGAAGTAACTCTTCCAAGTAATCAACATAAAGAAGTAAAATAATGTTGTATTGTGTCATAATAGATAAATAGACAAACATTCCAAGTGGATAAAAACCAAGAGATAAAGAGGATGGATGAGAATTGTACTTTTTTCGATTGGAACTCTTTCATATGGCAGTAGAATCATTGATATTAGAGATAATCAAATTTCATCGCTGAAAGTTGGGGCATTTTATTCAAATACATATAAGATTTTGTATTGTTGTTTTTGTTTACTAATTTCATTCTTTGGTCTCTATTATTGATTCCCATTAAAGCCTATTGTGGCAAGCATTAAGACTATAAATATTAAGAGGGTGCAAGGCGAACCTGGACACGCATCTTCACTCCCCTTGATGGTCAATAATCGAATATTAATCAAAGAAGATCGAAGTATTTTTTTTCATAGTGTAATCAATTTGATTGATAGCCATATCAGTGTCATACGTGGTTCATCCACTTAACAGAATTCTGTGCTTATGGAAACCGTATTTAGCGTATTTCACTAATAGCTTTTTGTCATAAAATTGAAAACTAATCCGATAACATATTCCATAAACTTGTCGCTATTGAATCAAGCCTGTTTAAGCATTTCATTCTTCTTTTTACAATATTTTTATTATGTCGTCTTTATCGTTTATTCTTGCGAAAAAGAGAAATCGTGGAGAAATGAATTAATTCAATTTTCTGGGTAATGCGAACGGATAATTCACGCCGAAATCGCACAGAAATATCCTATATTTTCTTTTCTCTTCCATAACCATTTGCATCTCAACACAATCTTGCTATTATTTTCCTCTGTTCTAAATTTAATCTGTTATAACTTTGTGAAAACCGAGTGACACTGCTTCTTCTCAATTCTCCATGAATTTTCTACGTAACCTTTAAATATTGTAGTCATTTATTTATTCAGGTTTATTGTATTTTGCCAAAAATTTAAAAAAAATTAACAGATAGGTAAAATCTCTGAAAATATTCGGACGCAATCAGTGAGTTGAAAACTAAAAACAAACAAACATGAAGAGGACAGTATTATCAGCCATAGTGGGAGCTCATGGAAAATCGACTTGGTGAAGTGGAAATTCCAGAATGGAATTGGAACTTTCGGAAAACAGCATTTTTGAGATCAGCGAGAATACTTAAATGACAGGTGGAAGTCTGAGAAATATTCTTGTGATTCGGATAGAAAAACACAAATTACTACTAGTGTGAAAAAGTCACTCAGAGGAATAATAATAATAATAATAATAATAATAATAATAAAGAGTCCTGAAGACTTGAGCAGACTTGCTATCACTCAAACTCCAGTGAATGACCATCAGCTAACGCTGATGTGAAAAACGCTAATAAGACACAAAACTCTGTGGGATTTTGAAATACAAACGGATCATGTAATCTTAGCCAGACACCTAGATAAGGTGATAATTAACGAAGAAAAGAAAACTTGCCGAATAGTTGACTTTGACATCCCGGTTGACTACTGGGTAAAACTGAAGTAAAGCAAAAATCGAGACATCCCTATAACTTGCTAGAAAATTGAAAAAATCAATGGGACCTAAAAGTAACGGTTATACCAATTGTAATTGGTGCTCTAGGTACAGTCACCAAATGATTAGTAGAGAGACTTTCATGTTCCATAGTTTTTCAGCTCCCTTGCAAGTCCAGCGACTTACCTTTCTTTTCCCTTTTCATTTTCTTTCAATTTAACAGTAGGTTCTTATTTCTTGATAATCTCTAAGCCTCAGCCCTTGACCTTTATTTGGTGATCCATTTGTATCTCATAATTCAGAGAATGTGTACATCTTCCGTGTTGACCATGTTCTTTTGGTGGTTGATCTTTTCCTGTGGTTTACTTAGTTTATATCCCCCAGTGCATTTCCAAAGTATTATATTGAGTGTCATATTATAATTATTTTTATTCTTTACGAGTATATTAGACGATCTTAATATTGTTGATATCTATATCGATTCGATCTTTCCTCTGATGTTCCCTTCAATCAAATCTTTTTTAAGGCGTTCGGAAATGTTCCAAGCCAACCAACTACAACTTCGTTACCTTCATTCTTCACGGATGTTTCATTTCTCCAGCAAGACTTAAGTATTTGTTCAGCTTTCCCGTTTCTTTGATTATCAGTAGGTCATCCCTTAGAAAAGCAAAGTCGACTAGAAGATGATATTTTTCTTGTCAATTAACACTAGGCCCGGGCTTTTAGCCGGAAATGGGTGATTAGTTAGCATTTCAAAACGCCAGCGAATACTTTTATGTTCATTTTTAAAATATATATTCTTGTTTAAGCATATAACATTTCGTAGTGTGTTCAAAATTAAATATTTGCAAAATTCTTAGTGGATCACATTCCATGTCCACTCGTGCCTAATATTGTACTGCTTTTGTGCTAGTTTTCTGTATTCACAAATTCTTTGGTTAAACTTTTCACCTCTGTCTTCACATAATCTGTAATAATCATCCTGTTACAAGTCATTTCTTTTATCACCATTTTGTTTCTTGCGGGTTTTTCATACCAGAGATATCCGGTGGTCTTTCTGGATAAGAGCAAGTCTCATCAGGTCACCAGGAATTTTCTCAGTATTCTAACTGATGTAAGAAATGCTGAGCTATGAATAGTATCGACTCTTTGATTTAAAAATTTTCTAGTTTGTTTTTTGCAAACATTTGGTGATTGACCCATGTTCACTACATACAATTGCTATCAGTGACATGCTCATTTCTTATAGTTATTTTTTAAGGTTGGTTTGCTAGTTGGTTATTTTTTTATGACATATAAGCCTTTGTAAGTTATCTAATGCCAAATCCTGTTCATGATATATATTAAAAGTGTATAATTTTTAAATGAATATTTTGTTGGTAACAGTTTTTAAACGAGTCACTACTCATTTGCTTGTCTGATTAAAATGGTTCCAAGTATTGTTATCTAAACAAATAGATTTTTTCGCACACAGTTAAATAGTTTCAAGTATAGCTTACACGGATATTTTATTTGCACATAGTTAAATTGATTCAGTTTTTGCAATTAAAAACTGACAGTTTTATTTGCAAATAATTTAATAGTTTCAATTATTGAATATTTTCTAATACAAATAGTTTTAAATGCACGTATTTAAATGGTTTTTGTATTGCTACTTATTACTAACAGATTCATATGCGTAGGATTAAACGGTTTAGAGCATTACTTTTAAAAGCATGTAATTCAAGGTACAACTATTTATTTGTTTGCATACAGTTAAATAGTTTCAAGGATCTGTTTGCTCACAGTGATACTGTTTCAAATTATGCTGTTTTAGAGGGATAGTACTATTTGCTACAATAAACTGTTTTAAGCATTGCTATGAAATACAAATACTTTACTTTAACAATAATCGTTTGTTTAAACACATTTAAATGGTTTAAATTATAGTGAATTATAAATAGTTGTCTTTGACGGGTGGATGGAACCCTAATAGATACTACCTCTCCATATCATGGGGAACATGGAGTAATAGCAACGATGTATACTTGCGGATTACTTAATCCAAAAATAAAACCCTCAAAAAGTGTTATATAGCCGTAATACAAATATAAGCAGAAACATAACCAACCGATAATATACGAACTTCAATGAACGAACGAATACACTTCTTTATAAAAGTATAATTTTTCACACTTTATTCTTGAAAGGGTGATGTTGGTTGTGTGTGAGAGATGAGCTGGAGACGGGGACAGACTGCTATATTGACCCAAAGTTATTCTTTGACCATAGCAGCACTTCTTTCTCATCTTGGCTGGGTTGCTCAACCGTGGGTCACTGAGGGCCGCAAAGCCCTCAGTCTGCAAGCTGGTTCTCATGCTGGCATCCTCTCTCCAACTGACTCGAACTAACTCGAACCGCCCCGAACGCCTGGTTATATTATTGTCTCACATCCACTTGCTTACGCTGTTCTTCCGCCTATTTACACAGGTGCATCTCTAAATTGACGGATCGGTCGAGGGTTAATAAATAACATAAGAATAACTGAGGTACTGTTTAATCCACTTCCGTGGGAATAAGAGGGTCATACCGTCCCCGAAAATAATATTGTGTTTAGGTTTACAATTAACATATCTTCAGGCCGCATTACAGCACTTAAATCATTGGACCAAAGACACACACACCAATCGGGTTTGGTGATGCATTTGAATTTCAAAATACCTGAGAATTTTATACTTCTTTTTTCTCTCGGACGGATTCTGAATCGTGCATTTACCACTGATTCGTATAGCAAATTTCTAATCTCTTGAGAATTTCCCTGTGGATCAACTTTAACACCTAGACATGGATGTAGGGTGTTATGTGGTGTAAGGGTTAAAGCGATGGACTGCGGAATTGTAGTAAGCGAGTTCGTAGTCCAGTCGTGCTATTATGTTCACTTTTGGGGAAATACCTTTGGGAAAGGTATGAACCCCCTTATCCTCCCAAGTATGGGTTAATACTATAATAAGTCTATCCTTTGTCTTTTTAATGTAGTCCTTGAATCCCCTATAATATATGCATCCCTGCTATATTCAATACTAGTGAGTCATTTTCTTTCCTTTTTTTCTTGACACATAGTCTGTCAAAGCCATCCCTTCTATGTAATGCCTAGTGAATCGTCGTTATCTTTTTTTTATGGTCTGTTTGTCTACGTACTTCTTTGTCTATTTAAAAGATAGTTCCAAATTTCTTGCTAGTTGGACATCCCAGGTATTTTTCCTTTTAATGATATCTCTGCAGCAGTACATGCTTTCGAGAAGAGTTCTCGTTATCCCAGGCAATAGTTTTCTAATTCATTCTTTTACCTCGGATTTTTTTTGGCGTTCCCTTTCAATATTCCCTATACTTTATTAGTTTCTTTTTATTATTATTCAAGGTTAGTTTTTCACACCAACGGCGGCTGGTGGGATTCCATTCGTCTAAGTGATATCAAGTATCATTTTTGCGAGTGATTTTTTCTGAAAGATAGGTCTTTGGATATTTATTTCTACCAATATCAATTTCTCCCACGTTTTTCCTATGCCATTTTTGATTAGGTTCATTATTTGGGCGGGTATTTTATACATTTTAAAACACTCTATTGTCCACGTTTTTAGATCTATACCATAAGACTTCTTGTAATCAATTAGTGCCATGTCTTTATTTTCCGTGGTGGCTTTCGATTCTTTGAGGATGTACAGATCAATATATTAGACGATACTTGTTTCTTCTGTCCACCTGCAGAAATCATATTATTCATCGTGAAGATAAACGAGTTAAAGATGCCTGCGTTTAATAGTTCAAATTTTCCACATCGTGAGTAAATAAATTATCGGTCTATAGTTACTGGAGAAGGTCCAATTTGGTGGGAATTTCTAAATCAGGTAATTTTCAATTTCGTCGTCTAATTGGCTGTATCTTTTTGTATATATTTACTCAGTTATAGGTCAGTCTATGGTGAGTGGGCGTGAATTTATTAAAACCATAATACACTTAATACATCGCTATCTGGAGTTTTCCAGTTTGGTATTTTCATGAGCGATGTTCTTAGCAAGTTCAGTTGTATCTTTTCTCGTGGACTTTTTGAAGCTCCGGTAATTTTTTCTTCATATCCTTTTACCTTTTCTGTTATGTCCTTTCCATATGCATATTTTCTCCAAAATAGCTTTCTTTCTTTTGGATCCGGTTTATGATTTGCCTTTGTATACGCTTCTCTAACAAGTTATTAGAATTTTATTTCGTTATTTTAAAAGACCCTACTTATTTTGTATCATCTCACTGTCTTGGTACCTTTTGAGTCTTCTTTCCTTCACTAATATATTTTTATTTATTTATTTCAGTTTTGTTAGACTTCCATACGGTGGGCTTTTAAGGGATTTTTCTTTCCTTTGGGGTTCTGTATACTCCACCTTCCAAAGTAGTTTCTTTTATAATCGCAGTTTCTTTATATATCCTTTGAACATCATCTACCACAGGTTTTATATCTAATATTATTATTATTATTATTATTTTACTCCTTTAGAGTTTTTTCACATCAGTGTTAGCTGGAGAGTTTTTCACTTCTGCATCAGTTGTTGGTTATTCACTGAAGTTTGAGTGACAGCAAGTCTCCTCAAGTCTCTAGGTCTTTTCTCATGATTTTCGCTGTTTTCACTAATGTTGTAGTTTGGATGGTCTCCACCCCTCCTTCCACATCCAGGTCCTCATGTCCCTTAAATAAACCTTTAGTGACTGTACCAAAAGCACCAATCACGATTGGTATAATTGTCACCTTCATGTTCCATAGTTCTTTTTTTTTTCAACTCCTTAGCAAGGTCGAGGTACTCATCCTTATACAGGGTCATTAGTTTTCTTGTTTTTGGTCCATATGTTTAAGTTCATCTCAGGTCCTCTTAAAAAAGGATCCCGAATATCTAATGAGTTGTACCACCCAGGCATTTATTCCTTTGATAAGGTTTCTGCTTGATAGTTTTGTTTTGAGTAGATTTCTAGTTCTCTTGAGAAAATCTTTTATAAATTGTTCCCTTATTTGTGCTGTTAATATTTTCCACATCATCGGTAGGCATGTTATGGGTCTATAATTGTTTGGGGAAGTTACGTCACTTTGGTCCTTTTGGATCAACGTTGTCCTTCCTTTGGTTATCTATCCAGTCGGCTACGTGTGTTCTTTATAGGCATTTGTTCATTTCTAGAGCTAGTCTGTCATGAATGGAAGTTAATTTCTTGAACCTGAAACCATGTATTCCATCATTACCTGGCGTTTTCCAGTTGGATATTTTTTTAGTGTCATTTTGAGTAAATCGATATGTATTTCCGCTTTTGAACCTTCTTCGAGTCCTTCTAATTCTTTTGTCATATTGTTTATTCATTTGGTTTTTTTCATTATGTTTTTTTGGTTGTCATATTTTAGTCCAAAATCGTTCGGTTAGTCTTGCATCAGGTTGTTGGTATGTTTTCGTGTCATCTCCTCCCAGGTGTTGGCAGAATTTTTCTTCTACATCTTAAAGCATTTTGCCTTTGTTTTATCATTTTTGCCCTGTTTTCGTATTTTTTTTTATCTGCGTTTCCTGTCGAATTTCCCATCATTTTTTTTTTTTATATTTCTTCGTACTTTTCAAGAGGATCATAATATTTTCACTAAATATTTGCACCACTGCATAGATTAGTTCATTTAATTTGGTTATATTATTCGTTGATAAATAAGGTAGTACTTGATCTAATGTTTTCGTTTCCGTCTTAACTGTTCTCTAATCTATGTTTCTTAGTGATGGTAAGGTAGTCTTTTACCCGTTCATAATCCTCTTTAAATTTTCTAGATTTACCTTTTGTTCTTGTTTTAGTATTTATTCTGCATTGTTTGGTTGTTTAGCCTGTCCATTTTCCGAAGTTGGTGGTTCATTTTGGTTAGGCTTTTTTTGTTTACTTATTCTTGATGTGTCTGGTACTCTATTACGATCTTGTTCATTTTTTTAAAGTATTATCATTATTATTATTACTATTATTATTATTATTATTTACTCATTAGAGTTTTGACATCAGCGTCAGCTGATGGTATTTCACTGGAGATTGAGTGACAGCAAGTCTCCTCAAGTCTCCAGGACTCTTCTCAGTATTCTGGCAGTTTTCAATAATGCTGTTGTTTGGATGGTCTCCACTCGGTCGCCAACTTCCAAATCTTCTAGGCCCTTTGATAGCCCTTTAGTTACCGTGCCAAAGGCACCAATCACAGTTGGTATAATTGTCACCTTCATGATCCATAGTTTTCTTCAATTCTCTCGCAAGGTCGAGGTACCTATCTCTCTTTTCACATTCTTTTAGCTTTATTCTGTGCTCCGCCGGGACGGCAAAGTCTACAATTTTGCAGAGTCTCTTTTTTTTGTTGATTATTATAAGATCTGGTCTTCGGGCTGAGATTAGGTGATCTGTTTGTATATCAAAGTCCCACAGGAGTTTTTGTGTACCATTTTCTAGGACAGGTTCTGGGTTGTGCATATACCATTAGTTGGCATGGTCAAATTTAAATTTCTTGCACATTTCCCTGTGGATCACCTTGCCCACCCAGTCATGTCTAGCCTTGTACTCCTTCTGTGTCAATTTGCAGCATTCGCTTATTATGTGATTGATGGTTTCATCTCTGTCACCACATAGTCTGCACTTGCTATTTTGTTGTGTCCTATCTATCCTCGCTTTGATATGGTTGGTTCTTATGGCACTTTTTTGTGCTGCCATTAGGAGAGATTTAGGTTCTCTCTTAAAGTTTCCTTTTCTTAGCCATGTCCAGGTTTTGTCGTACGAGATGTTGTTTATTAGTCGTTTAAAGCGCCCATGGAGTTGTTTTTCCTCCCAATTTTTGTTTCCTAGTTTTTGTCATTCTGTTATCTATCGTGTTGTCAGTATTGTTTCTGATGGCCGTTATCAGTCCTCCTTCGTTTATTTCCATGTAGTCTTCGAGTCGTTGTATGGATGCGTCAACGCTGTCTTCGATGCTGGCAAGTCCTCTTCCTCCCTCTTTTCTTGATACCTATTGTTTGTTCACGTATTATAATAATAATAATAATAATAATAATAATAATTATTATTATTATTATTATTATTTCCTCCTTTAGAGTTTTTCACATCAGTATTAGCTGATGGTTTTTCCCTGGAGTCTGAATGACAGCTAGTCTCCTCAGGTCTCCAGGACTCGTCTTAGGATTCTGGCTGTTCTCAGCAATGCTGTCATTTGGATAGTCTCTACCCGTGCACCACACCAGCAATAACAGAAAGTTTTGCGCTGGAATCTCTGAGGCAAAAACTGTCCTACGTATTCTAGCGGATCTCATCAATGATGTTGTCCCGATGATTTTCACTCGTCTTTTAATTCCAAGAAAACCAGTTGCTCTATCAATCCTTTGGTACTTATTTCTCTTTTTGCTTTTATGAAAGGGCCAATACTGTCATCTTCCTCATGAAGTGGGACATGTCTTTACTGTCCGCTATAAATAGTTTAAAATCGTTCCCTTCTCAGTAACATTCCTAAGACAAAGAAAGCGTTTATGAGACATAACAATACCTTATTCTCGCTATACTCGGATAAGTTCACTGGTAAAATTTGCGTAAATGTTCTATAATTATTAGTAGTCTTTGGATGGAGACACGGACTACATCGACATTGTAGCAGGTGTACTGCAAGGAGACGCATTATCCGCATACTTCTTTATCATCTGTCTAAACTACGTGCTTAGAATATCTATCGATAAATTCAATGAAAACGGCTGTAGCTAACAAAAGATAGAAGCAGAAGTTACCCCGCAAAAACAAATACCGACGCCAACTACGCCCCAATGACATAGCACTTCTGATTAATGCATCTGCCTAAGCCGAAACCAAGCTACATTGTCTGGAATCAGCCGCTTCAGGTATTGGTCTCCATGCCAAGGCACACAAGACGGAATATATGTGCTTTAATCAAAGAGGAGCTATCTCCACACTAAACGGTAGCTCTTTGAAACTAGTTAACACGTTCACCTACCTAGGAAGTGGTGTTTCATCAACCGAGACAGACATCCTCACATCACTATCAAAGGCATGGACAGCTATCGATATACTTTCGTTCATACGGAAGTCAGACCTGACCGACAAAATGAAACGCAGTTTCTTCCAAGCAGCTGTCGTGTCGATACTGCTATTTGGATGCACCACATGTACGCTCACTAAACGTATGGAGAAGACGCTTGACAGCACCTACACAAGAAGGCAATGAGCAATACTGAACAAGTCCTAGAGGCAGCACCCCACAAAGCAACAAATATACGTCCACCTACCAACCATCACGAAAACTATCAAAATTAGACGAAGCTGACATGCAGAACAGCTGGAGAAGTTGGAACAAACTTTTAAGTGATGTACTCCTGTTGACCCCATCACCTGGCCGAGCAAAGGCAGGACGACCTGTTCGAACCTACATACAGCAGCTCTGTGCCGATTCGAGATGTAGCCAAGAAGACCTGCCGGAAGCAATAGAAGATAAGGAAGTGTGGCGAGGGAGGGTCAGGGATATCCGTGCTGATGGCCCGACTTGATAATGATGATGATAATGATGATGATTATCTATTCCTCCCCATAACATTTAATTAGTTCATTTAAAGGGGGTCTAAGAAGACCATAACGGATGAAAAGAAGTGAAAATTGTTAAATAACTACAGAGACTAGAAAAATACATCAGCCCAACAGCAAATATATTCCCTGTTTAACCTGCTACAAACCTTAAAAGAATTATTCAAAATGAAACTGCTGTAAGAATATAAACTGAAATTCATCCCATACCCTTTGAAAATATGTTTAAATTTCCGCATATTAATTATTCCATTATAACGTAATTACAATCGGTTATGTTAAAAGGAGTAACACTACACAGACTTATTGATTGAAAAACTTTGGTTTTAGCGTGATTTATCAACTAGAACTTCAAAATAATGTTTAGTAATTATTTCGACCCAAGTTTGAACAAGTACCAATATTGACTTATCCAACTTTCTATTAACTACCTCTCTGTCTCTATCTTTCTCTTTCTCTGTCTCTGCCGCTCTCTCTCTCTCTCTCTCTCTCTTTTTATAGATATTAATATATGTACCTGTGTGTGTCTGTGTGCGGGTGTGTGTGTGTTAATATGCATATTATTTTCTTTATATCTACTAATTATAAACATTCCACGATTCATCTATTCACTTTTATTAGTGCTAATCTTCTACTTTCTATATCCGTCGGTTTAATTTCATAATCTCTTTATTTATTCTTCTTGATACCTATAAATGATGATAATCTTAAATACATTATTTTTCATGTTTTCAGAAACAATATGACCAAATAAGGCGACAACTTGAAAAAAAAACTCTTAATATAGATAAACAGTCAAACAAGTAGATATGACAAAATAATGTAATTATTAACACACACACACACACACATATACATATATATATATATATATATATATATATATATAGAGAGAGAGAGAGAGATAGATAGATAGATAGATAGATAGATACGATATGAATTTTTTTATATAAATAATATCATGATCACAATCTACATCACACAAATTGTAAACGGAACCTTCCAAACACTAACAGAATTTTTTAGAAATTTCTCATGTTTCTTGTTTCATTTAAGAACTTACACGCCCTGATGACGACCAAAAACTCAAGCATTTTGCGTTGGCAAATATTTCTACTTAAAATCATCCACTGAAGGCCATATGTTTTTCATCTCTATTCATTTACATAGTGTCGGATTTATTTTCAGTTTTTCGCAGATTTTAATATAAAATGTATACACGTTAAACTTGACTGTAAACATTTACATGTAGATTAAACTTATAACAATTGTATTCATGATCTGATATTCAAAGAGATTTTAACATTTTTATATCTCCATTGAATGTTCAACAAACAAATCACAAAAAATATTAAACGGCGAAATAAACAACAAAATCTCTTATTTATCTAAATAACGGTTGCATAAGAATAGAGAGGCATTAGGGAATTTGAACAGGAAAGAATTCAAGTAAACGGAATATTTTTATTTTTATTTTTAAACATCACCATAGATTCTAAAGAAGATTCTATAAGTATAACATAGTTTTAATCAAATAAGTTAATATCATCATAAATTAAAAAGTTTTTTTTTCAAAAATTTACCAATGCAACTGCCTCCAAAGGTTGGTAAATATTTTATATTCTATGTTAAGTTTGAGAAAATTTTGTTCTTCATTCCTATTCCTGTTTTTAATTCTCAAATCAAAAGCCAAACAAATTCTGTGTAGAACAAAATGTTTATAAGAGAGAGAGAGAGAGAGAGAGAGAGAGAGAGAGAGAGAGATTTGCACAATGTAGAGACTCGAAGATTGCATTGTTATCATGGATAAAACTGTAGATATTAGTTTTCGTCAATTATTCAATATTTTAAAACCTGTACTTACAAGTTTAGGTATATATATATATATATATATATATATATATATATATATATATATATATATATATGTCACGTGTAGGTGTGTGACGGATTTTATTTTCATGGTAATTTCTAACAATATATCAATTCCTCCATTCATAATTATAATTATATTTCCTACCAATGAGGCTTATATTATGAAGACTCGTAACTCCGACTTAGGAAGACGTAGCCCCGGAGGTGGCCGTGTCCGCTGTAAGGAATCCGTACCTTTAAAAAAAGACACATTAGGTCAAGTGATTGCGAAATTTACCATAACTTGTTAATTCGGTATCGCTTATAACTGGCATGAACCAGTGGCCCAGTGGTATAGTTTCGTCTTCTGCACACTGTGGTTGTTGGTTCGATCTCCAGTGGTGGAGATCACGGTGTGCACTGCTGATGAAACCTAATAAGGTCGAAAGAGCTGTTCAGTGCTCCGTATGTCGCACGTAGGTGTGTGCCGGATTTTCTTGTCATGGAAATTTCTAACTTAATACATGAATTCCTCCATTCATAATTATATATATATACATGTGTGTGTGTGTTAGATATAAATATTGTTTCATAGTTATCAATACCGAATTCGACTTCAAATTCTAGTTGAAGCTTTCAGTTTTAGGGGGATAGCAATCCTTTCATTTCAGGTAATATATTTTAATGTCGGTTATGCTCTGTTTCATTGGTAGATAAGCTGTCTTGGACACTGAATCAGAAATAAGAATTTGATTGCTCTTGTTAATCAGATATTTTGGGTTGTGAAGAAGAAGGTCCATTGATCATCATCTCCTACATATCCTACTGAAGGCTAAGATTATGCTCCAACCGGAAAGAAAATCAGTGCTTAGAATAAAGGATGGAGAACATTATGTGTTTGCGTGCGTGCTTGTGTAGATCGATAGACAAATGAGGTTAAATAAATAAACTTAATTTTGTGTAGGGATTTGACAATATGAACCACTGTAGGGAGTTACAAGATTTTAAAAGAAATCAATAATGGTGTGTTCTTTCATGCCCCAGAAGAATGTCAACATGGCCTTGCTTTACTGGCTGTGACAGGTAAAACTTTGTTCTGGGTCGGAGGGTCAGTAGTTTTACTTCATTTGCTTTCGTTTTGACTCGCTCTCTAAAGTGGCTAAACTCACAGTTACTTATCTTTTAGCATTTACGGTCTAAAACATATTCAATACTCATCACCCTATCTTTTATTGATTTATTATGTTCTTTTTTTATTGATTTATTATGTTTTAATCGTTTTAGCCACAAGAACATGAGAACAGCTCTTTTAAAAATCTTGGAGGACTTGCTTAGATTTTCAGCCATTTTGAATGGCCCCAAAATAAATATTTTTCCAAGATTAAGATAATTTGTACCATGAAACATTTCAAAACAAAACATAAATACCGCCATTCATGAAAAAAAATTGTTTTTTTTTAATTCCACAGAGAAAGTGAAAGACGCTTATATATATATATATATACCGCATACTGATGTAGATTTATGAATTGTTGGTGTCATTGCCAGAGTATATATATATATAGTCTTCCACAGACAGACTGTTTCGCTGTATCTCAGCGTGGCAAGAAACGGTAGATTTCCGAAGCTGGGATCGACACTCGGCTGACTCAAACGCTAATCCAAGATGCTACCACACAGCCACGAGGAAATCAGCGTAAGCAAAGGGATTTTAAACGCCTATGTATCACATTTGTTCTGTTTAAATATGTACTCTTAACGAGAGCTCAATTCATTCGAAGACCCTTGCCTTACGAGAGTCATGTGTATTGCCTATGGTTTTAGGAAATTCACAGAGTTTTGAAAATAGTACTACACATGTTTTCTTGTGTTTTAATCTGTCGAGTGGAGATGAATGCATTATTTGCAAATCAGCTGAGTATTTTTACTCATCTTATCACGTTGCTGCGTTATCGTGCTGGAACGAACTGTCTCCGGCGGAAAACATGGTGAACGTTAAAAGAATGAAACTATTCAACTCAACGTTATGGATATATCTACCTGTCAAAATAGACTTCGTTTTTACTATTTTTTCTTATTCAATCGCAACACAACGTACAACACTATAAGGTGCTGGAAAGTGATACCCAAACGGCAGGCAAAATCCATAGTTTATTGCTACCTTATTCACTCATAATTTGATCCGATTCTCAAAAAAAAAAAAAAAAATTAAAATGTGACTCGCCAGATCAGACAACATAGCATCAGTCTTCCATGGTGCAACTACTTCGTTCTCTAGCTCAGTGTAGGGGCAATAATAATACTGTGGTATAAACAAGAGTACCCTTATGGATCAACGTTTGTGACAACCCTGTCTGATGAAGAAAATGTTGTACAGTGACTTCGCTGAGGAGCTTAGGAGAACCAGCCTTAAACACAGTTGGGATTTGATTATCTATTCATTTCTTGGTTTGTTAGTATTTCCTAAGTCACTAGCATTCCTTTTCTTTCCGTAGCTGCAGGAGCACGTAATCTTTTTTTTATTGTCCCTAATTACTGTTCGCCACGAATTCACACATATTTTCTATGTTCGTTTTATTATTGCGAAAACAAAATGTTTCTTCCTTAAAGATAGAGTGACCAATTTTCCTGGCCAAAGTGATAAAAATATTAAGTGCTCCTCGCAACCCATGACATCTCAGCTCCCCTGTCACAGACCATACGAAAGCTCATTGGTGATAACACCATAAATCCTTTTCCTAAATTACTATATTTGTGTGCAGCCAAGATTATCAGGTATAAAACTGATTCAAGCTGTTTAATAGTTCGGTTAATATGGTTTATAGTTAATAGGGGGTAGATTTTTCGCCAATGGCCCCAGGGACTTGTGTTCAATTTCAGGTCGAGTCATACCAAATATTCAAAAAATTGTACTTGATGCCGCTTTACTTCAAACACAATCTTATAAGGTATTGATCAAGGGTAAAGTGGGGTAAACCAGGGAAAAGTGTACCGCCCTGGCCCTACACTTCGGGGTAGTAGCTATTGAAAAGGGAGCCTTCGGGTCACCCTCGACTAAGGTCGCCAAATTTACTTACTTTTAGTCAGTAGGTAGATGGATTGATTAATTTTAACAGTACGTCAACTGTTTTCGGGTTATTTTATGCCTAGAGTTTGGGGATTTTTTAATAAATATTTTACATTGATAATCATATTTTTGTGCTGTTTCTTAAGATCTTTTCTTGTATGCATTACATCAAGTAACATAAATAATTTGCAAAGGGATCTATTTAAACCATAGATGATGCCATAACAAGTACTACTACAATGAGTCGGAATGGAACTTGATATAACAGTACATCCTTCAGAGCTTTAGAACTGTAGCCTCATCACCAGATTCAGTTTAGTCTTATACCCTAGACTCCCCCATAATGGTAGAGTCTTACTTCGCTGCCAATGATACAGTGTACCCGACTAACATATTGGTTTAATTCATTGGTTGTTTAAAATCTTAGGTCGACCTAATGTTCTGGATTAGGCCAACACTTGCCGAAATTCTATAGCCTTTGTGGTTCCGTGCATTATACTAAGCTCATGGACGTCTACAGAAATGGCGTCAACTCCATTAAATATGTTAACGGCTATTTCTCTAAAAGTTTTATAAGACGATGGAAAGGGTATTTCTTCGAAATCCGCTGTTGACTGAAACGAATACAATGACAGATTCTTTGAGAAAACTTTTCCGACTTATTTTATGATAAGAAACTTTGCATTTATTCTTACATTAATCCTTATTGTATTTTTAGTTGGCATAGAAAGCGTTTCGGCATCGCCATTATTTAGACGTTGAGACAGATTGTATAAATTTGAATGCATATGACCGAATTAATATACGCGCTAATGCATGTACATTTTTTCATTGGTAGTGGACTGCCTTAGGCAGTGTAAGAAAGGATCAGGTATTGCAGGATAATTTTGCTTTACTGTAGAGTTGAAAATTTGCAGTGTCCTTTCTTATCTTTTAGTAGGATTTGGGAATTTTTATAATTTAAAAAAAAATGATATGGAGTTCGGCTTCATTTTAATTTATGGAGCAGGTTGATGTTTTACCACGTTTTACGAATGTGTTTTTTTTTTTTCAAGTGTGAGCCGAAAGTTTTCGATGGTCTTAATTATACATTTGATTGCATATCAATTTTCAGATGAGTAGTAATTGTTTTGTTAATGCTGTTTTTATTATTAATTTTGTTCTTGACTGTTTTAGAATAGTATGTTACAGTTTGAATTTCCTGGTTATTTAAGAAAAAATCGAATATGATTGTTTAGATTATCCACTGTTACTCACATCTGAATATCAAAATTGAAAATAGATTCATTATAAAAGTTTATTTTAGGGTCATTAGGATATGTAGCCCCAAACATTTACACAAAGAACTTGATTAGGTATAAAATTAATTCAAACAACTACAATATCCCATTTATTTGGTGAAAAAATATGTCAAAATGCGCCAATGAACAAATTAGAAGTAACAACACAATTACAAATAAATTCAAATTTACAAAAACTGTTTACAAAGATAAATTAATCAATGAACTAATTAAAAATGACTTTAGCATGTGCGTATACTTGTAATAGATGTATAAAATTTGAGCGTGGTGAGGAATTTAAAACAAAATTAAACATATTTGTGTTATTTTTTCTTTTATCTCCGATTGTTTCATGGACTTCCCTTTCAGTATTTCCACGTACACGTAATTTTCCATTTCTTCGAGCAACACTATATTATGGATCTTTTTCTTGTCAATTAAGGTCATGGCTACATTTTCTATTTCACTTTGTTCTTCTTGAGATTGAGCTGGCAAAAGTAGGGTAGATCACGTGTTGTTCTTGTTGCTTTGTGGCATCTTTTTTGTTCTTGGGGAAACCATCCACTGCTTAGGAGCTAGTAATCTATCTCCTCCGTTATCTACAATGTTAGGATTTTCCTTATGATAGGCTATTGTTATCGGTCTAGAGTTGCTGGGTGGCTTCCTTTTTTTGGTGGGTAGGTCTTTCTGGATAAGGGTGGTCTTCCCCTTAGTCATCCACTCCTGTATATTTCTTTATCAAAAAAAATTACTCAGTTCAAAAGACATGGATATACGTGGTGCATTCAATATATTTCCATACTTTTTTGTCCAGGCATTTAAAATTGTCGTAAACTCTTGAAAATTCAGTATGTTATTGCTATACATCTTTTTGAGATGACTGACTAATTTTTATGATTTCTGGTTCAAATGAACTACTACAACAGGAATTGGAATACACCCTACTAAAGTCTGATTGTCACAGCTGGTGAATTTCAAAAATGCAATGAGGACACTTAGAAGAATGATATGCAATAAAGTATGTTTTAAACTTGGAAAATCTGCCACAGAAACATATGAAATGCTACAGACTGCTTTTGGAGCATCTTGCAGGAATCGAGCATCAGCTTTTGAGTGGCATAAGAGATTCAAGGAAGGCAGTGAGTCTGTGAGGAGTAAGGAAGTCAATACACCACAGTTGATTGGCAAACGGGTTACGGTTAGGGTTACAATGTTGGGGTTTTAAGTGAGTTCAGGAAGAAATTTGTTCGGAAGAAGCCAGCACTCTTCTAATTGGCTCAGTGGCATTTCCATCAGGTCAATGCACCAGTCCATAACTCCATCCTTGTCACAGAATATTTGACCAAGTTGGAAATCAAGACAGTTCCTCACCCTCCCTAAAGTCCAAACCTTGCTCCCAGTGACATATGGTTATTCCCTAAGCTGAGAGTGTGTCGTGATGAGAAAATTGAGGAGATGAAAGAGGCTGATCAGAAAGTCATTGACACGCTCACACAAGAGGACTTACATGGGGCCTTCCAGAATTTGTTGGAGCGGTAGAACAAGTGCTTGCAGCCCGAGGAGATTACTTCGAAGAGTACTAGAGTTTCATGTGTGTACTATCAATAAAAGTGTCCATACGAAAAATGTCTGGAAACTATTTTATGGTCAACGTACGTGTTTCTTTAAAACCAGAATCCATGTACGTCATCATAGCCGAGGGTTTTCCGAATCACTAATTCCTTGAGAGGTTCTCAGAGCGATTACAAGTGTATTTCCACCTCGGTGCTTTCTTCGAGCCCTAGTAATTCTTTTTATATCTTGCATTTATGTGATGTTCTTTCCGTTCCAATATTTTACTCCAGGATTGTTTGCTTCCTTTGAATCTGTTTGTTGGAATGACCTTGTACCTTCTCCTTTTACTTGTGGGTAGAATCATCTTACGTTATTTTCAAATCTCCTGTTTTGATTGAATTGTTGACTTGGTCTCACTATCTTTTAAGTCTTCCTTATTAGACAATATTTTTACATTTATCTTTTTGAGTTATATTATCAGATTTGTCAGCTATTTTGTTTTAGTCTTTTCATATCCACATAAACGCGTGTTTTGTTGGTGTTTTTTTTTTTTTTTGCCTTCCTTGCTATCTTTGCCTTTTGTCAGAATCTCTTCACCTGTCATTTTAGCCTAATTTCCCATCCAGGTTTTGTATTTTTGTTCGGGTTGTTTAGGGGCACACCGATTTCAACACAGGTCTATTTTGCTCCGGAATTAATTAGTTCATTTAATTCTCTGATGTTGAGGGTTGAGGTATTTGGCAAGAATTTGTTTAACTTTCCGGTTTCTACCAAAACCTTTGTATATTCTTGATTTCCGAGGGATGTTAATGTATTCTTTTTTCAGGCATGGTTTTCTTAATTAACTCTACCTTTATTTTGTCTTCTTACATTGGTAATTGTTTGTTTTTTTTTAGTTAGGGTGTGTGGTGTTTTGTTTTTCATAAATGTGCGTTTCAGTTCGATTTGTATGGGTTTTTGTTTTTCATTATTTAGCGTTTTAATATAGTTAGTGTTTTCTTTTTGAAATTCTTTCCTACTTACCCGTTTAGATATTTTAATGTTTTCAAAGTCAGAAAACCAACCTTTCTTTTATATCATTCTAGCTTGGTCATTATTCTGCTACTTTGATAGTTTTTCACACCAACGTCAGCTGATGGCTTTTCACTGGAGGTTGAATGACAATAAATCTCCTCAAGTCTCCAGGACTCTATCCCAGAATTCTCGCCGATCCGAATAATGGTGTTCTCTGGATGGTCTCCACTTTGTAAGCCTTCTTATCCCTTTACCAATCCTTTGAGGATTGTTCCAAGGGCTCCAGTTACTGTTGATATCATAGTCACCTTCATGGTCCATAGCTTTTTTCACCTCAGAACGAAGTTTTAGGTATTATCTCCCATTTCGCTTTCTTTTAATTTTGTTCTGTGGTCTGCCATCAACGCAATGTTGTCTATTCAGCAGGTTCTCTTTTTTCCTGACAATCTTTATATGAGGTCACCTGGCCAAAATAAGTCGATATATTTGTATGACAAAATTCCAGGATATTCTGTTTCATTTTCCATGACGGAATCTGCGTTGTGTATACACCACAGTTTTTCATGATTTTTTTTTTATGTAGTATTCGAGTAATCATGTTGATGAATCCATGCTATATTCAGTGCTGGAGAGTTTTCTCCCCCTTCTTTCCTCGACACAGAGTCTCTATATTTCATCTCAGGAATGTAAGACATAGGCATTTCATTAGTTTTATTGTTCTCTGCTTCCTTTATTGAAGTTTTTTCACTTTAAAAATGGACCAGAGGTGCTTATCGAGGTGTTTTTTCACCAGTTTTATCAAGTAGTTTCCCCCAGAGTTTGAGTGTAAGCATGTCACCTGATGACACCAGAACTCTTCAAATAAATGTACCTAGTTTTGACTGCGTTTGCCCTCTGGAATAATTCAGTTTTTTTCCGCTTATCTCCAGTGGAAACGGTCTTTTTTCAGACTCCGGGGAACTCCTACAGAGGAATAAACTACAATTAGTATCAAGATTACTTTCTTGATCAACAACTCTTTGGTAAGTTCCAATATTTTTCAATCTTTTCCTTTTCTTTTATGTTGACTCTGTGTCTACTGAAACGATGGAATCCACAAATTGATATAAATAATTTTCAAACTAAAGTAGAAATTTTCGTTTGGTATCTTTTTAATGGCAAATAAGCATTCCGGTATAATTTTTTAATCTAATAGCCATCATTTGAGAAGAACAGCATTTGTATCATTAAGCTCATTGGTGGACGAATAAAGAGGGTCCATAACATTCTGAAGGTTAGTGGTCTAAAAGTGAATGTAATTCCGTTACTGATGTTCGAACTCATTAACTACCGTGTTAGAGCCTTGCACGTCAACTACTACACCACGGGATCTCCCCTTCATTTAGAATGTCATTTGTTTTATTAGTTTAAAGGTTATAACACAATTTATTACACCGATAAAAAAGTACTCTGTTGTATATTTTGGGCTTCAGTTACGCACCAACACACCATAACTGGATCATATTAATATTGATCCTTCATTCTATCAAAAATCCTTTCACTTTTGATTCAACGTAATGAAAGCTGTTATATCATACGTTACGTTCTTCATCGAATTTAAATCATTTCCCCATTCTTTCCATCACATATGAATTAAGAATATATGATTGATTTTTTATTTATTTATTTACGTATTTCCTCCTCGGAAAATCTATTTCGTTATCTTAAAATGATAATTTAAAGCGCTCAGGAGAAAAACGCACAGCAAGAGATTTGAGGCCGAACAGATTCAGTATTATTTGAGCTAGGAATTGGCAATATTATATAACGCAATTGAACCCTCGTTTTTATAAGGCAAAACTCCCACGAAAATAAAATAAACGGAAAAATGAATCGCATTTACGAGATGTAAGCACGTAGGGACAATCTGGGATGGCTTTTGGAAACAGGAAGTTGCTACTGGATGGTATACAGCTTAATATGTGAGCTATGCGTCAACATTGAAAACGAAAAAGGATATCAATTATTTCAGTGAAGTTAGATAATATAAAGATATTGAATTCTCATGAATTATAAGTGAAGTAAACTAATAATGAAAGCAAAATAGAATTAGACGCAGGTGATGTTGGAGAATAAGAAATAATACATTCATAAATGCATATATGTGCATGATTGTGCAATATTCTCTAGACTTGTTTCTCCCGTTATATCTGCATCTTTATATATATATATATATATATATATATATATATATATATATATATATATATATATATATATATATATTCTTCCACCACTCTTTGGTTTTCTTTTAGTTACCATTCCATGCTTACTTCATCTCGTACAAAATCGTTTGTCACTGAAGAATAATGACTGAAACAAAGGGTCACGTTCTTAGAATTTTTTTTTTTTTTTTAATTTGAAAACTTTCTTAAAACCTGGCAAAGGCTTTTAAATACAATATTTAGATTCTGTACTTACCACAAGATCTTCACAACACACACACACACACACACACACACACACACACACACACACACACACACACACACACACACACACATATATATATATATATATATATATATATATAAATATAAATATATATATATATATATATATATATATCATCGTCAAGTTACGTTGACAGCAAAGATCTCCGTTGCTCTCTTTCATCACCTGCCCATATAATTCATCGCCCCAATACAGCTTTCAGACTGTATCTTCTGTCGACATAGAGCTGCAGTATTTATATCTTTCTTTGTCGACAAACACTGGTGGGTCTATGTGTTGGAGTCTATAAGAGAATATAATTTACTTCTCCAGAACTGTCCTGCATGCCTTCTTCGTTTCACTTGAAGATTTGCGTGATAGCAGGTAACTGGCCATACATCTTGCTCTTTTGTGCAGTATTGCTTCAAAGATTTTTCAAAACTGTACTTAAAATTCCGTTGTAGAGCACCTCTAGCTTTTACTCCATAAGTTTCGTTAGTAAATCCATACAATTGTATAGACACGGTCACAGTTTGTATGAAATCTTGTTTTCTTTATCAGTGAGACAATGTTTTCATAAGATCCATAACCAGTTAGTAGCAGTCCACAACTTGGCTGTACGTTAGTGTGCGTTTGTGAATGGTGACATTAAATATTCTTACACATAAATGCGCACAATTAATAAAAGGCTGAATTTTTATTTTCGTTTCTACATACATACGTAAAAACATTTGTTGAAGCACTAGCAATTTAGCGGTTATAGTCTAAGAAAATGGACTCCTGAGTCGAGTTCATGAGGCTCATTGTATTTTCTTTTGCACTCATTCTCTTGCGAAAGGAATAAATCAAACAGCTACCTCGTTTATGAAAGAATATAGTAGATCTATCCAGCTGTTTACCTTTCGCATAGCAACCACTCTCGGAGAAGGACAAATCTGAATTCAAATCGGCTGTATACTCATATATACTCATTGTATTTTCCTTTGCACTAATCCTCTTGCGAAAGGAATAAATCAACAGCAACCTCGTTTTTGAAAGAAAATAGTAGATCTATCCAGCTGTTTATCTTTGGTATAGCAACCGGTCTCGGAGAAGGACAAATCTGAATTCAAATTGGCTGTATACTGCTTAAAATGACCTTGTGTCACATACTTCGTGTGGCGGAATGCTTAGGTGAATGAAAACTATATATATATATATATATATATATATATATATATATATATGGGGGGTTGGTGTGTGTGTGTTTATGTGTTTGTGTGTGTGCTTTTGTGTGTGAAGAGAGAGAGAGAGAGAGAGAGAAATAGAGAGAGAGAGAAAGAGAGAGAAAGAGAGGAAGTAATAGGAGAATGAAAGAAGGAGAAAAGCATTAAGTAAACATTAAGTGTGAACAAAATTTTACAGTGTTCTCATTTTTTTAAAAGTAGAAACTGAATGCATATATAAGATTATTGGAATTGCTAGATTTTTCCTATACGCCAAACAAATATGAAACGAAATGTATCATGAAAAATAATTCCGTTGAAATCGTTTAGTTTTTGTGCTTTATCTTTTGGAATAATATGTAACATATTTTATAATGAAACAATAGTTTCCGTCTTTACATCGTGTACATTTTCCTTCATCATATTTCCCTTCCTCATATTTTTTAGTTATTTTGCTCATACATAACTTTAAAGATTAAAAGGAAAGAAAATAGTTTTGTGAAGTTCAGTTGTTATGTGGTGGGGGAATAAAATGTTTATCTGAAAATGTATTGTTCATGAATTATAATTTTTCTTCTTTTTTTTTCGTAGGAATATCTCTCATATGGAATGGTAGGTATGGAACTCCTGTTGTCATATGTATATGTGATTGAATTGCACGCAAGACTTCTATAATATTTCGACCTTCGTATCTACCTCCTCTAAGTGACGGTGTCAAAATAAGTGAGAGTCTAAACCTATAAACGACTATATCTTATTCTGTTCTCATTCTATCAAAATAACAAACTCTTTAGATAACTACAAACGTTGGGGAAGATTTAAATCAATAATTGTATAGGAAGGTTGTTTATCACTGAGTGTGATATAGAGCATGACTTAAGGAAATAAAACTAGTGGAAAAGCTTAGAGTGAAGAAATCAATTTAATGCTGAAAGAAGTAAACCGAAATTAAAAAATGCCTTTAATGGATCATCATTATCAACAGCAGCAGCCGTAGCAGCAGGAGAAGCATCATCATTCTTATCAATTATAATATGATAGCCCGTATTTCTTTAAAACCTATATCACAATCTGTGCCTATCGGCCTTTACAGTTTGGTAAATCCTCTTGATTGAAACCAATGCTAGCATAAAGCACAAGAATGTAAGAGTCTTAGTTAACTTTAGATAGTTATTTTTCTCATCAATAGACATAACTCTTATCGATGAGTATCAGTGATTGACTAACTGAAAAGTTCGATCCTGGTTATTGACCAATGAGGTTACTTCAACCAGAATCAAGTGAAGTGCCCCATTGAACCACCATTGAATTTTTTCGCCTTGCTTCAGGTAGCTTGTTTTGGAAAAGAATACTAAGAGAGAAGCTTCAATTTATATCAGCTTTTCCGAACTGTATTTCTGTAGCCCTTATCATTTACTTTTAAGTAATGTCACGATGATGAGTTATATGATGACTTATGCGAGAATTTAGGAAAAATATTTGGTGCAAGAACCTGAACGTGCAACCACTGTCAAATAGAATCCAGAGAGAAAAGTGAAAATGGAGAAGACCGAAGAAGTGGCAGAAATACATATTAGAGAGAGTGGTTTAGGTGTTGGCATCTAAGGGTTTAATTAATGTTACACACACACACACACACACACACACACACACACACACACACACACACACACACACACGCACGCACGCGCGCGCACGCGCACATGCACAAACACACACACACAAACATATATATATATATATATATATCATCGTCAAGTTACGTTGACAGCAAAGATCTCCGAGATAATGAGCAAATTGTGCTGATGTGACAGTAGATACCCCTTCTAAAGTCGTATCAATACATGCAACGAAGGTAATAATAAGAAAACGAAGTACAAGAAACTTTGTGGATATTGACTGTATCATAAAGAAGATTAAATTAGAACTAACTAATGATATATTCACTTATTCTCTCCGTCTCGAGACAAATGCGATGTAAGCTCAACTTTTAATAGGTTTGAATTCAAAATTGCTAAGGACTGGTTGCTTTAATAAAGCAAAGAAGCCCAGACTTCCCAACGATTTACCTAAAGCTGGAAGGAGAATAGTTGAATTCGTACCTTTCAAACGGTATTAGCACTATGTGAAAGGTAAGGTGCCTCGGCAAGTATTCGAAATCACCGTGTCCACTTCGTAAGACGATAACCTTTACACAACGAGCACCTGATAATAAGTTATGAAGGGTACGATAAAAGCACTATATAGAAGAAAGGTAGTAATTTGGTTGTAACAGTATGATAGATTTATCAATATGTTGAATATGGCCTATACGTCAAGTCCTTTCCCTGTGATATCTTGCAAAAAGCTTT
This sequence comes from Sepioteuthis lessoniana, assembly GCA_963585895.1. Lineage (NCBI taxonomy): Eukaryota > Metazoa > Mollusca > Cephalopoda > Myopsida > Loliginidae > Sepioteuthis > Sepioteuthis lessoniana. The sequence continues at coordinate 90,174,171 of OY757906.1, read as the reverse complement.
CCCCATACTGCGTGAATGTAATTAAAATATTGGAACCAATAAAATCAATGGAGAGGTAATATGCAGTCAAAGAATAAAGACGCTTGAGGTACGTTTAAACCGCTAAAAATTGACCCCAAAGAAGTACACCCTTAAAGAATGTATATATTGGTCCAAATCCTTCACCATGGAGAATTTAGCAAGCAAATAAAACTGCAATCTGAAAAATATTCCATCTTTCCTATGAATTCTCTTTATCAAAAATTAATATTGTTCTCCATAACAGCGAATCACGTACGAATATCTGGATTTCGTGGGAAACTAGCAAAGGCGAAGGAAGATAAAACGACAGTGACGGTGGGGAAACGAGAGAAGAGGGTTAGAGAAACGGAGGCAAGTAGCGTGCAGCAGTCCCAAGAGGCAAACTAAATAATTTGAGGCAATGAGGTTGACTAAAAAGTAAAAAAAAAAAAAAAATACTCTCAGTATGATTAAGGACTATGCTGAGGGCAAAAAGTGTGATGAACCCATGTAAACAAGAGAACCGATATCTATCTATACAATACAAAGTTTCCCAAGAAGTCGGAACCACAGACACAATAAAATAATTTAGAAATAAGGGACCTCCAGAGTCGAAGATCAAAGTGAACTACAGGTTAATTTTATTTCCAGAAAGCAACGGAACATAATGGACTTATATACATGGATGTGCCAATGCTGGCCAATAAGCAAATGTCTTTGCTGGTGGGCCAACATCATGTGATGGATGATAGGGAAGGGGTGACATGAATAAATAACTCCATGCTGTCTGCCTGATTTGATGAAGATTATATATATATATATATATATATATATATATATATATATATATATATATATATATATATATATATATAGTCAGAAGCAATTAAGTAAATCACATAAAATTTAATAATTCAAAATTAGTTTGAAAAAAAATCTAATTTCAAACATTTGATTTAAATGTCAAGACGAAACCTGGGTTAAAATTTTACGTAATATCATATATTCTTTTAAAGTTATTGAAATTGTTTGATCAATTCGAAAAACATTCGCTTGAAGTTAAGAACTCAAACCAAAAAATCCTATTTTACTTCAATAAAAAAGTTAATAGAATTGGGTATTATTTGCCAACACCTATAATAGAGTATGACAAATATTTTTGATAAGTATTTGAACCCTTTCCATACATTTTCTATAGCATTCAGTATTATATTATCTACTGATTTTTTTAAATTATTTAAATTAGCGGTTTAATTTCCTAGATTGTTGTTTCACTTGCTTCTCATTGGTCTGAACTACTATTAGATTTTTGCCACCTTCATATTACTATCGTCACCAGTGATCATAGGTCGAATTAAGATGAGAAATTGATGGTGGTAATTCCATTTTCTTCTCTACTGTGATTCTTCAATGCACTAAGATTTCACGGGTAATCTTCAAAATGGGAAAAATAAGCATTTTTATGCATAAATTCACTTTTTAATTCGGAATTGCAAGCCTGAAACTTGAATTATGTAAAGAAAATCTTGTTCATTAAATCGCAATAGATTTTGGAGGTGCCCGTGGTGTAATTGTTATCGTCGTAGGAAATGAACACGGCGACACGAGTTCAAATCCTGGACGAGGCTGATTGCATTTCACATAGCACTAATACCCTTGGGAAAGGTATGAATCCAGTTATTTTCCCTCCAGCTATGGGTAAATAGTAGGACAGACTAGGATCCTTCAGCCTTGGTTAGGCAACTAGTCTAGGAGAAGGAAAACTCTGAATTCAAACCTGTTAAACTCCGCTTAAAAAAATTGACCTTGTGTCATATCCTGCCCAGGCGGAGGGGTTGGGTAAATAGGAAATTGAAATAGATTTAAATTGTTCAGTGTAAATCATTAATCGTTGTTGAATAGTCAAGTTGTTGATAGTTCTAGCCCATATTATCGCATAAAAGTCTCATTGATGTTTTTTAAACTGTAGGTACATTTGGATGGGATGAAACCCATACATTGGCTAATCCACCTAGTTCATCAAATTTAAATTATTCAAGAAAAGTAAATTTTCATATATTTCTTTGTCCACCTATGACGATTTAATATATTTGCTTTTGTGTGAGGAGGTTGACTATGGTATTATTTAAAAGATCCTGGTTCAGGAAGTATTCTACACTTTATGTCCATCTTGACTCCCTCAATTCCAAACTTTTCAAAGGTAGTAGCACTAGTCAATACTGGTTGTTTCGGATAATTCTCTTTAGTGTATGTTCATATAAAGGAAGCATGTTCTTCGAGTTCTCAACTTTCATATTTAATCTTGTGAGGAATGTTGCAGATTTATTTTCATATATTCAAAGTGAATATTACCTTACGCCTTAACTTTGTTTTTTTGTTTTTTGTTTTTTTTTTCAGAAGTCGTGAGATCCTTCTTTTGAACCATGAATTAACATATAGTATGAATAATAAGAAAAATATTTTTCTTTCATTTCAGAAGTTATGCAGAGCCATTAAGCCGACGAAAGAATGCCACCCGCACAACGACAAGCGTACACTATGACTGGGCCCTGTTTAATAACAGGGCTATTAGAGATACATAAACGTTAGCACTAAGAAACAAATACGATGCTCTAAAAGAACAGACAAAAACGCACACTCCGAATGAAGAATGTGAGAATTCCGTCGACGCCCACCAAGAATAGACAGCGGAATTCATTCCAACTAAACAAAGACCAAAATATAGAGTCCTCTTGGAGACATTAGCGGTTAGAGAATAGTGTGCAGATGTGAAAACTGCCTCCAAATGCAAAAGAAATAATCCAACCAATGCACTGAAACTTAAAAAGTCATAAAATGAATTAGCAAACATATACCTAAAAGAACACAGTATACATACAAAATCAGATCGATATGATTCGAGACTCGGTTGATGATAGACAATTAAGATACCATGGCAAATGATAAACGAAGTGATCGAAAGGAAGAGCACTGCCAAAGCTAAACTAAAAGCTACCAGCCAACAAAATCGAATACACCTGAGGTCACAGCATTTCGAGAATTTACTCGGGAACTCATGAACCAATCACAAGAATTATAAGTAAGCAATTAGACATCAAACTACGACCGTTTACCCAAGAAGAACATGACTCGGTACTGAGAAAAATTAAAAATAGTAATAGTTCGATGAAATACCCCCAGAAGTGTGGAAGACGAGAAAATTCGACGACATACTGCTCAGACACTGTAATGCCGTATATAATCAAAGTCCTAAACACAGATTGACGAAGGGATGTATCCTCTCCTTCCCTAAAAGGAGCGACCTCGGATTAGCCAAGAACTACCGAGGTATAACACTTACATCCATAGCGGCCAAGATATACAATGCCCTACTATGCAAATACATAGAACCCAAAATTAACAACATTCTTTGGAAGAACCAAAATGGTTTCCGGACAAATTTTGACTATCCGTCAAATTTTTGAAGGTGTGCACTCAAAAAACCTACAGGCAACAATATTATTTGTTGACGTGACTAAGGCCTTTGACTCCATTCAGAGAGGAAAGAAGAAGCAAATTCTTCTCGCCTACGGCCTACCAAAAGAAACTGTCGCAGCCATAATGATGCTCTATAGAAACACCAAGGTAAAAGACCTTTCTCCGTATGGGGACACGGACTACTTCGACATAGTAGCAGAAGTACTACAAGGAAACAAACTTACCCATTACCTATTTATCATATGTCTAGACTACGTACTAAGAACATCTATCTATAAAATCAAAGAAAATGATTCAAGCAAACAAACTAAAGAAGCAGAAGGTACCCCGCAAAAACAATTACCGACGCCGACTACAGCGATGATATAGCGCTTCTTGCAAATACACCCACCCAAGCCGAAACAAACCGCTGCATGCATCGACCTCCATGTCAATGAACACAAGACGGAATATATGTGCTTTAAAAGGGAAAAATCCCCACACTAAACTGAAGCACTCTGAAACTAGTTGACAAGTTCCCCTACCAAAGGAGCAGTGTCTAATCAACCGAGACAGACATCAACACGCGACTAGCAAAGGCATGGACAGCTAACGATAGACTTTCAGTCATAGGGAAGTCAGACCTGACCGATAAAATGAAGCGCAGTTTCTTCCAAGCAGCGATCTTGTCGATACTCCTATATGGATGCACCACGTGAACGCTGATTAAACGGATGTAGAAAAAGGTAGACGTCAATTACGCATGAATTATATTTTCCCAACCCCTCTGCTCGGGCAGGATATGAAACAAGGTCATTTTTTTAAGCGGAGTTTAACAGGTTTGAATTCAGAGTTTTCCTTCTCCTAGACTACTTGCCTCACCAAGGCTGAAGAACCTAGTCTGCCCTACTATTTACCCATAGCTGGAGGGAGAATGAATGGATTCATACCTTTCCCAAGGGTATTCGTGCAAGAATGCAGCGTGCAATATTGAACAAGTACTGGCGACAGCACCCCACAAAGTATCAGCCATACGGCCACCAACCACCCATCATGAAAGCTATCAAAATTAGACGAACTAGACACGCGAGACACTGCTGGAGAAGTAGGGATGAGCCCGTGAGGGATGTACTCCAGTGGATCTCTTTACATGGACAAGCAAAGGCAGGACGTCCAGTTCGAACCTACATACAGCAACTCAGTGCCGATACAGGATGTAGCCCTGTGAATCGGCTGAAAGCAATGGAATATAGGGAGGTGTGGTGAGGTAGGGTCAGGAATATCCGTGATGATAACGCGACGTGATGATGAGGATTATTTTAAAAAGGTTAAGCTATCATTTGTCAAATCAGTTTAGTAACATCATCAATCAGTCAGTTTTCGTTAAATCTGAGTATCTCAAAATATATCAAAAAGCAATTACTGAAAATATAACTAGGTTACTTTGAGTGCAAAGGGAAGAGTTTAAATTTGACGAATATTCGTTCATAACTACTTGAGTTATTGAGGATTTTTTTATGCATAACTTCAGATAGTCTACGCACCTGCACACACACACACACACACACACACACACACACACACACATATATATATATATATATATATATATATATATATAAGGAGAGAGAAAAACAAACAAACAGGTAGATTGACAGCGAGAGGAAAATCGAATCAAGTATGAACTGGAAAATTGGATTGTGGAAGGATTTTTGAACCAAAAGGAGAAAAATATCGAAACTGTAGTTTTGCAATTGATGGTCAAACCATTTTATTATTTCAGGGAAATGAATTGTCACCTTAGTTTTAACATTGAGGCCATAGAACAGCGGTATGCTGAGGGACAAATGAGGGACGACTGCAACGGTCTACATAAATTCTGCCAACAAACAACTTAAAAAAATTATTGTATAACCAACTCCTGAACAATAATAATGAATTCACGTTTCTTTATAGAGTTAAATATGGATTGAATTCTGCGGTTAAATTTTTTAAAAATCATGACAGCAATCTCCAATATATATTTAGATGAGAAGAAATAAGCTGTAGGCACCAACAGCTGCTATCGTCGGGATGTTTGGTTTGCTTTCTTTGTATAACGAGATAAGCCTTGACATACCGATTTTGAAGAGTAGCTATTGTTGAATTAGACTTATGTCCTATTCATATAATATGTATTTTATTGAGTTACTCATAAACTAATTAGCATTACTTGTTACTTTGAATTCAGTTGTTGTTTCTCTTGCTAAACTCAAACCCACATTACTAGAATGTCAATCAAAATTACATTATATAAATCTAAGCCCATTGCATAAAAATATGATTACAATGTGCTATTTAGCTGTGTTTTATATTGTACATTAAAATACAATCTATATAAGAAGTTATTTATTTAATTTTTATTGATATTTACTAAAATGCACAGGAAGTCTCTTCTCTTCTATTTGTTTGGAAAATACCCTCTGATTTTTGTTTGAGTCGTTTATATTTTATTCTAGCATATTTTTTTTACAAAAGTTACATTAACATTCACATTCTGAATGATCAAAGTTACTTCTTTGTAATTTTTATTCCTTCCTTTCTGTTGCCCAGTCGGCTGGGGCTGTAGAATACACCAACTGCTTCTCAACAGAGGGGTAAGACCCCCAACGAGTGTCCTGGATATGACACAAAACAATCTGATGGTGAGGTGCCAGCAATGGTGGACATCTTAGGAATGCAGAGTACCTCTTCATTGCCATCAACCCCTGTCCTTTCTGGCCCGGAGTGTTAGCACCTGATAAGGGCCCTATCTATGCGTTAAAAATAACTAAACCGTGCTTTCTTAACTTTACTGTTTTTTTTTGCATTTAAACTGTGTATTTATGCTAAACTGAATTGTTTAAAATAGAACGACTTTTGACATTTAGATTATGCACTTATGCTAAACTGAACAGTTCGAAATAGAACTGTTTTGATCTCTAAACTGTATACTTATACTAAATTGAATAATCAGATATAAAACTATTTTGACATTAACTCTGTGGATTGCCCAGTCAGCTGGTGCAGTAGAATATACCGAATTCACTTCTGCAGAGGGGTAAGTGTCCTTATTATGATTTCAAACAAACTGATGGTAAGGTGCCAGTGATGCTGTAGATTTGGGGAATGCAGAGCACCCCTCCATTGCCATTGTTCCCAGTTCTACACTGCCCTGAAATGGTAGCACCTGATAGGAACCTACCTATGGATTACATAGAACTAACTGCATACGTATGTTAAGCTGAATTATTTGAATTAGAACAGTATGACTAAACTGAATAGCTTGAAATAGAAATGGTTTTGACAAATAAACTGTACTTAGATTTAAACTGCGTGCTTATTCAAAACTGAATTGTTTGAAATGGAACTGGTTTTGACATTGAAACTACTTACACAAAACTGAATTCGTAAATATAGAACTATTTTAACATTTAAATGTGTTACCTTAAAAAAGAAATGTTTTTGACAATCAAACTGTGCTTACATTTAAACTGCATGCTAAAACTAAACTGCATTTTTAAAAAATGGATCTGTTTCTGACCTTGGAACTGTAATTACAATAAACTGAATTGTTATTTACAGTACTATTTTGACATTTAACTGTGTGTAGACAAAATATGAACTCGTACTAAACTGAATTAACTGAATTAGAACTGTTTGAATAAAATGAATAGCTTGAAATCGAAACGTTTTTGACAATTAAACTATGTATTCGTGCTTAACTGAATTGTTTTTAATAGGACTGATTATTTGCATAAAAATGGATTCAGTATTAAATAACCTTCAAACGATGATATGCCATAAAACCCAACTAACCATCCTGATTTTTTACGTTATATACCCATTTTCTTGAACATAAAAAAGAAGCAATGCGTTTTTTCTTGCTTGATTATAGTTTTAGTTCATGATATTTGACTTCCTGTTGCCATGATGAGACATTAGAAGCTCACAAACTTGGATTATGATACTTCGCAACATCCACAGAAGTCTTTCGTCTGATCTCTTACTCAGTGGCTACAATTTTTCTAGCCTCTAATCCCTTTTTATGTCAAAAACATTTTGTTCCAAAGGAGGGTGAACTACATTTAAAGATATATTGGTATTAAAATCTTTAGAATTTTATATTACTGGTTTGAATAACTTTTTTAATCGATGAGAAAAATGTACATACGTTTAGAAATCATATTTTGACTTATTCAAATTCATTAATTTAGGAATAACATTTCATTGTAAAATCGGTCATAATTTTCAAAACAACCAAATATATTGTTTATCGTGCTTTATTTTCTAAGCTTTAATGCATTTTTTACATTATTTTTCTCTTGACTACAAACATTTTCTTGTCGAAATTGATTGATTCTAATCAAATAAATTATTTTCTCCGTAATGGAATCTTACAGTTACTACTCTGTCATTACCCGCATTAAAAAAGTACCACATCTAATAATAAGTAAATACTGTTAGGAACATATCTTTTTATAGACATTTGCTTTCTAGTGCTATTTCATCAAATAATTTTTCCTGAATTTCAAGTCAAGAAGAAGATTATTATAACCGAAACGTTCAACGTCGACTTCCATCACACATTCATCAAATTTGGATAATTGTGTCTTTTCTACTTTTCTTCACAACTAATAATGTAAAATCTTATACGACAGAAAAACAATATTTATTTGTTTATTTATTTTTTTTATTCGAGTAGATTTCATGATTTTTAATGAAGATATGCTTTCTTTGAAATTAAGGTTGAATAATTAAAACCAAATCTACATAAAATAACCAAACAGTAAACATTAAAAAAAAAATCTCTGATATGTTTACATAAGTTGATTTGAGTACATGTGTTTTCTTTCGTTATTTTGTTAAGATTTATTACCAGTAAGGATGTTGAATTATTTTCTTCATATTAGCAATAAACATCTCTGTGAGATTAATATTAAGTAATATGATATTGCATTCTATGTAAAATAAATATCCTAATTACTATAAAGTGTCTAATCTGTATCACTCGTTTAATTGTAAAATTGCCGGCTGGATGAATTCATCTTGGTATTGTCACTAAATTGCTGAAAACTAGATTTGAATAATCTTTATTGACTACGGAGCAGATAGCAACCATTAGTGAATTTACAAGTTTTATTCTCTGCATTGCCGTTTAATATGTCCAACCTTCCAACAAACGATTCACAATAAATTTCTCTTTAAGTAGAATATTTTTTGCATAATCTCCAAATGTAACTATGTGGGTCTCTGTATTCTAAAATCAAATGGCACATAAGAACTTCCTCTGTGACAGCCAACTTCCTTCCTTATTATTACATCACCATACATCATATTATTTTGACAGTTTGAAAGAAAACTGCCTCAACGCATGAACGCAGTTTGACAATATGTGATGATCCATTTTCTTTTCAATCAATTCTACGTTTATTTCATTCCTTAATTGCTATTTAGCTGATATTTTATTGTATAGAAAACAAAAGATATTATTCAACAATGCAAAACCGTTGTAGATGCTACAACTGCTTTTAAAATTATCCCTTGCAACAATTCTAGTCTTTTCTCGATGTTTATTTCTTAAATTTATTATTTTTCATGATTGATATTTTCAATATTTCACCTTCATTTTCGTTAATTTCATATCAGCTTTCACCTGCTTCTTCCTCTCTTTCAGTTGATTTTTTTTATTGTATCTTTAAACTGAATGTATCAGTTGAATTATACGTTTAACACTGATTTGCTTGTAAATAACTGGTAGTACTATTTAACTAATTGATGTAAATATGATTTGAATTTAATAAAATATTTGTCTGGATATATTCTCACAAAAAAATGACATTTTACACGATGTCCCTTTATAAAGATAAACTTATATTTTATAAACTGTTGATTATGCTGGGTGTTATAGTTAAAGGTACGTATGGTAGAGTGTTCGCCAATGGCCCGGGAGACCTGGGTTCATTCCCAGTTCGATTCATACCAAAGTACTTGATGCGTCCTTGTTTAACACTCAGCATTATACGGTACGGATCAAGGGTAAAGTGGAGAAATCCAGGGAAAGGAGTAGCGCCCTCCCCTACACCTTGGTGTTGTAGCTATAGAAAAGGGAGCCTTTGGGTCAACCTCGACTATGGTCGCCAACTTTACTTTTACTTATGTAGTAGTACCGAAAAAGTAGGTAATGACTCTTTAAAATAATTACTTTAATAAATAATCCATAAGTTCTGGCTTGATAGCGTTATTTTAATATTCTCTGTTTTTCTGGATCACTAATTTGATCTCCATGCACAACTACTACTACGACGACTAATTTCTTCTCCTTCTTCTTCTTCTTCTTCTTCTTCTTGTTATTATTATTATTATTATTAGAATTTTTCACATCTGCGTGAGCTGATGGGTTTTCACAGGATTTTGAGTGACAGCAAGTCTCCTCAAGTCTCCAGGACTCGTCTCAGGATTCTGGCTGTTCTCATCAATGCTGTCCTTTGGACAGCCTTTACCCGTCCGTCAACTTCCAAGTCCTCCAGGCCTTCTAATAATCCTTAAGTTATTGTGCCTAATGCACCGATCACAATTGGCACAATCGTTACTGTTATAGGATACACATTTTTTCTAGTTTTAAAATAAGCAATAAAAACATACTTAAGAACATTCTAGAAATTTAGGATCAAAACTGCATTAGCATTTAAATTACATTTTTATATTTTTCAACCAATCAGCTAAAAACAGGGAATAGAACATTCTAGAAAATTAGGATCGGAAGTGAACCTACAGAAAATATTTAGGCTCGAAAACAAAATAGTAAAATACAAATCTGATTGGTCAATAAATGTCTACGCGCAAAAATTTTAGGACGATTCTTTGATCCACCTGTAGGATATAAATAACACTGAGTTAGGAAGCCATAGACACAAGACACAAGCTTACACACAAACGAAGACACAGACGAACTCAAGCCACTAAGCCAGTAGCTGATACTATGTCCAACAAATTCCTTTCCTTCCTCAACTAAAGTTCATGACCTCTTTTCAAATGGCCGATAATGACATTCAAAAGAAAAACCCGACAAACTTTCTTTCATCAACGCGACACGCTGTCGCCATAATCATAAAACACGCTATAAACTTAATGTAAGAACGACTTATTTACGGACTTCGTTAACATGACCATACACACATCTTTAAACAAATGTATTTTCCTTTTGTCAAACTTTATTTTCCAAAAGGCCATTTACACATCATATATTTTGTTTGTTTTCATATTTTGTTATATGCATATTAAATTGTTTGTTGTTTAATGTTCGTTGCGTTCTATTCCATTTCTTTCACGCGATTGTAAAGTTTTGTGTTGTATTTGTGGTGGGAATAATTTAGAGGGCAGTCTACTGAAGTAACCAAATTACATACTCCCCCCACAAATTGGTGACCTTCCGACGGGTGATAGCACGCAACCACACATAAAAACACAAAAACAAAAACAGCTCTCATTTTAAAAAACAGCACAAAAAATTATTACAACGCGTAAAAATGGAAAACAGCGACATTGAACCCACAACAGCTACAATATCAGCCAGCATTCCCAGCTACAACCCAACTAACATAACAGTATGGTTTTCGCAGCTAAATGCACTTTTTAGCGCTAAAAAAATTACATCGCAAACCTCAAAGTATGCATACGTCGTGGAAAAACTTCCCACCGACGTGGCGGCAGAAGTGGTCGATTTGCTAGACCATATGCCTGAAGACAAACCATATGATGCGCTAAAGAACGCCATTATTAAACGTATGGGTACATCTGATGGAAAAAAGTTACATGATCTATTTTACAATTTGACCCTTGGACATATGACACCCTCACATCTCTTGAGGAAAATAAAATCTCCGTTAGGAAGCAACACCATGTCCGAGACAGTTTTAAAAAAACTATGGACGGACAAACTCCACACTCATACAACACAGATACTTGCATCACTCCCTGAAGATTTAGACTTGGAGAGAGTATCGGAAATAGCTGATAGAATACACGAAAATAACCAAAACCAGAACGTTTACGCCACATCATACAACTCAACAAATGACGCAACACCAAGGAATACACCAACGCCAACAAACACAGCATCACAAACAACCACGCCAGACATGTTAACTGAGCTGCTACAGGGCATGGAAAATTTATCCCTGCAAGTCCAAAATTTGGTGAAGCTCAAAGCATCCAAACATTCCTGTCCTGACAGAACCTCCTCACAGAACAGAAGACGAACAGAAGACGAAATACGTCCCAGAAGGCGACGCACCTTTGATACCTGTTGGTATCATTTCAAATTTGGATGTGAGGCAAGGAAGTGCATAAAACCATGCAACTTCCATTCGACCACACCTACATCAACACAGAATCAGAGAAATGGTTACACCGGCAGCAAGTAAAGACAACATTAGCTGCTGGTTTAAAACAAGGAAGTCGTCTATTTTACATTCGGGACAAAAATACCGGATATTTATTTTTAGTCGACACCGGCGCTCAAATAAGCGTTATTCCACCGGATCCCAAGAAAAAATACCAACTATCTTCATTCACACTGCAAGCGGCAAATGGATCAAGAATTGAAACCTACGGAGAGATAGCACTAACGCTCAATTTGGGTTTACGTCGATCTTTTCCGTGGATTTTCACCATAGCCCAAGTCAAAACACCTATTCTTGGAGCTGATTTTTTGTCCCATTTTAACGTTTCTGTGAAAATGCTACGCGATCTCTCGTCGATTGCAACACCGAACTGACGGCTAAGGGAATCACCTCAATCTACCGGTCAACTGGAATTTGTGCGGCAATACCAGATGCGAATGGATTACAAGAGTTGATCACAAAATTTTCAACTCTCACTACACCCTTTAAACATTCTGATGAAGTTCGTCATACAGCTAAACATTATATCACAACCTCTGGACCACCCATACATGCATCACCATGCAGACGACATCCAGAGAAATATAAAGCAGCAAAAGACGAATTTCAGCACATGTTACAATTAGGAATCATACGCCCTTCTAGTAGTCCATACTCCTCACCCCTACATATGGTTCAAAAGCCAGAAACAGGCGCATGGTGACCTTGTGGGGATTTCAGGAACCTCAACGCAAAAACAGTTCCTGATAGGTATCCAATCCCACATCTACACGATTTCGCCATGGGCTTGCAAGGAACCAAAATCTTCACAAAACTGGATTTGGTTAAGGCTTACTACCAAATTCCAGTAGCAGAGGAAGATATAAAAAAAACAACTATTACAACTCCTTTTGGACTTTTCGAATTCACCAGAATGCCATTTGGATTACGTAATGCCGCCCAAACTTTCCAGAGACTCATTGACGAGGTATTGAGAGGGTTATCGTTTGCCTTTGCCTATATCGACGATGTCTTAATTGCTAGCTGTGACACCAAAGAACATCAAGACCACTTGTTACAAGTTTTCGAGAGACTAACACATTTCGGCTTGAAAATCAACTTGAGCAAATGTGAGTTTGCTGTCTCGAAATTAAACTTCTTAGGCCATACGATAGATGAACAGGGAATCACACCTGTCCTAGAAAAAGTGACAGCTATACAAAATTTCCCACAACCAACATCACTGCGACAACTTCGGAGATTCCTCGGTTTAGTAAATTACTACCGTAGATTTATTCCAGGTTGTTCCAGAATATTAACCCCACTCACAAACATGTTGCAACAACAACAAAAATAAAAACGCAAAAATTCAAATTGAAAGAGAAGCTTTAACTGCTTTTCACAATACTAAAAAAGCATTAGCAGATTTTACCAAGCTCTCCTACATCTCTAATGAGAACACAAGTACACTTTCTCTAACAACAGACGCTTCAGGAGACTCAATTGGAGCAGTCTTACAACAAAAACAAAATGGCTTGGAAAAACCAATATCCTTTTTCTCAGTGAAATTGAACACCGCACAGCGAAAATACAGCACCTTCTCAAGGGAGTTACTGGCAATTTACTTGTCAATAAGGCACTTTCGTCACTTACTCGAAGGACGAGATTTCACCGTTTTCACTGATCACAAACCACTCACTTACGCCTTACAGGTAAATACCGAGAAATATACGCCCAGAGATACTCGACAACTGGACTATATCTCGCAATTTACCTCGGATATCCAATACATAAAAGGCTCAGACAATATTGTGGCAGACACACTCTCACGCTCCACAATACTGTCTATTGATTAAGTAGATCTCACCTTCGAGCTCATTGCAGATGAGCAACGAAAAGATGCCGCATTAGACAAACTAAAGGACACTTCCCTACAGCTGAAGGAATATCCTGTCCCATTTGGAACAAAAACAATACTTTGCGATGTTAAAACAGGTCACTCACGACCTTATATACCACCATCACTTAGAAAAAGGTTATTTACACATTTCCACAACCTTTCACATCCTGGACGCCGAGCAACCAAAAAATTAATTAGCAACCGTTTTGTTTGGACCAATATGCAAATTGACATAAAAAACTGCACTCAAACCTGCTTGAGTTGTCAGAAGAGCAAAACAAACAGACATACAAAGTCTCCTCCAGGACAATTAAAGAAACCAGATGGTAGGTTCACAAACCTACACATCGATATTGTCGGACCATTGCCAATAGCAAATGATTGTCAATATATACTCACCATCATTGACTGATTTACAAGATGGCCTGTTGCCGTCCCACTTAGAGATATATCAGCAGAGACTATCTCTAAAACCATATTACGAGAATGGATCTCAGTCTCTGGTTGTCCTCCAGTAATAACAACAGACAGAGGCTCCCAATTTCAATCAACGCTTTTCGATGAGTTTACAAAGTTATTGGGAGTCAAACAGATAAAAACAATAGCATATCACCCCTGCGCAAATAGATTAATTGAAAGATTTCATAGACAACTTAAAACAGCTTTAACAGCTAACAACAACTCCAAAACATGGTTTGATAATTTGCCTCTTGTTTTATTATCAATAAGGAATGTTATCAAAGATGATCTGGGATGTATAGCTTCCGAAATGGTTTTTGGAACATCCTTAACATTGCCAGGTCAATTTTGTGAAAAAAAACATTTCCTTACAACCTACTACAACATTTGTCAAAAATTTTAAACAGAAAATGAACGATTTAGTTTACACACCCACAAAAACACAAACAAAAGAACTTTACACACCAAAAGACCTTCACGACTGCAAATACGTTTTTATTCGAAATGATGCAGTCAAAAAACCCTTATGTCCTACTTACTCCGGACCTTTCCAGGTAGTTGAACGACACCCCAAATATTTTAACCTTGCCATAAAAGGCAAATTTGATACTGTCTCCATAGACAGACTAAAACCGGCGTACTTGGACTTACCAATAACGGAAAGTACGACCGAACAACCTACACCTACAAAAACCCCATTATCAAAACCAGCCTCCACACCGACAAATACACCTGCAAACATCACCACAAAATCTGGAAGAAAGGTACATTGGCTGAAACATTTTAAGACTTATATTACATATTAATAAATACTTTCAATATTTATCAATCTGCGGGGGGGTATATAGGATACACATTTTTTCTAGTTTTAAAATAAGCAATAAAAACATACTTAAGAACATTCTAGAAATTTAAGATCAAAACCGCATTAGCATTTAAATTACATTTTTATATTTTTCAACCAGTCAGCTAAAAACATGGAATAGAACATTCTAGAAAATTAGGATCGGAAGTGAACCTACAGAAAATATTTAGGCTCGAAAATAAAATAGTAAAATACAAATCTGATTGGTCAATAAATGTCTACGCGCAAAAATTTTAGGACGATTCTTTGATCCACCTGTAGGATATAAATAACACAGAGTTAGGAAGCCATAGACACAAGACACAAGCTTACACACAAACGAAGACACAGACGAACTCAAGCCACTAAGCCAGTAGCTGATACTATGTCCAACAAATTCCTTTCCTTCCTCAACTAAAGTTCATGACCTCTTTTCAAATGGCCGATAATGACATTCAAAAGAAAAACCCGACAAACTTTCTTTCATCAACGCGACACGCTGTCGCCATAATCATAAAACACGCTATAAACTTAATGTAGGTAAGAACGACTTATTTACGGACTTCGTTAACATGACCATACATACATCTTTAAACAAATGTATTTTCCTTTTGTCAAACTTTATTTTCCAAAAGGCCATTTACACATCATAAATCTTGTTTGTTTTCATATTCTGTTATATGCATATTAAATTGTTTGTTGTTTAATGTTCGTTGCGTTCTATTCCATTTCTTTCACGCGATTGTAAAGTTTTGTGTTGTATTTGTGGTGGGAATAATTTAGAGAGCAGTCTACTGAAGTAACCAAATTACATACTCCCCACACACTGTCATGTTACACAGCTTTTTCAATTCTCTAGCAAGGTCGAGGTAGTTATCCTTCTTTTCACTTTCCTTCAGATTTATTTTGTAGTCAGCCGGGACAGCAAAATCGACTATTTTACAATTTTTTTAAAAATGATAATTATAAGGTCTGGTCTTCTGGCCAAGATTAGGTGATCCGTGTGAATGCCAAAGTCCCATAGGAGTTTATGTGTGTCATTTTCTAGGACAGGTGCTGGGTTTTGTATATACCATTTGTTCGTATGTTCAAATTTAAATTTCTTGCACATTTCCTTGTGAATCACCTTGCCAGCCCAGTCGTGTCTAGACTTATACTCCTATTGTGCTAATTTGCTGCATTCGCTTATTATGTGATTGATCGTTTCGACTCTGTCACATTGATCGTTTCGTCTCTGTTGCTATTTTGTTGAGTCTCATCTATTCTCGCTTTGATATCATTGGTTCTTCTTCTTCTTCTTCTTCTTCTTCTTCTTCTTCTTCTTCTTCTTCTTCTTCTTCTTCTTCTTCGTCACCAGCGTTAGTTGTAGATTTTCCTTTGGAGTCTTAATGACATCAAGTTTCCTCAAGTCTCCAGGACTCTTCTCGGTATTCTAGCAGATCTCAGCAATGCTGTATTTTGAACGATCTTTACTCGTCCTCTAATTTTCAAGTCTTTCAGTCCTCGTACCAAAAGTTTTTTGGTGATCGTACCGAGTGCACTAATTACAATTGGCATCATATTCACTTTCATGTTCCATAATTTTTTTCAGTTTTCTTACAAGTTATAGGGTTTTCTCTCTCTTTTCGCTTTCTTTCAGTTTTACCCTATTGTCAGCCGGAACGCTAAAGTTCTCAATTTAGCAGGTTCTTTTTTTTTTTTTTTTGTTGACAATCATTCGGTCTGGTTGTGTGGCAGAGATTAGATGATCCGTTTGTACCTAAAAATCACAAGAATGTTGTTTCTTATTTTCCAGGACAGATTTTGCGTTGTGCATAAACCATTTGTTCGAATGTTCAAATTTAATCTTTTTGCATAATTCACCTTACCCACCCAATTGTGCCTTGTCTTATACTCTTTTACACTAATTTACTGCATTTGTTTATTATTCGACTGATCATTTCATCTTCATATAGTCTACGTCAGCTATTTCCTAGCGTCTTGTCCTCCTTTCTTTAACATAGTCCTTATGGCGTTGTTTTGTGCTGCTGGCAGAAGACAATCATTTTTTTTTTCAAATGGTTTCTCTTTCTTAGTCCAGTCCTGGTTTTCTCATATGAGATTTCGCTTGTTTGTCGCTTGAAATTTTACAGTTGTTTTAATTCTATTTTTCTGGATTTTTGGTTCTCTTTATGCTTGTGTTTTCTGTATCGTTACTGGTCACAGTAATTCTTATTATTATTTACACCTTGAGAGTTTCCCACATTAGTTTTCCCTGATGGTTTCTTACTGGAGTTTGAGAAACAGCAAGTCTCCTCAAGTCTCCAGGACTATTCTACGTATCCTGGCCGTTCTCAGCAATGTTGTCATTTGGATGGTTTCTACCCGTTCGTCAACTGCCAAGTCCTCCAGGCCTTTTAATAATGTTTAGTTATTTTGCCAAAAGCACCAATCACAATTGGTACAATCGTCCCTTTCATGTTCCACAGCTTTTTCAATTCTCTAGCAAGTTCGCTGTACTTATCCTTCTTTTAACTTTTTTTTTTGTTGATTATTAAAAGGTTTTGTCTTCTGGCCGAGATTAGGTGATCTGTGTGTATGTCAAATCCCATAGGAGTTTACGTGTGTCATTTTCAAGGACAGTTGCTGGGTTGTGCATATACAATTTGTTCGTATGATCAAATTTAAATTTCTTGCACACTTCCCTGTGATCACCTTGCCCACCCAGTCGTGTCTAGTCCTGTACTCTTTCTCAGATAATTTGCCACATTCGCTTATGTGATTGATGGTTTAATCTCTGTCACTGCATAGCCAACATTTGCTATTTTGTTGAGTCTTATCTATTCTCGCTTTGATATGATTGGTTCTTATAGCGCTGTTTTGTGCTGCCATTAGGAGAGATTCTGTTTCTCTCTTAAAGTTTCCTTTTCTTTTCCAGGTCCATTTTTTTTTTATGTGAGATGTTGTTTATTAGTTGTTTAAAACGCCCAAAGAGTTGTTTTTCTTCCCATTTATGTTTCCTGGTTATTGTCATTCTGTTATCTATCGTGTTGTCAGTGTTGTTTCTGATGGCTGTAATTAGTCCTCGTTCGTGTTTTTCTATGTAGTCTTCGAGTCGTTGTATCGATGCGTGAACACTGTCTTCGATGCTCGCAAATCCTCTCCCATCTCTTTTCTTGATAAATATAGTCTGTAAACGTCGTCTCTGGGATAGTGTCTTGTGTATGGTCATTAGTTTTCTAGTGCTTAGGTCCATTTGTTTAAGTTAATCTTTGGTCCACTTGAGAAAGGGTCCCGAGTATCTAACGATGGCTACAGCCCAATTATTTATTGCGTTGATAAAGTTTCTGCTAGAAAGTTTTATCTCGAGTAGTTTCCTAGTTCTCCTGGGATATTATTTTTGGATTTTATCTTTCATTTTCATTTTTTTAATGGTGTCAGCCTCCAAGATTCCCAAGTATTTGTAGGCGTCGTTTTCTCCGAGCGTTCTAATCTTGTCTGAATTTTGTACTGCTATTCTGTCAGTCGTATGTCGTTTGCCGCTTTTAATTACAAGCATGGCACATTTTTCTATGCCAAATTCCATTTAAATCTCTTGACTCTATATTCTAACTGTGTGGATTAGTTCTTTTTCTTTTTTTTGAAAATGTCATCCATGTAAATTAGATGGTTGATCTTTTCTTGCGATCTACTAAGTTTGTATCTGGCTGTGCATTTTCTGAGTATGTGGTTAAGGGACATCATAGCAATTACGAATAATAAGGGTGATAGTTCATCTCCTTGGAAAATACCTCTTTGGATCTTTATTTCAGCCAAGCTTTTTCCTCCTGCAAGCAGTTCAACTCTCCAGGTCTTCATGGTTTTCTCGGTGAAGTTTATGAGCTCATGTCATATTTTGTACATATTATTATTATTATTATTATTATTATTATTATTATTATTATTCCTTTGAGAGTTTTTCACATTAGCGTTAGCTGAAGGTTTTTCTTTGAAGGTTGAGTGACAACAAGCCGCCTTAAGTCTACAAGAATCTTCTCAGTATCCTGACCAATCTGATTATTTTGTAGTCTGGATGGTCTCCACGTATCGTATTATTTCCTAATCTTCCCATCTCTTTACTTATATCTTCGGGGATTATTTCGAGGGTTGCAATTAAAATTGTTATCAACCTCATATTCATGTTCCTTAGTTTTTTCCTGCTCTCTTGGAAGTTCTAGCTTTTCATCTCTTTTTTCGCTTTCTTTTAATTTTAGTATACGGTCCGCCGAGAACGAAAAGTCAACTATTCCCCAGATTATCTTTACTAGCTTACTATCTCGAGGCCTGGTCGCTTAGATGATCTGTATGTATCTAAAAACCCAAAAGAAGTTTGTATGTATCCCTACTCAAGGCGGATTCAGTATTTTTACTAATACTATTTGTTCGTATAGTGGAATTTCGATTCCTTGAACAATTCCCAATGGATTACCCTTCTTCACTCAGTCATTTTAATTTGTAAACTATTTTTGCGCTAATTTGCTGTATTCGCATATTATATAATTAAACAATTGATATTTTCTAATCTTATCTATTTTTCTTTAGCATATTTGGTCCCTATGGCTTTATTTCCGGCTGGTATTTGAAGAAATTAATTTTGTCTCTAAAGGTCTCTTTCTTAGCTATATTTATGTCTATCGAGTGAGATTTTGCTCGTTTGACGCTTGAACTATCGATAGAGATGTTTTTATTCCTATTTTTGTCTTCTAGACAATGTGCATCTGTTGATCATTGTATTGAATGTGTTGCTGTTATAAGTATTTCTTTCCTCTTTTGTACGTAGTCTTCGAGTCGTCGTGCCAATGTATCGACGCTATCTTCAATGTGAGCGAGTGCTCTTTCTCCTTCTTTTTTTAACACCAATAGTTTGTCTATGTTATCTCTGGGTTGTAAGGCCAAATTCATCGTCAGGAGTTTTCTTCTTCTATTTTCTATTTGTTCTCTTATCCACTTTAAGAATGGCATCATGTATTTTACAAGAAAAACAACCAAGGTGTTTATCCCCTTGATGAGATTCCTGCTATATAGTTTGGTTTCGAGTAGTTTTCTCGTTCTCCTTTTATGTTTTCTTTCATCCCCGCTAGTTTGATGGTGTCCGGTTCCATTGATCTTAGGTACTTGTAAGGTTCCTTCTCTCAGAGCATTCTCTTTTTTTATTTATTTTCTAATGTTTTTCTTCCGTCATTTGTCATTTTCCCTTATTATTTATTTATGTTGCATCTTTTTCCATTTCAAGTTCCTTCATCCTATCCAGATAATCTCATTGCTTTTTCTCAGGTTCCCAGTTCTTTTATTTTTGGGTAACAGTTTGTTATCATTCATGTACATTAGGTTATTTTTCTTATGAGAATTATCTTTTTTACTCTTTTAAGATTTTTTTTCACACCAGCGTTATCTGAGGGTATTTCCAGGGGTCTGAGTGACAGCAAGTCTCCAAAGTCTCCATAACTTTTCTTAGATCTCAACAATGCAGTATTTTGGATGGTCTCTACTTGTCCTCTTATTTTCAAGTCCTCACGTCTCTTTAAAAAATGATTTTTTACAGTACTGAACACGCCAATTACAATTGATATCACCGTCACTCCCATGTTCACTAGATTTTTCAGTTTTCTAGTGAGGTCTTAGTAGTTATATCAATTTTTGCTTTCTTTCAGTTTTACGCTGTTGTCAGCCGAAAGGGCAGAGTATACTATTCGACAGGATATCCTTTTCTGATTTGCGATCACTCGGTCAAATCATCTATGAGAAAATTGCGAGTTATCCTTTAAGTGGCAGAGTACCCAGATCTAGAGGGGCCAAAGGTAGAGGGAGAAGACTGGATGGAAGGAACATGAGCACGTGACTTGGGCATGGAGAAAAGTAGAAGCGAATATGGTTTCCAGGGTACTCCACGCCCTTCTTATATAAACGTATTTAAACGTCTTACCGAATTGCTAATTCTTTCATACGACCCATATGGAGGTGTCGTTTAAATTTCCCATATTTTGCTTAAGTACATAGTGCCTTCAATAAGTTTCTAGACTTTTTTCGAATGAGCACTTTTATTGATAGTACACACATGAAACTCTAGTCCCCTTCGAAGTAATTTCCTCCGGCAGGAATGCACTTGTACCGTTACAACAACTTCTGGAAGGCCCCATGAAAGTCCTCTTGTGTGAGCGTGTCAATGACCTTTGTCACAGCCTTTTTTATTTCCTCAGTTGCCTCATAATTAATTTTGTGTACAGTTCCCACACTCACATCAAACTGTATACTGATTGTCTCTAGAGACACACGACGGTCCTTATCCATGAAACTCTTTATTTGGCCAATCAACTCTGGTGTTCTGACTTCCTTACACATCCCACATCTCTCATCATCCCTCACAGACCCCCTGCCTTCCTTGAATCTCTTATGCCACTCAAAAACTGATGCTCGATTCATGCAAGATGGTCCAAAGGCAGTCTGAAGCATTCCATACGTTTCTCTAGCATTTTTCCAGGTTCAAAAAGAATTTTATTGCATATCGTTCTTCTAAAGTGTCCTCACGTACAAATTGCATTTTTGAAATTCACCAACTGTGACAATCAGGCTTTAGTAATGAGTATTCCAGTTCCTGCTGTAGCAGTTTATTTAACCTGAAATCATAAAAATTAGTCAGTCATCTCATAAGATGTATAGCAATAACATACTGAATTTTCAAGAGTTTACGATAAATTTGAAATGTCAGTACAAAAAAAGTCTGGAAACATTTTTAACAACCCTCTTATATTCCTTTAGCGGTCACTAACCTTTAAGAGAACAAAGCTAAAATTATAATACACTTATGTGTGGTTGGTGAATGTCTTCTTCTGTTTATGTATATTTTCTGGTTTTCTTTTAGACTGATTTTAGAGGGTTGTGGACGTTAGGTATCGTAGGGCTCAAAATTGTCTTCTGGGTTTATTTTGTAGAATTGGTTGGTCTGTTAAAACCGTTCTTTGGTTGTGCTTAACAACGTCTCGCCTTGTGAAGACCCTAAGCACATATACTCCGTGGAAACCCTATTCGCTTATACCTCTCTCCGTGCCCCAGTCACCTGCTCAAGTCCCTTCCTTCCTGCCTTCTCCCTCTACAGTCGGCCTCTGTACTTCCGGGTACACAGCCGTCTAGAGGATAACTCGTAATTGTCTTATACATCTGGCCGATATTAGATGATCTCTGTGTATATGAGAATGGCGGAGAATTTTGTGTGTCTCATTTTCTAGGGTGGATCCTAGGTTGTGCATATACTATTTGTGCATACGGTTAAATTAAAACTACTTACCAAATTCCAGTTGATCTCCTTCCCCACCCATTTCTGTCTTGTCTTTTACACTTTGGCCAAAATTTGCTGCACTTTTTTTGGAAGACAGTCTACAGGTTTTCAATAAATATTAAACCTCCTTCATAATTTACGCCGTTAGTATTTTTCCAAATTATGTATAGGCAAGCTATGGGTCTGTAGTTTAATAGGGCGGTTCTTTTGGTGGTGTCTTTGGATCAGGGTGATCTTTTCTTTTGTCATTCACTCGAGTATGTCCTTTTGTTGTGTGCATCTATTCGTTCGAATAGCTTGTCATGGAGTGAAATGATTTTTTAAAACCAGTATCCATGTGTGCCATAATGGCCTGATGTTTTCAAAGTTGGTACTTTTTTAAGTGTTAGTCTGAGTGAATAGCAGTGTAATTTCGCCTTAGGTCCTTCTTCGAATCCTGTCTCTTTTCTCTTGATACTTATCTATTTAGGTTTTCCTTTATAGTCTCTTTGTTTTCATATTTTGCTCAAAAATTCTTTTGTTTCCTTGTCACCCATTTTTATGTATGTCTTCGTGCATTCTACCCCCACTAATATATGTTAGTATTCATTCAGGGAACACTGATTTTAATTCAGACTAATTTTGCTCTGTAATAGATTCGCTCATTTAATTCCGTGATGTGGTTCGTTAACTAAGTGTTAATAATTTATTTATTTGTTCAGTTTCTGTCATGGCCGTTTTCCAGTCTTAGTTATTTAGCGTTGGTAATAAAGTCATTTTCAGACATAATTATTTTTACAATCTCTATATTCATTTTGTCTGTTAGTGCTTATTCTTAGTGATTTGGGAATGAGGTGTTTCGATTGTTATTACTCTGCAGTTCATTTTGCTTACAGTATTCTTGTTTTTCAATATTTAGTGTATTGATTATTTTATTAGGATCTTGTTGCCTTGATTACCTATATATGAGTTGGTCTATTTCTGATGTTTTTAGGTCAGAAAACCAACCTTTATTTTTTACCATACTAATTTCATCAATAAGTCTTTGCCTGGTCTGAAATATAGAGCATTCTTCCGAGATTTCTATCAAACTTTTCCTCTGCCCTCTTTATGTAGAATTGCTCGAAAAATAACTGAAGATTTTTGTCTTTCTGTAGTCCATTTTCTGTGTTGGTGTCTCTGGTTCGTGTGGTTATCGAGATAATCGTACAATTTGGTATCATGGTGACATTTCAAATTCTTGCAAAATTCCCTGGGAATCATTTCCCCCAATCAGGTTTGTGTAGACTTAATTATGTTTTTTCGCTTATCAAATTTTAATTGCTTCGTCTCTATCATCATATAATCTACACTAGCTATTCTTTACGTATTATCTATTTTTATTTTTATATAATTGGTCCTTTTATCAATTCATGCTTTTCTTCTTCCTCTTGATCTTGTTCATGTAATTTGCGTTTTTTTTCCTTCTTTTTCTTCGTATTATTATTATTATTCTCCGTCTTTTCCGCATTCGTCTTCTTTCTTACTAATATGTACACGAAAGCACACACATATACACAATTCTTTTATTCGAGAGTTGTGCCTATGTACATTTTTGTTTCTTATAAACCTTTTGGACAAATGTTCGTTTTGCCTACGAACTGAGGAAAGTCTTCTTGACAGTTGGCCCTGCTGATCCACCCCGAGAAGAATGGAAAGAGGGAAAATCGAATAGATTCAAAGCTAGGCATAATTTTACTTACAGAATGTCAAGGGTTGAACGTGAAGTATTTGTGAATTTCAATTGGTGTGTGTTGAAATCCTTTCCAATGTCGGTCAGTACATGCCAAAACCATGTGTTTTAACAGTCCGAAAATGGATACACCCATTCATTCAATTGTCCTGAATTTCATTCAGAGATTTGCAAACATCAACTTCCTGTACCGTACATATTGATTCAATATATGTTATCGGTTATATACCATTCTCAGCTATTTCTTCTCAATGGCTGAACTGTTGTTGCCATAATTGTTGTTTTGCATTTGATTATCGCCCAGATATACCAATCACAAAAAGCTTTGTAAGAGTTAGAAAGATATTTTCATTGTCTTACAATGAAAGAAGAATATTACAAAAGTTGAATATAAAATATGTGCATCATATTTACAATTATTAAATGGTCATCGTATACTTAAACAAAGATTGATTTTCCAGTGACGTCATCAGTAGCAATAATAATCAAAATGAAATAATTTACAAACTTTTCGTATGGGGCTCTTGAACAGTAACTTTTAATTTTTTGGAATGAACATAACGACCAATGTTTAAATACTGAACGAGGCTCTTTGTATGTCACATGGGGCTAATCATCATCATCATTATCATGTCTTGCTGTCAGCACGGATATCCCTGACCCTCTCTCGCCACTTTTCCCTATCGTTCATCGTCTCTGGCAGGTCTTCAGGGCTACATCCCATATCCCAACAGAGCTGCTATATGTATGTTCTAGTTAGTCGTCCTGCTCTTTCTCGGCCATATGTGGGGGTCAATAGGGGTACATCACTTATGCGCTCGTCTCTGCTTCTCCAGCAGTGTCCCGCGTTTCTGGTTCGTATAACTTGGATAGTTTTCGTGATGGGGTGCAGGTGATCTTATAGTTGGTGCTTTGTGGGGTGTTGCCGCCAGGACTAATTCAATATTGCAACATTCTTGTGTAATTGCCGTCTAGCATCTTCTTGAGCCGTTTTTTTAGCGTCCAAGTGGTGCATCCATACTCCAGTATCGACACGACCGCTGCCTGGAAGACACTTCGGTTCAGTTTATCGGTCAAGTCTGATTTCCATATGATCGATTGCTTATCGATAGCTCTCCATGCCTTCGTTAGCCGCGTGTCGAAGTCTTTTTCGGTTGATGAGACACTGCTTCCTAGGTAGGTGAATTTGTCTACCAGTTTCAGAGAGGGTCTGTCTAGTCTAGAGATGCCGCCTACTTGATTATAGCACATATATTCCGTTTTGTGGGCATTGACATGGAGGCGGCTCGTTTCAAACTATGCAGTAGAGTTTCGGCTTCATTGGATGTATTTGCCAGTATCATCGGCGTCGTCGGCGTCAGTAATAGTTTTTGCAGGGTACCTTATGCTTCTTTTCTTTGTCAACTCAAAGCCGTTTTCTCTGATTTTATCGATCGATGTTCTAAGCACGTAGTCTAGGCACATGATAAAGAGGTATGGGGGTAGCGTGTCCTCTTGTAGTACTCCTGCTACAATGTCGAAGTATTCTGTGTCCCCATCCGGAGAACGTACTTTTAATTTTGTGGGTTTTTTTTTTTTTTTTTTGTAGAGAATCGTTATTGCTGCAACGGTTTGTTTTGGCAGGCCGTATGCTAGTAGGATTTAGTCTATCATCCCTTTATGAATGGAATCGAAGGCCTTGGTGAAGTAGACAAATGGTATTGTCACCTGTAGGTTTTTTGCCTGCACGCCTTCAAGGATTCTACAGATGGGCAACATTTGTGACGTCGTGGATCTATTTCTTCGGAAGCCATTTTGGTTTTTCCTAAGGATGTTGTCGATTTTGGGTTTTATGCGGTTTCGTGGTAGAGCATAGTAAATTTTGGCTGCTATGGATGTAAGAGTTATACCTCGGTAGTTCTTGGCTAATCCGAGGTCACCCTTTTTAGGGAAGGGGAAGATGTATCCCTTCATCCATGTGTCTATCGGATTTTGATTATAGACTGCGTTGTAGTGTCGGAGCAGTATGTCGTCGAATTGTTTGGTCTTCCATACTTCAGGGGGAATCTTGCTTTCTTATTTTTAATTTTTTTTTTAAGAACAGAATCGAGTTCTTCTTGCGTGAACAATCCTGGGGCTAAAACTCTTTGGAAAGGTATGAATCCAATTATTTTCCCTTCAGACTGGGCTCTTTAAGTTTGATATGGCAACCCATTTTGTTGAAGGAAAACATTGAATTTAAACTTGATAGCCTCCGCTTGAAAATTTCATTATTGTCAGGTCTTGTGCCTTGGAAATTGGATAAGGTCAATGCATATTCTATGAATATTTCTCGAATTAAATTTGGAAATTAGTAATCTAAACTAATTTTGATTAAACAAAGAAAATATTTGGGAATTCTAAATCCCGTCAATATAATATACACACACACACGCAAACACTCACACACAACCACACTTACAAAAACACTCTCTCTCACACACACAAGTATATATATATATATATATATATATATATATATATATATATATATATATATATATATATATTACTTATTGAATAACGTTGATATCACAGATAATTTTCAAAATTCTTGGTGTGGTCTAGAGTTAACAACAAAAATTATAACTGTTGGTGGTTGTATAGAATGATGTCTGCTTTATCGAAATATGACAAAATAAGAATGGATACAAGTATGTTCTAAGAAATGTGAATCTGATAACTGAAAACTGGATCACTGTCGATATTTTAGCAAGTTGATATTCACACTGCTACTGGATGAATCAAGTTCAAATTCAGTAATTCATTTAAATATTTGTGACCAGAGTATCCTTGAAAATTAATAATTGGCTATCAAATAAGTTTTTTGAAAAGAGAAAACAATTTAAGATACTGCAGGAATAGAAGATTAATTCTTAACAGTTTGTAAGAGAGTGCCCTCTTAACTCGGGCCAAATAGTGCTACATTGATTTTTCTAAATATTAACAAGGAAAATGATCGAGCGACGTATTGACAATACCATTTTTCTTTAAAATATTTAAATTTCAGTAGAATAATAAAACTCGCTATGATTTGTAAGTTTAGTTTCATTCGTTTTTAATCAATTTATTAATATCTCTGGTATTAATTGTTAATCCAAATAATTTCAAATGAAATTTAAAAGTAAATATGTGGTACTATAGCTTCACGACACCTAGTTTGCCGCTGGTTTCGTGATTACCACATGTGTCGACTGGTCTTTCTCTGTTTCTTTCCACGCCCACGTTGCTTTCAGATCCGAGGAAAGAGAAGATGGTTGAGGTCCAGTCGATGAAGGTTGGAATTCGTGTTGGAGAGATGAAAAAGTTGCCAAGCAAATTTTAAAAAATGACGAAAATAAGGCGTTTGTTATAAACAGTAACAAACGTTTATTTACACAGTTGTTTAGATAATTTTTAGTCAAACACCACAAACTGGGAGTGAAAGTAGTTGACTGGCGGAGTTTTAACTGCAATTAGGCAGTGCAATGGCAACGGATTTGGTTCTTTTAGCGGCGAATTCCTGAACCAACCCAATTTTTCGCTTTGGGTGTCCTCCATTTATGGGCCCGAATCCCGAATAATTAGTTTCTGATTGGTCAGCCAATGGGGACTGCCGACCAATGGCTATCATCGTAACAATCCCCCCGGTTTGCCCCTGATTGGTTTAGACAATCGGCCAATCAGCCACAGTCATTGGGAGGGGCCACAAGGAGCAGTCCCGTGGTTAGCTGACCAATGATTTAGTGATTCAAGGCCTTGTGCCAAACTTGGTGACACCAACCCAAATTGTCCGCTATTTTAAAAATACATCTTTTTGTTTAAAGTTTGAAATCCGATGGCTGTCTTGACAGCTTTTTGCAGTTGTGCGGATGTTTATTTTTTGGTGACAGATTTATAGGTCAACAAGCCCTGATCGGATCTCAAACTTTTTCGTACTTAATCACTTGATATTTATTTTATACACGGTTCTCAAAAAATACTTGGACACCCAAAATGAATTTATTTTTAATAAAATACTTATTATCATGATTTAATAAAATTAATTAATTTCCTTTAATTAATTTCGCCAGCCAACTCCTTGACACTTAAATGAAAGTGTCATACTCCCCCATCTTACCAGACATTTAACCAAGGGTTAAATGTCGGTAAGAAATTTTAACGGTAACATACACATACATATATAAAAGGATTGGTTTGAGTTCGATTTGTTGTTCTGGTCTCCTCTCTTGATCAGTGACAACTATTCCTGAGCGCTCAACATTCTTGTGCAGCTTAGTTCGTCTATCTTTCTTAAGCTTACTGAAACAATGGCGTATAATCAGGCTTAATGTTTAGGAAACTGATAAAATTATTAAGTTGATGGTTATTATTAAAATTATCCAGTTACCTTTTAACACCGAACTCTTTTCAATCTCTCTCTCTCCATATATATATATATATATATATGTTGTTTTATACACCTTCATTCATGCTTACAATCGTTCTCCGAATCAACAGTATTTTCACGGATGATTCTCAATTTACCTACACTAGAGCCCCGTGGAGATAATTGTAGCTTCTTTGCATTGCAGTCACTATCAGAGTCCATTGCAGATTTTTCATGAATGATTTTTAATTTAGGCTGAAGCCCATCAACAGCTATAGAGTTTGTTTTTGTTTTTTGTTTTTTTTTTTTTGTTTTTTTTACAGTTGGCACTTAAAATTTTTTTTTTCTTCTTTGCTGTATTTGGTACATGAAGGGAATAATCAACAATACGATTACGAAACAATCGCATACGAATAGGACTATTCTTGCAATCAGAATCACTACTAATTACTTTTTTTATCTTTGTTGGAGGTGTAAAGCCCCCCATACTTTCACTATCAGATTCTAATAGTTTTTTTGAGGCAAGACGGCGTCGAGTAGGGGTAGAGTCAGAGATTTCTTCTAATGGGATAAGGTTGTCCTCTTTATCAGGCAAGTTTTCACAGACAGGAGATGAACGAGGAGCCGATGCTCGATCATCATCTGTTAAATCCCTCTTACTGAGCAAACTACCATCATTACTGTCCTCGAGCACAGACTGCAGCACCTCAAAAGCAGACAGCCTTTTAGTAACTGCCTTTTGTTTTTTCTCTGTTGGTTGATCAGCAAAGGAAGTTGTCTTACCCTGTGATTCTTCATGAATAGATTTTTCATTTGTCAACTTTTGGAAACTATTTGTTAAGGGATGTTTAGGAATTGTAGCACTGGCAAAGGGACTGGGAAACTTATAAGGACTAGTCTTCTTAACTTTGTCCTGGAAGTCATTTATTAAAATTTGTCTTGACAGTATCCTTTTTGATGGCCGCAGAGAAAGCAATGACCATTGCTTATCTTTAACATCTTCCATCGTAGACTTCTTTGCATTCTTGGACAGTTCCAATTTTTTCTCTACAGCCTCAACATCTTCCTTCTCTTCCAATTCTATGACCTCAGTGGTACAAGCATCAAGTGAAGTTTCATTCTCCACTTTTGGACAAGAACCCGTTCGAGATAATAGAGTTTGGGGTTGTGTCTCTTGAGCACTCTTGGATAATTCACTAGGAGAATTACTATTGCCATCTTCAGGAACTCCTGATTTTTCTTGAGCAGATGGTGGAGTGATAATTTTATTTCCATTTGCTTTTACAGATTCCTCATTACCAACATTAAATTCAAAAAGCAGCTTCACAATAATATCAGCAAAAATAGATTTCTGTTGAGGGTTCAGGCTATCTTTCTGGGAATGCTGCAGATACTTCTTCCCAACAATCTTTTTGGTTAACAGATTGAAATCATCAGTTTTCGAGAACAAGTCACGAACAAAATCCTCCATACGCTGCTTTTCTTCTTCCTCCATATTTACATGCATTCCACTCGCCTCCTTTGAAATCACCTGGTAAAGGTTTTCTTCATTTGGCTCTGAAGGGATTACTTTGGCAGCGCAAGAAATAGCAGTTCGTGGGGGTAACTTTACACTATCAACAGTGTAGATTTTAGTTTCCCCACTGGTTTTACTATCCAAGGGAATTTCTACCCCCTTTTCTTTCTTTAATGAGTGGATATGGTTAGTTTTGTGACTTTTAGTTTGTGCCGGCGCCTTGGTTTTTCGTTTTTCTGAAGTCGAGTAATTTGTATTCCCGCCTTCGGACCTCGGGCACTTTTGTTCGTCACAATTCCAGCGTTCTTGCTGACTTGGAGCATTCCTTTTTGTTTTTTGTACTGGTCGTCTACAGCTGTAACAACCATGACTCTCTCCAGCCCATTTTCTATGGTAACCCTCCGCCTTTGGTTCCCTTAGTACTGTAGAAGAGCCTATTCTCTCCTGTCGCCAATAATTCCTACCTGAAAATTTATTAGTTTTTTCTTTTTCACGGCAGCCCCGAAGTCGCTCATAGAGCCTTTCGCTTTCTCTGGCTGATGACAAGGCTTCCGACAGTGTCTTCGGGTTAGCTCTCGCCACATCTTCCCTAATGAAGGAATTGTTTATCCCATCAATGAAGAATTCGGCCAGTTGTACTTGTATGGCTGACCCTTCTCTCAGCTCAGAGTCTCTGTAAGCCATCCTCGCAAGACTTGACATTCGACTCGCTAACTCCACAAGCGATTCATTTTTTTCTTGCGTCACCTTAATCAACGCTCGAGCAGCATCAGCAGGGTTTATGAATTCTCCATACTGTGCTGTGATTTCATCGAATAAGGTTTTACTGGAAGTGTCTGGATGGTCGTCAAGATAGCTTCCAATCCATTCGGATACGATCCCATCTGAATAATCATAGGCTAAGTTAATTAATTCGGCGTCCGTTAGATCATGGACCCTTTGTTTTTTCTTTAACGCCATTAGCCATGGTTTCAGGTCAGTCGGCCTTCCAGTAAAAATTGGGATCTTCGATCCAGCTGTTACCAACATAGGGAAAATATTTGGACGGGAAGTAGCCATTGTATTAAAAAAAACACTTAGTAGCTTTTTAGAAACGAATCAAATCTGCACAATGAATGTAGAGAAGCAAAGGAAAATAGTCACTTACCCCGACTCTGTGGATTTTTCCTTGAGTGGCTGTGTGACTGTAGTTGAGCTGATGTCTTCCTGGGCTGTTTTCTGGGTGAGGTTTCGTTGTGCCGGTGAACTATTTGGGTGTCGATCCTGTGTTTTGAACCATCAAACGTAGTCAGGGTCGATTCTGGGTTCTGAGGCACAGATGCGACGAGATCCGCCGTGGTAATTAAACAGGGTCAATCCTGCGTCTTTAGGCACCAAATGTGGTACTATAGCTTCACGACACCTAGTTTGCCGCTGGTTTCGTGATTACCACATGTGTCGACTGGTCTTTCTCTGTTTCTTTCCACGCCCACGTTGCTTTCAGATCCGAGGAAAGAGAAGATGGTTGAGGTCCAGTCGATGAAGGTTGGAATTCGTGTTGGAGAGATGAAAAAGTTGCCAAGCAAATTTTAAAAAATGACGAAAATAAGGCGTTTGTTATAAACAGTAACAAACGTTTATTTACACAGTTGTTTAGATAATTTTTAGTCAAACACCACAAACTGGGAGTGAAAGTAGTTGACTGGCGGAGTTTTAACTGCAATTAGGCAGTGCAATGGCAACGGATTTGGTTCTTTTAGCGGCGAATTCCTGAACCAACCCAATTTTTCGCTTTGGGTGTCCTCCATTTATGGGCCCGAATCCCGAATAATTAGTTTCTGATTGGTCAGCCAATGGGGACTGCCGACCAATGGCTATCATCGTAACAATCCCCCCGGTTTGCCCCTGATTGGTTTAGACAATCGGCCAATCAGCCACAGTCATTGGGAGGGGCCACAAGGAGCAGTCCCGTGGTTAGCTGACCAATGATTTAGTGATTCAAGGCCTTGTGCCAAACTTGGTGACACCAACCCAAATTGTCCGCTATTTTAAAAATACATCTTTTTGTTTAAAGTTTGAAATCCGATGGCTGTCTTGACAGCTTTTTGCAGTTGTGCGGATGTTTATTTTTTGGTGACAGATTTATAGGTCAACAAGCCCTGATCGGATCTCAAACTTTTTCGTACTTAATCACTTGATATTTATTTTATACACGGTTCTCAAAAAATACTTGGACACCCAAAATGAATTTATTTTTAATAAAATACTTATTATCATGATTTAATAAAATTAATTAATTTCCTTTAATTAATTTCGCCAGCCAACTCCTTGACACTTAAATGAAAGTGTCATAAATACGTGTATATCTGATGATAATGCCTAAGGGTTTATAGACCTTTCTACGGAATTTAAAGTTTTCTGAAGTACTTCACATACTGCCAATATATATATATATATATATATATATATATATGTGTGTGTGTGTGTGTGTGTGTGTGTGTGTGTGTGTGTGAGGATGTTGGTGTGTATATAATATAATTGTTTGTTTAAAAAGTTGAATGTATACAACTAAATCTTTAATAGTCAATAAACATTATTAAGAAGAAAACTATCTCCTCAAGCACATATTTAGCATTAACAGTGTTTCATTTACCATGTAAGTATTGGGATAAATCGGTGTAAGAATCTAAATAGAACATCTTTAGGCAAAAAGCACGTTATTTACGAGTGCCACAATAATCAACTGATCATCAGTTATGGATATTTTCAGGTTTCTTCATTTATGAATTATTTTATAATGACCAACTTTTTTAGAAGAAAAAAAAAACTTAAAGTAAAACTCAAATACCTGTTGATGATAAAGAATATTTTTCAAAAGAATTTCATTATATATATATATATATATATATATATATATATATATATATATATATATATATATATATATAACTAGAATATCAATTTCCGAAGATTTTTTTTTATTCATTTCAAGATAATGTTCTTTACAAATGTTTTCGTTGTAAAACTTCAGTTACTTTTTTAAAAAAAACTATCTTTTTTTTTTCTAAAGTGTTTTCACACATTTTTCCATAATATAAACACTTAATATTGAATGCTTTATACTAAGATTTTAAAACTCGATTCTTTTTACGTAAAACTGTTTTGGAATAATTGAGAAATATACTGTTTAATCACTTCTTTTAGAAGAAGTATATTTTTCTCAAGTATTTTTCAAATCTAAAAATACTTGATTCCCCTTTAATTCAATTAGCATCACAATTTAAAGATGCCTTTGATATACTCAAAAGGAAGTATATCAAGATGGAAATAAAAATATTTACAACGATTCTATGAAACAAACATATCATCGGTTAAACGCAGTGTTTTATCTCAAAATAACTACGAACAAATTAAAGGTCAAAAGTCAAGTTAAAAGTTCCAATTAGTTCTTTATATCATCAATTTATTCCAATAATTTCTATTTCGTTCCCTTGGATTAAAGATATTCCCTGCAAATAAAGTTGTTCATATATTTTGAATTGAAAAAAAACAACTTTTTTCTTTTATAGCTTCTTTAGTTAAGTAACTATTTTCACCTTGTTAATTGATATAGACATATAGGAAACTTTCAAGGTTTGCTCAAAATTAACGTTGTGACAAATCCTACGGCTGAATAAGGGTCGGGTAATCACATGTGCTGACAGAAAATTAGTTTCTGAAAACTTGTCACTTTTTTCTTCTGTACTTTAAATACACCAACGACAGCCAGTCATTGATACCTGTCAATGCCTGTGGAGTAGATGTCGGATGTAATGAGAACGATTTTACTTTTGGTTAGTGTTGATAAGAAAGCAGATTTTGTGGATGGGAAAATATAGATGAAGAACCAAAAGTAAATAGACAATATGTTTAATAAACTTTATTTATGTCTAAGTACCTTTAGTTCATTTTGTCAATTTAATAGTGTATTTTAAGTGGAAATAAAGTAATGTGTTTCACATTTCAGTTAATAAGTTTTCTTTGCATTAAATTCCACATCAATCACATTAGAGGCGTGCTTAGCGTAACAGTTATTGACTTAGAAACGAAATCGGACACCTGATATCAAATCTTAGTCGAGGCAGTATAGTTTTCATTTTGCTCATGCCCTTGTCATAAACTGCCAGTAGTGTTTTGGCTAACATTCTGGACTGTGACATGGTTGTGAGTGCGTGCGAACTCTATTCACCGTATTATGTTCACTTTTAGACTAATATCTTGGTAAAGGAATGAATTCCCTTATAATAACAGATGTGGGTTAAATAGTACTGCCACTGCTCTTCCATATGGATTTATTTGGTATTAAATAACCCATGAATATTGATATTCCATTAAATAAAGAAAACCAATAAAACCATACTGCTCATGGCAGAGTGGTTGGATAATTACATACAATCCCTCATAAATGGGTTTAAAGTTTGCAAAATTAATTTAATGGCTATTTTGCTTCACAATAGAACTTTTGATATATATTTTCATCTTGGTTTCAAACCAGTGTATGAGTCGAGGTTAAATTCTTTCGCATATATTTTTCATGAATATATGGGCAAATATTGGCATAATAAGCTATTAGGTTTTCAATTATGATCAAATAGTTGAAAATTCGATTAATCCAACGGATACATCATTTTTTGCCAGATCAATTATCATTTTTTATCATTATTATTTTTTGCCAGATCAAGTTACCAAAAGACACTTTGACATTGAGAATAGAGAGTACTACACTCTAGAAGTCCATGACAACAGTAAACTGACCAAGAGTTTTTCCTGCATACCTTATATTTAGGACCTTGAACAGGACAATGATAAGAGTTATATTTTTAAGTGTTTGTCTTAATTTATTTTGTTTTTTGAAATGATCATAATAAAAATAGCCATTATTCATTATTTTCGCTTATATTTTATTTGTGTGTATGGAGCAATAATTAAACATATCATATTTATGAAAACCTATTAATTTTCATAAGTATTTTCCTATGAGAAGTCGTTTTTATTCTAAGAGAACGCAATAGTGACGCTAAACTACAACAGTGGGAATCAATACGGATCGCAGATTCTATGAAGTAAACTTTCTATGAAACGTTTTCTTTGACAGTATAAGTTTTATCAATTTTATCAACTGTTCTATCAAAAGCGTGGATTACAGAAGTTCGTACGAAACCTATTAATCAATTTCTTTTCCCGTTTCTCTATACCTCTTAGAATTATGAGCGCAGTAATTTTCTTTTCCTCTATTATTATCGATGAAGAATGTTAATTAGTTTCTCTGTTCTTTTTTTTTAATTTGTTTAAATGTAAATGGAACAAAATGATACGATCTGTCGCTAAAGCAATTATTCAACGTTTTTAAAATGTTCTATTTCATTTTTGACAGCTATCCCCTTATTTATCTAATCTATTCCTTGTGGATGCCCTAAACATCTTGTATTTTTTCAGATTATATATCAGAAATATCCGCAATAGTTTCTTGCAGATATTTTTTCGAAACTTAAATGTACATAATTCAAAATGCAATTATAATTGTATCCATTCTTGCTCAGTCAAATAACAAGATAATCTTGACTTGGATAAAGGTTAATGAGTATGTCTAAAAAAATCATGACTTGTTTTCCATTTTTTTTACACTCAGGTTGCTTTACATATATGTATTTGAGCCAAACCAAAACTAAACCGGTTCAAAATACACTTTAACATGAAGAAAAAGGAAGCGTTATAGTCTAACATCTTATTACTACTGTACACTGACAAATAGTTTTCGCTGGGGGACTCACAATTAGGACGGTCTACCAGACAAAACGTAAGAATATTGTATTAAATGGGTCTTATACTTATGCTTTTTTCTCATGTTTTTTTGGTTTGTTTTAATTTTTGTTTTGGTCAGCTTGTTTTTTATTTTCATAGATTAACGGAAAACACTGTTTATTCAGGTTTCTTTTTCTGTTTTTATTTTTTATTTTTTTGGCGGAAGGACAAAAAATGAAGCTTGTTTTAATATATAGAGTATAATGAAATAATACTTTCTTAATAAAAAGAGTGGTTAAATATTTGTGGAGTGTAAAGGTAGCCTAAAGATATAATTACTTGTCCATTGGTCGTATGATTTAAACCTAAAGATTTTTATGCACAAGTACGTATGGGTTTAGTGAGTAATTATTATACAAATTATAAACAAAGTTAAAGGCATCTCGTATAACTGAAAGGCGGAAATTACTAAGAGGTGAAGCAAATTGATAGATGTTGGAAATAAACTGAATGCATAACAAGTTCAAGACGACATGAAACAGGCACTCTAAAAACGATAAGTGAAGTATGAAACAAAACGTGAACATAAGCAAGAGAATATGAATCACTATTTTTCGGAAATCAATTAGAAAGAAAGAAAAAAGAAAGAAAGAAAGAAAGAAAGAAAGAAGAGATGAATGAACGAAGGAAAGTGAAACTATTCTACAGTGGGAGAAGACCATGCAATTAATTGGATTTATGGAAAATAAAACATAGCTTCAGGGATATTTGAATAGAACTGACGATGAAGCATTGACAATATTTGATAAGAAACACAAAATTAGACTGATAGTGTTAACACAAAATGTGTAAATATCACCGGAAACAGTTTGTACGCCTTCCATCGTCATATTCATCTTACAAATTCCCTCCGCTGGAGAAGGCATCGTATCTTTCGTAATAACAATTTGCTCTGCCTCCAGAAATGGTATATTTGTTAGATTAATCGAATTTTCTACTCTTCGGTCATAATTGAAAAGCTCAATTTTTTATGGTGCCAACTTGTATTTGAATGGCTGCTGAAATGTTTTCAAACAGACCATGAGTTTACCTGAATCAATGAAACCAATCTCCTATGCAATATACACTCTATTTTAGTCACGTGGTGTACAAGTCATCTCCTTAAAAAATGGACACGGTACCCCGAGTTCAATTCTGGATAAAGCTATTCGTAGTTTATTTTAAACTAACGCTCTTGGGAAAGGTATGAATCAATCTATTATGTTTCCGACTATAGGTAAATAACAGGGAAAACTATGACCTTTATTTCTAGAAAGAAAACTGAATTTAAAACCAGCATTACTTCACAAAAAAAAAAAATCAACCTTGTATATTTCCCATCGCAAAGGGGCTTGGTGAATACATATACCATATACTCATCTCAACGCACTTTGTTCATTTTTTAAGTATATTTGTTCCCCTCGCACCTACTCCCAAAAACAAAGAAATTAAATAAGAGACCAAAATATATCGCCAAAAACGTTCCAGCAGCCTCACATCTTACCAATAGAATGCTTTAAAAAGCTGATATACGTATTACACTTACTCTAAATTCAATTTGTCTTAGAATAGATTTTAAGTCTAAATTATTAAATATATTTTATAATATAGTCTTATAATCTAATATAAAATAAATATAAATCAACAGACAATCTCAAACCACATTAATAATAATCAAATGGACATTATGTGTAAAAATGCAATGCAGTTATTGAATGAAAAGATAGCTGTATCTGTATTGAAATATTATAGAAGTGATTTAATATTTTTAGATATAAAACAAATACATTTTATTAATCTATTGTTATTTTTTTAGAAAAAAAATACAGTAGCGAGACAAGTAAAATCAATAGTTTAATTGGAGTCTCACTGTTTGTAATGTGATTAAAAATATGTTTATTTTAATCATCCCCGTAGGCAAAAATTGCTTTAATGATTCATATTACTAATATTAGAAATAGAAGCATCAACAGAACCTTCGATAGCAGAAAGAAATGTATAAAAGTTCATAACTTAACAATGTTATAATTATTCAATAATAAAAAAAGTCAGAAGCACTTGTAAAAAAGGGATTCTTTTCTCCTTTTTTTTAAAATCTTTTCACCTTTTTATTATTTAATTGTAGGCTTCACTAAATAAAGACAATTAACAATGCAAGGCAGTTGTTTCATAAATTCTTTTAAAAATCTCAAACAGCAAACGAATTATTATTTATTATATTATTACTATTTCCATTTTTTACGTTCCTAATAATCATTAGATTTTTATAACGAAATAATTTTGAAGGGAATCTAATAAAAATATTACCATATTTTCATATATGGGGATTTTTATAATAAGCCCCGAAAAGCCCGGCTTAATCCTACGTTTTGTAAAAGAATAAACCGTACTCAACCAGCAGTTGAGATTTGGGTGAGTGCTTTTGAAGAAAGGAAGACGAACGACTTATACATGCAACAAAATTTATATACAACAACAACAACAATAAACAGGGTTTTAAACCAAATGGAATAAACAACGAATGTGTAAGTAACAGTTCAAAAAAGAGTTCACAAGGTGTAAGATAAAGTATGGTTAGGTTTGTTGAGGTTGTAAGACCTGTAAGGTTTTGTAAAGGTTTGTTAGGTTTGGTGTACGGTTGAAGGTAATGTAGGTTTGATAAGGTTTGTGAAGGTAAAGTTGGTTTATAGATAAAATGCCTGCTGGAACTTAACTGTGTGTGTGTCCTGTTCCTTTAAACTTAGCACGTGCGTTCGTCGCTCTTGGGTCCCGGGTGGTGGAAGGTACCAAATAAGTATGCCGTCAAGGGGCTGCTACGAAAAGGACCTGTGCTAACAGTGTTGGTAGTGAAACCAAGAGAGAGAGAGAGAGAGAGAGAAAGAGAGAGAGAGAGAGAGAGAGAGAGAGAGAGAGAGAGAGAGAGTCTCCAGTGGAACTCCTTTTTATGATGGACGCCACGTGACCCTAAGGGGCTGCTGCTGTTCGGTGAAACTGGATCACCAGTTCCTTACCAAAATTTCTACACATATATTGGACAAGGTTATTATCAAAATATTTTCTACGTCGGAGTTAATTGTTATTACGCATAGTATCATGTATTATAGGCTGAGATGCTGTGCTAATTAAATATGTGGCTCAAACATCATCATCATCATGTCGTGCCGCTCGCACGGATATCCCTGACTCTCTCTCGCCACTTTTCCCTATCGTTCATCGCCTCCGGCAAGTCTTCTGGACTACATCCCGTATCTTCACATAGCTGCTGTATGTATGTTCGAGCTGGTCTTCCTGCTTTTGCTCGGCCATAAGTCGGGGTCTATAGGAGTACATCATTTATTAGCTCTTCTCTGTGTGCCTGGTTCTCTAACTTGGATAGTTTTCGTGATGGAAGGTAGGTGGCCGTATAGTTGGTGCTTTGTGGGGTTTTGTCGCCACAAACATCAAAATAAATAAAAATAGGTACATTCTTGCCTCTTAGAATGAATACAAACTCAAGTATGCAAATAGGGTAATTTTTTTTTCTTCGGTTCACTAGTATACAGCGAAATGATTAAATTAACAAATATATCTTGTTTGTAGAGAATACAGCAAAAAAAAACTGCCTTTTATTTTTATGGTAATTTAAAAAAAGAATTATATTTAAACATAAAAATAATATTCAGATAATTATTTTTATAACACCTTCAATTGACCCGGATTCACCGATTTATAATATATATTTTTGTGGAATTAAGCATAACGGTTCAGCCTAAAATAGAAAGAAATGAATCAGACTATCACCTCTCGGGATATTGAAAGTTATTATTTCATTTCTATGTACTTTTTCATTGCTACAAAATAACGGAAAATATATTATTGAGCTATTCTATGCAAACGTATATATTTAAGCTTGAAGTTACGCATTTAAATAATAAATTCAGCTTTCCGAAGAAAGTTACAGAGAAAATATTTGACTGGATATTTTTAGAGAGGAAAATAATAAGTATGCATACTGGAATAGTTATTTTATATGCTTTTTATGGTCACGACTTTGATTCAACGTTCACGTAATTGCTTGACACTATATATACGTATATACTGTTGCTTTTTTTATTTTAAGTGACTAATGGAAAACTCTCCGAAAATGTCTATATGCTAGATAGTTGTCCGGAGGGAGTGAAATAACATACTCCGATCATTGCTTTTATTCTTGGTTTGTGGTGATGTTAGTTTATGAAGTAACACAGTATACACATGGTATCGAAAAGGCAGATAATCCTATATATCGCAATCGAAATGAAAATAAATTGAAAGCGTTCGAATGTAAGCTGGAATTATATTCCTCCAATGCATTTTATACGTTCAGCAATTCTTTCGTAGCTTATAAGAGATGTTACTGTTCATATTCCAGTGTAAATCTCTTTTGACTAATTTTAGTTTCTCTTATTTTATCACACACACACACACACACACACACACACACACACACACACACACACACACACACACACACACACTCACTTATATATATATATATATATATATATATATATATATATATATATATATATATATATATATAAACTTTCAAACATATCGATTGCATCTGTCTGTATCCAAAGGCGATATTAAAAACACAGTT
Organism: Sepioteuthis lessoniana; assembly: GCA_963585895.1. Taxonomy (NCBI): domain Eukaryota; kingdom Metazoa; phylum Mollusca; class Cephalopoda; order Myopsida; family Loliginidae; genus Sepioteuthis; species Sepioteuthis lessoniana. The sequence goes on along the minus strand of OY757906.1, from coordinate 90,133,806 downwards.
TTTTTCTCATTCTCTCTAACGAGTATTCTCTTTTATTTTTTTCATTCTTAAATGCACAAAGCCACTTGCATGCACTTTCATTAACATACAATCTCACACATACATTATTACATTGTCTTTTGCAAAGGTTGTCGTGAAAAAAAAAACAACAACACTTTTTTTACAGTTATACCCCAGAAATCCAATTCAAAATCTCAAAACACAAACTTCCTCTTCGCTTTTTTAATCTAAGATACATCGAATCTAAACTGTCTTTTAAATCTTCAGACACCCGCTTGTTGTTGATGAGTGAGGACAATACATATCACACACACGCTCACACACATACACAAGCAAATACACATTCAACACATTTTATTTTTTTCAAATTCAGTGAAACATTTGCTGAAAAACATTATAATTTACAGTGTTTTTTTGTTTTTTTTTTTTTGTTGTTATAAAAACGGTAATATCATTTAGAGCGAAAATATTCCCCAATATTAACATTACAAAAAGGAAAATTTCACGCATTCATTATAGTAGTTGTTCTGACTCAAACTGCAAATACATTATTTTGCATTCGTATGTTGTCTTCCTATTTATAAGTTACTTTTTTACAGCGAAAGTATATTTATGACGCTAATTCAATTCCCTAAGACCATCACTCAAAAACATACCAAATTAGAAAACGCAAGATCACGATGCCATCTATGGATACTCGCTTTAAAAATTCATTTTCATCCATGTCAGACTGGCTATTTAAATGAATAGTTGGTTACAAGAAACTGACATAACCGTATGAATGGCAATCCTGATCCAAAAAGACACCCCAAAAATAACAACTCCCTAACAACACAGACCCATAATGTGATTACTGATGACTTTGGAAATATAAACGGCACAAATCAGGGAGGAGATTGCGATTCGCTAATTGGCCACAGACTCTTCCCTAAAGAAAAAAAAATGCCGTATAGGGAATCAGAAACTCGCGAGAGCTACTATACATTAAAAGATCACATCCTCAAGGAGCTCAAAACGAGACGAAAAATCCTACCAATGGTTTGTATTGACAACAACAAGGCATATGGTTTGGCCCTGCAAAGCTGGATAATATACTGTCACAACTTGTACAAGATATCCGGAAGAGTCATAAAATTTATCAAAAATACCATGAAAAATTGAAGAGTGGAGCTAACAGCAGGAGGAAAAAGCTTAACTGAAGAGAAAATCCAGAAAGTAATCTTCCAGGGACATTTACTATAACTATAACTATTTATAATTGCAATGATGCTACTCAATCTCATATTTAGCAAATGCACCGCTTTATATAATTTCATAAATCACAAGAAAAAAATCAACCCCCTGATGTATATAGACGACTTGAAACGGTTTGCCGAAAAGGAAAAAGAATTGGAAACCCTAATACAAGCAGCAAGAATATAGTGTGAAATATAGGGGTGGAATTGGCATAAAAATGTGCCATACTACTAATAAAAAGCGGAAAACGAAAAATGACGAAAGTAATAGAACTATCAATATTCGAAGTGGAGATCATTAAACATGGGTAGGTAAAAGAAAAAAGTAAAAAGAAGTTCTCAAGAGAACACGGAAACTACTCGAAATCAAACTTAGTCGGATAAATCTTTCAATATTCCCAAGTATTTGTTGGTTTCTTTTAGCATGTTGATTTTGTCTCGATTTAGTAGTTCTATCCTTCCGTCCTTTATAGTTTTTCGCTTTCTATTTGTAGCACTGTACATATTTCTATGGCAAATTCCATCCCAATATTTTTACAGTATATTCTCTTGGCCTGTCATATGGTTTCTAATTCTTTTTTAGTTTTAGCAAACTGTTTGATGTCGTCAATGTACCTTAGTTGGTTGATTTTTCCTTGCAGTTTATATCATAAATATTATTATTAGTTACATCAAGGTTTAGTTCAGTGTATCACATTCGCTTATATCTAAATTATGTAGAAATATATGGGTGGACTAACCCCGTGTCCGCTAAATCCATCATTGGCAAATTAATCGTGTAGAATTTTCATTGTCGGAAAAATCAGCGTGTGGTAAATTTAAAATAGGAAATTCACTGTGTGGTAAATCTATTGTAGGTTAATTATACGTGACTTAAAATTAGAATTTAATCATTGCCTTTAAGAGCTTGATAAAAACAGTTAAAATGTAGGGGTTTAGGTGAGAGAACTCCTACATTATAAGTGTAATTAATCTGATACGCTGAATTTACACGCGATGAAATTACTGTTCGATGAATTTACCGACAACAAATTAACAACACGAGTAATTTACCACGATTAAGTCATCGCATGGTAAATTTATAAATGGCAAATTCATAGAAGCACAAATAGTTTTCTTTCAGTCAATAGACAAAACAATGCAATTTTCATCAAATGTATTTAGTACGAATTAAAATTGCCGAGGTCATTTCTTCAACTATTTCAATAAGAATATTATATCACTGAAAAAAATGAAAATCAAATTGGGGGCATCCTCTTCGTGTAAGGGTTAAAGGGGTGGACTGCAGAATCGTTTTAAATTAGTCCGCCTCCAGTCGCGTTATTGCGTTCACTTTCGGGCAAATACCCTTCGGAAAGTTATGAACGCCCTTATCCCCCTGCTATGGGTTAAATAGTACCACTACTGTTCTTCTAGGATAATTGCTTTGGCATTAAATAACCTACAAAAGTTGATATGCCAATAAACGCAGAAACCAAACCAAACCGAAATTCAAATTATTCTTACTCAGCATAAAATATAATAAAGATACAACAGTTTTGCAATATTTTGGAAAAGTGAGGCACAATTCGGTAGCTTCACAGGCTTTTGCAGTCGTGAAGGTGACGAACCATCTTGGACTGTGAGATTACAAGCTCGCCTCATACTCTCCGATAGTAACTCACCATTATGAAAAACAGTCTTTTCACCCTTCAGACATTGTTTGATCGTTAAGTTTCTTGAAACTCAATTGGAATTTCTTGAACTATCAGGTTACTCTAATGTGATCAGCTGTATTTTCACTCTTCACTCAATAAATGTTTTTGATTGCTTCCACGGCGTTATTGCCTTGATCGAACTCATAAAGCCAAACTTTTTTTTAATTAGTCTCCGTTACACGTTTATGTGTGCGGCTTTTAAATCACTCAAGTAGAGAGGCAATGTACAACGTGTCACTAAACTAACAACCACGTCCCTACTAACCACAGCGGGTACTTTCCGCATCTTAGAACCACTTCGGTCCACTAGTGTTCGCGCTGGAAATTAACACTTACAAAGATATTACAAAATATTTGACTCATCAGTGTACAATTAAATATTAGTCGACCATTACACTTTAAGTTGACTACAATTAATTTTCTGTTTTGTTAAAACCCAAATACATGATTGCTTAGGTGTAATTTCAAAACTTTTAAAATAATATTCCATTTCCTTTCATGTAACATCCAGCAATAAAGATACTATCATAATTTCGATCAAATGTACTTCTAATCGAATAACATTACAAGAGAAATTTGAGGCCCTTCAATAATGAGCGATGAGTTTCGTACGTAATGTTTACATCGCTTTCTATGATGCCTTGTTTCTTTTTTCAATTTCCAACCTTTCAAGAAATACATGACCAACGGCTAGTAAGAAAAAGCAAAAAAAAAAAAAAAAAAAAAGAAGCAAAAACAAGCAACCAGAAAAATAAACCAATAAATAAATAAAAAAAAACCAATAAATAAATAAACAAATTGATTAAAAATAGATGGTTTATAAAGGAGCAGAAATAAATAAATGAGTAAAAGACCTGGAGGACGTAGAGAATAATTCAGAAAGATTTATAAGATAGCTGAGACGCAAATAATTGTTGCATTCTCCTCGTAGCTTTATACATAAAATTGATCCGTGATGTGTACGTATAAACAGTTAATGATGAATAACTGAACGCTTATAGTTTACCTATTTATCTACCTATCGATCTAGACATATTCGATTGGAGCAAGCAAAAAAAAAATAGTCTCAAAAGAAACAACTAAACAAAAAATGTAAATAGGAACTCAATGAATGCGATTCCATAACCACCAAGCATAGAATGAAACAAGATAGATTGACTCACCATTAAGATCTATCTATCTATCTATCTGAGTCTCTCTTATTATTCAAGATTAAACGAAATATACGCCTGTTCAATAGTTGAATACAATATAGATTTTCAACTAGATTATTTATTGATGTAACTTATCAATTACTGTTTCATTTCTTTATGAAGAATGCACGCTGAATCGTATATGAAATGCATTTTATGTCCTGGTAAAGAAAGATAGAGTGAAAGATATTAAGGAAAAGAGTATTAGTAAGAATTTTATGCTGCAGTGTTGAAAGAAATAACTATTTCTGCACTCTTATGGGTATACTGCACATAATAATTAAAACATTCTCGCCAGTTCTTGCGATTTTTGTTCCCGGAAAATATGATAGAAATTGGTAAAGCTAACGTTTACACCAATGACATTCTAATTACCTCCTTAAGCAGCTTATTAATGTACTTCGCATCCAAGGAATATTGTGCCGTATTCCCTGGAGTGTCTGTATTATTTCCTGCCAACTATGATATTTTATCACTGTAAAGGTTTCTCCACATATCTCTGAACGTGGGGTGCTCATAGGATACAATGCCTGACGCAAAATCCCTGGCACTTAGGATTTTAACAGTTTTAACAGCTATTAAGCAATTAGCATTTATCTATTTATTTTTTCGTTTGTTTTTGTATTTTGTTTTTTTGCATATGTTTAACATTATATTAAATTGTGTGCTTGCCTACCTAACGAACGATTACTTTATTATTTTTCTTGGTGTATATTTCAATTAGTTTACAGTTCTTAGCATGCCACTAATCATCTCATGTTGTCTGCAAATTTTCGCCTCTGCATAAATTTATGCGAAAGTTTAAATTAGAAACTTCTGTTTTCTTTGAGACGAGTCGGAGAGGTATTCGCTGTTTTCAGACAGTTACGTTTAGGTAAGATATTATTAGCTCAGAACCAGGGGCTCTTCTCCCATGCAGCACCTACCCCTTTGCCTAAAATGAGCAAAAGTTAAGTTTATTACCCGGTGACTCAAGAAATATTTATACATGAAATGGTTCCGCATAATCTTCGATTTACACGTGGCTACCCCTTATAAAACGACCTACTATCAATTTAACATGGCGAAAAGTCGGAAAACATCACCTCTATTTTGTTAAGAAAGAGTCGCATGGCGAAATATTTTCTTAATAGCTTAAGTGAGAATTTTGCTATATATCCTCGTACATTATATTATCTATTATGATGTTGTATGCGCAAATAATGCTAGAGTAATTAACTTTTCTTCAATATATTTGTAGATAACCATGCAAATGGCATGCTATTTTGTTCCTATTGTTATTTCCTTATTAAATTGTTCTATAATAAATTTGGTAGTGTTTAGGTTTTGAGCGAGCATATGTACATATTATACATATTCTTTAAAATATATACACTTGTCTGACTGCCTTTTTCTCTTTTATGAGCATTGCTATAAATACTTGCGTATTCAGAAAAAGACCTGCAGATATTATTGAAAAAACTTCGCTGTTCATATTAAGAAACAAAATTATCTCTTGCTTAGAGTCTATCAATGTCACTGGGCATATTTCTTCACCTTTATATGGAATGCGTTTTCTTCTCTCTTTCTAATCCTTTGTTGATTGTAACAATTTTCTATACTCATTCAAATATATTTACGTCTTATTTGATAGAGATTACATTGGTTTATATTTTAGTGATAAAACCGAATAACGGTAAAAAATAATTGCTTACGACCTTATATCTTTGTAGACCTCCAGGCCGTTCAAGTAAAAATATAACACAAAATGACTGTCGAAGGAAATATTTCTAGGGAACATTCAGTTTATTTTTTATCGATCGATACAATTAAAACTTTCTGCATTGATCAAAATATCGAATTAAAAATAGTAGAGTCTCATCTACTGCAAAAAGAAATAATAAGAGGCATAGGTAATTTTTACTGGCTATCTATCTATCTAGCTAGCTATCTAGCAAGCTATCTAGCAAGCTCCTTCCCTCACTTCGTCTGTCTCAGTTTCAATACCTGTGTTCATCTCACTCTTTCAACAATATATATATATCATCATCATCATCATCATCATCATGTCGTGCCGCTAGCACGAGTATACCTGACCGTCTCTCGCCATTTCTCGCAATTGTTCATCGCTTCTGGCAAGTCTTCAGGGCTACATCCCGTATCCTCACAAAGCTGCTGAATATATGTGCGAGCTGGCCGTCCCGTTTTTGCTCAAGCGTATGAGGGGATCCATAGGAGTACATCAATTATGAGCTCGTCCCTGCTTCTCTAGCAGCGTCCTGCATTTCTAGCTCGTCTAACCTGAATAGTTTTCCTGATGGGAGGTAGGTGGCCGTATAGTTGGTGTTTTGTGGGATGTTGCCTCCAGGACTTGTTCAATATTCCTCGCAGCATTCTTGTGTAATTGCCGTCTAGCTTCTTCTCCAGCCGTTTTGTCAGCGTCCACGTAGTGCATCCATACAGCAGTATTGATACGACCGCCGCTTGGAAGAAACTGCTTTTCATTTTATCGCTCAGGTCTGACTTCCATATGATCGATAGCTAATCGATAGCTGTCCATGCCTTCGTTAGCGGCGTGTTGATGCATTTTCGGTTGATGAGACACTGCTTCCTAGGTAGGTGAAATTGTCTACTAGTTTCAGAGAGCTTCCGTCTAGTGTGGAAATGTCACCTGTTTGATTAAAGCACATGTATTCCGTTTTGTGGAGGCCAATACCTGCGGCGGCTCGTTCCAATCGATACAGTAGTGTTTCGGCTTGGTTGTGTGTATTTGCCAGAATCGCTATGTCATCGGCGTAGTCAGCGTCGGTAATTATTTTTGCGGGGTATCTTCTGCTTCTTTCCTCTGTCTGCTCGAAACCGTTTTCTTTGATTTTATCAATCGATCTTCTAAGCACGTAGTGTAGACAGATGATAAAGAGGTAGGGGGCTAGTGTGTCCCCTTGTTGTACTCCTGCTACAATGTCGAAGTATTCTGTGTCACCATCCGAAGAACGTACTTTCACTTTGGTGTTTCTATAGAAATCCGTTGTTGCTGTGACGGTCTCTTTTGGTACGCCGTATCCTAGTAGGATTTGTTCTATCTTCACACTGTGAATTGAATCTAAGGCCTTGGTAAAGTCGACAAATAGTATTGTCACCTGTAGGTTTTTTGCCCGCTCGCCTTCAAGGATTCTATGGATATTCGATATTTGTGAGGTCGTGGATCTACTTCTTCGGAAGCCATTTTAGTTGTTCCAAAGAATGTTGTCAATTTTTGGTTCTATGCAGTTTCGTAGTAGGGCATTGTAAAGTTTGGCTGCCATGGATCTAAGCGTTATACCTCCGTAGTTCTTGGCTAATCCGAGGTCACCTTTTTTAGGGAAGGGGAGGATGTATCCATTCAGCCATCTGTCTATCGGATTTTGATTATAGGCTGCGTTACAGTACCGGAGCAGTATGTCGTCGAATTGTCTGGTCTTCCATACTTCTGGGGGAATCTCGTCAATCCCTGCAGCTTTCACATTTTTTAATTTTTCTAAGAACTGAGTCGAGTTCTTCTTGAGTGAACGATCCTAGTTTAATGTCCAATTGCTTACTTATAATTCTGGTGATTGGTTCATGTGTAACTTTCGGTGGGCTTCCTAGTAGATTTTCGAAATGCTGTTTCTACAGTTTTATTCTTTCTTGTTGGTTTGTAGCTTTCAATTGAACTTTGGCTGTGCTCTTCCTACTGCTCACTTCGTTTATCGTTTGCCAGGCTATCCGAGATTGCCTAGTTTCTTGCAAATATTTTCCTGAAACGTAAATGTAAGTAATATCCATTATTGTTCAGTCAAATAACAAGATAATCTTGCCATGGAATAATAGTTAATGAGTATGTCTAAAAAGTCATTTGTTTTCCATTTATATACACACAGGTTTCCTTATATATGTACTTGAGTCAAACCAAAACTAAACCAGTTCAAAATACACTTTAACATGGAGAAAAAGGAAGCGTTATAGTCTAACATCTCCTCACTACTGTGCATTGACAAAAGGTTTTCACCGGAGGACTCGTTATTAGGTATTACTACCAGACAAAACGGAAGATTATAGCATTAAATGGGTTTTAAACTTTTGCGTTTTTCTCATGGTTTTTGGCTTGTTTTAATTTTTGTTTTGGTCTGTTTGCTTTTTTTATTTTCATAGATTAATGGAAAACAATGTTTATTAATTCTTTTTTCTATCTTTAGTTTATTTTTGGCGGTTGAACACTAATTGAAGCTTGTTTTAATGTAGAGAGAATAATGAAATAATACTTTCTTAATAAAAAGAGTGGTTAAATATTAGTGGATTGTAATGGTAGCCTTAAGATATAATTACCTGTCCATTAGTCGTGTGATTTAAATCTAAACATTTTCACGAACAAGTACGAATGGGTTTGGATGTAAGTGTTATAACTCGGTCGTTCTTGGCTAATCCGAGGTCACCCTTTTTTGGGAAAGGGAGGATGCATCCCTTCATCCATCTGTCTATCGGATTTTCATTACAGACTGCGTTACAGTGTCGGAGCAGTATGTCTTCCATACTTCTGGGGGAATTTCATCAAAACCTGCGGCTTTCCTATTTATTTTTTGTCTTTTTAATTTTGGTGCTAGCACGCTTGGTAAATGGAAGAGTGTTTTCTAAAAGCTTAGAATCCCCACAGACACCCCCATAGTAGTTCCTAAGTAAAGAATGTCCCCTATGCCAACAATAGATAAATAAATAAAACAAAACAAACAAACACAAAAAATAACGAAATGACAATTGTCTCCTTCACCAAGTAGTATGACTACCCAAATTTTATTTAAATCCATAAATGACGAAACAGTAGAGGACAACGCCTGCTACGAAGAAGTAACCATGTGCCACCTAAAAGCCAAGAGTCCAAAACTGGTCAGTATATTGTCTTTAAGTCCTAATAATTTAAAATTCCAGAAAATTTTGCATAATTGTATGCTGTTTTCATTGTAAAATGCAGCTTGTACAGTGTGTTTTAAATGTAAAGGCAATTTTACTGTAAAACCAAATTTAATATATGACCCTGGTCAAAGTTGCCAGCACGCTCGGTGCATGGAAGAGTCTTTTCTAAAATATTAGAATCCCCAGAGACACCCCCCTTAGTAGTTCCTAAATAAAGAAATGTCCAATGCCCCACCAAAAAGAACAAAGCCAAAAAAATGTATATATATATATATATATATATATGTGTGTGTGTGTGTGTGTGTGTGTGTGTGTGTGTGTGTGTGTGTGATTTAGTCACTTTAATACCATCTTAGAGAAAGTATGGGATATATTTAATGGAAAGAATCCATAAAGGTTATCTAACCACAATACCCATTCATGGAATTTTCTGAAAAATAAAGAAACAAAGCAAAAAGTGCGGACGGATTCTATAGATTCAAAAGAAGACCAACATTTGAAATAAAAACTTTAGTCCCTCTTGGAGATATTCTCACTTCATCAGAACATTCCTTATATAACCACTATATTCTGACATCCCAATTCGTAGTTTGGCCACTTTCTTTATTTTAATATTCTCTCAGGCATTTCAGTTAAATTAGCAGTTGATCTTGATTTTTGGAATGATATTTCTTGCCTGCAGAGACTTTTATTTCGATAATTGATATACGAATGAGAATCAGTTATAAAGAGTTTTGGTTTCTGACCGATAAAATGAAACGCAGATTCTTCCAGGCAGCGGTCGTATCGATACTGCTGTATGGATGCACTACTAACTAAACGGCTGGAGAAGAAGCTGGACGGCAATTACACAAGAATGTTGCAAGCAATATCAAACAAGTCCTGGCGGCAACACCCAACAAGGCACCAACTATATGGCCACTTGCCTCCCATCACGAAAACTATCCAAATTAGACGAACCAGACATGCAGGACACTGTTGGAGAAGCAGGGACGAGCTCATAAGTGATGTACTCCTATGGACCCCCACATATGATCGAGCAAAAGCAGGACGACCAGCGTGAACATACATACAGCAGCTATGTGAGGATACGGGATGTAACCCTGAAGACCTGCCGGAGGCGATGGACGATTGGGAGAAGTGGCGAGAGAGAGTCAGTGATATTCGTGCTAGCGGCATGACATGATGATGATGATGATGATAAAAAGCACGTAGATGGTTTGTATATATAAATAGTATCGTCGATGTATTAGTATGCTCCTCATAATTTTCATAGAAATATTTATTTTCCTAATTTCGTTATACAAAAAGCTATTTCTACCGGTACAACATACACTCCTGTTGAATCAGACTGGAGGGAGTGTGTTGCCGCTGCGAAGAAATTGGGTAAATGAGCGAAAGGGTGTTTGAAGACGACGTATTTATAGAAAATACGCGTCTTGTAGGTGGCTCCAAACGCAGGACGAAAATGTACGCGCGGACGTGGTTTTACGCATGTCATGAGGTTCTCCTGGCCAATGGTTTCCCGAGACTGAATATGTGTGCGTCCGCCATCTTTGTTGTGGGAACAAGTGGCATACAAACCATATAAAATTATAGGAGTGTAAAGTCCTATAATTCCCTCTGTTTACAGTGAGTCGGTATGTGGAACAAAATATGGATAGGCTCCAATACTTTCAAGTGAAATGATGAGTGCGACTTAATCAGTACCGAGAAAACTCTCACACTAAACTTTTTGTACATTCATTATTATTTATTAGGTTTTCAGCTATGAAAGACCCTTATATATTTCTACGATTATACATCAGGTATCCAATAAAATTACGTATTTTAATAGGGACATGGTATTTACATCCAGCCTTTGATTAAGTTCTTCCATTGTAGATTGAACTGCAACTACACTTAAACAAGTAAGTAAGATAATTTTAATGATGTGGGGACAGAACATCGTTACGGATAGATGCCAGGATGGGTTTAGAGTAAAAGACCACACGTACAATGGATGGAAAACAAAACCTGTGTACAGATTGTGTGATTTGCTTAACAAATCTCTCACGAATCCCGCCCAGCCACGGAAGACGTACATACAAAGGACATTTTTGCACTGATGCATGTTTAGGTTTATTAAATTCACTTCAGTTATTGGCAAAATCTGTTTGTATAAATGTCAAAATATAACCGTTATTAGCAAGAGTTCACTTATCTAATGTAAATGTAAGGACCAAATGGATTTTAAATAAAGCAGAACACTTAATATTTCCCCAATTTAGCTCTTTTGAGCGAGGACAAAACCGATAACCTAGCCGTTCATTTTTTTCTTGGTTTAATTCCATCATGATTAAGACTTTTTGAATGTTTGCTGCATTAATATATATTTATATTGGTATCGTATATATATAACTGAAGGCACATATATATTGGTCTCTCTGTTTTCTTTTTCTGAAATTAAGATGGATAGAGTTAAAATTACCCAGGTCTTTTTCTCTATTCTCACGGAAACTTGACCGTTATGTACCTTAGGGCACTAAGACAACTCAGCGATTTTTTTCGTCGGGGAACTTTTCGTTGTGCCCTAGTTTGTAGAACTGTTTATCGTAGAGCGGATAATTATGTTTTCACGCTTCGTTCGTTGGAAAATCTAACTAGGATACATGCTAAGTGTTCAGAGCTGGACAAAATAGAAGCTGAGAGGTTTTCAAGTAGTAAAGACTGGGAGTCCTTGGAACGCTTGTGATGTAATTCTGTTTCAAGGAGAGATGGCCAGAGCAGAGTGTGGAGAAACATAAGCAGTCATGCTCAAAGACATGGATGCGTAACACGCTTGTATCCCTTGGTCATATTCTGGGCATTAAGTGCAATTTAAGTTTCAAAGAATTTTAAGGCATACAGACTGTTTAGTGCTTAGATGGGAACTTGCTGGTTTGTTCAGGGGTTCGAAGAGAAGTGTAGAGACACACATCTCTACTCGCTTGACGCGGATAATTTTACTTCTTGTCAAGTATTAGATTTCTTTCCAAAAGACACGCGCACACACACACACACACACACACACACATATATATATATATATATATATATATATATATATATATATATATATAATGGGCTGTCCCAGATATTTCAAACAATAAAATCTAAATATATCTTTTCAAGCTGGCCACAGAATTACATGAAAATCCGGCTATAGTGTATGGAGAAAAGTTATCATATGAAGTAGATGCATTGCCTCTATAGCTTTAGCTCTTTTTCCTCGGTGATTTGTCTGAGTTTTAGACAAATTTGTAGCAGTTTACTATCAAATAATTACGCTATTAGCAAAGAGATCGGTGTTTGAGTTTTTCTTTTCACGTGCGTATCGAGAAATCAAAGAAAGATAAATCTTGTATAATATATCAAACTCGGCAAGCAGTGTGTATTTGTGTGTATGTGTCACACACACACACATGCACACACACTCATAATCTGTTATATATATATATATATATATATATATATATATATATATATATTTACAATAATTGGGATATACAGAAAAAAACACTTTATACTGCTGTCACCATGTTAACGTTGTTTAATTAAAATGTTCAAATATATATATTGTATATACCATAGAGATAGCATACGTCCTAATAACGTTATGCTGGACTGAGGCAAGGAAGTTAGTGAGTTCGAAATCCAGTCGTCCTTTTACTTTTAATTTCGGACTTTTACTGATTGTCTGAGCACTTTCGGGAGAAATTACTGATTGCAACTTACGTAATGCAAAGCTCTTCTAATTAACCGAGTACTCTGGTTGCCGTTTAGCACATATGTAAACAAAGGAAAATAATTCATATGCATAAAATTCCTTAGCTCACGCTGAGGTTGCCGATAAACCTAAGGTAAGGTATCCGACTGGCATAAAGTCACTCGGGATTCGATCCCTATTTGAATCATCTTGCAGGTCTAGCCACAATGGTGAGTTATAATACAGGGAAACAGTCTGTCTGCCGATGATATATATATATATATATATATATATATATATATAATCTGTTTCACGTAGAGAAATCATTCCGACAGCGGGGGTAAAAGCTTTAAGGCAATCATTTTTTACTAATTAATCTAAGTGAAAGCTCTTTTATTGGAAAAATGTATTTCAGATTGTTGTTAATCACCTGGAAAATAATAGTGACACAACCAGAAATAATGACACTGTTTACATCACTCAGTCATTTCTTCATCAGTTCTTTCTATGACACAATAGAATTTATTGAAAAGATAGATTAAAATTTACTCTCGGCTTAATATTGTGCTAATGCCTTTTTGAAAGTAAAGGATCCACCGTCTATTCTACGAGATGCATACGATAAGTTTCCAGACACTTTTCGTATGGGCACTTTTATTGATAGTACACACATGAAACTCTAGTCCCCTTCGAAGTAATCTCCTCCGGCTGCAATGCATTTGTTGTACCGTTCCAACAACTTCTGGAAGACAGCATGGAAGTCCTCTTGTGTGAGCGTATCAATGGCATTTGTCACCTCTTTCAACTCCTCAATTGTCTCATAACGACAGCCTGTCAGCTTATTGAATAATCAAAAGTCACAGGAAGCAAGGTCTGGACTTTCGGCAGGCTGAGCAACTGTCTTGATGCCCATCTTGGTCAAATAGTCTGTGATAAGGATGGAGTTGTGGACTGGTGCAGTGTTCTGGTGGAAATGAAACTGACCCGATTTGAAGAGTGCTGGCCTCTTCCGACAGAATCTCTTCCTGAACTCCCTTAAAACCTCAACATAGTAACCCTAATCCTAACCCTTTAGCCAATCAACTCTGGTGTATTGACTTTCTTACTCTTCTAACACCTCTCAGCATTCCTCACAGACTCTATGCCTTCCTTGAATCTCTTATGCCACTCAAAAACTCTTGCTCGAGTCATGCAAGATGATCGAAAACCATTCTGAAGCATTTCATACTTTTCTTTGGCAGTTTTTCCGAGTTTAAAACATAATTTTATTGCATATCATTCTGCTAAAGTGTCAGATTGCATTTTCTAAATTCACCAGCTATGACAATCAGGTTTAGGAGGGTGTATTCCAATTCCTGCTGCGGATGTTCATTTGAACCTGAAATCATAAAATTTGGTCAGTCATCTCATACGATGTATAGAATAACATACTGAGATTTCAAGAATCTACAATTTTAAATGCTCATAAGAAAAAAGTCTGCAAACTTATCGTATGCACCTCGTATACAGCTTTAAGTAATACGAGGGAAAACTGGGCCCTTTGGCTTTGATAAGGCAGGCGATGTAGGAGAATGAAAAATATGGATTAAGAAATATGGAAAGTGCTGTACAGACCATAATCAGCTCATCCCAAAATTGTGCTTTGCCAAGTGCAAACCTATGCTTCTATAAACAAAATTTCTGATTATTTCAATTGCTATGCTATGGTCATTATTTATTTCCCCACCCCTCTTTCGCTCCCTCTCTCTCTCTATATATATATATATATATATATACAGAGAGAGAGAGAGAGATAGAGAAAGAGAGAGAGAACTATGTAGTTATTGATCTTTGCGTCTCTCTCTCTCTTTCTCTTTTTTTCTCTCTCCCACTTTGTCTCTGTCTCTCTCTCTTTTTCATTAACACTTTTTATGTATATATCTATTCATCACTCTGTATCTGTTCATTTGATCCATCTATCAATCTATGCATCATAGTCGGAGCTTCTATCTATATGAATGACTCGAACTCTTACTTTTCTAACTTACTCTCTCTCTTTTTATCTCTATCCTATCGATAGTCGATTATATGTATATATATATATATATATATATATATATATATATATATATATATATATATATGCGTGCATGCGAGCGTGTATGTGTGCAGAATTTCTGAAGTACAACAATGACATAGCAGTTTTTGGTGTTTAAGTTTTAAGCTTTTGCTTTCAAATTAAGTTATTCATATTTTTTACAAGCATATGAATTCTAGAAAAGTTTGCATCTAGTTATCAATAATAGGACAATTTCTTCATATATTCATACTCCATTGGAGACGTTCAAACGTCAGCATGATATTCTTCTACTGTATATTTGAGAGCTGGTGGAAGTTCTAAGATTTCTGTTGAAGGCAGTTATTCAACATGTTCTACGTGAATGAATGATTGATCGAGCTAAGAATCGGTCGATTAACTTATTTAAAGTTGACTCTGATTGCCGAAGACTCAGCACCTTCAGTGTTTCAATTCCAGTAACGCCTATACATTCACATCAGAGAGAAAGAGAGAGAGAGACGCTTGCTTTCAAGAGCATAATAAAATGTTATTCAAAGAAAAGTTGCATCAAATTTATAACAGGAGTAGGTGTTGTTCTTGTACTTTTCTATGAAACAACATGCATATTTTGATCTCTTGTTTTACATTCGACCTTGACAAGCGCATCTTCTATAATTATATTTTTGTTTTTTGTTTTTTGTGTTTTTTTTATCCGCCTAAATTCATTTATCTGCTCGCTTTCATGTTTGATTTTTTAAAGATTTTCAAATTATAATTTCGTTGTGTATTTCTCTCTCTCTCTCTCTCTCTCTCTCTCTCTCTCTCTCTCTCTCTATCTCTCTCTTATGCAAGATTTTGTTACTCTTTTGAAAATCTCATTTTCGTCGTTTTAAATCATTTCCCTTTATATCTTACTTGTTTTTTCCTTCATTCATTTTTACTGACGAACTTTTTCGGTATTTCTACTTGAAGCTTTGTTCTTTTCATACAATCATTTCTTTTATTTCTGTTTTCCTTATTCTGCTTCCATTTTTTTCTTATACATTCTTTGAGAAATATTGTTATAATACGAAGAAAGTCATTTTGTCACAGGCTCTTGAAATTGTCAAGAATTTCTCTGGTAGCGGGAGCAAACTCATTTATCCTAGACTAAACATAAATCTAATAGACAAAACTATTGCTCTTGACAAAGCACAAACGCTTTTGTTCACAAAAGAACGACATATTCTATGACACATCGGAAGAAGGAATCTTACTCAAACCTACACCTCTGACTCAAGTTAAAGGCACGGCGTTAGATTCTTTGTTGTATTTTTAAGAATAATATATCAGAATATTGTACCAATAAATTTCCTTTTAGTATTAGACGGATGAATACACTCGAAGAAATTTCTGTTTGGCGATAAACATAAAAATAATTAAAAGCCATATCCAAAAATTAATGGTAAGATAAAGACAAAGAAAAAAACTACGATTTTACGTGTATAAATTATGAATATAACAAACACAGATATAGTGATAATCATTTGTATAGCGGAATTGGCGGCTGGCCAAAGAGTACATTGACTCAATTACCTGCTGAAGGTTAAGAGCCCTAAAAAAGAGTTGTCCTGGATTTGATACAACGCTGTGTTTGATATTGAGGCTTTGATTTTTTTTTTTTTTTTTTTTAGATTAAGGGAGTGTGGATTATAACTTCATTAACATTACTTCCAGATTCACTCTGATCTCAAGGGGTACAAACTACCGCTGGATCAAATATATCTGTTAGAAAATAATTCATATTTGATTAGGACTAGTGAAGATAAAGGAAACAACTACACAAAAAAATTAGATATAAACATAAAATGAACGCATTTCCCTAGACTCTCAGCCCAAAATAAGTTTAAACGGGTTGATGTTCCATTAAAATCAGTGCAGAGATTTCAGTCATGCAACGTTAAATGATTTGATGAATTATAAAAAGAGTGTCATTAAGAGAAGATTAATGAGTATTATCTAGAGTACAGAACCGAGATTATTTTTTGTTAAAAAAAACTGGTGCAGTGGGAATGGGGTAATTTCTACAGGATATGCTATTCTACAGTGTAGAATGGGGTAATTTCTACAGGATATGCTATTCCAAATCCATGTGTTTATAACTTAATTCTAAAGCTTAAGAGAAACGTTTTTCACATAAATCTTGATTTTAAACTCTGGAAATAAAATGTTAAATCAAAGGATTTCAATAAGAATTTAGAGGTTGTTTAAATAAAGCAAACAAGAAATATTATAATTTGAGGCATGCTGACTCCGTTATATCATTTTCTAAATGATAATTATTCATATGTTTTGCTCGTGGAAAAGCAAAGCATTCACAAGGTTGTCTGATTGAAATAGAATATAGTATGGTCAGAGGAGACATGGTAATTTGAGTTATCAAATTGAGGTTTTTCTTCCAATGAAAACTGTCGTTGCGACATTACATTAGAAAATATGATAACCTGAGATTGTTACACGAGGAACGGGATCTTAGTAAATGTTATGAAAACAACGAAACATTATTGTTAAATATAGGATGCAGAGTTAAATTATTGTGCAAATATGAAACTGAAATCTGGTTGAAGCGTTATGTATATGACAGGAAATCATTCCAGAAATCAGAATGAGAAAATGAACATCTTACTTTGGCTGTCATGTCGCAATTAGCTGGATCTAGTTGACCAATTATGAATAGTTATCATTCAGCAATTGTAGAAAGGTGACTATTAATTATCCACTGACATTAATTTTGAATTGACCATATTTTATTTAATCTGATATTATTTAATCTAATATTATTTAAAATAAACATATTCAACGTTCTGTTGATGTATATGCCTACATATAAACGCTAGTGCTCTAGGTTTATGGCTATCATCGTAGAAAATGAACAAAATGATTCATATTCAAATCTTGGATATATCTGGCTGCATTTTACATAGATTTAATACCCTTAAGAAAGGTAGTAATCAAACCATTTGTTCCATCCCAGTTATCAGTAAATAGTAGGGTAAACTGCTTTTTCATCTTACTTTTTAACCCGAGCTTGGTGAACGATAACTTTGGATGCAAATCCGCTAAAAATTGATCTTGTGTCATTTCCTCCTCGTGCGGAAGGATGGTAAATACATAGTCACAACAAGTCGTATTTTGCAAGGAATCTTTAATTCCCAATTCTTTCGCTAATTATTTTACGCAGATAGTGAAAAAGAAGATCTTGCCAATAATTTCTATCGTAAGTGTACATACATACATACATACATACATACATACATACAAACTTTCGAGCAATTTAAGATTGACCAGTCAGTTCATTCATATTCTTCTGAAGTATTTCCTGTATCTTACTTAATATTTCACACATCACCGGATATAAATGAACCAGGAAATTAAGAAAGTAACCTTGAATCATTGTTATATTCTTTGAAGAAAGAAATACAAAATTGTTGATAGAAACTAGTCTACGTATATATATATATATATATATATATATATATATATATATATATATATATATATATATGTGTGTGTGTGTGTGTGTGTGTGTGTGTGTGTGTGTGTGTGTGTGTGTGTGTGTGCACGGAAGTCAAATATCTACAGCACGTATTTGTATATATATTATAATATGTTAACGTTTATCTTTTAGGCATTTTGTTAAATATATATATATATATATATATATATATATATATATATATATATATATATATATAAGCAATCTAAAAAAAGACACAGTTAAAAAGGTTAATATAACTTATACTGTTTTCTTTGTAAATGTTCAATATCAGAGATGGATCCAATAAAAAGTCGTACATAGACAATGAGTAAAATCTTTTTTTTTTTAATCACTGGTAAAAAAAGCGTCTGGTAATCGATAAATTATAGTAAAAACAAGATCAAGCACAAAAAACTTATGGTGACTTGACTGGTCGGTTTGAGTCATATTTTAAAGTAATGTTTAAAA
>OY757906.1:89885026-90110026 GCA_963585895.1 Sepioteuthis lessoniana | reverse complement strand
GTGTGTGTGTGTGTGTGTGTGTGTGCGTGTGGGCGCACGCACGTGCGATCTTGTCTGTTTTTGTGTTTTTGTGAAAGTTCCCTCCACCTAGTTGACACTACATATTTTGATTTCATCTAACAACTAATTAACACATGCTATTTCATAATTATCTAAATCCGTATGCATGTTTGTGTAGTAGAGTAAGACTGTTACATAGACACATTTTCTTACAAAATTTGGTAAATAACGTTATATTTTTATTTATATCAGTGTTATTCTTTTGGATATTTTTACTGAAAATCATTTTTTACGTCTATATATTTAGGGAAATAATTATTTATTTGTTTGATGTTACTTAGTGCTTTGTAGCATAATGCATGTGAAGAGGAAATTAGTTTTACTAGTGAAATCAACTTTAAAAAATCACCCTTGTTCTTCTTTTTCTTTGTAAGCATTCTCTATGACAGTGAGTAAACCAAGACTTATTTCTTGTAATTTTTTAATAAACGGAAATAGGGAATATAGCTTACTGAACACTACTACTTCAATTATGAATGATACCTTATAGTTGATGCTTATATTATAGGTTAAATGGAGAAAGAGCAGCTATCATTAGGTAATTTCGCTTTTTTTCTGGCATTTTGCTTTTGAACTAATGAAGTTATAGTCATTTTGTTGGGCATCTATCTCTCGTTGAGAAAGACTGTTGAAATATTGTTAAATACTTTTTTTGTATTTTTAAACTGATCATGTAGAAAGCATTTAAATAACTTGCTTGGTTGATGGATTTGAATGGCTTGTTAATGCTTCAAGCATTATTGTATCCTATCAAGTTAGGGAATCACGTTTATATCTACGTTTTTTGTGTAACTGATTATTAAATTGTTTCTTTTTTGCACCTGGTCTCATGGAATACACATAATTCTTTAACATACCAATTTAACTCTTTATATGATACCATTACCAGGTCAATGAAAAGAGACTTCAGACTCTTTAGAGCTCCATAACCGGAGCATACACATTATGTGTAGTTTACTTTCATAATCAGGATACTCGTTCTTTTTAGGGAGGGAGTAATTGCCCCCTGCAGGGAATACAGTCAGCGTATTCTTAACTCCTCACGCAGGTTTTTTGTCATTTTGTTTTGCTTTTATATTTAGGCCAAAGTCCAGATATAATGGCTCCTGACAAATCCGACCCTTACTTGCTTAGATACCACGTTTACCATTACATCACGCACTTAGATTCTACGATATTAAATAGCTAAAAATTATATTTCTTCCAAACCTATGAATTCATTTCGCAGATGTTATTATAATAGTGACAGGGAAATTCAATAATTGTACAAATTAATTAAGTTTGCGTAAGATGATAGGGTTTATATAATATAATATAATATATATTGTAAAGTTAATATAAACTTTCAATAAGTTGGGTTAATAGGAAGTGATAAAAATGAGAATATTTATGCAATTAGTGAAATAGATCAATACTCTCATTAATGGCAATGTTATTAAAGAGATGTACAATATTTAAAGAAGCAATGGGAACATTTGGGGTCTATACGAGTTTCGGATATTGAAGAAATCATTATTAGAATTGATGCTACATTTTGCTACCATACCTATCAGTATAAAAAACAACAACAACCCGGATTAACGAAATATTTTGACTCGTGGTAGCGTAAATGCTAAGTGTAAATTATATTTGTAAAAAAATAAATAGAGAAAAGAACTCATGGGAAACTGAGAATATTTTAAACCCTTAAAACGGAAAGTTTCATTTTAGATGTGTAACAGATCCTAGTAGCACGTGATAAACGCACATATTTAAGATCCCACATTTCTTGATAACATCACTTTTTTTGCATTCGAAACAACACTGGATTTAGTTTCTTCTAAATGATAATGAAAATTTACAGGTATCGAAGAACAACTAAACATTATATATATATATATATATATATATAATATATATATATATATATATATATATATATATATATGGGGGGTGTTCACCAACCCGTACACACGTGCAAGATGCGAGAAACGGTCAGTAGTTGATACGGAATTTTACTGAGTTTCTTTTACCAAGACCAGTTGTTATACCAAGGTTAAAGGGCTTTGTGTACCCAACTATTTTATCCATTGCTAATGAGAGAGTAGTTAGATTCATACCTTCCCGAAGGGTATTAACCGTATGAGAAATGCAAACTGCATCAATCAGTATTTGAACTGAGATTTCCATTTGCGAGCAATATTGAACAAGTCCTGGCGGCAACACCACACAAAGCACCAACTATACGGCCACCTGATTCCCATCACGAAAACTATCCAAGTTAGACGAACCAGACACGCAGGACACAGCTGGGGAAGCAAAGACGAGCTCATAAGTGATTTACTCTTATGGACCCCCACATATGACCGTGCAAAAGCAGGAAGACCAGCTCGAACATACATACAGCAGCTATGTGAGGATACGGGATGTAGCCCTGAAGACCTGCCGGAGGCGATGAACCGTACGGAGAAGTGGCGAGAGAGGGTCAGGAATATCCGTGCAAGCGGCACGACATGAAGATGATGATTATATATATATATATCTATATCTATATATATATATATATATATATATAACGGTACATCTCCTCACCAAACACAAAGATGCTTTCGCTTCAAAGGCGAAGATCATTCAGCATCTTTCATATATCTTCGGAAGACATGATCAATCCACTATCTGCCCATGTGTTTTTAGATCCAGACAACATATCAGTCGCTAATTAGAATCACCGGTCTATGCGAAGACAGATGAGACCGTACAATTTAGAAAGTAAAATAAAATCGACGCCAACATACAGAGAACAAACTCGGCTTTGTAACAATAAAATATTTAGTAAGAAAACATATTTAAGAATGGTACGATCATGCACCAATCCAAGGGGTTGTAGAAATAAAGTCAGAGACTCGTTTCACAAAGTTACTGTCAGTCAATACATTGTATAAGTAAAGGCTTTTCGATTCTCAATATCTACAGCCAGACATAAGGCAATCCCAACGATGTTTTTGATTGCTTTCTCTCAATCCTTGCTATTATTTCCCAATTTTATAACATAATAGGCTTTCTTTACTTTTTATATCCAGGGTAGTCTGGCAAAAGGGCTTAACTCAGAGTGATGTACAATTCTAGTAATAACCTGCTATTGCTTTTTTTTATTTTGGCTTTCTCTCTCTTCAATTGTTGTGTTTTCTAAATTCACTTCGTTTTGCTATACCCAGAGGAGTTTGGTAAAAGGTCACGACTCTAAGCAACGTGCATCTGTTATCCAATTCATTCTCTCTCCATTTGACGGATTTCCTTGTATTATATGCATATCTGAAGGGCTGCAAAGCTAAAAAATATCCATCTTCTAATCTGGATTCCAGAAATCAATTCTGCATCCAAATGCTTGACCGCCCTCTACATCAATCTCGCTTTTATACCCAAAAGGCGTGGTCCTCTCCAAATTTGGAATTATTACAATTTTATGTCCATGTGATATGACATCAGTAAGCGTTCAATCATAACGGTAAGAAATTGAATTAAATTTTTCCATCGTTGAATTAGAAAATAAATTCAGGAACGTTTGCTCTCAGACCGTTGATTGACAAGCATTGACCTCACCAGGCTAAATCCCAAGCCAATTCAATTTACTCTGGCTTGTAGAAAAAATGTCTTGCTTCAGTTTCTAATTCACTTGGACAATTGAAATAACATCTTCTCCTCATTTTTCAATATATTTATTTCTTCGTTTTCATTCTCATCAAATATCATATGCCCAATTTCTTTCTTCTAAATCTGTTAATTTTTCTTTTTTTTAAATTTACTGGGTTCATTCTTCTAAAAACAACCCCTGGTCAATTTTTATATTCATGGTTAATAAATTTGTTCTATTTTCTTCATCGGCACACACACACACACACACACACACACACACACACACACACACACACACACACACACACACACACACACACACACACACACACACACATATATATATATATATATATATTGAGAGAGATAATATACATATATACTTTTTTAGATTTTAATGGTGCTCGTGGTAAACATTGCAGGATATGGTCAAGGTGACTCTAGCTCAAGTTCGATCCTAGATGAGTGAGTTTACATTTTACATAGCATTAATAGATCTGAGATAGGTACGAATCAACTATTTCCCTCCAGTTTTCGTAGATCACAGATCAGACTGGATTGTTTATTTATGGCTTGGTAACCAGTCTAGGATATGGGGTACTTTGTATTCAAACTTGATACACTCCACTTAAAAATCGACCTCGTCTCTAATCCTTCACGTGCTGAGAAGTTGGGTAAAAACAAATATATCATATTAAATCAAATCTCGTACCCCCACTTGCTCCCTCTTGGTGAACGACATGAGACACTCCTATTACCATTGAAAGAGAAAACCGCAAATTTATGATTTTTTTATACTTGGGCAGCATTTTTAATGTCAGAGCATTACTAGATAAAAAAAACCCAGTCCAACGTATACCCAAAGCTACAAGTGCTTCTGAAACAACATAGTCTTTAGGATAAAAGAATCAGTCGGCTAAAGACAAATATTGCTGTTTTCAAGGGTGTTGTACAAAATAATCTCTTGTATTTTTCAAAGTCTTTACCGTTCTCTCTCTCTCTCTCTCTGTCTCTCTATCTATCTATCTATCTATCTAGCTATATATGTGTCTGTCACACACACACACACACACACACACACACACACACACACAGAGCGAGAGCGAGAGAGAGAGAGAGAGAGAAATTATGGATCCTTATTTGCATCAGATCTTCAGTAAAGAGAATAAGAGAATTGGAGAGGGAGATAGTTGATACGGAACTAGCTACTAAAGTATCAGGTGAGAATAATTAACAAATAACCGAATTATTTCAGTTAAGTTAAACATATTTGTTCTTTCTTAGCCTTTTCTCATATTTTGGATCATCGTCGCTTTCTTGTGGCCAAACGGAAACATAAATTCTCCGGAAAATACATTTATTTCCAAATTGTGGCAAAAGTCTTTGTCAAGATGCATTCCCACATCCGTTGAAATGATTACAAAACGTTACCCAAGGTTATTTTGACCTTAAACTCAATGACATTTTTTTATGAATAACAGATTGTGATCATTTTTTCCCCATTCCAAAAGCGTAATTTCAGACGACGAGTGTTTAAGACAATGCTTTTATTGTTCAATTTGAAACATTAATTTACCAATAATTTATAATTTACAAAATTCGATAATTTTTTTTCAGTTATTACCGTTTGATTTCTGCGATATTACAAAGAATGAGAAACTAGTAAAAAATAATTGGAGAGTTTTGTCGTATCATATTTGCTAAGTATGCATATCAGATAAGATCGGACTATCCCCAAGAAAGATGTTTCTGCAAAATTAGCGAGTAGAGTTCTCATTAACCTACCAAACTATGCACTATGTAGTTTTACAAAAGGTAAATATTCTCCCAAAAAAGTAGAATAAATGAATAAATGTTATGGGACCGTGACCTACACATTGATGGACTCTTCAGAATCCTATATTAATCGAGAGCCAAGTACGCTCGTGGGTCGGTTGTTGTGAGATTGAATAGAAACTGGATATTCGACTGACAAGTAGGCCTAGTTTACGCCACCACTTTTCTCTGTATCTTGTTACTACAATATATCCTTAAACTTATAGCGTGTTCCGAGTTATCTTTTCATGGTCCAAAATTAGGTCCACAGCAATAAAGTAATTATTTATCTTTCTGAAATGATTTACAGAACAATTTATGATAATATTTACAAAAAAAAAAATAAATAAATGAAACTTCTACAGAAAATCTAGAATAGTGGTTACTGCTTAGTACTTTTGAGATATATTTTTTGTAAAACCTTGCTAAAGAATTTTCAAATAGTTGTTATCATTTTACAATGTTCTAAATTTTAGAACCTAAAAGTTTTATCGCACGTATAATAGGCACAAATGATAAAAACACTGAATTGGATTTCTCATATCATATCAGAAAATAATGACATGAAGGGAGTAAAAATTGTATTTTCGGATAAATGACAACCATGATGAAAAATTTTAAAGTCCATTGTAAATTAGTTATTTTCGAGAAAATAGAGTTCTTTAGAGAAAGGGAAATGTTTATTATTCTTCTAGTTCTAAAGTATCCTGAAAATTAGAATAGTAGAGATTGACATTTATTTATTCTAATTACTTGGTTTTCATATCTTACATGAAACGTTTCTTTAGAAAGTTAGGTTGAAAAACTCTAGTCATGTGCGTAAGAAATTTTCAAAAATTAAAAAAAAAAGATTCTATGCAGCGTACATTAAAACTCACTAGCAGTGAACTGTTTTCAATTAACCAAGAAAAATCTCTTAGAATAAATCCCATCAGATATTTTACAACTTTACTTAAATCAGAAAAAGAATTATTTTATTATACCCCAATATCTAATTAAATAGAAGAGTGCAGATGGTACTTATATCCTTACGTAGTACACTCATTAATGGCTGTTGGCTGAACATCTGATGGGAGCAGAATAAAAATAGTCACAACTCAAAAGAAAGTCCTGACTGCAGAACTATTTTTGCCTTATATATATATATATATATATATATATATATATATATATATATATATATATATCCCTTTATGTTTCTTAAACCAATATTTAAAAAAAAAGTGTTCGTTTGTTACAAGCAAGCTGGTGACTGATAAGTACTACGTGAAATAGGATGGACCTATCTCCGGGGCTGTAATGGTAAGCCAGAGAAATTGTTGTTTTGGCTTCTTCACAACACTTTATTTATTTTTTGCGGCGATTCCTCATTTCCTCTTTGGCTCTTCAACTATTAATAAAAAGTAATGGTTATATGACAGATATGTTAAGTTTTGGCAGCCTAGTCCTCCACTCTAATTTCTCGATTTAATAGAAAATGTTTGCGGCTTTGTATTTCTTCTTGGGCAGTCATCTGTATAGCAATGAAAAAACTGTAAACTTTTGGAGGCTTTGGTCAGGCATTCTGGCAACTTCCTTTAGTAAGCACAGCTGTAATCTAAAAAAGATTCCATTAATAGTACTTTTAAAATGCATATATATATATATATATATATATATATATATATATATATATATATAACAGGTATAAATAAAGGAATGATATATGTTGAAAGTATCACTGTGTAACGGAGGATAAAAATATTCGATATAAGTTCGGGGAGGTTTAAAAAGTAATTTTACTTGATACACTAAAATACAAGTTACTTTGAAATGAGACAATAAACGTAATTTTATTGTAATATTTAACTAGCACACAAAATTTCACACACACACACACACACACACACACACACACACACACACACACACACACACACACACACACACACACTCACACTCACACACACACACACACACACACACACACACACACATATATATATATATATATATATATATATATATATATATATATATGTTAATTTTTCATTTATCTGTTTATTTATTTATTTATTTTAACTATTTCTAAAACTATGGCCGCGTGAGAAATACAGCAGACAATTCAATTTGTAAAAAAAAAGATGAAATAAGCCGATGTCTGTTAAAAAACAAGTTATATAAAAATCAGATAAGACTAAAACATCGTTGTTGCTTGAATATTTTTATAATCAACAAGCAAAGCCATGACTAGCAAAAAAAAAAAAAAGAACACCGACTGACTTACCCGTTAGGAACTATATATATATATATATATATATATATATATATATATATATATATATATATGTATGTGTGTACGTGTGTGTGTGTGTGTGTGTGTGTGTCGTTCAATAAATTTCCAGACTTTTTGTCCATGTTATAAAATGACTGACCATTTTTTAAGATTTCAGGTTCAAATGAACACCTACTGTAGGAATTAGAATACACCTTTCTAAACCTGATTCTCACAGCTAATGAATTTAAAAAATGCAATCTGGACGTGAGGGCACTTTAAAAGAACGATATGCCATAAAATTATTTTTAAACTTGGAAAAACTGCCAAAGAAAAGTATGCAATGCTTTAGAATGCTTTTCGACCATCTTGCATGAATCCAGCATCAGTTTTTTAATGGCATAAGAGATTCCAGGAAGGCAAGGAGTCTGTGAGCGATGATGATAGGTGTGGGAGGAGTACGAAAGTCAATACACCAGAGTTGATTGGGCAAAGGATTAGAGATAGGGATAGGGTTACTATGTTCAGGTAATAAGGGAGTTCAGGAAAGGATTCCGTCGGAAGAGGCCAGCACTCTTCAAATCGGGTCAGTTGCATTTTCACCAGAACAATGCACCAGACCGCGACTCCATCCTTGTCACAGACTATTTGACCAGGATGGGCATCAAGACAGTTGTTCAGCCTCCCGAAAGTCCAGACCTTGCTCCCTGTGACTTTTGGTTATTCCCTAAGCTCAAAGCTGTCGTTCTGAGACCATTGAGGAGATGAAAGAAGCTGTGATAAAGGTCATTGACACGCTCAAACAAGAGGACTTCGATGGGGCCTTCCAGAAGTTGTTGGAACGTGACAAAAAGTACATTGCAGCCGGAGGAGAATACGTCGAAGGGTAGTAGAGCTTCATGTGTGTACTATCAATAAAATTGTTCATAAGAAAAAGTCAGGAACCTATTTAATGATCCTATATATATATATATATATATATATATATATATATATATATATAGAGAGAGAGAGAGAGAGAGAGAGAGGATAATATTTTTCGATATTCGTTTGTATGGACGTACACACATCACGTATACTTAAAAACACAACGACACACACACATACGTATGTATATATATATGTATATATATATATATATATAGATATAGATATAGATATATGCACCTTTATATATATACAAACTTATATATATATATATATATATATATATATATCAACGTGTATATATATATATATATATATATAAATTCGACTAACCAATCAAATTATATTCTTATTCAATGCCTGATTATCTATTTCATTTCATCAGTTGTCGTATCTTCTATTTTTTTTTTCTTTTTGGCAGTGCCTAATGAAGAATCCATGTTAATCCATGCTAATAATCTTCAAATCTGTTATATTTGATGGATTTTTATCTGTAATATTTATTTGTCGTAACGTTTTCTCGATTTATATGAATATATTCTAACAACTAATACTAAATTTTAAGAATATAAACATTATGTGTGTACATGGGTGAGTGCGTCCGAGTTAGTATGTGGGTGTGTGAGCGCGCATGCGCCTTTAAAATAATACTAACATCTCTGCTTCCATAAGTTTCAACTTTTTCTGTAACATATTGAGGATGCAATTTCCTTTCAAAGGTGGATTTGATATGAATATAATAGATCTTATATCTCCCCGCAAAATATGAAATATTCCCCAAAAATATCTTAGAATTGACATTATTACTATCGTAAGAGTCTATAACATAATTGTTTCTGTTTAATGCAGCTTTTCTTACCGAAAGTATCAGATATTCAATGACTTTTTTATCTGTTTGAACTAGCTTACCAATACGATCACCCTTATAAATTAAAATTCGTAGTGTTTTATCTTTTATATTCTGTTTAGTGATATTTTTTGTTCTACCCAGTTCGACTTATCACTTTAGTAATATTTATGACACAGTCACCTTAAAGAGAGGATTAGGAATTCCTTCACGTACTTACATATACAGAGTAGATAAAGTCACTTAACATATTGGAAATTGAAAATATTTTAATAAAATATTATATATATATCTAAGAAATTTTTTGAACAGTGGATTATCTTATTGTCGATCTGTTCTCCGTTTCAAATATCATTTCTACAATGACAAGAGAGTTTTGCGTTATTATGTGCAACAAGTTATCTTAGTGACTATTCAAAATGGTATTTTCAAACCCAATTTAAAATAATTCCTATAATTGTAAGCGTTTATTACTAACAATCACCGTTTTTTTCTGATTTTCCGTTCATATTTATAAATACATTATTTTCATTTGATCCAGGTTCACGGAATAGAGTATTCGATTTCTATTTATGCAGTTTGATTGTATTTTTTTTTTGTTCTCCAAAGGGGCATTGATTCCGTTTCAATTTACTAAACAAGTCGGACGTTGGGAATTGATCCCCGGAATACGGATCACTTTACACCAATTCTGTGACCCGTTACTTGAACTCGATTTGCAATTGAAGTGCATCTTGTAATTTATTTCCCAGCACAACGCATAATACGCTATAAAAGAACAATGTGGAACTCCTTCAACTGTTTAACATGTCTTCTGTAGAGTTAAGATATTCTTCCGTAGTGATGTGCAAAGAAACATACTGCTTGATAGAATCTGATTTTTCTTCCCCCGTTCAGCCATTTAAAAGTGCCGGCTGCAGTTCCAATACGATGATTAATCTCTTCGTCAGTCATTTCGTTGAACCCTGGAAACGGGGAAGAACTTCTTTCAAATCTGAACAAGGTTGACGATCTTCATGACCATCCTGTACTCTGGACTCGGGTTCCTCAACAACTTTGAGCTAAACCGGAACCAATAAATGTCCTTGCTTCATTCCTGGCATGACAGAGACTAACTTGCAGAACTGCTGAATCACGGTAAAAACATTGGTAGGACGATTATATTTCTCACAGACTCCCAAAATCAGATATCCGTTGAAAGATTCAAAGTTTTACTTTCATATCAAGAAATAACTGACAAATATGATGTTGTTTTTCAACAGTAAAAATGAAACAGAAACGCCGTCAATCTTGCTCTGGTCTGCAATAAAACTCCTCAGTCACCCTTCAAAAATAATATCCACAAAATTTCTTAGAAATCAGAAAGCATGCGTACTCGAGATAATTTTATTGGAGATGGCTCTGAGCTTTCTGCGATTTCTGCTGGCTGTTCACACACACGCACAGAGAGAGAGAGAGAGAGAGAGAGAGAGAGAGAGAGAGAGAGAGTGTGAGATTGAGAGAGAGAGAGAGAGAGAGAGAGAGAAGTAAATGAGAAAGTGTAAATATGCATTTTAACGTTAAAAGGAATAAAATTAACGTCGGATTTATCCTACCAACATGATTATATAATTATCTCTGTTCAATTTTTAAGGTTAATTCTTTTAAGTTAATTTCATATGCGGCCATCGATGGGTTACTTTTTTGCTTACATATACTTCGTCCTGTAATAAATCAGCCTGTTAATGTAACATGCAGGGCCGTATTCACAAATTGGCCGTGCACCGATGTAATGCTTGTCACAATCTTTCCATGGAATAGAATATATGCCAGGTGAAAAGTAGTTACGTTAAACCCCTGCTCACAAGCAGTTATATATATACTTCTCTCCTTTTCTTCCCTTTTTTTCTCTTTTCTTTTGACGCTTACCGCCTTTGATATTTTTATTATTATTTTGTCTATTTCCTCAATCGCTGAACTTGAGAAAAACTCATTTTCACTCAGAGGAAGATCTTTTTTGATAAAGAACGAAATATCATTGATTCGGTTCTCAGTGTTGGTTTATCCATTTTTCCACTTATTTTTATCCAGTATATATATATATATATATATATATATATATATATATATATATATATATATATATATATATATATATGGGGATGTTGAAAAGAAAGAACGAAAATAATCTACTTATTAATAATTGTTATTTGTCTGAAAAACAAAGTTTATGATAAAGATGATATCAGTCATAGCGTATATACTTTAAATCATATGATGTTATTAGATTTTGTGAATCAACTATAGTAATAATAACTTTCAGCTTTAAATTAAGGGGAACATAATATGTGTTTAAATATCTTTGTGAAAGTTTGTCAATATGTAAGAGAGAAAATGTATTTATGCCTTAACGTATATGTGTCTACTGCAGATATTAATTCAGTAGAGGGTATATGAATATTCTTAATGCAAATATAAATGCAAAAAAATATTCGTTTAATTCAAGAACAATTAAATGAGGTTGAAATTAAAAGGATTTTTTCGAGAAAAGAATGTAGATCGTCATTAGACAGAAATAAATGAAAAGGTATTTTATTAAGTAATAATTTTATACTTTCGGGAGACATTTTCTTTTCTTCGCTAACATTTTCTTCGCTTAAACAATCTAGGTAGAGTCGAAATTAGTTTCTAAGAGTTGATGATTTTCTTATGAATGAAATTAGCTAAACAAGTTATTTTTTTAATATTCTAGGAGGAAAAATATTTGTTGTATTGTTTTTGGATCAAATTTTTTGCCGCAAGTTGAATATTGTCGTTTTTGATGTGTCTCAAAATTCAAAACCTCACCCAAAAAGGCCGATTTGTCGATAAATACAAAAATACTGATTAAAAAATAATAGCTCTAAAGCCTATAGTTTGCTCAAAATTAACACATTTTTCTTTAAAGTGAGTCTATTACCTACACCCATATATATATATATATACACACACACACACATATATATATATATATAGTCATCCACAGACTGTTTCGTTCTATCAGGACTCTTCAGTGTGGCTAGACACGCAGAACGCTCGGATCGAAACCCATCCAACTTTACGTTAGACTATGTTTCAGACCTCTCGGCCACCAAGCGGACCACGTTGGCTAAGAGAATTTTAAGGTATTTATTCAGCAACAGCAGCAGCCGTTTGTTTTACATTTTTTTATACCCTAATGGTTACTGTTATATTTTGACCTTCGACCCAGCTCCAAAAAAACCACTCCTAGGTGATACACCGGAAGGAAGTGACACATTCCAATGGCCAGTAATCGAAAGAGATCGCGTGGGTGGATTAAGGCTTATGATATGGGACAATGTGAAGGTCTCATTGTGCCATTACAGTCATGCACCGGGAGAGAGTAACCTCTGAACTGCATGAGAGTTATTTCCGCTTGATGACGATTAAACATCTGATTCAAAGATCCAGTAGGCGATCGTGTGGGCGTTGAGTTATTATTTAACTCAGTTGATTTTGGGTCCCAGAGCAGTTGCCAGCAGACTCCCAGAGGGTTAGAGACGAGATGTGGTAGGGAAGGCCACACCCGACCGAGGGGGACCTCGGAAACCCCCGATGTAGTTGCCAGCAGACTCCCAGAGGGTTAGAGACGAGATGTGGTCTGGAAGGCCACACCCGACCGAGGGGGACCTCGGAAACCCCCGATGCAGTTGCCAGTCGAATTCCAGACAGTAGAGACCAGATGTGGTAGGGGAGGCACACACCCGACCAAGGGGGCTCTCGGAAAAGCCCCGATGGAGTGGACCCCAAGGCCTCTGGTTGAACATCAGGAGAACAATAAAGACACAACGTGACGGTCATAACAGTGGGGTCAAAATATGAAGTTTATGTTCGGTCTCCGGCATCCTCTCACATGCAACCCATAAACAACCTTTTCGAACCCTTGCAATATAGTGAGAGGTGAATATTTTACTAAAGAAGTCTTCATGCGTCTTCCTTCCTGCATCTTAATTCTTCTTGCATCTTTATCATGCGTTCTTCCTTCATGCGTCTTAATTATGGTGTCGCTGTGATGCTGAATGAACTTGTAAATAACTATATAACACTACCAGAGTGCTCAATTCTTTCGAAGAGCTTTGCATTACGCTAGCGGCGGCCGACCAATCCTTCGCCAGAGTGCTCATATATATATATATATATATATATAATTATATATATATATATATATATATATAATATATATATATATATTCAAAATCTCTTCTTAAGTATCTTGATTGTTCATCATGCAAAAACAAAAAACATTCAATACATAAATAACATAACGGATCCTTAATATATGAAAAACGGATATTATTGATTAAATGATTTCTTGTTCATAAAAAGAAGAAACGATGATGGCTCTTACGACGTCTATAGCAGCTCCTAGAAATGCAAAAATAATTTTGTAAAGATTTTGCGAGATTACCAAATTGATTATGTGTAAAAATGGATTAACGAAACACTGTTTCTTCCTAAAGAAAAATATAATGGTATACAAAGATTTCTAGAGGTAAGAATTCAAAAATTGAAGAAATGAAAAAAAAAAAAAGAAAAAAAAAGAGAAATGAATAAATAGATTAAAATCATGATTTAGTTTTTTAAGACTTAGTTTTTAAAATTAATCATTCAAAAATAAAAATAATAAACATTTCTTTTTAAAATTTCGACCTAAGATGAAGAAAAAATAAATAATCTAGTCATTTGTACTTTAAAGAAAACCTCTTCTCCATTCAACTTAGCTGAAATAATTATATGACTTATCAGGATGGTGGGCATCGTAATATTGTTTTACAGTTAGATAAATAAAGAAAAATGTGTCTCATTATCAGAACACACACACACACACACACACACTACACAACACACACATATATATATATATATATATATATATATATATATATATATTACACATTCTCTATATTAGTCTCTTGATATTTTGCTTAAAACATATTTGATGTTAAGTAACCTATGCCAGATTTTTCTTGCTATTCAGAATTTGACATACATATGAATTCAATTGTCTTGTGTATTTAATTCCGGTTTTGCATGCAAACTTACCAAGAGATTTGAAGTTCTATTTCGTAAAATGACGTTAACAGATTTCATGATAAAAAGAAAATCAATTAGCATATTACTATTCTAATCAAAAGTGTATTATGTTTAGCAAAAATATGTAATCTATCTATCTATCTATCTATCTTGCTCATATATCCATGAGAGTGAGTGTTTGTCGGTGCGTCTCTGTGTGACTGTCTGTTTGAGTGCATGTTCACATATGTGTGTGTGTGTGTGTAATAGAGAATGCACTTCTTTCATTTCATTCTCACACGCACACATGCACAAGCACACATACACACACGTATACATACACGCTGTCACACACTTATATACGCACACATACATAAACACATATGTATATGCGTACGTGTACATATGTGAGCTATCATATGTGCTGTGTGTTCCGATGAGATATACTCGTGCGTGCAAAATTACAGTCTCGGCTCAATTTATCTCAATTACAACAGATTATCCATATTCCCAATTGTACTTTCTCATATTTAACACATATTTGCATTCGCAAAGGATCCTGGCCGTGACATTTCAATAAAGCATTAATATAATACTTTGCCATCTATTGGGGATTAATTTTCAGTATCACTTGATTTTTTCTTCCAATGAATTCCTTTGTGCAATTCACCTGAAATTACGACTCGGTTTAGTAGGTATTCCAACGTGATATATATATATATATATATATATATATATATATATATATATATATATATATATATATATATATATAGATTGATAGATAGCAGTAGACAGAGAAAGAAACAAAACAAATTTATATGTCCTGCTTCAGTTTTATCTTGCCTTATCAATTCCTTATTTGTAATATTGTCATTAAAGAGTAATGTGGAACACAATTATTTGAGATATAGGCTGCAGTTGATAAGGACGGAGTCTGCCCGATGAGAAATGGTCCGTACGTGGTTTGAAAGGAATAAACACTAAGCTTTCTAAACAATTTAAATCCTTTTCTGTGATTACATTCGAATACCAGAATCACAGTTTGTCGGGTCAGTTGCTTAAATAAAGGATATCACTTTTAAGCGATACTTACACTCTGAGTAGAACACGATCCAGAAGAGTTTCCTACTCCGACGAACCAGAAGAGTTTCCTACTTCTATTTCTAATTGCCTCGTGTCTCTTTTTAGTGCTCTTCTCACGATACTGTATATCTGATGTTCAACGTCCTGGTGATTGATATGTACTTACATTATGAATGCTTTCCATTGAAGCTTACACTTCATTTACTTTACACCAGATGACATCAGGATCATTTTTTGCTTATCATCATACACGTAGTTATTGGTAAATAATGATAGACATTTTTCACGACAAATAACTACAAAACAATGTCAATAACCAGAAGAGAGACAAGTAAAAAGAAAATCAACATATTTTCTGGTGTCGAAACATAACAAGATATTCTTTATCTGGTATCTTTATCTAAAAAAAGCAGTAACTGAAAAGTTATCTGCCATCTAAGCAGTTCCAGGGGTTGATTTGGGGATGCAGAAGATGAAAGTGGACATTTGATATTTTGTGATACACTATAACCGAGCTATTGGCCTAATGAGTTGAGAGTTCACCAATGAGATAGGAGACCGGCGTTCAATCCCAGTTTGAGTCATACCAAAGACTCAAAAAATGTTACTTGATGCCGGCTCATCTCAGTATTATCAGGTAAAGATTAAGGGTAAAGTAGAGCAATCCAGGGAATGGAGTAGCGCTCTCAACTACATTTCTGTTTTGTATCTAATAAAAATAAAACCTTCGGGTCACCCTAAACTGAGGTCGACTTTTATACTCCATGAAATAAGCTCATTTTTTTCCGATTCTCTCTTTGATGGTTGGAGACATGAGGAGTCAAATAGATGCGTAGATGGAGGTCGTTTTAACTATTCAAAAACACGAGAAAGGTATAACGATTAATCTACCCAGAACACTGTGTCTATAATCTTTTTCTAGATACTTGACGCCCTAGAAACTGAACTGAGTGAACAATCCCACAAAGTCCTATGTTTGAGGTCGGTTATTGTTTTTGTTTCCTGTACCTAATCAGACGATCAGAATTTGATGATACAGAAGTCAACGATGCTTATGCTACTCTAACAATCTTTCTTGGTGTCGATGCTGCAACTGATACCGACCATGACCCTTTTTTTTTAAATCAAAATCATTTTAAGATATTTTAAGGATATCTGTCCTCCCTATAGTACTGGCTTCCTCCACCAAGCGACATAATTCAGACCTCGATATAACCATATATATAATTATAGTAGTGTGGACTAGGTTCTTCAGCCTTGACGGGCAGGATATGACACAAGGTCAATTTTTTTAAGCGGAGTTTAACATGTTTGAATTCAGAGTTTTCCTTCTCCTAGACTAGTTGCCTCGTCATTCAGTAAATATGATATATAATTTCCCTAATAAACCTATTTTTTAAAAAATTAAATACATAGTAGTATTGAGGATATACAAAAAACGAACTGAATGTTCATATTAAATACCAGAGAAAAAAAAAAGAAAAAAACAACAACCATAATATGTCGCTCTTTCACCCAAGAGAAAAATTCAGATATCTGTAAAGAAAGAAATATTATTCTTGTTGGCTGATCCTATTTGATGAATTTTCAACTCATTTTTCATTATATTTATATATATATATATATATATATATATAAGTGTGTGTGTGTGTGTGTTACAGAAAAAATGATATAATTATGCAATCTAATAATTTCACCTATTTCCTTCAAATGATCTCAGATTTTAACATCATATGTAGATATATCATCATCATTATGTCATTCTGCCAACACGGATCTCCCTGACCCTCTCTCGCCACCCGTCTCTATCGTTCATTGGTCCCGGGAGGTCTTCCAGGCTATATTCTGTATCGGCACAGAGCTGTTGTACATACGTTTTAGGTAGTCGTTCTGCCTTTGCTCGTCCATGTGTTGGGTTCCACAGGAGTATGTAGCTTATGAGTTCGTCCTTACTTCTACAGAAGTGTCCAGCATATCTGATTCGTCTAACTTGCATAGTTTTCGTGATGGATGGTAGATGGCCGTATAGCTGCTGTTTTGTGGGGTATTGGGTCCTGGACTTGTTCAGTATTGTCTGCAGCATTTTTGTGTAATTGTCGTCATGCTTTTTTATCGTAACTTTATTTACCGTCCATCTAGTGCATCCATAAAGCAATATCGATATGACCGCTGCTGAAAGAAAATTGCGTTTTATTTTATCGGTCAGATCTTACTTCAATGTAAACGATAGCCAATTGTAGCTGTCCATGCCTTTGCTAGTCACGTGTTGATGTCTTTCTCAGTTGATGGGACACTACTACCTTGGTGAACTTGTCTACTACATTCAGAGAACTGTCATTTTGTGCAGAGATGTCGCATCTTTCATTCAAGCACGTATATACTGCCTTGTGTGCGTTGACATGAAGGTATATGCTTGCAGCTGCTCGTTCCAGACTATGTAGGAGGGTTTCGGCTTTGGCGGAAGTATTTGCCAGAAGTGGCATGTCATCGGTGTAGTCGCGTCCGTAATTTTTTTTTATGCTAGGTAACTTCTGCTTCTTTAGTTATGTTTTGACCTTCGACCCGGTCCAAAAAAAATGCTATTCAAAGGTGATGCACCGGAAGGAAGTGACACATTCCAATTGCCAGTAATCGAAAGAGATCGCGGGGGCGGATTAAGGCTTATAATATGGGACAAGGTGAAGGTCCCACTGTGCCAATACAGACTGATGCACCGGAAGAGAGTGACCTCTGAACTGCATGACAATTATTTCCGCTTGATGACGATTAAACATTCGATTTCAAAGATCCAGTGGGCGATCGTGTGGGCGTTGAATTATTATTTAATTCAGTTGAGTTCGAGTTCAAGAAGCAGTTGCCAGTAGAATTCCAGACAGCTAGAGACCAGATGTGATTGGGAAAACCACACCCGACCGAGGGGGACCTCGGAAACCCCGATGGAGTGGACCCCAGCATCAGAAGAACAAGAAAGATACAACGTGGCGGTCATAACAGTGGGGTCAAGATATTACAGTTAAGTTCGGTCTCTAGCTCCCTCTCACATGCAACCCTTGAACAACCCTTTCGAACCCTTACAAATAAAGTGAGAGGTAAAATATTGTTAAAGAAGTCTCCCTGCGTCTTCTTCTTGCGTCTTTCTACGTGCATCTGTTTAATTATTGTGTCTTTGTGATGCTGTAGATGAGCATACAACACTTTCCTTTTGTCAGCTTGAACAGGTTTTCTTTCATTATATCAATAGACATTCTAAGGACGAACTAAAGGCAGATGATTTACAGTTAATGTGTATCCTTGCAGCACGCCTGCTACAATCTCGAAGTAGTCTGAGACTCCACCCGGGGAGCAGACTTTTACTTTGGTGTTTTTATATAGCATCATCATGCCTGCGACAGTTTTTTTGCGTAGGCAATTAGTATATGCTTCATCTTCCCTCTGTATATGGAGTCAAAGGCCCTCTAGAAGTCGTCAAATAACATTGTTGCCCCATGGTTTTTTGCACGTACACCTTCTAGAGTTTGACGGATAATTAATATCTTTGATGTCGTAGATCGGTCAGACTGGTCAGATGATGATGCTCACATAAGACAGCAACTGGTATTCAATTTTCTGTCAACCATTGTAAAAATCTGTATTTTTCAATTCTCTCTCTTTGGATGTGTAACCAGCTTGATTGGCGGTTGAGTGGAACTTATTGAGTCCCGATACTGATTGAACTCACCCAGTATTCTAAAATTTAAACTGAACATTTGGAATTTACCTTTTATGCCTTTAGAACATCGGTAACTCTTTTAAATTAAATTAAATGTTAATCGTGTATAAATATATGTAAAATCAAATTAAATTTGGTTTCTGTTACACGATATCAATACAACTTTAGAAAAGGAAATAAAATCTAAGGTATTCTTAATTTAAATTTTTTTAACTACATATGAAAACACCCATTGTTAATTACAGACCAACTTTAACTTCTCTGACTATAAAGGTTTTAAATATATTGTGCATTACATTTGTTTCTGGAACTTTTACAATATTCAATTCTAATTTATATCTCACTGTTTTCATCCTCTTTACTAATCTCATTCTTAAAACTCCTAGAGTATATTGACCATAAAAACAGAAAACTCTTAGTGTTAATATGTATATTTTAATATCGATATTGCTCTTCTAAAATGTTGTATCTCATAAATCGAGCTCTCTTTTTAGAAATATTTCAAAATTTAGTAATTGTGCGAGTATCTAAGTAAATGGTATCCTTTTTTATGTCTACCCGAGAGCATAAAGAGATCGAAACATATCTATCCAAATTATCATGGCAATAATATCAACACCATATGTTTATAATGAAACTTATTGCCTTAAAATATATATCGATTTTGGGCTTTGAAAAATCCACTGATACTGAAATAATTAAGCAGGTCTACAAAGGTTTATTATACAGGTGTTGATTTCCAAATCATGTTAAATAGTTATGTTTCAAGAGTTTCGCAGATGTTTTGTATATTTAAAGTATCTTTATAATTACATGAACCAAAACCACAAAAAAACATTACCGACAACAAACTGCGTAAAGAGCCTGAAATTTACACTTTCTTAAGCTTGTATAGTGTCATCTACATTTTAATTATCTGTCGTTTCTGTACTTAAACTTGTTCTCAAAAGTGAAAAAATACAGGTTGAGTGTTGCTATTGTCTGCTGGGATTTAAGACCCCCAAATATAAAATCTTTCATGTGCGAATAACATGTTACATTACCAATAATATTACTATGCCTGATAATGATTATGAATTCTCGCTATTGAATAAAACTCATTATGTATTAAATAATGTATTATCGTGTTTGGAATGTGTATATTTTTCGGGATTTTACATTCATATGTAAATGGGTATAGAAGTTAAACGCATTTTTATCATCCACTCACTTACTCATTAACTCTCTCTCTCTCTCTCTCTCTCTCTCTCTCTCTCTCTCTACCTTTCTTGCTATTTTTGCCTCTTTTTACTGGCTCATTTGTGTAGACGGTAGAGTGTTCATCTGTGGCCCGGGAAACCTGGTTTCACTCCGAGGTCGAGTCAAACCAAAGACTTCAAAAATTATACTCGATACCTCCTTCCTTGACATTCAGCATTGTAAGGTACGTATCAAGGGTAAAGTCAACCAATCAATAGAAAAAATAGCGCCCTCAAATACACCTCACTGTACTAGCTATTGAAAAGGGAGTCATCCGATTACCCTCGACCACGATCACCAAATGTGCTCTTCCTATATAAATTTGCAAATGGTGATTGTGGCCTTATAACTTCCGTAGGACAATGATATTTTTTCCAGTCGGTTTAGTCGAGTGACCTATTTGGATTGACGAATTTTTATTGCCTCTGTGTATAAGCACACATTTTTGTTTAAAACTATCCATGAGCAAATGTCATTTGTTTGATACCTATTTTTATGAGTCCATTTTCATCAACAATCTCTTAACATTATTGCAAAAGACAAAATCCCTTTCACCGAAAAAAGAAAGACAGTAAATGTATAACACTTTGACGGTAGTATGTGATTTTGGTTCCTGGTAAAAATAAGTTACGTTCTGCTAGTCTAGCCACCAACAATTTGCTGATTTCTTCAAAGGATTTATCTCCCTTTTGAGGCCATTAAGCTCCTGCTGACTAATGAATGGTGCAACGAATGAGGTTCCTTGAAAATAAATGTCACTTGGCTCATGTGTACTGTCGACAGCTGAGGTCATCATTATCTTATCGTGCCGCCAGTGCGGATATCCCTGACCCTCTCTCACCACTCCTTCCTATCGTTCATCGCTTCCAGCAGGTCCTCAGGGCTATTCCCCGTATCTTCACACAGCTGCTGTATGTAGGTTCGAGCTGGTAGCTCTGCTTTTGCTCGGCCATGTGAGGGGTCCATTTGAGTCCATTACTTATGAGCTCGGCCCTACGTCTCCAGCAGTGTTCTGCATGTATGGTTCATCTTACTTTTATAGTTTTCGCGATGTCTATCTCGGTTGATGAGACACTGCTTCCTAGGTAGGTGAACTTGTCAACTAGTTTCAGAGAGTTACTGTTTTGGAAATATCGGCTATTTGATTAAAGCACATATATTCCATTTTGTGTGTATTGACATGGAGGCAAATGCATGTGGTGGCTCGTTCCACACTATGCAGTAGAGTTTCTGCTTTGGCAAGTGCATTTGCCAGAAGCGCTATGTCATCGGTGTAGTCGGCATCGGTACTTGTTTGTGCGGAAAACCTTCTGCTTTTTTTTTGTTAGCTTGAAACCGTTTTCTTCTATTTTATCAATCGATGTTCTAAGCACGTAGTCTAGACTGATGATAAAGAGGTATGGGACTAAAGTGTCCCTTTCAATACTCCTGCTACAATGTCGAAGTATTCTGTGACTCTATAGGAGAACGTACTTTCACTTTGGTGTTTCTATAGAGAATCATTATGGCTGCAACGGTTTCTTTTGGTAGACCGTATGCGAGAAGAATTTGCCCATCTTCCTTCTGTGAAGGGAATCAAAGGCCTTGGTAAAGTCGACAAATAATATTAACGCCTGTAGTTTTTTTATTCGTACGCCTCCAAGGATTCTATGATTAGTTAATATTTGTGAGGTAGTGGATCTATTTCCCAAGAAGTCATTTTGGTTCTTCCTAAGAATGTTGTCAGTTTATGTTCTATGCGGTTGCATAGTAGGACGTTGTATATTTTGGCTGTTATGGATGTAAGTGTTATATCTCGGTAGTTCTTGGCTAATCCGAGGTCGCCATTTATCAAGAAAAGGAGGATGCATCGCTTCATCCCTCTGTCTCTCGGATTTTGATTATAAACTGCATTACGGTGTTGGAGCAGTATGTCGTCGAATTGTCTGGTCTTCCATACTTCTGGGAGAATTTCATCAAGCTCTTCTGTTCTTCTATCTTTAAATCTTCTAAGTACTGAGTCAAGTTCTTTTTGGGTAAAAGGTCTTTGTTTGATATCTGATTGCTTTCTGATAATTCTCGTGATTGATTCATGAGTAAATTTCGGTGTGTTTCCTAGTAGAATCTCGAAATTCTGTTTCCAAAGTTTTATTCGTTCTTGTTAGATTGTAGCTTTCACTTTAGTTTGGCAGTGCTCTTACTTCTGCTCACTTTGTTTATCGTTTGCCATGCAATCCTAGATTGCTTATTTTCCTCTGTGTCTCTAATCTTATCTATCTGATTTTGTATGTATTCTGTCTGTTCTTTTAGGTATATGCTTGCTAATTATTTGTGCCTTTTTTTTAGTTTCAAGGCATTTGTGTTAATTGGGTTCTTTCTTTTGCATTTAGAGGCAGTTTTCACGTATGCACCGCTAATGTCTTCCTTCTCAAGCCGATGAATTGATAGAAAAGTTGTTTCAGTTGGTTGTACAATAAAATGCTTTCGCGAGTTTAGTCTAGATACATCCATTTACAAGGATTATTTAGAGAGATTCCTTTTATTTTACGAAACATATGTAACAGTCTTTTCAGTGATTCTTCTGTTCTCTCCAAACCATAGAAAATGCTAAACGTCTGACGGCTATTACTAGTATACGACTACCGAACATACTCAATACAAGGTTTTGAAGCAATGTCATACCTAGGTACCCTAATTCTATTTTTGAAGAATTCACTTTATTCTTTTCACAAGAAGCAGGTTTGAATTTTCACTGTTTTATGAACGCGTACTTTCAACAAATATTACAAAAATAATCTAGTTATTCAAACAGTTTCTTTTGTAAGGAAATAGAAAATAAAACGTTAAGTAAATGTTTATGAATATGTACGTTATCTCAAACACTAGAGTATCTCTGATGAGATGTAGGTTATACTGTTGTTCAAAGAAATGAATTATCAAGAATCATTTTTAATAAACGGAGACGCCAATACACTTTATAAAATATATATATGGTGTAACGCGTAGACCACGAGCACGACTTTTTTTATATGGGAGTCTCCGTGGCGTAGTGTGTAACAGACTGGACTGCAACATCACGAAGATTGATATGATAATAAGTAAATTAGCGTAACATATATTTTCTTTTGCAATATGAAATTAGTTTAATGATTAGCGAGATGAGGATAATATTTTTAATTTCTAATTACTCCTATGAAGATGAAATTTGGTTCTTTTTTCAAAGATAACAATTCACGTTTTCTTTCATTTACGAAACCAGAAAATTCAAATGGTGATGAACGCTATGAAATCATTCCGTGTCTTATAGCGTCTGATTTTAAAAGGCGTCAAATTATAGAAATAAGGTTGCTTCAATTTATATCTCCCATGTTTTTAGCTGAGAATGTCGTGTCATAATATAGACTCATATTTGTCCTGACGTTTGTGCTTCCATCTAAAAACGTTGTAAATAACAATAAGATAAATTCATTGATTTTCCAAATGTTGTGTCAATTAGAATCCTACATGCTTGTGCTGTTTCGACAGAATCCAGGCTACTTTCCACCCATCTCGTCAATCATTCAAGAAAAATGTTCAAGATATCCTGGGCATTACTAAAAAATAAGAACATATCTCACAAACGACGTTCTTCTATGCAGTCGTCTACAAAGACACAGGAGTGTTGGCGGACAAATGAAAAGTTACATTCCTTTTTCTGCGCTATCACCAAGTGACATCAACAAGAATTCAATATCTGATACATATGGATGTCAAGAAAAAGAGCCAAATGATTCCGTGGTGTCGCTACACCTTAATTATGTTTTTTTTTACTAACACAGTAAGTTAATATAGTACAAATGAACTTCCCGTTTTGATGGATGAGCTTCATGTAAATACTTTGTTCCAAAGAAAATGTATCCAGCAACCTATTGCAAAAATAATATTATTGTTATTCATCTTCATTTAATTCTTATTTGATTTTTTGTATAGTATTATAGTATCATGGGTAAATACAAAATATTACCCATTGCATCGTCAATTGATAACACTGAAAGCTTGTGCTACCATTTACAGAATGATATGCTGTCTTCCTTGCCTGTTGTTTAGTCACAAAGATGTTTTTACATTCATTGTTAACAGAACGTATATAAATGTGTGAACAGGAAGCCAAAATAAACAGGGGTCTCAAGAGAAAACAATATATGAAAAGAGATAAAGCAAAAAAAAAAAAAGAAGATATATGCAAAAATAAATGTGAAATGTACTGCCAGTTAGTTCTTTGAAAACAAGTGTTGTTCATTAAATATGACACTTGGTGTTTTCTATTTATTTATTTTTCCGTTTTCATCGTATTTGTTTGAATATTTCAGATAGTTATAACAAAAACATTAACTTCTTACCCGTTGGTTGTTATATTTAATTGTTGATGGAAAGGTACGCTTTAAGAGAATGTAGTAATTTCAAGGGACGAATTTTTTGAATATATATATATATATTGTCATCCACAGACAGACTGCTTCGTTCTATCAGAACTCTTCAGTGTGGCTAGACCCGCAGGACGCTCGAAGCCGGGATCGAAACCCGTCCAACTTTACCATAGACTAAGGCTTCAGACCACACGGCTACAAGCGGACTACGTTGGCTAAGGGAATTTTAAGGTATTTTATTTTTAGCACCAGCAGCAACAGCCTTTGTTTACATTTATATATATATATATATATATATATATATATATATATATATATATATATATATATATATATATATATATATATATATATATATATATATATAAAGTGAAGTTTGCAACCCTAGTCAGTGGCGACCTAAAGGGCCTCTCTTTCTAAGCTACTACACCGAGATATAAGACAGGGCGTTACTCCTTTCCCTGGATTGTTTTACTTTAACCATAAGACTCACATTATAATGCTGAATGTTAAGCAATGTGGCGTTTAGTGATTTTTTGAGTATTTCGTATGAGTCGACCAGGGATTGAACACCGATCTCCCGGGCCATGGGCGTTCACTCTAACTGAAAGAATTATGGAAAATTCTTACTAAAAGAACAATATTAGAACAACAAAATAACAATCAAAAACTACAGATTCTCGAGGCACTATATATTAAGAACATACAACCCAGACTTAACAGAATTAATTTTGACATCAGTGCTAATGTACTTAAATGTCTTTAGCTACTGACGCTATTTATAGAAACAAATTTGAAAAGTAAACTCTACACAATACAACAGTACAAACGCACATTTTTACAAAGTAGTAATGTACATACAAAAGTTACATAACTTTTGTAATTCATCCTCCCCTGATGATAGTTGGGCAGAAAGTACTTGGGGATTAACTAACTATGGAAGGTTTATCAAACGATTCCAGCTGAATATCATAAGTTCAATACGGCAATTCGAAAGGGTTAAAGAATATGTCGACAAAAAATATGTATCATGTCACATCATATATATATATATATATAT
Organism: Sepioteuthis lessoniana; assembly: GCA_963585895.1. NCBI lineage: Eukaryota > Metazoa > Mollusca > Cephalopoda > Myopsida > Loliginidae > Sepioteuthis > Sepioteuthis lessoniana. Next base: position 90,083,980 of record OY757906.1, on the reverse strand, counting down.
ATATATATATAGATAGATAGATAGATAGATAATCTGTATTCTTTATACAAATTATTACAAATCCTCTACGAGCAATGCATTTGCTGAAATATGTTGACTATAGATATAATTGTTTTTCATAATGACTATGACAAAGAGACCCTAACAATTTTGACGATTGAATTTCTGTATAAAATATTTCAAATGGAAATTTTATACGTAATTATATTAAGATGTGAAAGAAAATGCAAGTGTAAAAAACATTTTGGTTAAGTATTTATGCAAATAGTTTCCTATTGCAAAACAATAGATTTTTTTTTAAATGAAATAAAACTCTCATTGAAGAAATTAACAATTTCATAATGACTTTGTCTAGATTAACTGAATAAGTTCGACCCTTCTATAATTAACAGTAATTTGCAATTTTCCTCAATAACGGAAAAAAATCAAGTGTGAAAATATATTTCAACATATCTATAAAACTGAATATGTACAATTTATTATTGGTTTTTGGTTTATGTAACATTCTTGAAGTATATATTTTCCTTGGTCCACTCATTTAGGGTGATGAGTGATAAAGAATTTTCTTCATGTTACTTCATGGACAGAGAAAAAAAAAATTAATGAAGCCAAGATATTTCAAATGCATGATACTTCTAAAATTCAAAAGAATGAGGCGAGTTTTTATACTGATTTTATACTGACCAACCTTCAAATCCTGTTTGTATTTTACATATTACTGATGTCTTTAAAAAGGATATTAATCTATTCTCTAAAATATGAGCAAAAACTTCATTTTTTAATTTGAAAAATTAAGGTTATAAGATGTCTTTTAAAAAAACTCCTTGAAAATATAAACATTCTAATAACTCTTTTAAGTTGGGCTACAGAGTTTGAAGTGATTATTACTCTTCTGTAATTCATTGCCAAAGGATAATCGTAATCAAATCGAGACATTTTCTACCTTTACATTTTACCAACATAAGAAATGAATAAAAGATGGTGCCATTTAAGCATCAAAATACAAATGTAATGAATTATCAAAAATCTTAGTAACTGCCGGAGGTATGTCTGAAACAGTTGGAGTAAATTGTCATAAAATATATTTAAGCGAAAATAAATATTTTCCTTAGCCATCTTCTTACGTTTAACATACTTCTTTCTTTCTTAATACTACTTTAATGTATTATGATTTTTCCTTTATTTTTGTCCTGCTATTAAATATTCTGTGATATTTTGCCGTCAAAGTCATTTGATTTATTCTTTGTTCTCTTGGACGACTTTATTACCTAACATATATGTACTCGAATATATTACATATAAAATCAATATTTATCAGTTCGAATCCCTTATTTTAGTAGAAAACATTTTTGATTACTAGTACATCTATGGTATGGCCGATGTTTGTTTTTTTTCAGCCTAAACATTTTTTAAGTTGCACGTATTATTATTATTATTTTCAGTTCTGAGCGGTTTTTCTTATCTCATGTAAATGTCCTCGGTTGCTAATTTTTTTTTAAAATAAAAGTTAAATTCATTAGAAATAAATTCGTTAATGTGGATGTATTTGTATTACTTTATTTTAAAATAGTTATTCTTATTTAATGGCGCTAAATATGAACACTCATTTAGATTTATTTTTATTACATTTCACGGAGAATTTGAAATCCATGAATATCTTAATCAGCAAGAAGATATCAGATATCTCAACATATATCTAAAGTTGTATATTTCCCCATGATATTTTCACTTTCATTTTTACTTTCTCAAATGTCAATAACCATTCATAAACTATCAAAAAAATAATTATTACTATTTTTTTCGATTGAAACTAAATTATATAACCTTTCAAAACTTCTATTTTTCAATTTGTTATTAGTAATTGGCATTTTAATTGATATAATAGCTCATATAAATATGAAACCACGGAAGAGTTCGTACACAAACACACAAAAACAAATACACATGCACATGCACTCCTTCTTGGTTTCGTTCTCTAACTCTTACTTTCTCTCTCTGTCTCTGTCTCTCACACATACACACAATACTTACACACATATACATAAACACAAATGTCGGTCATGGATTGTATATACACAAGTTAGGATGACGTAGAGACATAGTCAAAAGCTTTCACTGATTATAAATTCTCCGGCAATGTGAACATCAGAAGAATATATATATATATATATATATATATATATATATATATATATATATATATATATATATATATATCATATTTATTCCCCAAATCAACTGAGTGTTCAGCGTAGTCCTCCAAATTTACTTTTAATTGGGTGTAAAATCTATATTTGCATATTAATCTTAATGCACTTGATGGGCTTAAAAATTAACCATAAAATAAAACCCTCAATCGTTACACATCTGAGTTTCTCAGAAGTCAGGCTTTGGGCAAAAACGTTAGTTGAAAAAACTCTGAAACTTTTTTGTCTTTTTAATTTTTAATTCTTTTATTTTTATAATTGTTTATCATAGATCGAGTTACGACATGTCGCTCATCAGTTTACTTCTGTGTCGAATGAATTTAGGATACCGTAAACACAATCACTTATACTTTGTGACTTAAGGTCAGCACACCTTCAACTTATTCAAACACACACACACTAAAAAAAAGAAAAGAAACTATAATGAAGCTATTACAAAAAATATAAACTTAAGAAAGGGACAGAGTGAAAAAAACTCAATTATTTATTAAAATGATTCTTATTTTAGTTTTGAATCACAGCCATTGTTGATATTCTCATTAGAACAAAAATAAAAAAATTCTATTTTTCAATCTTATATGATATGATTTCCAAGTTCATAGATTAGTTATTAAATTTGAAGAATAGAATAGTATGCTTTTGTACTTACATAGGTATTTTTCGGAACTGATGATATTTTTATGAGGTAAGTCAGCTGTGTCGTGTATTACGAGTCAGAAAATATAAGGTCAAATTGAAACCGGAGGCCTATCTAAATTGTTCTTTTCAAATAGGTTTACATCGGAAATATTTCATTTTAAGCCAATCGTTATGTTCACTAACTATTGGTGAAAATTGCTTGTGGCACTTTCGTAATTTAGACTCATGACTTTATGTTTTAAATAGTATGCTTTTGGGTTATTGAAGCTGAAATAAAGCAAGAAATGAAGTAAAAAAAAGAAAATGATCACAAAAAAACTTAAGTAAAGGTATATCTACAATTAATAACAGGTGTTTCTAAATGAATTTCAGTGCTTTAGGGAAAATATTTTTTGGATATTTCGAAAGAGATAATTCGTGGAGTACAAACAAAGGAAACACGAGGAAAATAATTTTTTTTTCCTGTAAATCGATTACCAAAATGTAGATCGAATATAAATTAACTCATTATTTTTATCCTACTTTTAACATTATGATATATATATATATATATATATATATATATATATATGTGTGTGTGTGTGTGTGTGTGTGTGTGTGTGTGTGTGTGTGTGTGTGTGTGTGTGTTTATTTGCACGTGCCTCTGTGTCTGTGTCTGTGTAATTGTTCACTATATTCACAGAGGGCGGTAACTATCGGTGAAATATTATTTGGCTGATTGGGTTTTAATGCATGCCACGTGGTTGGTTATTTAATGTCAAATATATTAAATGTTTACTATTTATCTACATGTAGTTTCAAAGTTGCATTTCTAAACAAGCCAGAATTAACAGAGATTAATGCTTTCAAGTATTGCTGTTTAACACTAACAATTTTACTTAATAACATTCATTTCTTTGCACACATTTCTTTGCACACATTTAAATGGATATACACATCATTTTTAAATAAATACTTTGTACGATATTTGATTGAAAAATACATCTAATTTGTTTACACAATGTTAAATAGTTTTATGTATTACTAGGTAAAACCAATAATTCAGTTTCTGCATACATTTAAATGGTTTCAAGTACTGCTATTTAACATTAATGATTAAATTGGTGTTATTAATCATTTACTTGTGGCTATTTAGTTGTCGACGGAAGTCGAGGGCGACCCAAAAGCTCCCTTTTCAATAACTACAACACGGTAGTGTAGGTGAGGGCGCTAAATTTTTCACTGAATTCCTCCACTTTATCTTTGATACATACTTCATATTGCTGCGTATTAAGCAAGGAGATATAACGTCTCATTTTTAAAGTCTTTGGTATGACGCAACCTGGGATTTAAGGGAAAAGGAGCCATCAATTTGATCTAATATATTATATCTGTTTACTTGCAGATAAATGGTCTAGCAGTTCATTTTTTATCTATAGATGTGTTCCTACGAGCTATTGACACTAATAGCAATGAAATAAATACTCTACATTCAGCAATATTCAAGGGCTGGAGCCTCATGGGTTAGTGTCATATTTAGGACACACTTTGTTGGAGTCTTACCCTCTGCAGAGATTCAGTCGGTGTATTCCACAACCCAAGCCGACAGGGATTGATAGAATATATATATATATATATATATATATATATATATATATATATATATATATATATCAAGCTTACGTTATCACCAGACAAAATGATTATATATATATATATATATATATATATATATATATATAATCATTTTTTCTGGTGATCACGTAGGCGTGAGATATATATATATATATATATATATATACATATACATACATATATATATATATATATATATATATATATATATATATATATAGTGAGAATTTTAAGTTTTTAAAAGTACGTTGGAACTACAAATTTCAGACTTCTAATGCTCTATCACAACTGGAAATTACATGATTGTTCAGTTTTATTTTAAGGTAACAAAGAAACCGCATCAATGATTTCACGTTTCTAATATTGATATTTGATATGTTATGTTAAAATTTAAAACCACACAAACACTACAGGAATAGGCATGAAAATTTGAGTGTTCAGAGTTAAGATGTCATTATTGACCGCCAAGGCCGAAACTTATTTTCAAAGTTTGTTCTAGTGATATGTCAATGAGAGATGAAACCATAATATGATACTCATCAAACCTAGATAAAAATACTTAGAGAGAATAGGTTGAACGCTCTATTTGTCAAAGTATTCGAGAATTAGCAATTTAACAATAGAAACGCCAATCCATGATTACCCACGATTTTATAAATATAGAAAAAGTAATCAAATGGCGTTTGAGTTCCTTGGGAAAAGAAACAAGAAAACACTTTTTCGAGAGATAAGTCTATTTCATGGCATTAAAGTGACCTTTTCTCAAGAATATTTTTTCAGTTGACGAAAAAATATTTTAAAATAAAATTTTAAAATATAATGTATTACATTTTAGGGCTATTGTAATGCAAACTAATAATCATTTGAGTCTAATTAACTTCAAATGAAAACTTCATCGTCAGCGACATTATTTTTAAATCAACACGGTGCTGAATATTTAAATTTTTTAGACGTTGTAAACATAGTGTCATATGGAGTGTTAGGACACTATGTTAGGAGTTGCAACCATGGTGCTACGTTATATATTTAAACGTCTTGCGGAATAGAGGTGACTTCAGTAGTTCTAATCAATTTCAATTTAGTTTATTTTGTTTTTATTTTATCTTTATTTTTATTTCATTTTTTAAAACATAAACATGTTTTTAAAGTATGCATGTTAATTAATGATATATTCAGTATTCAATTCTAACCTACTCTTGATATGAGGGTGTAACAGCTATTAATAAAGACTCCTTAAATCTGAGATTACCAAAGTTACGTACTATTGCTTCTATTTTAATGGAAATTTTATTGTCATTATTTTTGCATTTAATTAAAAGTTTATGGAATGAGTATGCACGTGTGTTGAGATGTTCTTTAATTCTGATGTGGAGGGGTCTGATTGCTCTCGCTATATAAAAAAATTCCGCCAGTTTCCATAGAAAACCCTCCACCAAAAAAAATCTTTGTGCATTTCAATTCAGCACTTCCACTTAGAACCAAAATTAATTATATATGATATAAAATTAAACGAATTCACAATAGATGCAGCAAAGAAAGAGACTAAATTACTCTAAGTTCTAGAGCTTTGTTTCAACAACTAGTCTAGAAGAAGATACTCTCTGAATTCAAGGCATGTTTAATTAAAAATTGACCATGGGTCAAATCCAGCCGTCTGTTAGACTTGGTTTAGCCAAAGTTTCCCTTAATTCCTATCTCTAATTTTTCAAACAAAATTGCGTCATAGATGGAACGAGTCAATAAGAAATGATATAACACTGGAAATCGTAATTGAGCTTATAGGCAAAAAATAAAATAGGATGTGTAGCTTTTGATGCAAACGTCTTACAAGCAGGATATGAAATATCTTCGACATTGCTGACAAAATGTGGAGCCAATCGTAGTGACTAGGTAGACAGTGTTTTCTAGCTGAAAAATATTGGTGTTATTCTGCTGTACGTACTTATTTAATTTAGTTAGAGTTAAATAGGATGCATTACTTTCAGACTGATTCTCGTTATGTGTTCCTAGGCGGTATCCATTGAGAGACATATGTGGTTCTTGTTAACTGAAAATGTGAACAGTTGAGGAGTTAGAATAAAATATGAGAGAAATTAAGAATAATGCCGAAGTTTGGTACCCGAGATTTAGCTAATTAGCATTATGGAGAAAGAAAAGCGGCAGAGAAAGGGGGAATGTATTATTAGCATTGAAGGCTTTATCGACCAGACCATAATGTGATTTAGATACAGTAAAAGAGAAAATTATGAAAAAAATATCACCTGCAAAACATTAGTAGAACTAAAATCGGGAGCAAATGGAAGATCAAAGGTCTCCCAAACGGAAAAAGCAAAAATGTGATAGCACGACCAGGCAAAGGAAATTGAAAAATTAAATGTCACGACAATGAATACATGTGAAATGGGGAAATTGAATACCTTATAGCATAGAGGAAACAACTACATGAACCGACTATAGCAATGTGGTTGACTCGTGTCCCAATCCTTCATGAAAAGGAGAACCGAAGTGTTAACTTTGTTCTCAATCCAGTGGTGATCTAAAACACGGGGATTAATATATAATTGATTAAACTAAAGAAAAATATTGTTATCGCTTGTTTTAATTTTTCTCAACTTCTATAAAGTACTTTCAAGCAATTATAATTATCCTTAAGCATATTCAGTTAACTTTCACTGCAAATACTGCAGAGTTATCCATTAACCGTTGTCGGCGACCGTAGTCGAGGACCACCCGAACGTTCCCTTTTCAATAGCTACGATACCGACGTGTAGAGAAGGGTAATACACCTTTCCTTGGATTACTCAACTTTACCCATGAAACTTGCCATATAATGTTGAGTGTTAAGCAAGGAGATATCATGTACCATTGACCTGATGAGTTGAGTGTTCGCACATGGTCCTGGAGATCTGGGTTAAATCCCAGGTTGAGTTATACCAAAGACTCAAAAAAGTACTTGATGTTGCCTTTCCTAACACTCAGCATTAGAAGGTACGTATCAAGGGTAAAGTGGAGCAATCCAGGGAATAGAGTAGCACCCTCCCTTACACCTATATATTGTCGCTATTGAAAAACGAACCTTCGGGTCGCTCTCCACAACGGTCGCCAACTTTTCTTTCATCCATTAAAAATTAGTCTAAATTATTAAGATTTCTTAATTTTTCGAGCAAGGTACATTTTTTTTTTATTTACGATATTTTAAGACTAAAGGATTTACACAATTTGTATTTCAATTATATTCAGGTTTGAGAAAACCTCACCTTAAGCATTATTTCCATTGATACCAGCATCACGGACTTTGCTTTCATTATTTTTTTTCAAAATGAAAATGTGTTTTCTTTCAGCATTACGCGATGACACTCTTCATTCCAGTAATAATTAACATAGTTTGGGAGCAAATATTCTTATTTTTAAAATGCACATACGCACGCATACACACGCACACATACCCCCAACACACATATATATATATATATATATATATATATATATATATATATATATATATATATATACATATATATATATATTCAATAGAGAGAGATCAAATTGCCATTTTCATGATTCACATGAACTGAAAAGCTGCTTCCCTTTATTGAAGCATGTGCAAAAGAAATTAGAAAAAGAAATGTTAAAACGATAACAAAACGAAATAATGCAGCTTAAAAGATTATGAATATTTATTTTACAGGAATAAAAAAAGAACAAAAAAAAAGGATTCAATGAAAGAATGTATAAATGAAGCAAGCAAGCAAAAAAGAAAGAGCAAAAATGTAAGGATCAATCTGTATTAAAATGGCGTAATTACTAACAAAACGGGCACATGTCATTTACAGGATAGAAACAAATAATAATTGATTTAACAGCAAATATGACAGAATCCACACAAAACACGATTTTAAGGCTACTAATAGTTCAACTGACCTGAAGCGAATATTAATTGAACCATAGATTGGATATCGGTTTGACGTGATTTCAACAACTCTAAACTTGGCTCACGCGATTTTCAACAATTCCAAGAATCATTGACACTCCTTTGTGCAAGCTATTGTTGCTTTTGCTATTGTTGTTATCATTTCACTTCATGCGTGTTTTTTTCACACTAGCATAAACTGGTGAAATTTTTCTGAAGTCTGAGTGACAGCAAGTCGCATCAAGTTTCCAGGACTTCTGACTACAGAAACCGATATCAACGTTGTCATGGACTGTATGGTTTCAATTCTTCCTGATTTTCAATTGCTCCAGTTTTTTTTTTTACCAAAGTAATAAAAACCAATGAAAACTTTACATTTCTTATTGCAAGATATCTCTTTGAATTTAGATCTTTGCAAAAATTTTTCCTATTGATAATTTCACTCTCCAGTTATCCTTTACTTTCGTAAAGTTTAAGACTTAGTCGGATATCAAAACATATTCAAACATTGAGTCATATACGTTAGCTGGACTATACAACAAGATTTTTATACACTATACATGACAACAATTATTATCGTTAAAATCCCTATGAGAGTTTTTTTTTTGCATCCGTTTAAAATGGTTTTCAATAAATTCTGAATCAAAGCAAGTCTACACATGACATCATTTTTTTCTAATTATTCTAACTCATTTCAACAGCACTGAGGTTTTGATGGTGTTGATTCTGACCCTAAATTAAAGATCCTCCAGTTTCACTTCCAGGTCTCGCTAAACCGTTAAAATGACTTCAACAATAAATTTTTGCACTATCACCTCCCTCTTCCTGTATTTTTTGCTCTCTGTTAAGATTTTGTTATATTATATAGTTTTAATTTCTTTTATTTTCCTGACAAGAGCCACTGGAACAGAAAAATCCATTACATGAGATGATCTATGCTTGCTAATTAACACTAGCTCTGGTCTTCTTGCCTGGATTGATGGGTCCGTTAGTAAATCTATGTTCTTGAGAATTTTATGCATCTTATCGTCTAGAGAAGATTCTGATTTGTGCAAATACCATTTGTCAATCAAGTCGAATTTTAATCTTAATGCATCACCTTTCCCATTCACTCACGTCTATTCTTCTATACATTAGTCGCTTGTTTTGAGATTGATCATTTAACATATCTCATCACGTTACCTACGCTTCCAATCCTGAGTGTTATCAATTTTTGCTTTGACAAAATTGGTTCTTATGGCATTAATTTGTGCTGCTATTAAACTAAGTTCAGTTTCTTTGATAATATTTCCTCTTCTTTACTATGATATATAATGTCATGTGTAATTTTCTTTATCACTTTAAGTAGCAATGCATTTGTTTTTCTTTTCATTTCGATTTGCTACATTTTATAGTTGCTTTCTTTTCCTCTTTGTCCAGTTATTTCTTTTCATATTACTGTTAGCCGTTGTAATCAGTCTGTCTTTATATTTATTGCAGATTCTTCCATTCCCTGTATGCTTACATCTACACTATTCTAAGTGTCGGCAAATCCTCTTCCAACTAATTTTCCCGTCGCTTACAGTACGTTTAAGCCACCGTTTGTATATAAAACCAATCCATTCATTAATTCTTTCATTAATTCATTAAGAGCCCGTGATTGTTACAGGGATAGGATTAATATCAGAATCACAGGTAGGGAAACATTGTGTCTATACTCTTGAACAATGCAATGAACATCATCTTATGTACTTCAATGAAATCATAGATAGAATGTCAAGATCACCGGAACAGAATACGTTATCATTGAAATTAAATAAGAGTGAAATAGACAATCACTATATTTTCCTTCTAAAATTAATTTGTGTAATTGACGTCAAGTTTTTTCTCCACCCGTTTATTTAGCGTCCATGTGGTGAATGCATATAGCAGTATCGATACGACCACTGCTTGGAAAGAACTGGGTTTTATTTTATCGATCAGGTCTGACTTCCATACGACTGATAGCCTATCGGTAGCCGTCCATAACTTTGATAGTCGTGGGTAAAAGTAATTTTCAGTTGATGCTTCGCTGCTTCCGAGGTAGGTAAACATGTCCACTAGTTTCAGAAGACCACCCCTAAGTGTGGAGATATCGGCTTTTTGATTAAAGCATATGTATTCTGTCTTATCTGCATTGACATGGAGGCCTATGCCAGCAGCTGCTCGTTACAGACTATGTAGCAGGGGTTCAGCTGGGGATAGTTGTATTTGCTAGAAGCGCTCTGTCATCGGAGTAGTTCGCATCCGTAATAGTTTGTGTTAGGCATCTTCTCTTTCTTTCCCTTGCCAGCTTATAACAGTTTTCTTGATAACGTATGAGTCATGATGGGTGTGTTTTTATTCTCATCCATATAATTCCCCCTAATAGATGAGCAGCAGTAGTTCCCTGGTCGAACTATTTGATCCTAGCCGTTGTCAAGTGGGATTCGTCCGCCGTGCAGCTCTTAGGCATGCCGTTGTCCCGTTTTTGGGTTCGTCCATTTTTACGTCCACTACGCTGCTTCATATGTCTTTCAAGGTGTATTCTTTAAAAACATCTTTTTTTTGTCCTGCATGTATTACGTCCCCAGTTACTTTATTTTATACTTATTTTTTAATTCATCAGATAGTCCTTATTAATGTTTGATTGTATCCTTAGAGGAATCCTATTTTCACTGTCTAACACTGGAATAAATTTTAAAAAATAACATTTTATCTCCCTTTTGATGGTTCAACTTCAGCTTGGATTTAGAGTAAGTCTTTTACATTTAAAACAGCAATGTGTATACACATAATAAAATCTAACATTGTGTTAACCACTGAAAAAAAAAAGAAAATCCGCCAGAAAACATCTGTATATCTGTATAAAACACGGAAAATTTAGAACTCACCAGCCCGACGTAGAATGAATACACATAAAATTAAGAAAGCTGAAAGTAAAGCAAATACTTCTTACTTTTAGCAGCTGTCAACTTCCGGTTAGTTATTCATTATTTTTACTATATAGTCATTTAAAAATGTATGAAAGATTGTATTACGTATAGAAGCATTGCTGTATTTCACGTAAAAGACTTACTGAAAACACCGACTGAATTTGAAACTAGAAAAAGGTGCTAAAAATGTTAATTCTTATGAATTTATTCCAGCGTTTTTCAGCCAAAGTTATCGTAAAAATAGAATGGAATAGGAACTTTGTGTTAGATGATGAAAACACTAGAATAGTGATGAACATAAAATGAATGCACCCTTCCGAAAGAAAAAAGAATACATGCAAGAAAACACCTGTATATTCAGAACTCTCCAGCCCACTCTAAAATGAACTCACATAAAATTCTCTTAAATATTCTGAATGATTATAAAATACTAATTGAAATAGCTGATTAGATTTATAATGCCCCAGTTTTCAGTTGTATCCCATCAGAAGTTGAAAAAGAATTCTAAGTAAAAATCAAAACGGTTTTAGGAGTAACAGATTGACTAGGTCACAGATTCTGAAACGGCCATCGAATCATCGAAGATGTAAGTGCAAATAGAGTCGGAGAAACACCGCCTTTCATGGATTTCTCTAAGGCATTTATTTCTATATTTAGTTGAAAGATGGTGTAAATGCGATTGTAAAACCCCGGTTCTATGTAGTATATGGGTGCAGCAGTACCCGTTAGGTTTCAGTCTGATCTCGTGGTAACTGTAACATGATGAAAAGTGATGAACACAAAACACCGTTAATTTGCTTGATACTAAAGTTTATTTGCTACTGTGCTTCCATAGTATTCACCGAAAAGAGAGAAAACAGGATTTAATGTATCAGCTTCTTTAGATAGACAGAGAGATTAAACCGTCGCGTCATGAGAGAGACTGACGCAAACCTTGGTATTATGTTTCTCTCAGAGTCACTTTCTGTTGTAGTTCATCAGGGTGCTTATGTTCATTGTTTTATTTCCTTGCATCTTCAAAGGGAACGCCAGAGGTTCATTCGTTATTTCTGCACTAAAGCTTGTTCACGACCGCCTGGCTTAGTGCACTTGTGTAAATTAGCTTATTAGCCAAATTCACCCCAAAAGTGGGTGCTGACTTATCGGTACGTCTTCACCTCACGCCGGCCGGAGTTGAACTTACATTCTTCCCCCGTTTTCTATTCTGAGCACAATTTAACGACTCACTGTTTGATGTTGTTGAAGACAAAAACGAGTCAGGCAGATACATTATCTTTTTTTAATCTTTGGCTGTTGTTGCTATCATGTACTGGATATCGGGGTTACCTTCTGTCATATTCCTATACGGTTTTTCTTATAGCCTTTATATATGTCTGTCTGTCTGTCAGTGACCAATATTATTGTGCCTCTCTCTCTCTCTCTATCTCTCTCCCTCTTTCTCTCTCTCTCTCTCTCTCTCAACCCTTCTCTTGATTCATCAAATCCCTTTTTTATATATTCCCCTATTTTTTATTGTACATTACTTGACCTCAAGCTTTGTACTCCAAATCTCGCAAAAATACCTGACTACTAAAATAATGCAGGTTCTTCGAGCAGTGTAAGTGTTAACAAGCATTACAAGTAAACCTGCAAGAGTGAGTTCAATTCTTATTGGGTGCCCCATTCATTAAACCTTGGGCCACACCTGAAAAAAAATCTTAGTAAATTACTACTACTAAAATAATTGACTAAAATCCCTAGTTATTTTAGGCGATTAACTCATGAGCTCACCAAATAAACTGTTACTGCAATACTATCAGAGATAATTTAGCCTCGGTGAATTTTGAAATTTCAAGATGTATTGAGGGGGAATTTTTTTTTTAGCAAGAGCACCCTAGTCCGGCGAGAGATGAGTACTGAACAGGAATACAAAAGCTGTGTAAATGAATAATTTTGAACAATCCATATGTTAAAAAAGTGCTAGTGTCCTACAATAGGCAGATCCGCGTATTTGATTGATTGTTTGCAACAACAAATCAGATGCGTGGATGAGTGGTCTATAATCATCAAAATAAATAAAAAGCCAATTCAATTTCCCCTTTTTTTCTCCTATGTTGCTTGTACTGGATGGTGTATCTGAGACTGATCATCTCTGGTAGGGTCTGCTGGAGGAGGGGAGTATGAGTTTGGAAAACACGAAACCCCCCAGGGAACCAAGGTAAACATTACTGGCGACCCCTCCAGCGCTGAATGTATTAAGGCGTATATTTGTAGTAAAGCTTTACAAAAATATGAAAGTAATGGTTCGTTCGTCTGATGGTGACACCGACACCCTCGACCTTTTTGCTAGATTCTTTTAAAGAAACACATTAGCAACAAATCAATTTATAATCCCCCTCGATTAGGTACTAAATTCAATAGTAGCAATGAAAGAAATTAGTCAAATAATTAAAGAAGACAAGAAGTATAAGATATTGCACATAGATTATGACAAATGCAGACTATACAGATGATCTAGCATTTCTTGGAAATTCATCAGCTCAAACGAAATCCCTGCTGAATAGACTGGGACAATCTGCAAGAATCAGTGAAATCTGAATAAACGAAGATAAGACATAATTTCTTTGTTTTAAACAAAATGTAAACATTTTTACTATAAGTTGCCAATCTCTGAAATTAATAGACAAATTTTCATATATCGACTGAAATATCTTATCTCCTGAAAAGAATGAAAACGAACTCACAGTGAAGGTGCTTTTGACAGGGAAGCAGAGATGAACTCATAAGAGATGTACTCTTATGGATCCCCACACATGGCCGCGCAAAAGCAGGACGACCAGCATGAACGTACATTCAGCAGCTATGTGAGGATACAGGTTATTGTCCTGAAGACCTACCTAGGGCGATGAACGATAGGGAGGAGTGGCGAGAGAGGGTCAGGGATATCCGTGCTGCCAGCACGATATGATGATGATGATGAAGAATCCGAACGCCCATGTAAAAGAAAACGTCCTTCTTCCAGGCTTTGGCTGCGTCAATATTACTGTATGGAAAATCTATGATAAGCTAACTTTTGGAGAAAAAGCTACATATGAACTCTGCACAAATGCTACATAAAATTTCGAAAAAAAACCCTGGAAGCAACACCCTACAAATAACAGATGTACAGCCACTAAACTCTCATCTCACAAAGCCACTAAGTAAGATAAAGAAGACATCTTGGACACTGCTGGTGATGTAAGGTTGAACTCACGAGAAAACATTATTTTATGAACTCCTTTACATAATGCTCCAGTGTTGGCCATCAGTGAAAGATTTAGATACATCAGCTCTGTGCGGATACTGAATGAAGTCAAGAAGACTTGGCGAAAGTAGGAGTCGATAGGGACGGAATGCAGGAGGGTGCTGGACCATCTTGCACTACCAGCATGACATGATGATGAGGGTGACGAAAAGGGTAATATGTATTATATATATATATATATATATATATATACTCAGCATCATATCAAAGAACATTCGGTTTGTCCCATATCTCCCGTTAGATATTAGAAGAGTTTATTTTTAAATAAATACCTAATATATATTTTTTTTTTCATTTCGGATGTTTTCTTACGTCTGTATTTCAAATCTTGAAAAAATGCGCATAAGTGGGTGAATTATTACGCTCCTCCACCTTCGGCACTTTAGGTGTCAGATATTTTCGAAGGCGTAATTGACATTGGACAAATCAAATTTTATCCCTTGTGAAACAAGTCTAGGAAAACTTTGGTTTTGAGAGATTTAGTTTTATTCTAATTCTAGGCATTTGGGATCATGACCTATAGATAAGTTGTTGGGACCGAGACATTGAAGTGTAAAGTTGATTAGATTGGAACAAGTGAATCTTCTCATGTGAGGACAACTCAATGAACATGAAATGGTGTCAATTTTTCCTCTATCACCTAAGCAAGACTATTCTACGTCCTCCTTTACTGACAGGTCCAATGAAATACACTTTGGGTAATAAAACATTAGTGTGTTTTTGAGACTATCATATAGTTCTTTTCATGAATCGCAATCAAGTGACAACTTATATAAGTACTATATTACAGTTCATTCTGTTTTAAGGTAAACGATTGAAGAGAAATTATGAAATCTCTCTTTCTCTCTCTCTCTCTCTCTCTCTCTCTCTCTCTCTCTCTCGGTCTCTCTCTCTTCTTTGTCTATTTTTCTCAGTCTCTGTCTGTCTGTCTCTCTTTATATATATATATATATATATATATATATATATATATATATATATATATATATATATTCTGTACAAAGAATAGTTTAGTGCTATCGAGTATTTTTTCAAAATAGATTTAAAATTAGCTATTTTGGCTTTTTTGAGTTCAGTAGATACAGCATATTTGCTTTTGAAATCTCTGGGCTTTTTTCTTACTTATACTCTCCTCTTGCTATCGAAATTTCGTCTGTGCTCAGTGTATTTAGATAAATTATGAATACTGTTCGAGGGAAACATATTTTTTCCATTATTATCTTACTTTATTACGAAAATGATCGACTAAGCTCAGCTTTTATACCGGTTCTCAATTTTAATTCAGCACTGACTATTATTGTATCAATATTTGTAGTTTCAAGAAACATTCATTTATACGGAAACACTGTTGTATCTGTTTGAGAAAAGAAAAAAAGATCGAGCCATATAAACATTATTTGCATAGACTGTGTTTTCTTAAATATTTTTCTTTCAAATTTTTAGGAATTTTCACAAAATGGCTTGATCAAATCAAGTAAGCTTTAAAGAGAGGACACGAATTGAAATTTAATTGAAGAAAGCAACTGTCAAAGACAAATTGCCAAGAAGTTGAAGATTTGTGGACATGGGGTGTAATATTCGTGACAAACGCATTTATGAATTGAGGCACATTTTCTCGGAAAAAAAAAATTGAAGCACCAAAAGTGGTATCTGCTGCCAAGGATAAACACTTGATTACCGATTGCAAAATGCATATAAGGAAAACTGCTCAAGAGTTGACAGCTGAAATTTATCCATCTCCTAGTCAACTTCGCTTTCAACTGTAAAAAACCGACTTAGAGCAACAGAGATCGGGGGTGGGGTTGTATTATCATCAATAGAACCTTTAATGGAAGGTGAGTGAGCAAAAAATAGACTGTATCTATTACAATACAATATAATACAAGTAAATCATTGATGTTGTATTAAAGTTTGTGGAGGGTTATGATCTGTGAAATAGAAATCAATAACATTCATTTCGTTATAGATGTAAATCTTGAGTGAGAGCAAACTGGTTTATATATATATATATATATATATATATATATATATATATATAGCGCGCGCGCGTGTGTGTGTGTGTGTGTGTGTGTGTGTGTGTGTGTGTAGTTGGTCAGCTGTCCGTCATTTAATCATGTTTGATTAAATAATGAAAAACAGAATTTGTCTATATAATCTTATAAAGATCCTTTTAAGTTTCCTGATAAATGTCTTGCTTTCAGGTTGGAATTGGTGGATCTACTTATCAAAATTTCCAAAGATTCTAGTTGAAAACATCATTATGACAGCACACGACTCCAAATTCTAGAACTCCTAGATATATAAAAAGCATGAGAACTGACTATTGTTAAAATGGCAAAAAAGAACTATGAACAAATAAATCGAAATTTGAAATTGCTGTAGTGATTGGAGAGTGTATGAGAGATGGATATCTGTAGAAAGACTGAATGATAAATGTGTGGTTACAGCAGTTATGGAATGGGGGTTAAGAGTTATTTAGGGCTGGATATTTCATCCTGGTCAAATAAATTATAAAATAACTATATCATTCAAATTTATGAAGACATGCAATATTAACAGTTTTAACCATAATTGAAAAGAAATCACCATTCAACTAAACTACGATTCAGAATGTTCGTCCAAATGATTTCAAAATGAAGTTTAATAGAAAAACAGAACCGTGAGAAATATTCATTAGGCTGCTTTATTCCCTGACATCTCTCTTAGTGAAAGAGTCTGAGAGGAATTGAACGGATCATTTTGAATAGAAAACACAAAGAGTGAGACTGAGTTTTGTCTGTTTTTAAAGAATGCCTAAAAAGGTCCTTCAACTACTTTTCAGAAACTGTTAAAAGGAATACCAGTAACTTAGATTTAAGACAGATGTGATTATAAAGAAATGCCGTTGATTAACAATCATTTGTAGATTAGTGTGTATTTTTGATAAATTAAAACAAATACACTGTAATTTTTAAAACTTTTACTGGATCAAAATAAAAAACTACTTTTGTTGAATAACAAAATGATACCATTTAAAGGTGTTTTAAATAAAACCAGAGTTGTCACTCTAAATATTTTTCATGATATATATATATATATATATATATATATATATATATATATATATATAATATTTATGTATATGTATATGTATATATAAGATTCAATTCTATAACAACTTCTTATTAGAGGAGCAAGTAATAAACAAAATTATTTTTAAAAAAAAACACATGAATCCATGAAACATTAAAAATAAATAAAATTCATTATCAATTTCAGTAAATTCAAGACGTCAAACTTCATAGGTAACAAGTAAAACAAACTCCTTAGAAACATTCCTAAATCAAACTAATGTCCATTTTGAGAGTGTCTCTTAAAAATAACAACAGCTAATACATACATTGGTCATACAACAGTGACACTCTCTCGTCGACTTTGGTACAACCTCTCTAACTTAAGTGCTATACAATAGCATCGAATGAAAAAATATAACAAGGACACTGACAAGCTAAAATCTTATATAAGAAAGATCCAAAGTACCAATACAAAAATCAGGTAGAAAAATAACAATAAAAGCCGTTTATCAATCCTCGAAATAATAATCATAAAAATAGAAATAAAAAATACCTTAAAGAAAATAGCATTTAACACACGTATTTACATATCAAACATATTCAATAACTAGCCTTGCAGCCACCCTAACTGAATGTGTCGTCGCCAGCAAAAAAAAAAAAAAAAACTCAACCTAAAACAACTCCTGAGGATGAACGGGGAAATAGTCGAAAGCGCTTGAGCAGGTATAGGGCTTTTTCCCCGTCATATTGACCAGACATAAGATTAAAAAATATAATAGAACGTCTTCACTTGAAATTTTTGAAAAGAATACAACCCATGGTTTTTAACCGAACATGCGTTGATAACAATTTTCTGTCTAAGTGTACTATATATATATATATATACACACACACACACACACACACATATATATATATATATATATATATATATATATATATATATATATATATATTCGAGGCTCGTTCAATAAGTACATGATATTTCTGTTTTTTCTGAATTCTTTCCCATAAACGTAACCCAGCATTAGTTTTGCTTATGGGAAAATTATTTGAATTCCTCAAAATATTTATTTTGAGTCTATTCAAAATGTTAGATGAACAGAGCGAGAGCTCCAAGCTTGAACAAAGATCTTTTAACAAATTTACATTTCCTGAGAAATGCAAACCACGTGAAATTTTCAGTATGTATATGTACAGAGAATCATAATTTAGCTAAAAAATCTTAACAAATAGGCTAAACAATTAGTCCGAATCAAACAGTATTTAGAATAGAAACACTCGAAGTCTCCGGTAAAGCAATGTTCTCGGCGCTGTGGTCAGTAATATGATTCAGGCAGACAATTTTCTGTGACAAGAAAATAATCATCAAAAAGTTACCAAATTAAACAGTGCAACTTTCTTTCGAATCTCCTGACAAAATCCACTTTATTCATTGAATGAAACTTGTATATCAATTTCTTCCTTGAAATATGTGTCTTTCTTCATGGTTATTCACACATATTACCTATAATTTTCTGTTATCATGTGTTAGCATCTATCTAGATTTGAATATCTCCTTATCTGTCGGTTTAGAAATCATCTAGAAATTGTTAGAACATTATATTAAAAGTCCTTTGCCTTGGAATTTTTTCCTGAAGTAGGCATTTACGAAAATTAATCTTAACTGCCTTTCGAAAATTTGGGAATTAGCACATATCAAACTATTTTATTCCATTTTTATTCGTATTGCTTTTTGTTAGACTTTTCTGAATGTAAGTCCGATTTTAATCAGCATCTTTTTTACAGTTCTCTCACGAACATTGACTTCTGTTTAGACCCACGTGTTTTTCCTTTCTTTTGTTGTCTTTTTCTATTCCTAAGGTATATCGCTTCTAGTTTTCTATCCTGACCTTTTGATGTCCTTCGTGTTATAAAAGTATATTTCCCTTTTAAATCCCCCTATTTCTTTTATATTTGCACCAAATTCCAAACAGCTGATTGGGAACATAACCATCTTCCCCTACACACGACTGTGGATTACCTACTTGAATGAGCTTTTCTATCATTCCCGACATTTCAATTTAATGTTCTATCGGATGTACCATGTTACCTTTCAATTAAGCATTCCAAATGGCATGTTGAAGTCTGAAAGAAGTATTTTTTAACAGTAGACTGATTTGCATATTTACCTGTCAGCTGGTTGGTTAGTTGATTGATTTTATGGCATATCAACCTTTGTAGGTTATCTAACGCCAAACCCAGTTTATTCAAATAATCAGTTTTTTTTTCAAACAATTCAATTTAGCATGAGTATAGAGTTTATTTGTCAAAAACATTTATTTCAAGCTATTCAGTTTAGTAAAACAGCCCTAATTAAAATAATTTAGTTTAGCTTAAGTACAGTTTCAATGTCAAAACAGTTATACCTTTTTTTTAAATCAGTTTAGCGTAAGTAAAGTTTCAATGTTTAAAATAGTTCTAATTCGGGTAAGTCAGTTTTGCATAATTACGCATTTTAGATGTCAAAACAGTTCTATTTAAAATAATTCAGTAAAGCAAAAATACGCAGTTTATTTCAGATAATTCAGTTTAGCATAAGCACGCAGTTTAAATGTCAAAACAGTTCAGTTTAGCATCAATACAGTTTAAACACAAAAACAGTATACCTTCAAAATCACAGTTAAGTTCTATTTGACTCATAGATAGGACCCTATCAGGTGCAACCACTCCGGGTCAGAGTTGACCAGGAAGCGATGGCAATGAAGGGGTACTCTACATTCCCCACTGATTGTGGCGGGGAACTTACCACTCTGCAATGTTGCAGTCGGTGTATTCTACAGCCCCAGTCGATTGGGCAACTCTCGGCAGGTATTTTTGTTAGTAATGCAAAATTAAGTGTGTATTCTATCATTTTTACTCAACGTTGGTTTATTCCATTATATATTCATTTGCATGTATTGAAACAAGTATATTATTAATTTGAATAGCTTTATCTTTTTGGTTTCATGTATATATCATGAAGCAAGATGGGAAAAAATTAAAGAAAATATATTTGTATTTTATATGTTATTCCACTGCAGAATAAAAAATGAGTTAACATACTCTTAATGAGCAGATTCAAAAAATGTTCCACGATTAGTGAATCCATGTGCAGAAAAGTCAATATAATGTGTTCAATTTGGTTCATGAAACGCAAATAAAATATAGAAGACGAACAGACTGCTACATTATCTCAGGTAGTTAAAGAAATTGACAAACATGCATTTCGAGCTTTTTCCCTCGTTTACTACTTTAATGAATCAAGGCGGCCATTATGCGTCTTCCAGATTTCTTCATTGAAAGAAGGAAAGTTTATGAATAGTATAAAAGTTTATTTTAAGATCAAACAAAACTGTCTCTAAGCATTAAATATTCAAATCCCAGACGTCTGCTTCATTCACTCTTCTGAAAATTCACTGTTAAAAACCCTAAATTTAGTTACGCATTATTTTTCAAATCAAGATCAGATTTCGACCTCTGCCAGTCAGTCAAGATATACACACAATGACTCGTACAAAAAGCACAAGACGTGCCAGGCTTGGGTAGGGATTGCCGTTACATATTTAACTATCAGGTACTGTGAGGAATATTTATTAATATCAAATAATTAGTTGACTTTTGAAGATTTTTTAAAAACCAAACTAATACTTTAAAGTAATATATATATATATATATATATATATATATATATATATATATATATATATATATATATAGTGCACATAGTTTTAGATTACCTGTTAACATGGAATTATGTTTCCAGAGCAGTAGATTTATTTTTTTTACGTAAGTGATGAGTCTTACTGGCTATGAAAAACAACATCTGAATATTTTAAGTGTATTCAAATATTGCAAGGGAGATGTTTGAGTAGAAACATGTAACTATTTTGGCTTTAAGGAAGCTTAACTCATACATTTCTTTATTAAAGATTTAGAAGTGACCTTTAGCTGTTTCTTAAAGTTTTGTCCACTGATGATATATATCAAATACTCCCTCTACAAATAACTTTCACACCGATTGTATGAATTTAAGGATTACTGTCCAATGCTAATTATATAGTCTGCTGGGTATGAGATTAAGCAGCATCTCATAAAGGGGCTTCATTCCAGGAGTTTGGGGAATGTGGATTACCCATTCATAATAACGACTCTCAGGTTCAATTTGTCCATGTGTGATTGTACCTGTTTGGATCATAGCAATGTTTAAATGAAACTGT
The DNA here is from genome assembly GCA_963585895.1 of Sepioteuthis lessoniana. Classification (NCBI taxonomy): domain Eukaryota; kingdom Metazoa; phylum Mollusca; class Cephalopoda; order Myopsida; family Loliginidae; genus Sepioteuthis; species Sepioteuthis lessoniana. The sequence continues at coordinate 90,062,103 of OY757906.1, read as the reverse complement.
TTAATTATTTACTTGAGATAAAATTTATTAACATTTGTAATTTGAAACCATAAAGCAGTGTGCAAATTAATTAAATAGGAATATTTCATAAAAAGAAATTCTCATAAAAAATCGCGGTACTTGAAATTATCAAACTGTGTGCAAACAAATGAGAAATATTAAAAAGAATTATTAGTATTAGATAGAAATACCGGAAACCTCTTAATTGTGAACAAATATAAGTATTAGTTTTACATAGAAATACCTGAAACCTGTTTAATTGTGAACAAATATAAATATTAGTGTTAAATAGAAATACCTGAAACCTCTTAATTGAGAACAAATATAAATATTACTGTTATATAGAAATACCTGAAACGTCTTAAATGTCAAAAAATGTAAATATTAGTTTTAGATAGTAATACCAAAATCTTTTAATTGTGAACACATATGATTATTAGTGTTATACAAGAATTCATGGAATCATTTAAATGAGGGAAAACAAAAGATTAATATTAAATAGAATTATTGGTAATAACAATACCTGAAACATTGAACTCTGTGCAAACCAATGAACTGAAAATGGTTTAAAACCAAAGTTACCTACCGTTGTATATTGTCGGAAGTATAGTTTCAGCCGTGTTTGACTAGTTGTAATAAAAAGGCAGAAGTGATTATTTCACCATCCTGAGTAGAACTACATTACGCTGAATTTGTTATTCAGGATTATTTGCAAAATAACCTGGAACACCTACAAACGATTAATTTGCATATATATATATATATTGTCATCCACAGACAGATGTGTTTCGTTCTATCAGAACTCATCAGTGTGGCTATATATATATATATATATATATATATATATATATATATTATGACTGTGTTGGTTGCCAGTAAATCTCTTCGTAGGGTGTGGCAAAACAAGGGTAATATATATATATATATATATATATATATATATATATATATATATATATGTGTGTGTGTGTGTGTGTGTGTGTACAAGGCTCATTAAATACGTTTCCAGACTTTTTTCGTATGGGCACTTTTATTGATAGTACACACATGAAACTCTAGTCCCCTTCAAAGTAGTCTCCTCCGGCTGCAATGCACTTGTTGTACCGTTCCTAAAACTTCTCGAAGGCCCCATGGAAGTCCTCTTGTGTGAGTGTGTCAATAACCTTCGTCTCAGCCTCTTTAATCTCCTCAATTGTCTCAAAACTGCAGCCTTTAAGGTTTTCCTTGAGCTTAAGGAATAACCAAAAGTCACAAGGAGCAAGATCGGTACTGTAGGGAGGATGTGAAACTCTCTTGATGCTCATCTTGATCAAATAGTCTGTGAAAAGGAGGGCGTTGGGCACGGGTGCATTGTCCTGGTGGAAATGCAACTGACCCGATTTGAAGAGTGCTGGCCTCTTCCGAAGGGAATCTCTTCCTGAACTTCCTTAAAACCTCAACATAGTATTCATTGTTGACTGTCTGTCTAGTGGGAACCCAGTGCATGTAGATCCTTCCAGTGCTGTCAAAAAAAGGGATCATCAAATGTTTGTGGATGGATTTGCTCTGTCTGGCCTTCTTGGGTCTGGGAGAACCAGCATGCTTCCACTGGGAACTCTGTCTCTTGGTCTCTGGGTCATAGCAGTAGATCCAGCTTTCATCGCAGGTCAGCAGAGCATCAAGAACTGCAACATCTTAATTGATCAGCTCGACCATCTCCCTGCTGTTTTTATGACGTAATTCTTTCTGATCTTCCATGGGCACCCTTGGGACAAACTTCGTGTAAATCTTCCGCAACTTCAGTTCCTCGCGAATAATTGTGTGTACAGTTCCCACGTTGACATCAAACCCTGAATTTATGGTCTCTATAGACACATCGACGGTCCTTATCCATGAAATTCTTTATTTGGCCAACTCTGGTGTATTGACTTCCTTACTCCTCCCACACCTCTCCTCATCCATCAAAGACTTCCAGGCTTCCTTGATTCTCTTATGCCACTCAAAAACTGATGCTCGATTCATGCGAGATGCTCCAAAAGCAGTCTGAAGAATTCCATACGTTTCTGTGGATTTCTTTCCTAGTTTAAAACAGGATGTTATTGCATATCGTTCTTTTAAAGTGTCCTCATGTCCAGATTATATTTTTGAAATTCCCCAGCTGTGACAATGAGGCTTTAGTAGGGTGTATTCCAATTGCTGCTGTACCTCTTCATTTGAACCTGGAATTATAAAAATTGGTCAGTCATCTCATGAGATGTGTAGCAATGACATAGTGAATTTCCAAGTGTCTACGAGAATTTACAATGCCTGTACAAAAAAATTCCGGAAACTTATTGAAGGAACTCGTATATATATATATATATATATATATATATATATATAAACAGGATTCGGATTTGATGAATCATCAAGGGTTTATATGCTATTAAACAAAACAAACTAACCTTCATCATCATCATCATATCGCGCTGGTAGCAGAGATATCCCTGACCCTCTCTCGCCACTCCTCCCTATTGTTCATCGCCCTAGGTAGGTCTTCAGGACAACATCCCGTATCCTCACATAGCTGCTGAATGTATGTTCGTGCTGGTCGTCCTGCATTTGCACGGCCATGTGTGGGGGTCCATAAGAGTACATCTCTTATGGGTTCGTCCCTGCTTCTCCAGCAGTGTCCTGCATGTCTGGCTCGTCTAACTTGAATAGTTTTCGTGATAGGGGGCATGTGGCCGTACAGTTGGTGTCTTGTGGGGTGTTGCCGCCAGGACTTGTTTAAGATTGCACGTAGCATTCTTGTGTAATTGCCGTCTAGCAACTTTACAAAATTACATAGTTTCAAGAAAATGATTTATATTTGATAAAACATTTTTTACACATTACAATTGTTCGAATAAATTTCTATTAAATCTAATTTTATGTAAACAATTTTAACTTCAAATAACTATTTTCAGTACAAATATTTTGGACACGGTTTTTTGTATCAAATAGTGTAATGTTATAGTTATAATTTGGAAAATGTATTTGAACTAAAAATTGATCTTTCCAGGTTATTGGGTCAGACAGAACCAAGGGAGTTTTTCCAGTGAAAGGCTTACATGGTAAACTGTGATATCATAGAATACAAGATCAGAATGGACCTGAGAATAATACTAATAAAAGAGTACAGTAGATTCCACGGAGTTTGAAAATGGAGCCTCACCACGAGAGGAAGTTCATTGAAATATCCAAGAAATCCCTTTTTAAGAACGGTGTTATCACTCCTTAGGGGATAAAATAAATGTATTCTAATCACTGTCGATGGAAAGAATAGTTTTATTGGCATTATTTTCGACAACTTTGAAACTTAACTGTGATATTTTATAAAGGAGTGTCAAACTTGTTGTGTACTTCATCATGTTCCAGCCTTAATACAAGGTCAGGAAGCTGAATGTTTTGTTTTCCTTCATGAAGATGTTTCCTGTGTCATAACATACCAAGATTAATGTTCACTAGCATTCCGTCCTGTTCCAGTTGATGTTGTCTAATGGTTTGTCAACACTCAACGACTTATTTAAAGCAGACTCTACGATAATTTTAAATGCCTGTACAAAAAAGTCTGGAAACTTATTGAAGGCATCTCGCATATATATATATATATATATATATATATATATATATATATATATATATATATATATATATATATATAAGATTAACTTAAATCAGAAATCATCTACAAAAGTTTCACCTTAACGGATCATCAGGAAGTCTAACCCCGACCTTTAAGTTAATTTTATAATTGGCTCCACTCGTGTTGAGCACTCTTGTAATTGTAACATTGCAGTGGTCGCGGAAGGTTTTAGTTTTCTTTTGACCAACTGACTGCATATCCCTTGATTTTTTTCAAGGGGTCTGACGAGGTTGGCCTTATCTTTCTTTTTGACCTATAATATTTTTTTTTTTCCCGGGCGGTGATTCGAGATATTCTTTTCTCTTGTTCCTGGCGGGTTTTTTTTTTTCTTTTTTTCTGTTACCGCGAATGCTGGTAGATATTAGATTAGTAGATATATATATACATATATATATATATATATATATAGTAAGCAATTATATGTCCCCAAGTAAATTATTTAATAATAATGGGAATACAGTTAATCTTCAAGTAACTATCCTTAATACGAATAATTATCAAAGTTTTATATTTTCTAGCGACCGTCACATATACTCAAACAATACTATGCAAACAATACTATGGTAACAGTTTACTCTTTCCATATAATTACCGTATTTGATGTCATATATGACGCACCGGTGTACCAGACGCACCCCAATTTAAGCAGGGAAAATCAAGAAGAAAATGAAGCACTAATATTAAAAGTCATTAAATAAATATAATGAATATGATTAATGATAACACTTATAGTTTGCATAATAGTCTTTTAAATAATGACAATCGGTATCTGAAACTTTCTCTTAAGTCTAAGCTAATAGGATTTGTCAGGTAGTTAATTTCGACCAACTCTCGCGAATATTAAACATATATATGGCATATAAAACGCAGAGGGATTTGTAAAAATATTTTTAGTAAAACAAGTGCGCTTTATACGCCGTCAAATACGACATATTCTTTTTACATACAGAAATATGGTTTCAAATATCCCTTTCCCAAAAATAAGGTATGGCCTATAGATGAAACAACTACTGCAACTCAGGTTTCTTGTTTCTTTGTTTTAACGTCATATCAACTTTAATGGGTTATTTAATGCCAATGCAGTCGTTGTAGAAGACCAGTAGCAGTAATATTTAACCGAAGAGAATATCACCTATAGATTATGGAGAGATTGAGACAGGCAGAGAGAGAGAGGGGGGGGAACAAAACGGTAAAATCGCCATAATTTCACCTGTATTTATGTAAACCTTACCCGCAGAAAAAAAAAATATTTAAATTTACGCAGGAAAAAATAAAGCATGAAATGCAGAAATTAATGAATTTGAAAAAGGTATATATCTACTTTACCGATCCAATTACCAGACCAATATTTTTACGATATACTAAATCCTTGTATATTTTGAAATTTGATAAAGTAAAGTGTAAGACTTAAGAACGTTCGGCTTATTATATATATATATATATATATATATATATATATACATATATATATATATATATATATATATATATATATATATATATATATATGTGTGTGTGTGTGTGTGTGTGTGTGTATCGGAAAGGAACTTCTGAGGGGGTTTCATTCAACAGATATGAATTATGCAACAGATATAAATTATGCAACATTGGTCTTATTTTGAACAAAATCAACGTCACATTCCTTTTTATTTCTTTTTGGTAAATACACTTCCTCTTGTTAACTTTTGAAAATATCCTGTATTTTAAACCTTCCGAATATTTTTTCTTATTTCTAGTAAGACAAGTATTGCTTCTTTTTCCGAGTAAATGCTAATTTCAATCTAAGTTCGTTCAAAAGTCATCAAAACATTCATTCATTTATATAAAAATGGTTCGCTTCCTTTTTATACTTCAAAATTTCTTTTTCTTTACTACTTAAAAATCTAAGTATATTGCATGTCATTTCCTAACAGGATTCCTCATCTTTTGACGTATTCTTTATCTTTTTGATATATTTTTTCTCAAACCTCTTCAATATCGCTTCCTCTTCCGCTTGATTATCCCAGTGTTTTCGTTTCTCTTTGAACGACCCTTGGTCAAAACGTGCGTATGCAAGAGAAACACATGCTTCCAGGATTTTTTTAAAATGAGGTGGCCTGCCTGTCTACAAAATCAGCTCTCCAATTCTTAGATTTGTACGTGAGCAAGACAAATGAAACAATTGTCAATTATTCATTGATATACCTATGTCTAGGTCGAGATAAGAACACCGAATTTTTTAGCAATAAATTGGAATCAATAAAGCCATAATAATTTGATGAAGTTGAAATTAAAAAGACCGATTGATTTAATTTAACAGCATGTTAACCCGCTTAGGATTATTTTATGCTTTGGTATTAGTAAATCACTTTTTATTTTATTGCTTGTTTAGAACTATTTTTAACATATTTATATGCTATCAAGTATTTCTAAGCCAAATGATTGATTCTAATGCCAATCGGTCTTGCTTGCTATTATGCTAAGAGATTAAGAAATTATGAATTTTTATATTTACATGTTTCATGTAGTTTTTCAGAATATCTTATACTTGGTTGTATATCGTGTATTCCTATCTCTTACACGTAGTCTGCAAACAAATCAATTTGAACCATAGATGATACCCTAGCAAGTACAATTTTTTGGGTCTGAGTTGGCCTGGGAGTAATGCCAGTAGAGGTTCTGCACTTTCCCCAGATCTCTTGAACTGAAGCTTTACCATCGGATTCAGTTTAGTGTCATAGATATAACACCCACTTTTGTATGGGAGTGTGATCCCTTGTACAGTCATTGCATTCTAAGCTTCATTGTAAGTGTTTCTATCGAATATAAATAGTTTGCACACAAGTTTATGGTTTCTAGTATTCCTATCTCATAGCAATGATCATTTAGTTTGAAGTAATTATTACTATCTAATTATAGTTGTTGGTTTGAAAAGTCACATATTTTCAAGTAACTAGTTTTGACAATCTTTAATGATCAATTATTACATTAAGTAACAATTCTTAAATATAATTTACAGTTATATGGTATAAAGTATTCCCAATTGAATTCAAAACATTGGCACACAAATATACGGGATCTGGCATTACTAACTAATCATAATTGCTATGTCTTCAAGTACATATTTTTATTGAATAATAGTCATTTGATTGCATACATGTATATGGTTTCAAGTAAATTATATTAATTTCAAGCAAACAAGGACAGTTTTAAGTAACTGCACTTAAACAATCTAATTTAGAGTGATATAGGATCAAGTATTCCCATTGAATACGAATAACCTTTAGACATATGTATTTCATGTATAAATCAGACCATAACAACTACTACTAGGCCTGGTCAAAGTGTACCTCGAAGTAATGACAAAGAAAGGGTACTCCACTCATCCATCTGTTCAGATCTGAAGTCTTACCATCAGATACCGTCAATAGTTATATTCTGGACACGTCCCTTCTTTTAGAGCTTCTAATCTTTCTAAAGGTAATGCCGTCAGTGTATTGAAAGCAGGTGAAATTCAAAGATAATGAAAATTACGGTCGATGATTGGCTTTCAAAATTAATTTCACAACTTAATGATCCGTAGACGATAAAGCCAGGTCCGACTTATTCACAAGGTCAACAAGTATACACGGTAAGTATCTCAACACGAAGTGTGTGCTTATCGAACGATCTTATTTTGCCTTTCTTGTATTTTCACTACATTTTCTCTTTTAATATGTGTTCTTAAGCATGATTCATATTACCATGAATTTTATTTTTGACGTTTATATTTATCTTCTGTTTTTACGATCATATTTTGTTCTCTGTGGATATTTTTTATTTATTATTTATATTATTTGTTCCCTTTAGAACTGGAACGATATTTACTTAATCAATTCATCCCTTCATTCATTTATTTTTTAACTTTGCTTTCATTTTCCTTTTTCTTCAGCCATTAATACAACCATCCATCTGATCTTTATTTTTAGGTCTCATTTTATATTCTTCTGAATATATCCAATGGCATTTCATTCAGGTAGTAGCTTTTGGCTTCACTTTTCATTCTCCAAACGTTTTCCTTATTTTTTGCTCCCTTTCTAATTTACTTCAAACTAGCAAATTGTCCATTAAAATTGCTTTTATTTCACCGCATTTTCCTTTCGTTTTTCAGCCTTCACTTCCAAATTTCTTTCTTTCTTCGTTTCTTTTATTTCCACCATTTTCTTTCATTTACTTCCATATCTGCTTGCGTATTTTTTTTTTTTCATTTGCAGACTAAAAGAAAACACTTTTGAAATATATTCACTACTTTCTTTTGGAAGCATTACCCGCCACTTTTTTTTTTAAATTAGTTTATGATTCTAAAGCATGATTTCCCCTATTTCCAGTGAAAAAATATTCATTGCATTCTGTAATGTCGTTTTATTTGCCAAAAAATATCCCTACTGGATTCAAACAAAACTTCCTTTTATAGACTATTTTTGTTCCATATTTCTCTCGGAAAGAAATCATCCTCTGGCAAATTGCTGCTTATAGAAACGCGTTTATTTTTTTTAGTGTTTAATAATTTTACTTTTTTTATGAAAAACTATGAAAATAATGCAGGCAGATTTAGCTTCAACTTATGAGAGGTTTGATTCTAACAAGACGGTAGATTTTATTAATACTCATGGGTGTATAAATACGATATCGTTGTTCATGATTCTATTAGTAGTGCATAGCCTAGTAACTTCTTGTTGTATAATGGTTTGCAAGATAGATTTCCAGACCATTGTTAGTGAGTTCAATTTTTGGGAAATCCCCCATACATCTGACCACGCTTCACAACTTATTTTAGCCTAGCAAATACGTTTTCTGCAGTTTGTAGGGAAACTGCAAGGCAGGCGTAGAATGCACTACAACTGGGCAATAACTACATTATTTTCTGATTACTCGTACACGTGTTATATTTTGCCTGGAGTGGATGATTTTGCTAGATTTAAATAAAATGAAACAGCGTTCACCCCACACTCGGAGAGAAAATAGATAAAATTTTCCAGACAGACCAGCAACTATCCTTTGAAGTCCACTTGAATAGGGTGGAATTTTCGTAAACGTTTTTTTTCCGGTTTATTTATTTACTTGTTTATTCATCTATTAAATTAGTAAAGGGATACATCTTGGATATCCTTTGAAGTCCTGTAGAATAGGCTGAAATTTTAGATTTGTTTGTTTAGTTATCTATTAAAATAGTAAGGGGAGAGTTCTTGCATATCCTTTGATTTAGTAAAGAGAAACTTCTTGGATATCCTTTGAAGTCCTTATGAATGGGTTGAAATTTTTGTTTATTTATTTGTTTGTTTATTTATCTATTAAATTATTCAAGGGAAAGCTCTTAGATAACTTTTGAAGTCCTGTTGAATCGGCTGAAAATTTAGATTTTTTTTGTTTTTTATTTATCAATTGAAGTAATAAGGGGAAGCATCTTCCATATCCTTTGAAGTCCTCTTGAATGGGCTGAAAATCTAGTTTATTTATTTATTCATTTATTTATTTCTTAAATTAGTAAAAAGGGAGACATCTTAGATAACCTTTGAAGACCTGTTGAATCGGCAGTAAATTTAGATTTGTTTTTGTATTTATCAATTAAAGTAGTAAGGGGAAACATCTTGCATATCCTTTGAAGTCCTCTTGAATGTCCTGAAAATTTAGTTTATTTATTCATTTATTTATTTATCTATTAAAGTAGTAAGGGAAGACATCTTGGGTATCTTTGGAAGTCCTTTTGAATTGTCCTCAAATTTTGTGTAATTTCCTTTTTTTTATTTATTTATCTATTAATCTAAGTTATAAGACAATACTTAAGATATCTTCTCAGAGACCATTGGAGGTCATTCAGTATTTGACCGGGTATGGAGGTAGACGAATGGGATAGTGTGCTTGAACGAAAAAAAGTGTATCCGACCAGAATCCCGTTCTATCAAGAAAAATGTAATATGAAGAACCGAAGACTTTAGATATTGTTATATGAAGAAAATCACTGTAAAAACCTAATTGTCAACGTCTCTCTCTTTTTGTCTCCAAAAATCAAAAGTGATTTGATGAATTACCTTCGGAAAGAGAGAAAGAATACTGAAATTTCTTCTGTTGGTGTCAGTGAGTATTTACGTGGCAAGAAAAATATCTTGCATCCACAACAAGATCGGAAACCTGCTTACTTTCGGGCCTCATTCGCCCCTAATTTTGACTGTAGCGCCTTCGAGTGGACAAGGAACCAGTGAAAAACAAAACTCTACAACTTTCGGGTTAAGTGAAGCTACAGACAGCAAGATCACCTGGTATACGTACCGGGAGATTCAGCAAAGGTTAACATAGTTCGCATTACACCTTGGGATCCTTTCACCAGCATTATCCAGCTTGGCACGAGTTTCGGATCGGATTCGAACTCCCCCTCTACAAATTTTCAACAATAAAAAACGCCATGTGTCAAACAATTCCCAGTGGGAGGCTTGGATAAATACCGGTTCTTGAGAAACCAAAAGATGATTAAAATTCGACCATCTTTCGCAGAAACAACTTGTAGAGAGCCACTCTCTGAAAAGCTCTCACTCAGCATAGCAGTCTGAAGCTGACATTCATATCAGTATACATTTTGACATGAAAGTATACATCGCTATTACTGAACGTGGCTTAGATTAGGTGTGAATTTTGAACGAAAACTTAAATGTATATAGGAAAGATTATAATTTCAAATGTAGAAAGAAAAACAACGGACATTTCGTTGTAAACAATTTAGTACCAAGGGATCGGGCTGTTAAAGATAATATAATTTTACGTTGCAGCTGGTTGTTAGAGTAGTTATTCAATAATAATGCGGCAACGTATTGGGGAAAATCATTTTTTAAGGATGAACGATTTCGACCTTGAGGTATAACATTAACTTTATATATATATATATATATATATATATATGTATATATATATATATATATATATATATATGTGTGTGTGTGTGTGTGTGTGTGTGTGTGTCTGTGTGCGTGTGTGTGTAATGCACTTTGCTATATAAATGAATAGTGCCCAGTTTTTGGATACACTATACATACCATGTATTGAGAATATTGGAGAGACAGAGGCTTTGGAGATAGGTTCTTCATTAGCCTTATAAGTATATAGTCTATCACCGATATATATATATATATATATATATATATATATATATATATATATATATATATATATAAATGTGTGTGTGTGTGTGTGTGTCAGTCTGTCTGTCTGTGGTAATTAACAGACTGCAAGAATTTTAACATATATTTACATATTCCAACCAAAGCACAAAGTAAAAAACGCATGAGTGTGGCAGCTCAGACTCTTAAAGTTTAAGTGTATTATGTGTGGATTAATATACAAAGAGAACAAATTTCTTAATCACCTTTAGTCTATTGGCTCTTCTGCCAAACACAGCAGATACTGATGAATTATGTAAAGAAAATCAAAGTAAATTAAAAATCTATACCCATTGAAATTTAATTACGCCTATTTTTTAACCCATATTATTAATTTTAAAAATGTAGTTTCATTTGATTCGGTTTCTTTGTTTAATGGCATAAAAACCTTTGTTGTTTATTTAATGCTGAAGCTATTCTGCTAGAACAACAGTAGTGTTACTACTTAACCCATAGCTGGGAGGATAAGGGGATTCATACCTTTCCCAATGGTATTTGCCCGAAAGTGAACGTAATAGCACGACTGGAGTACGAACTCGCTTACTACGATTCTGCAGTCCATCGCTTTAACCATTACACCATGAGGACACCCCCTAATTTCAATTGACTAACCTGTAACGTATTTGAAAATAACCTTTCTTGTGATAAGTTATCAGTTCGCATATAAAAGTGTTGCTTAAAATACTTGGTTTGGTTTGGTTTAGTTTTATGTCACATCAACCATTGTAGGTTATTATGTTTTTTTTATACGTATAAACAGTTTTATTTCAAACAATTCAGTTTAGCATGAATACACAGTTTAAATGTCAAAGAAGTCCCATTTCAAACAATTCAGTTTTGCAAAAGTACGCAGTTTAGTTCTATTTGACACAGAGATAGGACCTTTTCAGGTGCTACCACTTCGGGCTAGAGTGGATCTGGGAGGGTAAATAATGAAGGGGTATACTGCATTCCTCAAAGTTCAAGCATTAGTGGAACATCACTCTCAGATTGTTTTGTGTCATATCCAGGACACTCGTTGGAAGAGTCTTAACCCTATGCAGAAATGCAATCAGCGTATTCTACAGCTCCAGCCAACCAATTAATGCTTAAAATGAAATTTCTAAATTCCATTTATTCTTTCAGAAACTTATGTCTGAGAACATCAAAAAATCTGGATTCATAGTTTCAGCCGTTACCAAAGAAAAATCAAGAAATACCATAATACTGAAAAAATTCGTAAAAACAAAAGATATAGGGTTAATCTGTGATTGAGAAATATTCAGTTTATATCCGAAATAAAAGTATGATTTTTAAATGCACGGCATAATTATATTTATAAAAGATGATGTCTAGCGATTAGAAAAAAAAAAACAGTTATCGCAGTTGGAATTGAAGTCAGTGTCCAGAATTTAAATACAGAACGAGGATGAGTTCATTTCCAAATGCACTCATGACGTAACGTTTGAGTAGGTACGCAGTATTTCTTTAGTACCAAATCCACACTTGTAAAGAAAGACTTAATGAGTAAACAATTACATTCATGGTCACAAGTGTATATGATCTCCAGTACTTTATTAAATAACGAAATGATATCAATGTTTTTGAAACTTTCTGTACTTCTCAAATGACATAGACTTTAAAAAAAAAAACCGGTGTAAATATAGAGAAATCAAAATTTGTGTATAATATGTGTGTGTGAGAGAGGGTGTGTTTGTATGGGCGTGTGTGCGCGCATGTCGGCGTGTACAAACTAATGGAAGTGACTTTTATTTTTCACCCAAGTAAATACTGATATGAAGACATTTTATTAGTGGGCTTGCACAAATCGGTACTCAGAGTGACTGTTACAAAAGATGCTTGGTCCAATTGGTATACCCCTTACGAGGTGCTGGGTACTAAGCTCGGCTCTAGCCTCTTTTAAGTGAGGGGCCAGGAGATACCAGAGGAAAAGACCACTGAAGACTAATCGACTGTTTATTTTACTTCAGTAACTCGCCTGAAACTACGACTATTTCTGTATTTTATCGTTTTCACTAATTGTGAGAAATATTTCCGAACTTTATTTGGATGGGTTTAAGGGATAACTCCAAATAAAAACAGCATGATCATTAATGGGTAATCTCAAGATAGACAAGCAGACTCTCCGTTTTTGAAATATTCCTGTTCATTAAATGATTCACTGGATCAGCGAATGCTGGTCCAGTTTCATATGTCTCTGTGTGTATATTTCTCTGAGTGGATTATTATGATTCTCATAATACCATATCAAGCTTAGTGGGTTATTTTGTGGCTAAGAAAACCTTGCGGAGGAACTATAGAGGTGTAATTTAACTCATACTTAGGAATCAGTGTGGAGTACAAATTTGATTAAGAATTTGTGTTTTTGAGAGAGTGTGATAGAGACAGATACAGAATAAGCGTGTTTATTTATCCAACCATCAATTTACAGGCATGATGTGGCCAAAAGCAACTTATAAGTTGATTACTACTGGTTCAAATTCATAAATTTCCTAATATTTGATTGCTTGCCCTGTCAAGACAAAAGGGCCAAGTTAGCTTTACCGTTTCTTCTGAATCGCGAGTAGGTCGAAGTGGTGGATGTATTCCTTTCTCGAGAACATTAACAACGTGAAAAGCAAACGAAATAAAACATGATTTAAACACAGCTCATCGTGTCATTTATTTACCACGACAGCAGTAAACACCACGAGAGAGATAGAGAGAGAGAGAGAGTTTACGTGAATATATTTACGTATGCAAAGATTCGATAGACAGAAATATATATTTCAACAATTCTGAGATAAGACGTTGCTATTATTTCTATATAACCCTAGCAGATTGTTGTAAATGTCTTCTTTGATGTGCTCTCAACGTTTCGGCTGCTGTAATCATAAGTGAATTTTGAACTTAACCTTTTATTTGAATCAGGAAGGTTGACTGTTCTGATTACGCTATCCTTTGGACTCCTGGCTGAGAGGGTCAAGACGTAAAGTCAAATAACCTTGCATATTATCAGCAGGTGGTTTTAGTTCAACCCCAAAACCCGCTTTCAATAGATATCAAAAAGGCAAAAGTGGCTGATGAAAGATATCTCCAAACCATGGAATGTTAACGAGTGTGACGTTTGTATCTGAAGAAGTCCGTATAGAACAGCGACCGAATATCATAAGTATAGCAACTAAGATGTGTACTGTAGTCGACATTGTACACAGGATAATTATACAAAAACTAATATTAATGAGGATTAATTTTAATAATGATTTTCTTCCATTTACCAATGTTATTTTTGTCATTTTTGATATGTAAGCTACACCTTTGATGCCTTTTATTTCATTCCCTGTTTACCTTTTCTTTTAATCAGCTTTGCATATATTCCTCTATTATTTTTTCTTTTTATTTTCCTTGTAAATCGTCCGCTTCTGCCATTATTAGTTTGTCGTAACGCGTTTTCACCACCCTTAATTAATCATTTATTTCTTCATAACTACCGATATCAAAATGTCACATTCTATCGTATGTAAGATGAAGCAAATATAAATTCATACATAGAGAAAATCCTATGGAGAAATAATCTAAAAATACATTTACATAAATCTAATTTACGATACAAATGTTAAGGTTGAATGTGGATTTTACCATAGGAAGTGGAAAAATATATATAGACGAATGACTTAGAGAAGTCCTCTCTGATTCGAGGCATATCTATCTTAAATGGTTTGATTTAGTTTTGTTTTATGGCATATCAACCATAGTAGATTGTTTAATGTCGAATTCTTTTTTATACCTACCGATAGTTCAATTTCAAACAATTTAGTTTAGCATAAGTAGTTTTTCGTTTACACACAGTTAAATGCAAAAACAGTTTCATTTCAAATGATTCAGTTTAGCGTAAGTACATTGTTATTTTGTTTTATTTTACCCATAGAAAGTAACCTATCAGTTGCTACCACCCCGGGCCAGAGTGGACCTGGGAGCAATGCTGCTAAAAAAAGATACTCCGCATTTCTCAAAGCTCAAACACTACTGTAAGTTCACCATCAAATTGTTTTGTGTCAAATCCAAGACACTCATTGGGGAGTATTACACCTCTGGAGAGAAACTGTCTGTGTATTCTGCAGCCCCAACCGACTGGGCCGAATTTCTTAAGAAACTATTTCTACCGATAGAGCGCGTTGTTGCAACAGTCTGGTCTCTATATTCATTATCTTTTTCACGCCTTGAAATTCGATGCAACATCTGTTTAATGTGGAATTATATGTTTTTACTTACGGGCAAAGTGATGAATTACAAGTAAAACGGAAATCAAAGCAAGTAAAAGAAAAAAGAAATGTAAACTAGAAAAAAATCACGAAAACAAAGCCGGCTTATTTAGAACCATAGAGAATGGTTTCTTATTTTAAAATAAACAGTGTCACGTGATATCCCACGGAGACGATAGAAATAAGATTAATACTATCCTCCCGTCGGAATGAACAGTGGCAAACCGTTAAGAAAGAATGTAGGTCGGGGCGAAGACCAACAGATGTTTGTACTCTGTAACCTGACTTGGGTGATATCTAGTAGCCCTCACAAAATCGCCTGACAAGGGGTGGGGAGGAAGGTAGAAGCCAAACGATTGGCTGGGACCCTAAAACGGAAGTGGGGACTCCCTCCCGTCAGCGGAAATAGAAAAGAAAAAAAGTCAGAGTTGTTTGGCAGGGTTTGTAGCGGCAGACGAACCAAAGCCATTATTCCGGGTAGAAGACAAATGAATATCTGAGACACGAGGGACCCAAGTTCTTCAAGCCTGTATTAAAAATAGCATAAAGTCTATTAGCCCGTGAAAGAAGAAAGATTCTCCAGTGGAACCCCGTCGAAAAATAAGATAAGTAACTTTGGGGCTATTTCTCCTTTATACCCAAATTTTATATACCACCCTCTCCCTCTCTCTCAATTTGAATAAACGAAAGAACAGAAAAGAAGAAAGACATTCATGTCCATGGACTTTTCAATTCATTATACATATTTGACACTTTGAAAGTGTATCTCTTTGTATAGTAAAGGATTCATGTATTTTTATGTTACCACGTGGTCTAGGTTGTTCTTTGCAGTTCTGCTACGAATTTGTTGTCACATTTCCTTTTCAGCTTCTATTCGCTTTATGTTATCTTGCTTAGAATTGTCCTATTAATTCATTTGAAACATCACACGGGAAGCTAGAGTTGCCGACTACTACAATATAATATTATTACGACTAAAACCTATAGGTCCATATCTTCTGTTGTCTAGGGGAAGAAGTTTAGTGGTCTTGGTGGGTGTGTGGATAGTATGAAATTTGGAACCCTTTGCCAGCGGCGGTCAGTCTGGCCCTAAATTAATCCCTCACGTAATATGCCAGGTCATATATGCCTAGGAGAAAAAATCTGAACGAGGACTTATTATATAGGGGTTCAAGTGCCAACCTGCCCCGTCTTCACACGTGCGAAAATAAAACCATGTTCTGGGATAAAAGTAAACCTTTTGCGTCACATACACAATTGAATGGGGGTCTCAAATCCGGGATCAAAAGTAAATATTAACAATATTTATTTCTTGTAGTCGTATGACAATTCCTGCCGTCTAAATCTACCCTGGGAGACCGTGAAAGAAAAAAAGGAATATTGTCGAAACAGTCAAATTACCCGTTGATATAACTGTTTGGAAAAAATTGAAGAAGGATGGACAAAATAGAAAACTTCTTAATAGAACCCTCCATGGAAAAGTTGGAGAGGCTGAGAAAAAGCGAGATAATGAAAATTGGCAAAAGCTGGAATTAAATGTTTAAAATTCTATGAGGAAACATGAAATCGTTAGAAAAATAGCCGAGTACATGGTGGACGAAAATGTGTTCAAGGAAGCAGTATTGGAAGACCTACCGACAGAAATAATAAGAATGATAGCAGAACAAATTGAACTGGAGAAAATTAAAATACAAGCCCAAATGGAACTACAGAGAAATAAGATGGAACTGGAGAAAGCAAAAATTCAGCAAGAAATGAGGTTGCGAGAAGTCGACTTGGCAATAAGAGGACGCGAAGGAAGCCATGACAGTTTCGAAGTAACGAAGCAAGCGAGGCTAGTCCCAAAATATGAAGAAGCCAACGTGGACGGATACTTCGCACATTTTGAGCGAACTGCACTAAATCTCGGATGGCCGAAAGAATGCTGGTCAATGCTACTCCAAACTGAGCTGACAGGAAAAGCACAGAGAGCATATGCAACTCTGCCCACAGAAAATTGCGCCGACTATGATTTGGTGAAAGCAGCGGTTCTAAAAAGCTTCGAGTTGGTTCCAGAAGCTTATAGACAGAAATTCAGAACACAGAGCAAAAACAGAAAACCAGTCTTATGTGGAATTTCTGCGAGAAAAGGAGAACGCGCTGGATAAGTGGTGTGACTCTAAGAGGATAGACGGAGACACTGAAAAACTCCGGCAGCTAATGTTAGCTGAAGAATTTTTAAACTGTGTGCCAGAAGAAGTCAGGGTTCACCTAAGTGAAAGGAAAACTGACGTGACTTATGAAATGGCCGCACTAGCAGACGAGTACATCCTCACACACCGAAAAACGAAGGAAAAAACGTCAACGGGAAATAGAGTGAAGTTTAAAGCTGAGTTAAGCCCTGAAGGAAGACCTAAGGAAGAAAATAGAAGGACCTTCCAAAGTAGCAGCAGAACAGTGGTCGGCTACAAATGTGGAAAGGCTGGGCACATAGCCATAAGGTGTCAGCTTGGAAAAGGTCCTGAAAAAAACTAAACCCAGTCGGGAAAACCTCAAGGAGCTGTAACAACAACTAGAGGGAACCAGTCTTATCGACCCTGGACGGAAAAAAGGGTGATAAGAGGCCCACATGGAGGACCAGTGAATGTCTCAATTTTACGAGATACCGGAGCATCTCAGTCGTTACTTCTACGAAACAAATTACCTAAAGGGGTAATAGAAGCAACACGTGAGACTGTGATGATAGAAGGTATTGGCGGAAAGAGGGTAAAAATACTGCTATGCAAAATAACTCTAAAGTCCCAGTGGAAAAATGGACCAATTCAAGTCGGTGTGGTAGATAAGCTACCCATAAAAGTAATTTCCCTTATACTGGGAAATGAAGTAAAAACTAAAAAGTGTCACCCGAAAAGATGGCGAAAATAAGCGCCATAAATGAAGAAAGAAAAATGGCGAGAATGAACGCTAAACATGGAAAGAAGATGGCGAAGATGAACGACAAAAATGGAGAAAGAAAGTTGGCGAAAATGAGCGCCAAAAAGGAAGAAAGAAAGATGGCGTGAATGAACGCCAAACATGAAGACAACATGGTGGCAGAACCACGTGCAAGATATAAACGACACAGTCACTCGTAGAGTGAGAAAGTGGAAAGAAAAGAAGTGAAGCTTCCACACCTCAATAAACAGAAAGATAAAATGACCAGTCGTCAGAGAAAGGATGAAGGTCCAACGAATAATGGGAATAAATTCCCGGAGACGTATCGAGAAGATAAGAGAAAGATGAGAGGACCCTCACAAGTGGCTAAGAAGGAAAATTTGAAAAGGGCGACGAAGTCCTATAACTATCCTCAAATAAAGGACCACACTGTGGTGGAAGATATATAGGTCCCTACGTAATATCACAGAGAATAGTCAAGAGGACATATAGAATTGATACCCACGGGGGAAAGAAGAAGACACAAGTGTGTCGTGCTAACAAATTAAAGAGATATGTCCGTCAAGAAGGCCCACCTCGCAAAATTAAGAACTCGGAAATGCCGAATAAATTCAAGGAAAAATTAAGCCATTTGTCTGTTTCAGAGAGAGTGAGAGGACTTAGAGAAATTAAAAAAAATATACCCAGGTTTATTTCTCTAACGTCCTACAAAAATGTAGTAGCGGAATATTTTCATAGTTGTTGAGAGAAAGAAAGAGAGAGAGAGAGAGAGAGAGAGAGAGAGAGAGAGAAACTAAAGGAGAGGAATTCTCGTCCCCAATGTTGAAATATGAGAGGGACGAGAAAGAGGTGCGTCAACAAGTGACGAAGAGGGGAAAGAGAGAAAAGAATAGGAAATTTCTCTCCCCAGAGCTTGATAATTAAGCTTACAAAGTCGTCAAAAATGACGAAAAAAGAAAGAGGAATTTTCTTCCTTAAGGTTGAAACATGATACGGCCAAAGAGCCATGAGAGGAAAAGAAAGGAAGAGAAGATTAAAGGAAAAGAAAGGGAGAGAGAGAGAAAGAAAGAGAAAAGGAATTGTCTTCCTCTATGGTGAAAATTAGGAAGGACGAAAAAAGGAAAAGGAAAAGAATTCATCAAAGCGTGAAGAACAAAGAAGATAAAAGAAAAGTAAAGTGAAAAAAAGGGGAAGAAAAGGAGAGAGAACAGTAAAATGAATGACTTTTTTTTATGGTACTTCTGTTATCCCTTTCTTCTCTTAAGGAAGGAGATGTCACGTGATATCCCACGGATACGATAGAAATAAGTTAATACTATCCTCCCGTCGGAATGAACAGTGGCAAACCGTTAAGAAAGAATGTAGGTCGGGGTGAAGACCAACAGATGTTTGTACTCAGTAACCTGATTTGGTTGATATCTAGTAGCCCTAACAAAATCGCCTGACCAGCGGGGGAGGAAGGTACAAGCCAAACGATTGGTTCGGACCCTAAAACGGAAGTAGGGACTCCCTCCCGTCAGCGGAAATAGAAAAGAAAAAAGTCAGAGTTGTTTGGCAGAGTTTGTAGCGGCAGACGAACCAAAGCCATTATTCCGAGGAGAAGACAAAAGAATATCTGAGACACGAGGGACCCGAGTTCTTCAAGCCAGTATTAAAAATAGTATAAAGTCTATTAGCCCGTGAAAGAAGAAAGATTCTCCAGTGGAACCCCGTCGAAAAATAAGATAAGTAACTTTGGGGCTATTTCTCCTTTATACCCAAATTTTATATACCACCCTCTCCCTCTCTCTCAATTTGAAGAAACGAAAGAACAGAAAAGAGGAAAGACATTCATGTCCATGGACTGTTCAATTCATTATACATATTTGACACTTTGGAAGTGTATCTCTTTGTATAGTAAAGGATTCATGTATTTTTATGTTACCACGTGGTCTAAGTTGTTCTTTGCAGTTCTGCTACGAATTTGTTGTGTCACATTTCCTTTTCAGCTTCTATTCGCCTTATGTTATCTTGCTTAGAATTGTCCTATTAATTCATTTGAAACATCACACGGGAAGCTAGAGTTGCCGACTACTACAATATAATATTATTACGACTAAAACCTATAGGTCCATATCTTCAGTTGTCTAGGGGAGGAAGTCTAGTGGCCTTGGTGGATGTGTGGATAGTGTGAAATTTTGAACCCCTTGCCAGCGGCGGTCAGTCTGGCCCTAAATTAATCCCTCACGTAATAGGCCAGATCTTATATGCCTGAGAGTAAAACTCTGAATGAGGACTTATTCTATAGGGGATCAAGTGCCAACCTGCCCCGTCTTCACACGTGCGAAAATAAAACCCCGTTCTGGGATAAAAGTAAACCTTTTGCGTCACAACAGATACTACACACGTATCAAAGGGAAAGTACATGATCAACACAGCGGTTCCATGTTATGCACCGGTAATTTACAAAGTGGATCCTGCGCAGAGATGACATATTGTGATCTCGAGGGAATATATATATATATATATATATATATATATATATATATATATATATATGGAAAAATCAGCTGATATCTATTTTAAAAAGTGTTAAATTTTGTGCAAAAAAGGGCACAGGAAGTTGTAATTACTGTATTTGTATTTTTCTTTTTATTTACCAATCGGTTCTTATGTTCGGTTTTTAAAATAACTTTGAGATTTCAAAAACAACAAAATTTTGCTTGCCCCACAAAATTGGAATGATCAAAACGCAAAACAATTTAAGAAATATTTTCCCTCCTAGATTTTTATTAATAAATCTTTTAAGTAGTTAGTATTCTGGATAAATCATCAACGTTTTAATCTAACTTCGAGCCTAACTTAGTCTCCTAAATAAGCTTTAAAATAGATAAAATATTCTGTAGATTTACGTATCCATTCCTTTGTCTACTCAGAACATTAAATTCTATTTCATTTCAGAGAAAATCTAACACTCAGTCCGTTCAAGCTTGCATCTAATTTTAAGTTCTCTAAACTATTCTAAATTGGATGAAAATAAAGTTTACAATGATTTATTCGTTCAATGTTTACCGAGGTGATGAATATTCTATCTTCATACGCTAACATTTTTCGGTCATAAATATACTTTCTTTCCAGCATAGTAACATACACACACATATATTTTACATAAACAAAATATATAAACTAGATTAGGGCTAAACAAACATTTCTTTTGAATGAAGGGATTTTCGTTCTTGTAATAGATGTTGGAGAATAGATACACTTTAAGTAATATTAATTGTTCTTACAAGAAAATTCCTTGTAAAATCTGTTTATCAACGAATATTTTATTCGATCTAAACAAATAAAATGAAGTAATTTTTGAATGGTGATTTATTTACTCATTTACACATATGCCCGATATATATATATATATATATATATATATATATATATATATATATATATAATTCATGGATTTAGACTACGACCCCTGGGCTTCAGGGAGTTTTTTTCCAAAACAACAACCATCAAGCAGCGAACAAAATGAATTGAATCGAAAATCGAAAAAGTAAAGTCAAAAAACCGTTAGGATTTTGTTGGAATCTTAACGTGTGATTTTAAGTGTGTGTATGTGTGTGTGTGTGTGTGTGTGTGTGTGTGTGTGTGTGTTAGTGTGTTGGAGTATGTTTGTGTGGGTTATAGTTGCGTATTATTGTTTATGTGTGGGTGGCATATAGTATATGTTAAAGTACAAACGCAGCGCGTTGTTTTCAACAGATATACATTCGTCGGTGTATCTTATTTTTGCTACATTAATGATTTCATGACAAGCAACACTGTTATAATATATATATATATATATATACATATATATATATATATATAATTCAATCCAGTAAGTACAGATTGGGGTATAGTTTCAAGCAGGACAAATAAAATATTAGAAAATAGAATATCAAATTTAAATATTTTTAGTAAATAAAATCCACAGAGAAAATAGTTATTTTCAAAAAAAAACAAAAACAACAATCGGTCATTTTATTTCCATTTTGTATTAGATTTGATGAGGTCCTGTTAATTATTCTAGACCATTGAACAGGATGGAAATAAATTTATCATTCTAATGTGACCGATTGTTTATATATATATATATATATATATCCTCTATGCGTACTGATAGCACGAATCTCTCTTGCCATCCATTATTACCGTCCGTTGCCCGTGGTGTAATGGTTATCGTCGCAGGAATTGGACACGGAGACACGAGTTCAAATCCTGGACGAGACCGATTGCATTTCACATAGCACTAATACCCTTGGGAAAGGTATGAATCCAATTATTCTCCCTCCAGCTATGGGTAAATAGTAGGGCCGACTAGGTTCTTCAGCCTTGGTGAGGCAACTAGTCTAGGAGAAGGAAAACTCTGAATTCAAACCTGTTAAACTCCGCTTAAAAAACTGACCTAGTGTCATATCATACCCGAGCGGAGGGGTTGGGTAAATATGATTACCGTCCGTTGCTCCGGTCAGTAGACTACATCCACTGTCCGCTCATACTTGAGGTACGGTAGTCCTTGCTGGGTATCCAATATTGACAGGTCCATGTTTAGGAGCACATAAAAAATGTTGCTTATGTTGTTCTAATTTGTATATTAGATTTATCAATCATATCTTGCTGATTTTACTGGGATAGTTTGTGAGATATGTGTAGGCGGCCGTATAGGGTTTCTGTTTTCAGGATTTCTTCAAAACATCACATTCATTATTGTATTGTTGCCATTTGTTTTGTTTTTTCTCCCAACCTTTCATCATGATGCATATAGTGCACTCATACAGTAATACTTGCACATACACAATTATGAAGACATTATATCTTTGACGTTGACTAATTTCAGAAATTTAAACGGGTCTTTCTAGTTTAAAACAATATACGCCAGGCGAAAGCGAGGAGTGCTTTCGACAGGTTATCAATCATATTTGTCTGATTCATCAAATAAATTCAAATAGGATTTCTTCTGAGCTGTTGGTATATCAAATTATTGTAAATTTGCTCTACAGGGGCGTAAACTAAATACCAGATTCGCACTACATTATAAGTCTACGTGTTGAACAAGTCCTGGAAGCAACACTCCAGAAGAGAACAAATAGACAGCTCTTAGCATCCATCTTTCAACCCATCCAAGTAAGTCGAACAAGGCATCCAGGGTTCTGGACAAGCAAAGACGAACTTATAAGTTATATGGACAACTAAACATGGACGCGACAGAGTGGACCAAACAACCAGAACTTATATCAGATCTGTGCAGACACTGCATATAGTCTGAGGATCTGCTGGAAGCGATAGATAATTGGAATGGATAAGAAGAAGACGAGAGAGAAAGAGAATGGGAATATCCATGCTGCTAGCGTAATTAGATAATTTATATATATATATATATATATATATATATATATATATATATATATATATATATGGGGGGTGTTTTGTAGATCTGACAAGATCATAAAAAAAAAATTGAAAAAGTGGATTCAGTTCAGAATGTTTCCTTCTATTTTATTGGTTGAAATTTTTCAACTCAGAATATAGGTTTTTCTAATATTTAACAAAAGAGAAAATACATAAAAGTATATAAATATAAATATGAGAGGGGGTAGGGTCTGAATACCAAGACAGAAAAAGAAAGAGGGAAAAGTAGATCTGGGGTTGAGGGAAGCGGTAGGGGTTGGTGGTTTTGATTTAATTTCAGTTAGACAAAAGAGTGATAATATGAGGAAGGAGTAGGGTATGAGAATGCGGAATGAAGGGAAGTAAAATTGAAAAAAATTGATATATATTAAGGTGGTGGTGTGGAGGTTTAGGCATATCCTGTTTCGTTAAATATTTTTGACTTTATTGGAATATCAAATTGAAAAGAAAAATAAAGAATTGTGGGAGAAAAAGTATTGCCTTGATTTTTTTTTTTTTTGTAAATTCTTTTTCAATTTTCTGTTTTGAAATTATTTTCATATACAATGTTGTTTTCAAAATACGATAAAATTCGAGTATTTGTGGAATGTGGTTACTTCTGGAATTGACTGCTGATTCTAACAATCTGCAGGATATTTTGCAATACATAGATTTAATTAGAGTGGTTTTGGAAAAAAATGAAAGTGTTTTTGAGATCTAATATGTGGGAGAAAATGGCATTTTGGTCGTTATTTAATTTTATTGATCATTTGTGTTCGTAAATTCTTTTTTCTTGAGTGCGTTGTGTTTCGTCGATGTAATGTTTGCCATTATCTTTGCGTGGAATAGAATACGTACCTACATGAGAAGTAGTTTAAAGATGTTAAGATTTTTTTGGTTTGTGATGTGGTTTGTATGATTGGTATCCCTAATTTGTTAAACAGAATTTTGAATAAAACTATTTTCTCAGTTGAAAAAGTTCAATAAAAAAAAAATTAAACATTCAGCACTGAATCCGCTTGGCCTTTTTTTAGTTAAGCAACTCTTCGATTACTTTTCTTTGAATATATTTATGTATATCTTAGAATTATCGGCAGTTTCTTCCGCAACGTAAACTTAGTTATTTGTAAATGATATATTGAATTTTGAGCTTATTAATCACAAATGGCAGTTTCGCATTCACACTATGATGGAGTGATAATACCTTCACTTTATTTATTACTTCTTCACCTTACGTATAATTTCTTCAAGACCCTTACATCATAAAAAAACAACTCTTCCTAGTTATTCTGAAAAGTATTATAATAAATGAAAATGTTCCTAATATTACTTTAAAACAAAAGACCCTCACCAATTGTATTCAAATCATTCACCCATGAGTAAATAGATAATTGAATAACATTACCAAGGGCCCGGGAGACAGGGGTTCAATCCCAGGTCGAGTCATACCAAAGACTAAAAAAAATGTTACTTGTTGCCGCCTTGCTTAACACTCAGCAATATAAGGTACGGATCAAGTGTAAAGTGGAATAATCCAGGGAATGGAGTAGTGCCCTCCCCTACACCTTGGTTTGGTAGCTATTGAAAAGGGAGCCTTCGGTTCACCTTCGACTAAGGTCACCAACCTACCAACTTTTTATTGGTCTAGTAGGTATAGTGTTCGCCATTGGTCCAGGAGACATGGGTTCAATTCTAGGTCACGTTAATAACAAAGACTAAAAATGGTACTTGATACCTCCTTGCTTAATACTCAGCACTATAAGGTACGTATCGAGGATAAAGTGGAGCAATCCAGGGAAAAGAGTAGCACCCTTACCTACACCTGTAGTAGGTAATAGGTATTGAAAAGCGAGCCTTCTGGTCGCCCTCGACTACTTTACTTACAATTCAACTCTCAGATTGATATTTTTAACAAAAAGAAAATACTGTGATGAGTTCCTCAGGGATTCCGTCACTTTTAACTAGACGATCCGTATAAATTATGACATGAATATATACATATACTTGAATATTTATTATTTATAGGTGCTATAGTTTTAACAACGGCAGCATTTCGAAATATAAGCAAACTCTCCCATACTTGAAAAAGCAGTCACAGAAGCACACTGAGAAACAGATACTCATGCCCCCCAGAAACATGCATTCATATACGCATATATATATATATATATATATATATATATATATATATATATATATATATATATTGTTCAGAGACGAAAACGAAATGTTGTTTCTCATTACACACACACCATATACAAATACTTTCAAGCACATTGCGTATTTCAGTTATTCATATGTTGATTGCATATAAGATTGCCTTAAAGTATAGAAAGGCTATTTCACTCCTACAAATTTCAGGTTTATAAAAGAGTAGACACGTAAGGAAATCCTAGTGTTTACAATCCTGTATATACATCCAGCCAAATACGTTTACCACATACAAACAGAGGTACACAATTTTATGCGTGTATACCGTGTGGTTGTGAGTATATATATATATATATATATATATATTGATGTATATATGATATATATTTATAAAGAGAGAGAGAGAGAAGAGAGCGAGAGAGTGTATGCGTGTTGGAGAACGTGCGTTGTGTGTGTATTGTGCCAGTGTGTGTGTATGTGCGTCAACGTTGTTGCAAGCTCGTATTTATTGACAAGGGAAAGCAATAGGTGTTAAATAGTAGCCAGGAGCATTGGTAGCAATAACCGGATATCGATCTTAGAACCATTTTAGTGGAGTCAGAAAACTATTGTCAAAAGCATCTATCGCGTATATATACTAATAAATGTCATAGCTGAAATGTAAAAGAAAATGTGTCGTAGGTGATATCATGAGAGTGCATTCATAAAGAGTTCTAGAGACGCCAAGGAAATCTTGAATTGTATGTATAGAGAAAAATATTTAATGTGCAAACTGTTATGTGTCAAGAGTATATTAGCTTTTATTAATCGAGAGATGATGGTTTAAAACACAAGGACATCGGTCTGTTTTTTAATTTGGTGCAATATTTTTCGAATGGAAACATTTGATGCAAAACGTTTTTGAGTATTCATGGTCAGGGATTATCATTGCACTATTTTAAATACTGTATCAAAATAACTAGAACTTTAGTTCTTATACCCACAGCATAGCCTCAGAACATTTAGTAAATAATAATAATAATAATAATAATAATAATAATAATAATAATAATTAATCCAAAACGACCCTAGTAAAGGAACTGCCCCAAAAAATTACAGACCCATAACCTGCCTACCAATGATGTGGAAAATACTTACAGCACAAATAAGGGAAAAAATTTACTATTTGTTAACAACCGCGGATTGTTCCCGGACGAACAGAAAGGATGCTGCAAAGGATCTAGAGGCACAGCAGAATTGCTCTTCATAGATCAACACATCCTAAATGAGAGTAAGACAAAATGGAAAAATCGAGCTATGGCCTGGATTGACTACAAGGAGGCATATGATATGCTCCCACAAAGCTGGATATTACACTGTCTCAAAATGTACAAAATATCACATGAAGTCATAAACTTCATCGAACAGACCGTGAAGACCTGGAGAGTTGAACTGACAGCAGGAGGAAGAAGCATAGCTGAAACAAAGATCCAAAGAGGCATCTTCCAAGGAGATGCACGATCACCCTTACTATTCATAATAGCCATGATGACACTGAACCACATAGTTAGAAAATGCACTGCCGGATACAAACTCAGGAGATCGCAAGAGAAGATCAACCACCTGATGTACATGGATGACATTAAATTATTTGCAAAAAATGAAAGCGAACTGGAAACTCTCATACACGCAGTTAGAATATACAGTCAGGACATAGGAATGGAATTTGGCATAGAAAAATATGCCATGCTCATCATGAAAAGTGGAAAACGACATATGACTGACGGAATGGATCTACCAAATCCCGACAGAATTAGGACGCTGGAAGAAAATGAAACCTACAAATACTCGGGCATCTTGGAGGCTGACACCATCAAACAATTACAAATGAAAGACATGATCCGAAAAGAATATCTCAGGAGAACGCGAAAACTACTCGAGACAAAACTCTCCAGCAGAAACCTCATCAAAGGGATAAATAATTGGGCTGTGCTACTAGTCAGATACTCGGGACCCTTTCCCAAGTGGACCAGAGAGGAACTTAAACAAATGGACCAAAGGACAAGAAAACTAATGACCATGCATAAGGCACTACCCACCAGAAACGAGGTTGACAGACTATATGTATCTAGAAAAGAGGGAGGAGGAGGACTTTCCAGCATCGAAGACACCGTTGACGCATACATACAATGGCTCGAAGACTACATAGAAAAACACGAACGAGGACTAATTACAACCATCAGTCAATACGGACAACACGATAAACGAAAGAATGACAACAACTAGGAAACAAAAATGGGAAGGGAAACAACTCTATGGCCGCTTTAAGCGTATAATAAACAACATCTAGCACCAGAAAACCTGGACCTGGCTAAGAAAAGGAAATCTTAAGAGAGAAACGGAATCCCTCCTAATAGCAGCACAGGACAACGCCATAAGAACGAATCACATCAAAGGGAGAATAGATAAGACGTAACAAAACAGTAAATGTAGGCTATGCGGTGACAGAGACGAAACGATCAATCACATTATGAGCGAATGCAGCAAATTAGCACAGGAGGAGTACAAGGCGAGACACGACTTGGTCGTCAAGGTAATCCACTGGGAAATGTGCAGGAAATTTCAATTCGACCATACAAACAAATGGTATATGCACAACCCGGCGCCTCTCCTAGAAAATGACTCACATAAACTCCTATGCAACTTTAATATACAAACTGATCACCTAATCCCGGCCAGAAGACCAGACCCCATAATAATCAACAAAAGAAAGAGAATCTGCAAAATTGTTGACTTTGCTGTCCCGGCGAACCATAGAATAAATCTGAAGGAAAGTGAAAAGATGGATAAGTACCTTGACCTTGCTAGTGAATTGAAAAAACTGTGGAACATGAAAGTAACGATTGTGCCAATTGTGATTGGTGCGTTAGGCACAGTAACAAAAGGATTATTAAAGGGCCTGGAGGACTTGGAAGTTAGCGGACGGGTGGAGACTATCCAAACGACAGCATTGCTAAGGACGGCCAGAATACTGAGACGAGTCCTGGAGACTTGAGGAGACTTGCTGTCACTCAACCTCCAGTGAAAAACCATTAGCTAATACTGATGTGAAAAACTCTAGAGGAGTAAATGATAATAATAATAATGATGATGATAATAATAATAATAAGGGATAAAATGACGATATTGGACTCGATAGCTGCGTATGAATCAGAACGTGGGACCTCACGCAAGAAAATGGAATCCTTTTTATAACAGCACAAAACAAAGCGAAATTCGATAGTACGCTACAAAATATTTATCATATGTTATGCTGTAAATCACCATGTAATTCAATGCAGCAAACTTGCGCAAAAGAGTACAAGACGAGGCATTAGAGAAAGGTGATCCACTGGGAATTCAGCAAAAGATTAAAATTTGACCATTCTAACAAATGATATATGCACAAACCGAAATCCGTCCCAGAAAATGAGGCCCATAATTTATTTCTGGGATTTTGACATATAAACCTATCACCTTATCTTAATCAGTAGAACACTGCTCATGGTAATTATTTTTTAAAAATTATAAAAAAAATATTTTCGTGTGGAATTTTTCCCTTCAGTGGACCACAGAGGAAAAATAAAAGAAAGACAAAAGATAAACAAATATTTTTATCTTGCAGGAAAAGTGAAAAACTTCTGGTACATAAGGATGACGGTTGTGGTTTGCTTGGAACAGCCCTTAAAAGATTGGGAATGAGATCTGAACAAACGGAGATCGGAGTACGATCAGGCTCCCACATTAATGAAATCGGTCAGAATACCGAGAACAGTCCAGAATACCTCACCAGTAAGTTTTTTATTAAAGTTAAGGAGGGAATCGAAAAGGTAAACAAATTATAACCAAAAATTTTAACAAGCAAAATCATTCAATTAAACGAGTTACTTTATGCAAGCAGAAAACTGGTCTGTGATAAGATATGTGTTCACCAAAGTAACCAGGACAGAAATGAAAAACCTGTATGGAAAATTGGTTATAGAAAGGGCACATAAACTACAACAACAAGCGGAGAAAAAGACCGAAACAAAACAAACAAACCTTCCAATAAAACTAGAAGAAATAACTCAAAAGATATTAGCCAAAGAAGGGAGACTTGAAAAATAACGAGACAGGGTCAAGCAATACAAAGAAAACAGAACCTTACAAAATAATGAATGACAATTCTACCGAAATCTGGTGTTGAATGTATGAGGACACTCTACTTTCTGTATAAAAAAAGACGCTAAATAGTTTTGTAGGGAAATATATGAACTAAAAGAACATTGTAGAAAGTCCAAGCGGAAGAATAACAGACAAATGTGAGTAGAAAAGGAGGAAGAGGAGATGCAAACAATTTGGTCTTCTGGGATTGAGCAAGACGACAACTCGAATAAAAAAGAAAAGTACAAATAGAATATGATTATGGCAGCCGATAACTGCAATAATGACAGAGCAACAAAACTAAAATATAAAATTTGGAAAAAATGTGATGTAAAAAATATATGGATACTTTAAACTACAGTGTATAGACATTGCATACAAAAAGACCTGGATATGATAACGAAGGCAAAACTTAAAGATACGAAATGGTTAATAGCATAATAAGTGAATAAAACAAATTAACATAAAAATATAAGGGCACACACAAATTAATATCATAACTATTTTTTCCAAAGCGAAAAATGATGAAAATACTTAAGAAAAACTAGAGTAAGTTATGCCGTGACAGACCTGAGAGAGTTATTCACATTATAAGTGAATGCAACAAATTGATACACAATGAAATACTAGAGAAGGCAGGACAGGGTTGAAAAGGCGATACACTCTGAAATGTTCAAAACAATAAATGGTATATTCCCAAAATAAAATCTCTTTAAGAATATGAGATTGATAAAATTCTTTGGGATTTTCAGATATTCATAAATCATCCAACCTAGGCGAGAAGACAAGACCGAGTGTAAATTAACAAGACGAAGAGAACTTGTTAAATATGCAATTTGCTGTTCCATCTAGACATTGAGAGAAAACGGAAAGAAAATTAAAATATCGACATATATCTGGATTTTTCCAGGGAGCTGAAAAACTATGGAACATATAAGTAACGATACCATTTGTAGTTGATGAGCTTAGAAAGGTTTCCAAATGGATTGAAAAGAGCTTTGGAAACTTTACTATAAAGACCACAGAATTGTACAATAGAAGAGTACAAAAGAATAGCATGGACTTCATTTACTTTTTCATACAATTTCTATCAGATATGAATATAATTTGTTTTATCTTATATTCAACACTATAAATTGTAAGATAATAGAAATGCAAAATATACATACGTCTTGAGATATTTGCTTGTACTCGTTCACCATTCTGTTTAGAAATTTGATAAAAAAAATCATTTAGAATTATTTTTAAGGATTTATAGTTAAATCTTTTGATTGTATTCCGTTGAAAACGCGACCCTTGCGTTATTTTAGCAAAAATTTAAAACTGAGGGCATTGCAAATAAAACATCTTTTTTAACAATATATATATATATATATATATATATATATATATATACAAAAATTAACTTAAATCGCGATTCGGAATTCTCCTTCTAAACTTTCACCTCAACGGATCATCAGGGAGTTTAGCACCGACCAACGACAAAGGAGAAAACACCATTTTAATATTCACCAAAAACCTGCTCAGCTAAAAATTTACATAACAAAAGAATGAATTTTAAAAAAATGTAAATGAAGAAAAACACTACTTTTAATATCTACTTCATTAGTAAAAAAAAACAACAAAAATCCCTCAGGTGTAAATACGTAGAAACCTATCTCTAATTATAGAGTATCCACTCCCTTTAATGTTTACAACTGTTTAAAACCTCCGACCTTTGGTTTAACATATCCCAACATTTACAAGAAGCTATAGGTAACTTCTCCTTATTGCAAAATAAGCAGTCCTTGTCGCCAGCCCTATATTTACGGCATTTTTTTACCACTTTCCATTTCAGTATTGGATCCCTTCATTTTTTAACCTTGACCTCCCACACATAACTAGATAATGTGGTACTATGCCTATATTTCTCGTGGGAGAAACTCGTTCTATGGTTATAGTACCTAGTCTTAAATTCCCCTTGCGTCGACCCAAAATATACCTTTTTATTTCTATTATTACTCGGATCACTCTACACTTCCATGCTGGTAGATAGTTGTTTAGTTAATAGTATATATATATATATATATATATATATATCAAAAGGGTACTAAAAAGAAAGTGTAATGTTACACACCAAATGTAAGGTTGTACGTCCACGTGCTCGAACGTGTTAATGCATGTATCACTACCTGTAAAGTAGTAGTCGGACCTTATTGTAATCTCACCCAGGGAAAATTTGATGAACACAATACACTCTGCCTTAGTTCACTCACACAAAGCTTTATTCACTACTACACTTTTAAAGTATTCTCTGAGAGAAAGTAACAAACTAAAAAGGTGAGTCGACTGCGATAGCTGGACAAAGAGAAAGGACATGTCATAAGGTGAAAGAAAGACAGAGAGACAGAGAAAGAGAGAGACAGAGACAGATATATATATATATATATATAGAGAGAGAGAGAGAGAGAATGAGAAGACACAGACTTCGAATTTTCTTCAACGTTTCATCTTCTAATTCTCACATGTGATTCATCGTGGGGTCTATCCTCACAGTTGTTCGTCCGGGCTCTAACTTTTTGGCTATCTTCACATTGTCCAAGCTAGTTTTGATTCGCGTCTTTTGTTTTTCGCGTCCGTTTGCTAACAAAATTTCAAACCCGAGTCGTCCCCTATTACCGCCTGGTGTCCGATGAAGGACATATACGTGTCCGGTGTTTCTACACCCGCGGAGAGGATTTGGCACTTCCGGTTTTTGTAATCGTTTTTTTTTTATTATTATCTTTGTCTCTATGTGTGCTTTTTTTTCTTATTTCTTCTCTCTCTACTTCTCCAGAAATTAGTCCCTCGTTTCCTTTATAACATTATAACCTACCATATCACGTTTTATATATATAATGACTGACGTATTTTGACAGATGATAGTCGTCTTTACAATGAAATTACAGCTCCAACTTCCTGATTAATTTCTAATATGCTCTTTTGCTCAGTTATTGACGTACATGACTTGAAGTAAATATGATAACAACGGCCTTATTTCTGTACTTAGTTAAAAGAACCCATCTGTCAAATAGCCTTTGTATAGATCTTCATATATTTTTGTTCTTATCCAATAATTTATTGGCACAAACATTGCTAGTATTAAAATGCAGGCAACTTGTGAACGAAAATTTATTATGTCTTGATTTTCTTAGTTAAAGTGTGATTTGACATGGGTAAGATATCCAGCTTTTGATAACATAACGATTACAGATTTCACATTTACGAGTCTCTGAACCATGTCAGGTTCACAGACGAATCACCTAGAAAAAAAACTTATTTTCTTTCCCCTTTTTGGTGTTTGTACAACCTTTCAATTCAGCGCCAATTATTTTGATCTAATATTTTCTCTTCCAGTTTGACCTGTATTTCCAAGTACTTCAAGGTTTCTTTTAGAAAATCTCTATTTCTTTAGTTGAATATGTGTTTCATTAACAAGCTTACCATAGAAGAAGTGTTTTGAGATGTTATCATTGCTCAGGTGATCTAGGCGACCTGCCTATCGTATTTATTTTCGTTTATCAAACGTTCTATTTATAAACAGATGTATTCGAAATTTCAGTAGATACTATTAACTGCCAGTTAATCTTAAGCATTATACTCAAACATGCAGCATTGAATCTCCCGGGCATCTTAATATGCTTTGATATGACGACGATATTTCCGAGGAATACAATGACGTTATGAAGACACGTCTAGTAAAAATAAATCTGTGCATGTATAGTTACACCTCTGTCAGACCAAAAAATTCTCTAACTTGCTAAATGCTATATTCTGTAAAGTTTTTACACTCCAGCACGCAGTGATCAGTGAAGTTCACTTTCTTGTATATTTTCTGCTACTTTTTCTTGTTTCGTTCCTGCATTCAACAAACTACCGATAGATGCAGCAAACTGATCAGTAATAAAAATGACAGGCAATATTTAGAGCAACTTTTCTTAATTCTTTACATACATATCTGGGTGAGCATTGTTTGACTATTTAGGTCAGCACAAGACCCTGAAGCAGTCTTTATCCAGGAAGACTTGTAGTGATGTTAAGTAAGGATAATATCACCTAAGGAGAAGCTTTATGACTATGGGCGTCCAACCAGTTGATTTTACTCATGGCGCCATTCATCCATCGCCAATAGAATTGAAAACTATATAACATGTGTAAAATGATAAGGTAGTGAGACATTTGTACGTTTTTAGATGATAATTACTTAGAATATTTATAGCACGGTCTGGATCTTTAAAGCAACAGTCAAGAGACAAGTATTGCAAGGTAATAGGCGACCATGAAAAATGCAAATTTTATTTCCGAGTACGAGCTATAAGAAGTTTCCCATTAAATAATACCTACAAGTCAACAGATGTTTCATACTTGGGATTCATTCTCCTGTTGTGATTTATGAGTTTCCTTGTGCTAAAAGGGCTGCATTCACGCCGGTTTTATCATGACGCTTCTTCTACCTTTACGCACCATTATACACACACACACACACACACACACACACACACATATATATATATATATATATATATATATATATATTGTAGCGTACTGAAATCCGTCCGAAGACCATATGACGACGCTGCAACTGATATAATTAAAGAAAAATACTGAATATTTTTTTTTAAATTACTAATCATATATATATATATATAGTGCAATTAGAAGGAAAGTCAAACCAGGATAAATTGTCATTATTAATTGTTTTCGCACCCACTGTTTTCGGACACTGAGTATATATATATATATATATATATATATATATATATATATATATATATATATATATATATACAAGGTGCATACAATAAGTTTGCAGTCTTTTTTCGTATGAGCACTTTTATCATAGTACACACATGAAACTCAAGTGTGTCAATGACCTACGTCAAAGCCCCTTTCATCTCCTCAATTGTCTCATAACGACAGCTTCTGAGCTTAGGAAACAACCAAAAGTCTCAGAGAGCAAGGTCTGGACTATAGGGACGGTCATGAACTGTCTAGATGCCCGTCTTGGTCAAATAGTCTGTGACAAGGGTGGAGTTGTGGACTGGTGGATTGTCCTGGTGGAAATGCCACAGAGCCGATTTGAAGAGTACTGGCCTCTTCTGACGGAATCTCTTCCTGAACTCCCTCAAAACCTCAATATTGTAACCCTAACCCTAACCCTATGGCCTATCAACTCTAGTGTATTAACTCCCTTACTCCTCCTACACCTCTCATCATCCCTCACAGACCCCCTGCCTTTCTGTAATCTCTTATCCGCTCAAAAACTGATGTTTGATTCTTGCAGGATGGTCCAAAAGCTGTCTGAAGCCTTCCGTACGTTTCTGTGGCAGTTTTTCCAAGTTTAGAACAGAAATTCATTGCATACCGTTCTTCTAAATTGTCAGATTGCATTTTTGAAATTCACCACCTGTGAAAATCAGGCTTTACTAGGGTGTATTCCAATTTCTGCTGTAGCTGTTCATTAGAACATGAAATCATAAAAATCAGCCGTCTCATAATATGTACAGCAATAACAAATTGAATTTTCAAGAATCTACGACAAATTTAAATGCGTATAAGAAAAAAGTCTGGAAACTTATCGTATTCACCTCGTATATATATATATATATATATATATATATATATATATATATATGTATATATATATATAATTTTGCATTTATCGACCCATCGGCCCATTTGCAACTAATGTTCGAGATTGTTCACAAGCTGCAGTATTTGACTTTCCGCAAGAATTTGAAGCGTCAAAACTCAAAATAATTTTAGAAATCTTTTTTCTCCTAGGATATGAAAAATACAATTTCTTAGCCAATTATAAGTTAGTAAACTTGGCGACTGTAGTCAAAGGTGACCCGAGAGCTCTCCTTTTCAATAGCTACGACACCAAAGTTTAGGAGAGCGCGCTACTACTTTTCACAGGACTGACCCACTTTACTTTAATGCTGAGTGTTTAGTAAGGAGGCATCAAATACCATTTTTAGAGTATTTGGTATGACTCGACTTAGGAGTGAACCCCGGTCTCCTAGGCCTCTAACCATTATGCCAAAATCTGAATTATAGGAAAATGATAAACTTTTTGAGATTTGGAGAATGCTAAGATTCTTTAAATATGCGATGAAATAAATATTTCTTCAGTTAGGCTGGACTTGACTATATTTACTTTAAAAACAGTGGGAATGAAATTTATTCCACTATCTGCTCAATCTTTCGTTCATTTCTCTAAGGGGAACATGTGACATTATTTTATTTCGACGATCAATTTTATTGCATCACTTATATGTTTGTATATTTCATTTGCTACTGGTGTCATTTAGCGTACAAAAATATATAACCTTCATAAAACTTTCTCCCACGATACCATTACATTCAACAAATATTTTATGCAATCAAATATTTCAAGCTAACAATTACTGCTATTGTTATGATGTATATAGCTCCGTACAACGCGGATACGAAACGGCCCCATGAAAGTGAGGCCGGCTCTGTTGGTTTAGCTCCCATGAATGTAAATAAACAGTCTCCCTTACTAGATAGCTTGTGTGTTCACGTGTTATTTATTATCGCTCGCCATCGGCACCAGAACATGGTATCAGAGTGGGATTTTTTTTCTACATTCGGCGAAGTCATCTCTCCACACCTCGGATAAACACACATTACATTGGAAAATAACTAAAATAGCGTATACGCACCGGCAAACTAATCCAACTACTCTTCGGACACCACGTGAACACGCAAAACACGGAAGTCGGATTGGATCATTACACGGCACGAATCGGATATAATACCTCAGAGATAAGACTAATACCTCGGAATAATGGCTTACCCCATCCCACCACCGGAAAAAATGGACATAAACGGCGATTTGAGAGAGAACTGGTCCCTATTTAAACTCTCATGGACGAACTACGCCGACGCTACGCGCATTGATACTAAACCGGCTAAAGTCCAGGTAGGAACATTTCTCTCTATCGTTGGCAAGGAATGCCTAAAAATTATAAAAAATCTGCCCATGACAGAGGAGGAACATGTGGACATCAACTCCACCATAAAAAAATTATCGGACTATTTCAAACCTAAATTAAATACGACATACGAACGCTACGTATTTAATTCATGCGACCAAGAAATAGGCGAACGTTTCGATGCATATTTGAACAAGCTGAGAAAACTAATAGAAACGTGCAGATACAGAACGCTGGAAGATGAATTACTCCGCGACCGGATAGTGATGGGAACAAATAAAAAAGAAATTCGGACCAGACTCCTCAGTGAACCAGACCTAACACTAGACCGGACAATAGATATATGTCGGAGCACTGAACAAAGGGACAGACAAGTTGACGTGATAGGCAGCAGAATCACAACAGAAACAGTGCATTATACCCAAAAAGCAGAAAAAAGAAAACAGAGACGGGAGCATATCAAGGACTGTAAATTCTGCGGACTAAGCCATGACAAAGGCAAATGTCACGCCTATGGATTAACCTGCGCAATCTGCCTAAAGCGTAACCATGCTGCAAGGATGTGCCAATCCTAAACGCATACACCACGGTCAAATAAACTGCCAGCACATGCAAAGGTCCGTTACGTCAATGACGAACCTGCCAGCAGTGATGAAAGCATATATGCCTTGGGCCTTTTGTCAGACCGCAAACACTACTACGCAAACATCCACGTATCCCCCTAAGGAGGCCAGGAAGCTCTAACCCTCAAGTTCCAAATTGACACTGGGGCAAGCAGCAGCACTCTTACTCTTGTGGACTACAAACGCCTCACCACAGCACCCTTACACCCCTCCCATATAAAGCTGAAGCTGTACGACAATTCCATTCTCCAACCCCTGGGAGCTGTAACACTGTGGCGCGAAGCAAACAACATCTAGAAAAAAGTCCATTTTCAAGTAGTGGACAATAATTCGCCATCCTTATTATCTGGACGGGCCAGCTCTGCACTCCAGCTTATAGCCTTCAACGTTGAATGCGTCAGACACCTAGACGGAGTTAAATCACTCACCAAGGAGGGTGTTATCGACAACTGTAAAGATGTATTTTCCGGGCTGGAAAGACTACCAGGAGAATACAAAATACAGATTGATAAGAACATCAAACCAGTTCAGAACAACCCCCGCAGAGTTCCACTACCACTCAAAATGGAGCTGAAACAAATGCTGGAGGAATTGGGTGAACAAGGAGTGATAGCATGGGTCACAGAACCGACACCCTGGATCAGCAACATAGTTGTCATTCGGAAAACCCACAAATTGAGGATCTGTATTTACCCATACCATTTGAATAAGGCAATCCAGCGTAACCACTACCCAACTCCAACAGTCGAGGAAATAGCAACAAAGATGAGCAAGGCCAGGCTCTTCTCGGTCGAAGACGCTAAGGATGGGTTTCTTCAGGTTGCACTGGATGAGTCGTCTTCATACTTGACAACGTGTTGGACTCCATTTGGCAGGATACGGTGGCTTAGAATGCCATTTGGAATTAGCTCAGCCCCAGAGGAATGGCAACGACGGCTCTACCACTGTTTCGAGGGACTGGACAACACTCAAGTTATCGCAGATGACACCATAATATATGGTTTTGGTGAGAATGATGCGGAGGCCGACAAAAGTCACGACACAGCATTCAGAGCACTTATCGAAAGATGCCGGGAAAAGGGTTTAAAACTCAATCCCAAAAAGTTAAACTTCAAACAAACTTCTGTCAGTTACATGGGACACATCTTCAGTGCACAGGGCTTAGCAGCAGACCCGGAGAAAGTTAAGGCAGTTTCGCAGATGCAATGCCCCACAGACGTCCAAGGAGTCGCAAACTACCTTGCCAAGTTTACACCCAAACTAAGCACTGTATGTGAACCGCTGCGACGCCTACTGGACAAGGACTCTGTATTTGACTGGTTGCCACAACACGAAACGGCTTTCAGTAGGATGAAAGAACTCATCACCCAAGCTCCAGTCCTCCAATATTATGATGTTATGATATTATGATGTTAATAAGGAAGTCTCACTGGAATGTGATAGTTCGGAGGTTGGTCTTGGAGCTGTAATAAAACAGGGTGGACACCCCATCGCGTATGCATCCAGAGCACTTACTAAAACGGAGCGAAACTATGCTCAAATTGAGAAGGAATGCCTCGCCATTGTGTTTGCCGCAGAACGTTTCGAGCAGTACATCCTCGGCAAGGAGAAAGTGAAAGTATTCTCCGACCACAAACCACTGGAGACTATACTGTCAAAGCCCATCCACACCAGCCCAAAGCGACTGCAACGAATGCGGCTTCGACTTCAAAAATACTCTCTGGACGTGGAGTACAAACCAGGACCACAGATGTATATCAGTGACACACTATCACGAGCCTCGTTACCACCCACTGAGACAGCCAGGGAGGACAAAGCCATCATATTCGAAATACATGAGCTCATGGAAAAGTTTGAACTGGAAGATCCCCACTTCGTCTCGGATCACCGCCTCGCACGGATCAAGGAAGAAACTGGTCAGGACACAACCTTCTTAGCACTAATAGAAATCACAAAAAAGTTTGGCCAGTTGACAAAAACGACAGTCCACTTAACATCAGGGAATACTGGCCATACCGTGATGAACTAGCCACAGAAAATGGCCTAGCTTATCGAGGCACATGCCTCATCATACCGACAAAACTGAGGCCAGAGATGGTCGTCAGGGCACACAGGTCCCACTTAGGCATCCAGTACACCGTAAATACTGCCCTTGAGATAATGTTTTGGCCACGGATGCATGCGGAAATCACTGAAGCTGTCCGGCGCTGCGAAACCTGCCAGCCCGCCCAACCACAACAACAACGACAACCTCTGATGTCCTACCCAATTCCGACTCACCAATGGCAATTAGTGGCCAGTGACTGTTTTGAAATAAATGGCAGACACTATGTAGTGCTGGTGGATATCTACTCAGACTTTATAGAACTAAGCCAGCTCCCTGACCTTAGTAGCAATGCCCTCATCAAAGCAATCAAGCCTGTTTTTGCCAAACACGGTGCACCAGCAACCCTGATCACCGATAACGGCACTAATTTCATCAGCAGTGAGTTTCGCAGATTCCTAAAATCATGGGATATCAACCACATAACATCCAGCCCACACCATTATAAATCCAATGGACGAGCAGAAGCAGCAGTGAAATTGATGAAGGGGATCATAAAAAAAAAACTACAAAAGAAGGAACTGACATGTGGAAAGCCATTCTAGAATGGCGCAATGCAACCACACCAGGCATGCGCAGTTCACCTGCACAACAACTCCTATCAAGGCGCACCCGCTCAATGCTACCATGCAAAGCCACGGACTACACGCCCCAAGTACAAATGGACGTACAACAGGCACTCATAAAGAAAAAAACAGACAACCCAAAGCTATTATGACCGGCATGCCGTACAATTACCAGACCTCGCCATAGGACAACCTATCAGGGTGAAGTGTCATCCACAAAATCCTAACAGCGACTGGACGCCTGGTATAGTCACTAGCAAAGCAGCACCACGCAGCTACATGGTCCAGGTAGATGGACAACAGTACAGGCGAAACAGGATCCATCTGCGCCAACAGGCCACATTTCCTGACCGGGCACCCACTGAGCCCCTGAATATCTGCCCCCGGCAACTAGATACATTACCCGACCAAACACCAGCTGATCCCCAATACACCCCCATACAAACATGCACATCACAGACACATGAAATCCAAACCCGTAGATCTAGTCGTCCTGTCCAAGTGCCAGCACGATTAAAGGACCACGAACTATCGAAAGGTAGACACACAAAACAAAAAATTGGGGAGAAAGGGGAAGAAAGGAAAGAGAAGAAAAAAAAGAAAAGAAAACCTCACATTGATTACTCTGAATTTTATTAGCTTCATTCAAAAATGAACTCACACACATTTACAAAGTATGGACTTTTACAGCATCACACATCACCTTGAACTCAGTGTAAACATCACTTGATAAGAGGGATGTTATGATGTATATAGCTCCGTAAAACACGGATACGAAACGGCCCCATGAAAGTGAGGCCGGCTCTGTAGGTTTAGCTCCCTTGAATGTAAATAAACAGTCTCCCTTACTAGATAGCTTGTGTGTTCACGTGTTATTTATTATCGCTCGCCATCGGCACCAGAACAGCTATGCTTCAATCATTCAATATTAAAGATGTCTATTGAACATATTTTCACTCTGACTAATATTATGTAGTTTCGATTTAAAAAAAAACAGACGTAAAAGAAATTATTGCAATTCAGTTTCATAGCAATGAAGCCAAGTGACAATCTACAATCATTTTCTATTACAACTTGGCCTTTTTCAAATTCAGACATCAATTTACTAGTTATTTCCTTCGATTTAAATGAATACATTTCCTGAAATCTGTTTACTTCTAAATCCTCCTACTTATATATATATATATATATATATATATAGTATTGATGAAAGCAAAAACAGACATAAAAAGGTTATTGCAATTCAGTTTCTTTGCAATAATCACAAGTGACAATCCACAATCATTTTGTGTCTCAATTTGGGTTTGGTTTCTTTGTTTAATGACATATCAACCCTTGTTGGTTATTTAATGCCAAAACCATTCTCCTAGGAGAACAGTAGTGGTATTATTTAACCCATAGCCGGGAGGATAAGAGGGTTCATACCCTTCCCAAGGATATTTGTCCGAAAGTGAACGTAATAGCGCGACTGGAGTACGAACTAGCGTACTACGATTCCGCAGTCCATCGCTTTAACCATTACACCACGAGGACACCCCCTCTCAATTTGGGCTTTTTCAAATTCAGACAACTACTTACTAGCTATTAGCCATTGGCTAATCGTTTATTAGAAAATACTTTAAAAGAAAATGACATAGTGGTATGCATCTTGTTGTTTATTTGTTTTTATCTTT
Source organism: Sepioteuthis lessoniana (assembly GCA_963585895.1). NCBI lineage: Eukaryota > Metazoa > Mollusca > Cephalopoda > Myopsida > Loliginidae > Sepioteuthis > Sepioteuthis lessoniana. The sequence continues at coordinate 90,020,470 of OY757906.1, read as the reverse complement.
TCGTTTCGTTTTTTTTTTTAATTCTGAGAAATTTCTTTTTTGAATTATACGATATCTTACTTCATCAGTGAGATCCTTGACAACTTTAATCAAGGAAAATATCCACTTCTCATATGTGTCAACGCTACTTCACTTAAAAGTGTGACAAAAACACTCCGTAAAAATGTGTGAAGGAAGAATCCAAAAACGAGAAAATAAAATGGGATGGGCACGAATCTGACACCAAACGTCTGTGCGTCCCCCGCTCACCCGAAGCATACGGCTAAAAATTTTCTTTTGGCAAAATGGCTGACACGGTATTTAGAAATGTATGTATGAAGAAACCCTTCATTTAAGTATCGATCACTCAATTAAGATCATTGCTGTCTGAGGCGATATTAGCTGAGGAAAATTCCGGAATAACCAAGAGTGAAAAAGAGCAAAAACTATCTAAATTCAAGTTCATAGATTTTTTTTTTAGTTTTGTTTGTATATAACCACATGAACGTCGTTGTATTATTACTGGAGTAAAATTCAGTCCTTTAAAAACACATAACCTTTCTTGATTTATGTTCGTAGATTTTTTGAGGGGTGTGTGAATATATTTAGGAGAAAAAATTAAAATACTTTACCTTACTATCGAAATAAAATCTAGTCTTCAAAGAGAATTAAAAAAATGTCTAAATTTATGTCCGTAGGTATTTTTTTCGAGTTTTGTGACTGAATATTTGTAAATAGGAAAATGTCTATCTATCGAAATAAAATTTAACCTTTAAAAACTGTGAACATTGATAATTAGTAACCTACTAACTGTGAAATTTTTAACAATTTCAACAAATTCGTCTAAGCAAAAAATTATTTGAACAGGTTTTGCAGACTTCATGAAGTTAAAAGTTATATAATTTAAAGCTAATAAGTATAGGGTAGCTTTATTATTAACTCACATGAGACCTAGTTTGAAGAAAAGGAATAAAGACACCCAAAAGTCTGAAAGTATCAAGAAATTTTTAAAAAATCAACCAGAATAGATATATTTCTCTCACACAAGTATGAGTCTGTCTACGTGGAAAGATAGAAAAAGGTAATACCATAAAAAAGTTAATATGGGATATAGAGGCTTCAAACTTAAAAAAAAAAAATTGTAGTCCAATATTAACTTAGATATCCTAACCAACTTGCCACAGAACACATCTCTGAGGGAAGAGAGTATTTTTTGAGCCTCAAAAGTACATAACAATCGAAACCATAGGATACAGCAGCGTATGAAACCTAAGATTGTTTAACAGTGAACTTCAAATGTATATATATATATATATATATATATATATATTTACTAATTTACTATCTACCAGCATTCACGGTGACAAAGAAAAAGAAAACAAGCGCCAGATTTCAGAGATAACAAATCTTGAATCACTGCCTGGGGAAAAAAGAAAAGGATTATTTGGATAAAAAAAAGAAAAGGCCAACTTCGTCACACCAGTTGAAAAAAATCAAGATATATGCAATCAGTTGGTCAAAAGAACAAAAACCCACCGCAAAATGCTGCAATGCTACTATTACAAAACGTGCTCAATAATAAATAGAGCCAATTACAAAAATTAAATCGGGAGTCGGGACTATCCGACTACAGTTTCGCCTAAAACGGATCCTCAGGGTACCTAGAACCGACTAGCTACCCTGCGGTGCTAGGTACCCTGAGGAGCCGTTTTAGGCGAAACTATAATAGGATTATCCCGACTCGTGATTTAATTTTTATGTATATATATATATATATATGTTGTTATCAACGGAGAGACTGTTTCGTTGCATCACAACTCTTCACTGTGGTTATACAGTGAAGCTGGAATCGAATCCCGTCAAATTTTACGTTAGACTTAGTATAATATCACTCAGCAAGCAAGCGAACTACGTCAGCTTGGGAATTATTAGGCACTAGGAAGTAGCTTTCGTTTATTTATACTTTTGTCTTACAGGATACCAGAGTGCACAATTCATTCGAAGAGCTTTGCATTGTGCAAGTGACAACTTCCGAGTTAACAGTATTTTTAAACGAGCCAAAATTCATTTTTTCCAATCACTTAAACGGTTTCAAGTATTTCTATCTAACATTAATAATTCCGTCTGGAATAGCATGACAAATAAAGTGAATTAAAAGAAATGCACATCCAGGACAAAACTAAAGGCATCCTGTTAAAAAGAAACACTTCCAAAGTGGAGATATTGTTTTCAGAGTTTGCTTGGAAACTCTCTTGACATCAAAGAAAAACTCATCAAAAATCATTAGAAGCCAAGAAGACATCAGACTAGAACAGTTTACAGAGGATGAGCTCGAAGCAAAGTTGAGAAAAAAACAAAAAACATGAAAGTCACAAGCCATGACGAATTACTCTGCGGTGATTGAAAGACAAGAAAATTTGACGACATACTTCTCCAACTAAGCAATGTGGTTTTCTACGTAAAATGCAATCTGCTAGCTTGACTTAATGATATATATATATATATATATATATATATATATATATATATATATATATATATATATGCATTTTTGTGTGTGTTTGAATGTGTACGTACGTGAATCTGTGTGTGTGTGTGTGTGTGTGTGTGTGTGTGTGTGTGTGTGTGTGTGTGTGTGTGTGTGAGAGAGAGAGAGAGAGAGACCTGGCGAAATGAAAATAAATACTATATGCTTCTTACGAACTTTTTTTTTACATTGTTTTGGGAGGTTTTGGGACGGTATTTTCTTTTTAAATGCTGAACTAACCCATAATGAGCTGCCAGCCTGAATCTATAAAGACGTGTGTTGAAATCTCGAAAAAAGATATTTGGTTGTGTTTTTGTCCTCTATTACAATTGCTTAATGTTTGTACTTTTTCTTTTAAAAGTTAACTGCTTTAAGACATGAGTTTATTCTGGCTACTCAGCAAGAGAGACCAATCAATTAATTTCGGTTTGTAGAGGTTATGACCCAGGAGCTAGTAGCACTAACAAGATCAAGCTCGTACATTTGAGAGTCTGTGACAATGTCCGTTTATCAGAAGACAATCCTAAGAACACAGCGGCGAAGGCACTGAATGTGATGTGTGAGTGAATAGAGGTGATCAGCCTGACATGTAGGTTCGAGATTCCAACCTACAACAAATATCAAAGGAAGACCAGTGTTTACGTGACTGAACCTCTGAGAAGAAACAAAACAAATAGACTAGGAATTCGTCGAAACTAACGTATAAAATATTTTAATCTCGGTATAAAGCAAAGCAAATCTAAATAAGAGTATGTTTCCTTCGTTTTAATTTATTATACTTATAACTTTCTTTCTATCTGATAGAAGCATTCGAAAAAGCTATCAAATCACTAAACTAGTTATATATTAGCCGAGTTATTTCAGTTCCTTTTTGCTCGCTAGTAAATAAAGAAATCAAATACACATAAGATTATTTTAATTTTACAAATGAACACTAAGAAAATTGAAATCTAATCAAATATTTTCATCAATAGAATATGTTATCTCCATTTCGTGAAGATGAATTTATAGAGCAAGTACGATTCTAGGAAAAATTAAGTAATCATCACAAACAAAATACAATCACAATTATTATACCCAGACGAGAGTTTTTATTTTATTTTATATAGGAGCTTCACTTATAATAAAACAGTCTGCATCATGTAAAGAAATGATATCAAACTCATTTGTAAAATAGCAAATAAATAGCCGATATCGTTTTTCACTCATATAATATATTTTGCTGTACTTTGCAGTATTTCCAGTAAATAAATATCCATAAAAGAAATCATAATTATTACTCTCACTCCACTTGAATATTACTATGTAGATATTTTTAGTACATCCAAACTCAATCAGTCTAGTCTTAGAAGTAAAAACTGATGATCCAAAAATTTATTTCAGCAACAAACCTTAAGTTATATAGATAAAATTTCAGCACGTGATATGTATTTTTACACTGAATAGGAAAAAGAAATCGGTGGTCACATATACAAGCTTTAGATGAAGAATAGAAATGATATATAATCTATTGTCGAAATAAGTCTATATTATTTCAGAACTAGAGATCAGTGTAGAAATAATTGTTAAAACTAGGGTAAATTTAAGGATGGCCGCGAATGTTAAATAATGCATGCATCATGATTAGCAAACTAATTATGATGTTTTCCAGTCGGTAAGCCTTTCATGTTGATTATGGGATTGAAGTAGTTTATAAATATGTTTTTCCAGTTTGTAGTAGCAGTAAGAGAAAGCTGTGACCATAAAATCATGAGAAAATATAATAATGGTACATGTTTAAATAGGAAGTAAATTTGGCGATTTTAGTCGAGGGTGACCCGAAGTCTCCCTTTTCAATAGCTACAACACGATGATATTGGGGAGGGCATTACTCCTTTCGCTGTATTACCCCACTTTACTCTCCATCTGCATCTTATAATGCTAAGTGTTAAGCAAGATGACATCTAGTAACATTTTTGAATCTTTGGTATGACTCGACCTGGGATCAAACTCAGGTCTCCCGAGCCTTTGCTGAACGGTCTGACCATTATTCAATTAGCAACCAATATATAATTATCGGAATACGAGAAATAAATTCATCTGCAATAAGAAGAAAAAATGAATCACATACACATACGCACTCTCACACACACACTTTATATATATATATATATATATATATATATATATATATATATATATATATACATGTATGTATACCCCCACGCACACACACAAACACACACACACACGTATATATATATATATATATATATATATATACTTATGGGTATATATATATATATATATATATATACACACACATGTACATACAAATACGTATACACATATACATACACGTATATATGTATATATATATATGTATATATATATCTGTGTACACACACACACACACACACACACACACACACATATATATATATATATATATTTACACAAATATATACACTCACATATATGTGTCCGTGTGTCATTTTGAGAAACATCCTCTGTGTGTGTTTTCGTGTGAGAGTGTTCCTCTGTGAGTATATCGCAGAACGCCATTACAGTATTGAACAAAACAAACAGACTATGTGGGAATGTCAGATTAAGATGCAGCCTGAGCGTTTAGTCCTGCAATGAACCCATATTCTTCAAAAAAATCAAACAATTAAATTATGAATAGGACATTAATTAAATTACGAGATGATACGACATTAAACTGAACGTGAGCAAAAATAGAATTTCCGAAAAATTCCCGTGTGAAGTATATTGTGCAAGTTAAAAGTAAAGAATGGTTAATTCAATGATGTTAATTTGAATTGTGTGACGAGAATCCGAAAGTTGAGACAAGCTTTTACATTATTAGAGTTCAACTGACCAATTTTTTTAACAGTATCGGTAAATATGGGTTCCCCTGTTCTATGCGGGATTTCTGTAGTTTGATTACTTTAATGGAATTATATTCATCTTATGAGACTTACCCCAACCTCATACACAAATACGCGAATATGTATACACTTTCGTGTGAAGCTAGACAACAATTACACAAGAATGTTGCGAGCAATATTGAACAAGTCCTGGCGGCAACACCGCACAAGGCACCAACTATACGGCCACCTGCCTCCCATCACGAAAACTATCCAAGTTATACGAGAAAGACATGCAAGACACTGCTGGAGCAGCAAGGACGAGTTCATAAGTGAAGTACTCTTATGGACTCCTACATATGGCCGAGCAAAAGCAGGACGACATGCTCGAACGTACATACAGCAGCTATGTGAGGATACGGGATGTAGCCCTGAAGACCTGCTAGAGCCAATGAACGATAGGGAGAAGTTGCAAGAGAGGGTCAGGGATATTCGTGCAAGTGGCATGATATGATGATGATGATACTATGCATATATGTATGTATGTATGTATGTAGGCATTTTATTTTTTTTACATATTTCACAATATCTAAAGTTTTACTTGTGTGAACGAAGGAAGTTGCTTCATGGCAGAATAAAAAATATCTCTTTTTTTCAGATTTTTATATTCCCTTTGCCAACATCGGAATAACTATCCGTGGGAAATCAATGGATTATCGAATAGCTATAAGCTCATGGAAACGCATTTTTTTTTTTGCGTTATAGCGTTATATATTGGCTCATGTAAAGTAATTACATGTTCTGTCAGTTTTAACAGGGCCATTGGCATTATAATTAGAAATCTGGTATCAATCCCGGGTCGATTTCTATCATAAAGTAAAAAATAGTAGTTGATGCTTTCTTCATGTTGTAAGGCACAGATCAAGAGTAAATTGAGCAATCGAGGAAATGAAGTAGCTATTGAAAAGGAAGCCTTCGGGTCGCCCTCAACTATGGCCGGTAACTTTTAACTTACTTAAACATTTGACATTTTACAGGAAAATGAATTTTAATTCAAAATAGTTTATGTCTTTATTCCAATACTTGTTTCTAATTTGATCCAAAATTAAAAAGGAAAGAATAAAACCAAAAGAAATAAAAAATTAAAAAAAAAGAGAACGCTGCTAACAAGCTATACATTACACCTTTAATATAAAAATTTCACAGATTTGCTCCGTAAATAAATCGATCAAGGATAAATAATAAGTGTTTTTTTTCTAATGAGAATGATTCGTATCGTGACATTAAGACTATTAACTTAAATAGAATCCCTTTACAATAGCTTCAATTTCCATACGTTTTGTTTTTCTTTCCTTTTTTTTTCTTGAGATTGAATCAGGTAAAATCAATTTATATCCGCCCCGTTGCTGTCAACATGAATGGGAAATGAAGGTCATAATGGTGCTCCTACGGGAAAGCGAATATTGTTTCCTAGATATGATGCAGAAAATCAAATAGATAGACAACTGTTTGAAGGTAAATAGCCAGTCGCTGAAAACGTGAGCATACAAACCTGATTCAATGGTCGAAACGTGCGTTGGTTGAATAAGAAAAAGAAAATAACGAATACAGATAGAATAGCTCGACTTCGTGGACACTTTTCCTTTAATTTACTAAGATAAATATATTTACCGAGTAAGCCGAAACACCGTGAGTTCACAAACACACACACACACACACATATATATATGTATATATATATATATATATATATATATATATTATATGGTAGTGTTTGTGACCCGAGGTTCTGTGCTTTCAACATTCGTCAGAGTGTAGGTTTGCAAAAAAAAAATTACTTATTAAATTGGTTATTTTGTGTCGAAAAAAGCGGGGCAATTTGTGTGCATGTATACCTAAATTTGTGGTCTTTTTGAATGTTAGTATATTAGTGTATTTGCTTTTGCTCGTGTGTAAAATTTATATGTATATTTTCATATATACTGTCATGCATCTTTACATATATACATATATTCCAGCTGCCTTTGGTCAAGAAGAGGTGAGACGAAGGGAGAGAGTGTAAAAAGGGACGATGGATGGAGTGGGGTGGGAAATAGATTGTTACTATCGGAACGATTTCTTTTTATAACTAAATGTTTACTTGATAAATACTAAACAAACATATATATATATGAGGATCATTTAATAAGTTTCCAGACTTTTTTCCTATGGGCACTTTTATTGATAGTACACACATGAAACTCTACTCCCCTCCGAACTAATCTCCTCCGGCTGCAATGCACTTGTACCGTTCCAAAAACTTCTGGAAGGGTCCATGGAAGTCCTCTTATTTGAGCATAACAATGACCTTCGTACAGCTTCTTTCATCTCCTCAATTGTCTCATAACGACAGCCTCTGAACTTAGGGAAATAACCAAACGTCACAGGGAGCAAGGTCTGGACTATAGGGAGGCTGAGGAACTATCTTGATACCCATCTTGGTCAAATATTCTGTGACAAGTACGGAGTTGTGGACTGGTGGATTGTCCTGGTCGAAATGCCACCGAGCCGATATGAAGAGTGCTGGTCTCTTTCGACGAAATCTTTTCCTGAACTCCCTTAAAACCCCAACACAGTAACCCTAACCCTAACCCTTTGGCCAATCAATTCTGGTGCATTGACTTCTTTAATACTCCCACAGCTCTCATCATTCCTCAGAGACACCTTGCCTTCCTTGAATCTCTTATGCCACTAAAAAACCGATGCTCTATTCATGCAAGATTGTCGAATAGCAGTGTGAAGCATTCTATACGTTTCTGTGGCATTTTTTCCAAGTTGTAAACATAATTTTATTGCATGTCGTTCTTCTAGAGTGTCCTCACGTCCAGATTGCATTTTTGAAATTTAATATGTGACAATCAATATTCCAATTTCTGCTGTAGCTGTTCATTTAAAACTGGAATCATAAAAATTTGTCAGTCATCCAATAAGATGTATAGCAATAATACAGTGAATTTGCAAGAGTCTACGACAATTTTAAAAACCTGTACAAAAACGTCTGGAAACTTATTGAATTCGTCACACATATATATATATATATATATATATATATATATATATATATATATATATCATCATCATCATCATCATGTCGCGCCGCCACCACGGATATCCCTGAACCTCTCTCGCCACTTCTCCCAATCATCCATCGCCTCCGGCAGGTCTTCAGGGTTAATTCCTGTGTCCTCACATAGTTGCTGTATGTAAGATCGTGCTGGTTGTCCTGCTTTTGCACATCCATATGTGTGGGTCCACAGGAGTACATCGCTTATGAGCTCGTCCTTGCTTCTCCAGCAGTGTCCCGCGTGTCTGGTTCGTCTAACTTGTATAGTTTCCATGATGGGGGGCAAGTGTCCGTATAGTTGATGTCTCGTGGGGTGTTGTCGCCAGGACTTGTTCAATACTGCTCTCAACATTCTTGTGTAATTTCCGTCTAGTTTCCTTTCCAGCCGCTTAGTTAGCGTCCATGTAGTGCATCCATATAGCAGTATCGACACAACCGCTGCCTGGAAGAAACTGCGTTTCATTTTATCAGTTAGGTCCGACTTCCATATGGTCGAGAGGCTATCGATATATATATATATATATATATATATATATATATATATATATATATTCTCAAAGCATCTTAAATCGCTAAAATGCAGTGTTCTATACACAAAAAACAGAGATATTACAATATTTTAGCAATGAAGTAAAAGATTCTTAGATCTCAAATTCTCCAGCTCGATGCTGACGTGAGCTAGCATCGAAACATTTAAAGCCAATCAAAATTAAGTGAATTTGACCAAAAAAAAATCTTGTACCAATCACAAGACTAGCATACTAAGTCTCGTCACACACTCACTTAGATAGATAGATAGATAGATAGATAGATAGATATTGGCCATCACCACTATCATAAAGTTCTTTTAATAGCAGAGATTTCCTTAACTCTCTCTGTCTCTCTGTCTGTCTGTCTGTCTCTCTCTCTCTTTATCGTCACTCGTCACTGTCATTCATGGTATATGGCAACTCCTCCAGTCTCTACAGAGTGTTTGCGCACACGTTCTCTCTACTTTATTCGTGCACTGCAAGTCTTCGCAACCCAGTAGCCCTTTTTGTTAATTATTTTATTATTTGCTTTGGTTGGGATGCATTTTTTTCTGTTAGCTGTAATGTTAGCAAAACTCTTTGAGTGGAAATGTAAGTCAAATTAGAAAGTTAAAGCGAGTACACCAAGGAGCAATACAAGAGGACCAAATGTAAATAAAATATATTCTTGTCTTGTTATATACACGGTAAACATTTGGAGACGTGAGTGAGTAATGCAATAACTCAGCATAATAATATAACCCGACAGATATACTGATTTTAGATATTTTAAACATAGCGATTTTTTAAAAAGTGGTCAGTTATGAGTTGGGGAAGTTGGAAATTGGCGTTCGGAGAGATTGGTCAGGTGGGGTATATATCTTTGTGTTTGTTAATAAACCCTTACATCTCTCTCTCTCTCTCTCTCTCTCTCTCTCTCTCTCTCTCTCTCTCTCTCTCTGTATCTCATGCTACTGTATGCAGTCGTAAAATCAAACAATAAATGATTATTAATTGTTGACGGAGAGTTCTTCTTGTCTTTGAGTTACCAACACTCAAACAAATCTGTTCCAACGGATCACCTTGACCGTCAGACGAAGTTCTGGATGAATTGTATCATTCCTTGTCTGTGGATCTTTCAAACACAGCATAGCCACAGGCAGGATTGATAAATAAACTATCAGGAAACGCATTTGGCGCCGTCACCAGGATAACACCAAAGTAAAAGTAACACAACAACTAGAGTACTGCATTTGGCGCCGTAACAAAGATAAGACCAATGATTATAATTACATTTGGTGCTGCAAATTTTGTCTTGCACAGCGGTATTACATTTGGCGTTTGTATCGGAGTCGGTAGTTGTAGCATATGATGGTGCAGAAATTTGTGAACTCGTCGGGTGTGTATTACTATATAGCATTAATAAGATTATGGACCCTAATAACCATGGACTTTACCGGGACGACGGACTGATTATAGTGGATAAAAGTACACCGAAGAAGTGTGATGGGATTAGAAAAAAATTGTATAAGCTGTTTGAGGAATTTGAATTTAGGTTGGATGTAACAACAGTTTTAAAAATAACTGATTATCTTGATATTACTTTAAACTTATATAGTGGAACAGTATCTCCATTTAGAAAAAGGAACCAGGATCTGCGTTATGTAAACAGGGGATCTAATCACCCAATACAGGTCTTTAAACATGTACCTAAAGGAATAGAGCATAGATTATCTAATAACTCCTCCAACAGGGAAATTTTTGAACGAACTAAGCAGGAATATGAAGAGGCTCTAAAAATGACGGATATAGGGTCAATTTAGAATAAAAGAATAGGGATAGAATTGGAACACAAGGTAGGAGAAATAGACCTAGAAAAATGTTATGGTTTAATCCCCCTTACAACATTGAAGTAGTTAATAACTTGGGAAAGGAGTTCTTCAAGATATTAAAAAGAAACTTCCCTAGTGGGAGCCAATTACATAAGATATTTAATAAGAATTGTATTAAATTAAGTTACAGTTGCATGCCAAACATTAATGGAATAATAAATAGGAGTAATATAGCTAAATTAGGTACAAAGAAGCATAATGTGATTGACAAATGCAACTGTAGGGATAAGGTTAGGTGTCCTCTCGAAGGCAAGTGTAAGCAGGAGTGTGTAGTGTATAAAGTAGAAGTATATAGTGAGTCGAATAATAAGAGAGATAAAAAGATATATTTTGGGTCGACCCAAGGGGATTTTAAAACTAGGTACTATAACCCTAGAACAAGTTTCTCGCACGAAAGGTATAGGTATAGCACTGCTTTATCTAGTTATGTGTGGGAACTTAAGGAAAAACAGGGAGTAGATCCGATAATGAAATGGGAAGTAATAAAGAAATGCCGCAAATATAGGGCAGGTAATAGAACCTGTAATCTTTGTATGGAGGAAAAATTGGTAATAGCAAATTAAAAAAGCAAGAATATGCTAAACAAAAGATCGGAGGTGTTAAATAGTTGTAAACATAAAAGGGCGTGGTTACTATATAATTAGGAATAGGTTATAGGGTTTTTTTTTTGTTTTTTTTTGTAATATGCAAATTCTAGGATAGGTGGGGGTTTTTGGTGAATAAAAGCAAAGCAATTTCTCCTTAGAATAGTTGAGGCGAAACTTCCTGATGATCCGTTAAGGTGAAACTTTAGTAGAAGATTTTCGACTAGCGATTTAAGTTAATTCTATATATATATATATATATATATAGAGAGAGAGAGAGAGAGAGAGAAAGCAAATTGTCAGTGACTGTAGAGATCGTAAACAAATCAAAGAAATATGGATCGCAGAAAATAACCTTTTTTTCTTTCAACGAATGGATATGCAATGTAATTTGTTCATTTTGCATAGCTTTTCTGAAAGCGAAACGATTTATCAAAATATTTTTAAAAACTTTCCAACAAAACCTGTCTTGACTAAAACAGTTCTATCAACGATGTCCTACCGTCGGAACTAATTCGAAGAATCAAAAAATTGATAATACATGATAAATATTCCGATTAGTTGTATCGCATTTTTTGTCTCATATATATATATATATATATATAATTTGTAAGCGAATTCTTTGTAAGCAACTGGTTGCTCACAGCTAAATCAGTTTACAATATCGTTATATAATACTAATGTTTCAACTTTATATTAATTATTTTTTTGCCAACACTTAGATGCTTTTAATTCTATCTATTTAATATTAATAATTCAAGTTATCTGGTACATTTACCTAATGCAACTGAGACGTTAAACTGAAAATAAGGCTTTGCTATCTTCATATGAATATCAGAATCAATTGGAAATATCATAGTGCGAAACTGCAACCCTAAAATGAGTCAACAACAAATTATAAAACTAATCGTGAAAAGTTTTCGTCGGTAAGCATATACATAATTAATATTTCATTTTTTTTTATGTCAGAAAAAAGATTCTCAAATCAGAAATATTTGTAATAATCAATAGTGTTGCGTTCTGGTTAGTGAACGCTTGTAGTATTAAATAAAGGACAAACCACGATATGCTAGGAAATAGATTTATATTCTCAGGAAAAAGTATATACAATAGAGAGACTGTTAGTAGACAAGAAGATAGAATTAGTGAATACAGAATAAGGATATAGTCCAACGATAGTATTGGCTGCCGTTATACGAAGCTGCTCCTCACCTTCTAGTCTTCCCTGTATTAGTAGCTACTGCTATATATGGCAGATGGACTAGCTCATTGTGTGGAGAAAGGTGGGTGATACCCAACAATTAGGTTTCGAATTACCGAATGAAATGGCGCTAAAAATTTCGTTAACATGAATTCTCTACCTAACCTACGTGAGCCATAGAGTTTTAACGTATACAGACGTAAAATAAAAGCTCCCTGGTAACTGCTTTTGCCCGGAATCGGTAGCACTTTAAAATAAATGAATAAAACTTAAAGATTAAAATAACATATATTTTTTTGTGTTCACAAGCAGAATACTGAGTGCTAAATAATAAAAAAAACAACATTGTAAATAAAAATAACACTGTAATTTTTTACTGATTAAAATAGTTTTAGCGCAAAATATTTATACATTTTTCTTACATATATATGAGACAAAAAATCCGACACAACGAATCGGAATATTTATCATGTATTATTAATTTTTTGATTCTTTGAATTAGTTCCGACGATAGGACATCGTTAATAGAACTGTTTTAGTGAAGAAAGGTTTTGTTGGAAAGTCTTTTTAAAAAATATTTTGATAAATTGTTAGGCTTTCAGAAAAGCTATGCAAAATGAACAAATTATATTGCATATCCATTCGTTGAAAAAAAAGGTTATTTTCTGCAATCCATATGTCTTTGATTTGTTTACAATCTCTACAGTCATTGACAATTTGCTCTGAGCTCTACATTTAGGAGCTTTATGCATAAGTTTTGTATATACCAAATTCGCTATGATTTCTTTGTTCCGGCATTTGTTTATGTAGGTCTTTATCAGTCCACCAAAAACCTATGCATCTTATTTCAAGGAGCATTTACGTTGATCTAAAAGCCATTTTAGTAAAGTATTTTGAGATGTTTTAGCTTCCTATATTTTTCTTTTTTCTTTTCTTTTTTTTTCCACTGGCAGAAAGTCTACAGCATTTTTTATATTTATGTTGTAGATTGAATGCAGCTTTTATTAAAGAAATATTGTTTCGTATATCCATTCCCTCAATCGTAAATTCGACCTGATGTCACAGTTGTATATTTCATGGATCAACTTTTATTTATACCATTTCCAATTATTTTATGATGTAAGACTTCAGAATTGAATGTTTCTGGTAGCAGAGAAGAAACATTGTTCAGTATGTCAACACTTCTGATTTGCAATTAAAAGCACAAAGGTTTCTCAGTATATCAAACAATGTGACAGAGAGAATACAGACGAGGATTGGTGGTTGAAAGAAAGAAAATTATTATACAATGGGAATATTTTGAGCCATTATCTATGTCAAATCGTTCTGGAATTTAAAAAGATAATGCTACCAGCAGCTACTGAGATAACCTTACCTATCAAATCTCGTCTCTCATTGATGAAACGAAGAAAAAAAATCTGGAAAGTTGTTTGCATATCACAGCCTATTAGTAAGTTAGCATGTTTGGAGAAACGGAGATATAAAAGGTTGTTTGTTGGGTTGTTTGGGTTTTGTTGCATATAACCCTTTGTAAGTTATTTAATGCCAAATCCCTTTTATACAAATAATTAGTTCTGCTTCAAACAATTCAATATAGCATGAGTACACAGATGTTAAAAACATTTATATTACAAGTTATTCAGTTTGTTCAAACAGTTCTAATTCAAACAATTCAGTTTAGTATAGATTTTGTATACACACTGATAAATATCAAAAACAGTTCTATATCAAACAATTCACTTTGCACAGTACGTATTTGTATAAGTAGCAGCTGTACACATATCAGTCGCTAGTATATTGAAGAGACTGAGTAACGGGATATATAAAAAGAGTATTTTTTACATACTTCTATATTACTGTCTACATGTAAAATATACAATTTGGTGCATGAGATATAAAAAAGAAACCAGATTTGTCAATTATTTGTACATATCACGTGTATCACTGAACACGTTGTAATAATTTTTGGAATAAAGAGGTAGCTTGGCGAAACAAAGTTCATATTTTCACACGAAATGCCTAACAGAGGTAAACACATGCAAGGATAGAGGTAAACACATGCAAACAAATAGAGAGAGAGAGAGAGAGAGAGAGAGAGAGAGAGGGTGAGCAGAGAGAGAAAGAGGGGGAGGGATGGTTTTTCTCGAGGTTAGTTAAAAGAATTTGCAGCCTGACTCTTTATAGAATGGAACTTCGAACCAGATTTGACACACTGTAATTACTATTGTGATCAATGAAAAAGGCCTTGGTTAAGTCAACAAATATCATTATTGCCTCAAGGTCTTTAACACGTACACCTTCAAGAATTCGACGGATAGTCATAATTTGTGACGTCTTGGATCTATTTCTGCGAAATATTTTGGTCCTTGCTAAGTATCTTCTCTATTTTGGGTTTTGAGCGGTTGCGTAGTAAAGCATTGTGTATCTTGGCCGCTATTGATGTAAAGGTTATACCTCTGTAGTTCTGGGCTAATCCGAGGTCACCTTTCTGAGGGAAGTGGAGGATGCATCCCTTTATTGATCTGTCTATAGGGTTTTGATTATATACGGAATTACAGTGTCGGAGCTGTATGTTGTCGAACCGCTTGGTCTTCAATACTTCTGGGGCTATTTCACCTAGCCCTGATCTTATCTTATCTATGTTGTTTCCATAGTTGTATTCGTTCTTGTTGGCTGGTAACTTTCAGTTTAGTTTTCACAGTGCTCTTCCTTCTGCTCACTTCGTTTACCGTTTGCCATGCAATCATTGTCTATCTTCAACTGAGTCTCTAATCTTATCAATCTGATTTTTATGTATTCTCTTTGCTCTTTTAAGTATATGTTAGCTAATTCATTTTGTGCCTTTTTAAGTTTCAGGGCATTGGTATTGGTTTGCATCTTCCTATTGCATTTGGAGGCTGTTTTCACGTCTGCCCACTTTTTTCGAACAGCTAATTTCTCGTTGGGATTCTAGGTTTAGTCTTTTGTTTAGATGGTATACATTCTGCTGCTGCTACTATTGACGAAATTCTCGTATTCGTCATTTGGAGTATGTGCTTCTGTTTTCTCCTGTAGTGCGTTGAATTTTTTTTTTTTGACATAGAGGTTTATGCAAGCAGCTGCCCGTTCCAGACTATGTAGCAGGGTTTTGCATTGTGCGGGTGTATTTGCCAGAAGTGTTATGTCATCGGTGGAGTCCGCGTCAGTGATTGTTTATGCGGGGTATCTTCTGCTTCTTTCTTTTGTCAGCTTAAAACCGCTGTCTTTCAATTTGTCCATAGACGTTATAAGTACGTAGTCCAGACAGATGATGAAAAGGTATTGGGTTGATGTGTCTCCTTGCAGCACACCTGCAATAATATGGAAGCATTTTGTGTCTCCATTCGGAGAGCGCACTTTTACTCTCATGTTTCTATATAGCATCATTATGACTGCGACGGTTTCTTTGAGTAGGCTGTAGGCAAGTGGATTTTACGCCATCATGATTTTTATGTATTCTCTTTGCTCTTTTAAGTATATGTTAGCTAATTCATTTTGTGCCTTTTTAAGTTTCAGGGCATTGGTATTGGTTTGCATCTTCCTATTGCATTTGGAGGCTGTTTTCACGTCTGCCCACTTTTTTCGAACAGCTAATTTCTCGATGGGATTCTAGGTTTAGTCTTTTGTTTAGATGGTATACATTCTGCTGCTGCTACTATTGACGAAATTCTCGTATTCGTCATTTGGAGTATGTGCTTCTGTTTTCTCCTGTAGTGCGTTGAATTTTTTTTTTTTTACTGTTAACGCATATTTTTCTCTAATATCCCTCAAGCTCACAAAATCAATGTGACTTTTATAAATATATATCTATATGTAAGTGTTTGCATGTTTGTGTTTGAGTAAGGGCATGTTTTGTGTGTGTGTGTGTGTGTGTGTGTGTGTGTGTGTGTGTGTGATGACCCGAGCTTGAACTAATACATAACTAATCCCATATTTTTTGCAGGAATCATATTTTATTGGGGTCATTTGGTCTTGTACCCACAAGTGTTCTTGCCAAATTTCAGCGTATAAGGGGAAGAATATTTTCATCTTCTTTTCTTGAATCGTTTACTTTATGTTTTAAGAAACTTGGATTCAGAGATGTTACACTGTTTACAGCGAATAAATTGATTGCTTCCCCACTATTCTCAACTAAAACAACTTCCCCCCAAACATTATTTGGTTTTTTAAGCTTTTTACTGATTGGTCGGAAACCACGATCAATAAAAAAAATAATTTTATTTAGATCTAGTCAGAGGCCGTCGTTATTCTCTTCGCCTTAAATTCATTGGGAAAACAACAATGAGATAGATCACTTATATATCAGTACAACACAAATCCGCCTCAACAAATTATCGCACGACAATTTAATCTAATCAAAGACTTTTAAAAAGTATTATACATGGTTAAAGCTCAGGATGAGTCAGTTTTAGTCGAAAAATACAAGATACCAAACAAATACTGAATTTTGTGGTCCAGTACAACAGTGGACTAAACTGGCCTTTCGTGAACATTTTGATACAACAGTTAAAACTCTTCAAATGTATGATAAACCATGCATTGAATATGACCCTTGAATAGACCTATGTTGGAAATAATTTCATATCTATTAGACTTTTGACAGACAAATAACAGTGCAAATATGTAAGAAAAATACATATAAAATATTTTATATATTGTTCGTCTTTACTACGTCTGATGTTTCTCCCCCTTTCAATTGAAAAAAAAATCACCGGTCAATATTCTGTCTCTCCATAATTAATATTAAACTGCACCTGCTTCCGAAAAGTGGGAACTTATCGTATTTTTCTTTTCTTTTCTATCTGTCTAGTCGATAATCAATATTTTAGAAAACTGTCCAAAACAGCGCAATAAAATCAGATGATGGCACACATGATTGAATCAAGACAATAGACTTAAACAATTCCCGAGGCTCAACTACTTGTCATCTCTATTTGCTTTAATCTTGAGGGTTTTATATAAGTTGGCAGTATTTTTGTAGGGGCTACTTTCTCTTTCGTCTGCTTGGTTAGTACTAAGAGTGGCCAGTGCAACGGAGAGTGCATAGATGAAAAAATGTTGAATTATGCGTCACAAGATTAAAAATAAATAAGAAGGTTTTAAAATTGTGTTGATTGAATAAATAATAACTAGTTTTAGTTGATAGATTAATTATAAAAACAAAAGGTATTTTCAGTATGGTCACGCATATTGACATGCATGCAACTTTAATACCTTTATTTAGCATTTTTTACTAATTTAAATTTTTTCTCCAACGATTCTTTCATTGAATCTATATTTCTCTTTAATCTGATTTGGTTTTCTTTGTTATCTATTTCCTTTTCCAACGACAACAACCCAGCCGCTTACCGCTCCTCCTGTACGTGTATATGTATATAAATATGTCTGATGAATTTGAAAATATCTATATATAAGTAAAGTTGGCGATCATAGTAGAGGATGACCCGAAGGCTTCCTTTTCGATAACTACTACACGGAGGTGTAGGGGAGGGTTCTACTCCTTTTCTGGATTGCTCCACTTTACCCTTGATCCGTATCTTTTAATGCTGAGGGTTAAGCAAGGAGGTATCAAGTACCATATATAGATATATAGATTACCAAAATATCTCTATATAAACATATCTAAATAACACTATTTGGTGATTTCATAATAGCATAAACAGAGACAAGTTATTTAGTATAGTTGGGTGATCAGGAGTTTCTACATCATCCTTTCAATATAATTGGCGGATTAATAAGACCGTTCTTGCCCAGGTAGTTTGATGTTTTATCATCGTCTAATCTACAGCTTGCATTCTAATAACATCATCCCTAAGGCTGGTCCCCTACAGGTCACACTAAATGACTCAATGTGTCCAATCATTTTACCAATAAAAAAGACGGAAATGGATTATTGTGGATTCCTATTTGTCTTCAATTTCATTTCAACATAGCAAGCGAAGAGTTTAGTTTCCTTCGGTACATGTTGAATACAATAGATTTTAAAATTTGTTATTTATTTTTGCAGACATCTTTTTTTTAGTTGTACTTGTATGTTTCTTCCCCGAAAAAAACCCAAAAAAGCAACCACTTTTCGTCGGTATTTTGCTTAACAATGATTAATATTGGGCCGCACCTGTTTTTGCAAGATAGGCGTTTATCGTTTCTTCTTTTTTTAAATACTTTTTGTCTACCCGATAATCGATGTTTTAAAACTGTCTATCCTAATGTAGATAAAATAACACGGGCAAACGTAACTGAATTAAGACAATTGGCGGGAAGTTTACACGTTACCAATGTTATTGTCATGATTTCGGGGTTTATCCGTGGAATGCATACATAAAGACGGAAATAAGCGAAATTTGTCTGTTGTAAAAAAAAAATAAACGCGTAGGTTTTCACAGAAGATTTGTTTTAACATGTTAGAGCGTTGGAGTTGGTCGTGAATGCAATCAAACAAAATTATAAAATATAAGGATTTTTCCTATTTTGGAACTGATGATTATATACATATTTAATCGTTTATTCAGTCTTTTTTCTCTTCGTTCTGAAATCTATCTCTGAATTTTGTATGAACAAACGGATTTCAGCACAACTTGCACCCTATTTCTTTGTCACTAGAAAAGAGGATCACAACCCTATCCCTCGTAAAAAGTGATAAGTAAAATTGGCGGCCATAGACGAGGGTGATCCGAAGGTTCCCTTTTCGATAGCTTCAACGCCAAGGTGTAGGGAAGGGCGCTACTCCTTTCCCTGGGTTGCTCTACTTTACCCTCGATCCTTACCTTATAATGCTGAGTGTTAAGCAAGGTTGTATCAAGTAACATTTTTTGAGTATTTGGTATAACTTGACCTGAGCCGAACATTGGCATGAATTAAAATCCCAACCTAAAAATTCGTATCCTTTGTATAACATCTGATAGTGATTTTCCGATTCTACTGATCACTGTTACGCCGAGGTCCTCTCTGATTTGCCATACGAATTCATGTTAGTGTCCTATGTATTAGGCAATTGATCAGTTAAAAAATTGTCATACTCATTTGGAAGAGGTATGCAAGCTTGCTATAAATGACTTATATTAAGAATAGCTATCTCAACCTATAACTGTTTAACGTGAATTATAATAAGTAACTTAATGTAAAGTAACGTTGGCGACCTTAGTCGAGGGTGACCCAAGGCTTCCTTTTCAATAGCTACGAAATCGAGGAATAGGGGAGGGCGCTAGTTACTTAAAGCTGTATAATTGAATTCAAATAAAGGATTATTATAAAATACAATTAATTACTTTTAACCCTATAATTATTAGCAATATATATGAACACTTAATATCATACAAATTAATTATATTAGATGGTAATGCTTGAAAACATATAACTGTGTGCAAAGGTAATCTAAAAACAGCAGTATAAAGATGTAAATGACACAATTCCCTATCCACGAGGCATAAAATAACCCAATATCAGTTGACATGTTGCAAAAATGAATCGATTAATAAATCTAAGAAGTAAAATGTATTGAAATAATTTTTTTTTTTTTGCGTTTGTGTGTTTGTTTGAGATTAACAAAATAGATTTAAAAATAAATTTTGATTTGCTCCCGATATGATTATACTGTCTGTTATAAACCTCATCACAACATGAAATTATTGAAATAATCATTCAAACATTTCATAATTTAACATATTTTACTAGTTAATTTTCGTGCCTTATTCTGATCTCAAATCATTACTGATATAAATATCATTATTATTATATTATATAAAATTAACTCACGTTTAGAAAAGTGTGTAATAAGAAAAACAGCGTAGAAATTATCAATGTAACGTAAGAAACAGTAACGTTGATAAAACAGAAACATATCGTCTCATTGACTGCGGGGAATTTTGTAATTGGGTGGGTCAGAATAAAGCGTGGTCAGAGTGAGGGAGCGACACAAGGTCAATTCTTCAAAGCAGAGTTGAACATAATAGAATTCTGAGTTTTCCTTCTCCTTGACAGGTTGCTATGCCAAGGGTAAAGAGCTTAGTTTAGCCTAATAATTTTCCCAGAGTCGGAGGACTAATAATTGGAATCATAATTCTTCTAAGGGTATTAGTGCTATGAGAAATGCAAAGATCATCGTTCACGATTTGAACTCAGTTCACGGTATGCATTTCATCCGATGATAGTCTCTAAACCTCGAACGCCTCCTCATATGAGCATATGTGTGTGTGTGTGTGTGTGTGTGTGTGTGTCTGTCTGTGTATGTGTGTGTGTGTGTGCTGTCAGGAAAGTCTATCTGATACAAGAGGAATTATAACTAAAACTACTTTACCTTTCACTTGGACGTTAGGCAATCTATAGAACCAAAGTGATCTTTCAAATATAACTGAAATTCGTCTATTTTATTTCTTCCTTGTTTATTTCTTAATCCTGTCGAATTGTTAACAGGAAATATCAGTTCAAGAAATGAAATAATGTCATTATTTTCCCATGTGACTATCCCCGTTTTTCTACCCGCTTTACATGGATAATGTGTTGTTAGCCGCTCTATTCCCAGTCACCTTTTATCGTCCAGATTGATAGGTACTGCGTATTATTCATCCTCTGTCATTTTTTAAAAAGAAGATCTGATTCTTGATTATCATCCCATTCATGTTGAACATTCGATAAAATTGTATGAGAATATGCAAGCAATGTTTTATATTTTAATGGATATTGATAAATCTATCAGTGTAACAATTACTGTTTATGTTGTTAATATAGATATTGCATAGCAGTCCCGTTGAAAAAGTGATTAAGTGGTGGAAACAAGATTCAAATAAAGAAACACCCTCTGTGGAAGGAAGATGATATTGATTAGGAGAATCAACTGCTCCGGGACAAAGTAAAGTTCTACGTTCTACTTATCCAACGTTATACCAAGATGAAGCTGATTGTAGCACTCTTGGAATCTTGTCATGAATAGGGGGGTATCCACGTGGTGTAATGGTTTAAGCGATGGGCTGCGAGTTCGTATTCCAATCGCGCAATTACGTTCACTTTTGAGTAAATACCCTTGGGAAAGGTATGAACCCACTTATCATCCCAGCTATGGGTTAAATAGTACCACTACTGTTCTTCTTGGAGAATGGCTTTGGCATTAAGTAACCTACAAAGCTTGATATGTCATTAAACAAAGAAACTAAACCAAAACTTGTCATCAATAGCACATTAGTGATCTTACATTAAAAAACTAATTTGCGTGTATCAATGACAATTTTCAAGTCTGATATTGAAAAAAAAAAACAAGCTGATAAAAATCAGTTTTATGGATCACATAAATGATTAAATAGATATTAACGTTTTCCTCTTTACCCATTAGCAATACATTATCAAATCATTTTCAAGTGTATTATGTTATGACTGAGTATTTATATGAAATATATATGGAGATATTATTTTTATTTCAAATAACTTTTATAAATTTGTGGGCATAATTATGTGAAGAACTATATTTTTTTATTTAACATTTTGGGTTCAGTAGGCTGGGACTGTACAATATACCGACCGTATCACTGAAGAGGGGTAAGACTCTCCCAATGAGTGTCCTAGATATGACACTAAACAATCTGATGGTTTGTCTCCTGTAATGCTGGCTATTTGAGGAATTCGAGGTACCACTTTATTGTCCTCACTCCCAGATTCGAGGTACCACTTTATTGTCCTCACTCCCAGATTCGCTCTGGCCCGGATTGGTAGAACCTAATAGGGCCCTATCTAGGGGTCAAATAGAACTAAACAGTGTACTTATGCAAAATAGGCTTGTTCGAAAGAAAACCATATATACACTTAATGCTGTTTTCTGAGGAATTGCTTCCAGGATATTTTTTTTCAAAACAACATTTTTCTTCATGCCTTTCTTTAGCACCCTGATGGTGAATCCATATAGTATTGTTGCTCAGAAATAACGCAGGAGAAATCAAATCTCATTTTAACAGATTTCTGTAAGATCGATGACTTGTCAATAGCAGCCCGAGCTCTCTATATGAGTATGTTGACATCAATTTCAATAGATGAAGTTTTGCTGCCGAGTTACGTGAACTAGTCTTTCAATTTCAGACGCAAGCCATTTAAAGGAGAAATTACTTCTTATTTAAAACGAAGTATCAGTGTTTTATCTGCGTTCACGTATAGGCTAATGTCTTTTGTTGCTTACGCCATGCTTATCAGTAGGAATTTGACTTGATGTGTATTTGTGAGAAGCACTACATCCGTAGTGTAATCTGTGTTTGTCATGATTTCTGCGAGAAAATCAGCTTCTTGTATTTTTTTAGCGGCGTGGAACCATTTTCTTTAATCAGTTCCACTGATAATCGTAGTACACAATCTAGATTGATAAATACACATGGTGCTAATGTATCTCCTTGCAATACTCCAGTGATAATGTCATTAAGTATGTGTCACTATACGATTCGGACTTTTGTAAAGCATCATTTAAAGGGATAATAGTGTTGTTTGGGAGACCATATTCTTGTATTTACTCCACATTTCCTTTTTTTTTTGCATAAATTCCTGCGATGATAGTCGGAATCCGTTAGGTTGTGGATACATTTCTCCGAAAGCTACTCTGATATTTTGAGAATTTTCTCGACTTCAAGCACTAAAAAAAAACTGAGAAATAGGGCATTATACATCTTAGCAGAAGTCATGTCTCCGTAGTTTTAAGTGATAACGAGGTAACCTTTTAGCTATATATGTAGGCTTTCTTCGTGGCTGGCAGCTTTTAGTTTTGCTCTCAATGTGAAACTCATTTCATTTATTTTCAGCAATGCTTATCAAGATTGCTTATCGACTATTGCATTTCTTATTTAAATTGATTTAACCTTCGATAAATTCTTGTTGTTCTTTTTTTTTTTTATATCTATTAGGTCTTTAGTCTTTATTAAGTTTCGATGCATTGGCATTTATTGGGTTTCTTTGATTAAGAAAGGACGCTTTACTTTTATCTCGTTTTACCCTAAATGCTCGTGACTCCTATGGGTCTCTAAATTTGGCACTTGGTTTAGTTAGTATTTATCAGATTAAAAGGTTATATTATTTGGTTTTAATGCAATATCAACCCTTGTGAATTATTTAATGTCAAATTCTGTTTATATATATATATATATATATATATATATATATATATATATATATATATATATTTGCGTGTGTGTGCATGGTTGTGTGACTTGTTAGCGGTTAATTGTAGGTAACATAATCTTTAAACAGAGATTGGGAACATTTTTTTGTACACAGATAAATGATTTAAATTTTTTGCTTGAACGCATATTTCTATTTAACCATATTACTAATAATTCTATATAATACTAATCATATTTTTAGATGGTTTCGAATATTGATATCAAATATTAATCACCATCATGTCACGCTGTCAGAACGGATCGCTCTGACTCTCTCTCGCCACCCGTCTCAATCGTCCATTGCTCACGGGATGTCTCCAAGGTTATATCCTGTATCGACACACAGAGTTCTTTATATAGGTTCTACCAGGTCGGACTACCTTTCCTAGTCTATGTTAAGGGGTACACAGGAGTATATCGCTAATGATTTCGGCCTTACTTCTGCAGCAGTCAGGTTCGTCTAACTCTGAATGTTTTTGTGATAGGTGGTTGGTAACTATACTGCAGCTGTTTTGTTGGGTGTTGTTTCCATGACTTGTTCAATATCGCACGCAAAATTCTTGTGAAATTGGTGACCAGCTTTTTTCTCCATACGTTTAGTTAGCTTCCATGTAGGGCATCCATATAAAAATATCATCAAGACCGCTGCTTCGAAAAAAAACTTTTTTATTTCATCGGTCAAGTCTGACTTTCATATGACCGATTGCCAATTGTCCACGCCTTTGCTAGTCATGTGTTGATGTCTTTCTCGGTTGATGATATGCAGCTTCCTTATTAGGTGAACTTGTTCACTAGTTTCAAAGACCCCCTTTTAGTGCAGAGATGTCGCCTCTTTGATTAAAACATATGCATTCCGTCTTGTCTGCGTTGATATTGGGGCCTATGTCAGCAGCTGCTCATTCCAGAATATGTCGCTTGGGCGGTGTATTTGCCAGAAGTGCTATGTCATCAGGGTAGTCTGCATCCGTAATTGTTTGTGCGGAGTATTTTCTGCTTCTTTCTTTTGTCAGCTTGAAAACGTTTTCTTTCATTAAATCAGTTGACGTTCTAGAGCATGTAGTCTAGGCAGATGGTAAATAGTTATGATTTGGGTTCTAGTTGTATTTTTTAAATACATAAATCATTTCAACTAATGCTATCTCAATGCAATTAACCCTCAGCTCTCGCCTTCCTGAACCTTTACGCCATGATCGAACCTTTTTGACATGATCAGCCGAGTGATCGGATCTGACTTTTTTGACGACGCAGCTAGCTCAATAAGTGTCAAAATAGTGTTGCACATCGTGTTATTTCTTTAGCTGGTAAGTCACGGACTGCTCAGTCATCAGGATCCCGATATCATACATTACAGCTCGCTACCAGTGCAACAAGCGCTAGCCTAGTTAGGGAGTCTTAACCTTCTGGAATGGAGTAGTTGAGGTATTCTACAGCCCAGGCTGACATTCCAGGGTTTAATATGCACTTGGCTATTGCTTCTATATAATCGCTAACAAAGTTTCCTTATATTATACTTGTTTCTTATACTTACAGTATATTGATTGCTTATAACAATATTGGCAAGTGAGAACTAGTTAAACCATGAAGCGTTACTCGTGCGTTTCTTTTTTCTGCCTCGATTCAAGCGAGTCTTTGCTGAGACAAACATGCAATCGGAAGATCTTCCTTCAAAAGTGGAATACACGGTGTTTTACATTTGTTGTAAATACACTGTAACCACCAAATCTTCTCAGTTGACTTTATTCTCTTTTTCCTTTGAGATTTCCACTGGGAATTAGTTAAGATTTTGATTGATTCAACCAAATATAGTGATATAACTCCACGGACAATTAGCAGATCTTTTTGTGTAAAAACATATCAAGAAAGTAAGTTTTCAAGACTAGTAAAACAAGATACAGAAGGAAATTAAGTTTCAACACTCTGAAAAACGAATCATCAGTAAGGCTGAAGTAAAATGGAAATCTCGCTCACCTGACCTGAACTTCCTCATATTTCTTTCTCTATGGTTCCTCAAGGACAACGTTTACGATAGCAACCCCAGCACCATTACTACATTGAAGGCAGCCATCTCTGAGAAGATTTAAGCGATTACCCAGGAGGAATGTGCCCTCGTATCATTAACTCTGCACGCTGAATTTAACAGTTACGTCAACTGAAATGCAGACACCTGGGGTACATTTTTTTAATATTTTGGCACATTTTGAATTTTTGGTTAACGTTTCATACTAAACGGTTTACGATCCCAGTATAGTATTCTTTTCCTTTTAAAGAAATTTAATTTGCATAAACTTTTCCATTATGATCTTTGGTATGAGCTCAATCTGTCTGTTTAAAAAATCTGAAACACCCTATAGGCCTCTCAGTTTAAAGCGCTGTTTATTACTTTGTTGTGTCTAAATGTATAACCTGGGGATGTCCTTGTGGTGTAATGGACTGCGGAATAGTAATACGCAAGTTCGTACTTCAGTCGCGCTATTACATTCATTTTCTGGCAAATACCCTTGGGAAAGGTATGAACCCTCTTATCCTCCCAGCTATGTGTTAAATAGTACCAGTACTGTTCTTCTAGGAGAATGGCTTTGGCATTAAATAACCTACAAATGTTGATATGCCATTAAACAAAGAAACCAAACCAAACCTTAATGTATATTCTAACTTTGCTTTAAAGTTCTTTTTGTAGGTGTAAATCTCTAACCTTTCATTTTCTTTTGAATTTGTGTACTTGTGGGTCTCCGTGTTTGTATGTGTGTGTGCGTTTAAGTAGTCTATTTTCTGGTTGGCATTTTGTTAAAGAAGACAAACAATTAAAACACCTGACTCCCACATATTGTCTTATCTTTATCTATCTATCTATCTATCGATCGGTATATATATATATATATATATATATATATATATATATATATATATATATATATTTGAATTAATAGGTCCACAAAATGAATTTTAATTTCATACTTTAGTTAATTATTTCTTATGATTATGCTCCGCAGGTGTTTCTGGCTTTTTCAGGAGACTAATAATGGCAACAGCCACTTTGATTTAGCTTTTACCTGCCGTGACGATCATTTAACATTAAATATTTTTTGATTGGGGTGTGATTCTTTTTAAATCAACGTTTGCTTTCTTATGTATATATTAACAAGTATCTACTTTGTGTGTTTGTGCATATGTACATTCGTATATATGCATGAACTTTCATTTGTTGTTTTTATTTTCTCTCTTTCTTCCTCTTTAAGTTGAATTCGTCATAGATATATTTTAGTATAATCTGTGTGTATATGATTGGGGTTTCTCTCTGTTTCTCTCTGTCTCTCTGTCATATCTCTGTCTCTCTGTCTGTTTCTCTGTTACTCACTCTCTCTCTCTCCCACTCTCTCTCTCTCTCTGTTTATATATATATATATATATATATATATATATATATATATATATAAATTCAGGCATGATTTTAAGAGGAATTGATTCATTATTTTTTTTTTTTTGTAAAAGCTTAAGAGAGTTGGGTTGCTTTTGTTATCTTGATAATCCATGACAATAATGACCACAGATTCGCAAAAACAACTACTTTGAAACGAAAAATCAAAATAACAATTTCCAAATTTGACGAAATGGATGTGATACTTGCAGACTCTTTGTCCATTTAGATCATCAAATATACCCCGTAGGGATTTTTCATGCAGATATATGAAATTGCTAGTCGATAGAACAGAAATTGCGGATTCGAATCGTTTATGTTAACATATGCGAGTTGCTGTTATCTATAACATATTTATACAAAATTATATAGGAGGTTTTTCTAAATGCCGTTGAATAAAACAAAGGTACTAATGCCCAACCTTCTGAAAACCCCTTAATATAATTGAAAAACTATTAGGCGTCTTCCAACATGTTATTAAATTATTAATAATACCAATATATTTCATTAAAATACTAACATATATTATGTCTTCCTTTACACACACACACATATATATATATATATATATATATTGTCATCCACAGACAGACTGTTTCGTTCTATTAGAACTCTTCAGTGTGGCTAGACACACAGGACGCTCGAAGCCAGGATCGAAACCAGTCAAACTTTACGTTAGACTAAGTTTCAGACCTCTCGGCCACCAAGCGGACCACGTTGGCTAAGGGAATTTTAAGGTATTTATTTTAGCAACAGCAGCCTTTGTTTACATTTTTTTATACCCAATCGGCTACCAGAGTGCTCAATTCTTGCGGAGAGCTTTGCATTAATATACCAAAAATTATTTGATATATTTACATCATAAGCAAACATTCGTTTCAGCTTGATAAATGCTGTAATTTAAGTAGACATTATTCTCACGGTCTCACAACTTACATATGATGAGCTTCATCTTCAATAATAGCATATAATAACATAAATGTCACATATTCTGACAACTTAATTAACGATATAAATTCATCCACAGTTTCATATCAATAAAAGTGCCTACATCACTTTTCCTTTATTTCTCATAAGGAATATTCTTATGATTTAAATGAATCATTTCAAATCTGCCGTAATTCTTCAAACCGCTCATACCCCGTCGGGACAATTACAAGGTAATTAGATCAGGCATCTCAATGCATGGATGACAGACGTTTAACCACTGCTTGCGTGTTTTGCTGTATCATACAGATTGTGTGGACGTCCCAGGTATAA
This sequence comes from Sepioteuthis lessoniana, assembly GCA_963585895.1. Classification (NCBI taxonomy): domain Eukaryota; kingdom Metazoa; phylum Mollusca; class Cephalopoda; order Myopsida; family Loliginidae; genus Sepioteuthis; species Sepioteuthis lessoniana. The sequence continues at coordinate 89,992,010 of OY757906.1, read as the reverse complement.
TTAAGTCTCCATTAGCAGAAGGTATACAACGCGTTTTCGTGCAAATCGGGAGACAAGGCGTAGACCATTAATTGAGAACCAGGTCTCTGGAGTCCTAATCTTCAGTGCTATAAATCATAATTTTAGACTTGAAGATTATCTATATGTTCAGTAGGTAAAACGTTAAACATAATATATCAGTATCAACACGCACACACACACACACACACACACACACACACACACACACACACACACACACACACACACATATATATATATATATATATATGTGTGTGAATGCAGAGACGTATACATATGAATTTACTTTGCATGTTTTTACGCATGTGATACTCATTTAGTATAATATATGTGTGTTCGGCTCTGTGTGTGTTTGACCATACCCCCGCGGCCCCCCGAATACATCAACTTCTTTAAACCATTTCACTTCTTGGCCGGTGATTCGTCTAGTGTTTCCGATAGGGGTATCACACATTTCTTGATGGCTACAAGAAATACAATCAATGGAGTGGGAGAAAAAAACAAAGAACAAACGAACAATATGGGCTTGGGTTAACTCAAGTGCAAGAAGGTTAAGTTGTGACACTCTGCATTACTTATGCATATGTAGACTAACACTAGCGTGGATTTCTAGCGAAATTTCTACAAAGCTACTAGGAATGCCAACTCATCTTAACTGGTCTTCCCTCACTGCTGTTGGACTCTATCTCATGACACTGGTCTCTCAGATGTCAGGAGTCGACTGCTAACTGCCCCTTTCTGTCGCCAACTGCTTACTCTGGGTTCCTTCTTCCAACTCTGACTGGCGTTCCCTTACTCACTTCCGGTCTCGGAGAGATCTCGATTCTAAGCCCTTTGTTTGGTTTCGCGCCAAGACAGATAAAGAGATCGTCTGCTTAGCGGACCACCGATATAGTGTCACATGTGTGTTTGAAAGTATTTGGCTGCCTATCAATCAATAGGTTTGTGTTCATGTACCTATATGTGCATGTGTGATTCACTCATGATGTAACGTATATATTTGATGAATGAAAATTATATTCTGGTGTCCAAGTGTCTTCGACTAACCTTTATATACATCGTAAGGGCACCTGGTTACTGATATTTTAATTTGGGATGTATATGTTAAACCCGGAAGGGTTGGGTTCAGATTGACTGTTACTGCTTAGTCTTTTAAAAACATTTAATAACCCTCACTTTAAATGGGTCTAAAATAATTGATAATGGTACTAACATTAAACAGCCTAGAATGAGTTGGCATTGCACATTGATACCAAAATAAACAAATAAACAAACACTTGTTTACTTGAAAATATTTGTCATTCAACAAATGTATATGTAATGTCAGGAGTTCATTTTTCTTTGCTTGTCTTATGTCAATATTAATATTTTTATTTGTCATATCCCTTTTGTTCAACTCACGAGACAAAATATGTATCTCGATCGTAGTTCAAGCGCATGCTGCTCAGTGATCAAAAGAAGCTAGTTTATAACAATTTCTTAGCATAAGAACAAACCGTCAATCAACCCATTTCGAGAAAATTATCTTTAAAGTGAAATACTTTAGTTGGATACTATGTTCCATCTACATATCTTGTATGAATGGATGGTTATCTGCTTGGTTTTACTGTATGTTAATTGTGTAGGGTATATGTGTCGTGAAATCTGGGTGAAGCAATTATGTCAAGGATATTTTAAAACCTCGTTCCCAAAACAATTGTTTGAATTGTCCGCTTATTGATAACATCTTAATCTACGACAGAGATAATTTAATACACAGAAAAAGGAACAAAAATTAATATGCATTTTACAGGACTATAGAAAATACACTACGAATGTATAAACGCTTTTGAACAGGCTGTGTAAAAAGAACATTCTGCTACGGAATCTGTGTTGACCTAGCTCGATCAAACCTTAAGTAAAACTGAAACAGAGATTTGTTGGAAGACGGTATGAGGTCTGACGTGATGAAATATAGATGGAATAGGAGAAAGCTCTGGAGAGGAGATGAAGCAGAAAAGAGATAGCGTCCGAATTCAATCGAACAAGACGAGGAGTGACTCTTCCCGATTCGGAGTTATTGGCCTTGTATCTTACTGCCAAGTGGGAAATAGAAATAAGCTATATGTGTCTGTCTCTGAGAGAAATGTATTGAGTAAAGAGTTGATGAAAGATAGTTTCTGAAACACATACTGAAAATTGAACTTATCGCAAAGCTGTGCTGGTTTGTATATTTCACAGATTTTTTTTTCTCTTATGTGAATGGGCGGAGGCATCTGACTGATTGCTAAACGCTTAATGGTAAATCCACTGTCTTGATCTTAAATCAAAACGTGGGCGGATACCGAACTGATCACGGCTGTTCGGGGAATATCCTGATACAGCTAGACAAAGAAACGACCCCATGAATAATCTCTGTTTGGCAAAGCGACTCCCCGTCATGGTATATTTGGTGCCGTTTGGACCAGCATACGACCCGGCCGTTTTGAGAAGCAAAAAGACAAAAATAATGTCATTTTAACTTTTGCCAAAAAAATTAAACCACGTTAAATAGGCTTTTGGCAATACTTCAGGAATATTTTCAAGTGTTTTTTCTCCGTCAATTGTTTGAATTAGTAATTATCTTTGGTAGCGTTGTAATGTACAGGTACGATTCTACAAAAATCTACGATGAAATCAACATAAAACAGTACCATGTTTCGTTTTAAGCTCTACTTTAGGAGGGTTGAAAGCCTCATTTCTCCGTAAATTCTGCGAATGGTCCAATTTCTTTGGTATCATTTTAATGTAAGCATCTCTTTATATCAGAAACGATGATAAAATATATATGGTCGCTAATCATATAGGGGGAAAATAGATATTCACATTAGTTTTCAAAGGGTCAACTATTTTTTTCAGAACGTTTGACCCAGAGATAGGATTCATATAGGTACTTTTTTGTCGGATAAGAGTAGACCAGGTAATAAAAGCACAAGGGAAATTCCGCCACTTTATTGAGCAGAGTCAAATATCCAGCCTCACTATTTGATGTAATTTAATAACAACTTTTTCTTTGCTGTTGAGGCATCTGATTTTGCAGGGTATGCAGTTAGTATTTTAGACCCAACAAATAGAGGTAGACCTACATTTATATACACACACATATATATATATATATATATATATATATATGTGTGTGTGTGTGTGTGTGTGTGTGTGTGTGTGTGTGTGTGTGTGTGTGTGTGTGTGTGTGTGTGTGTGTGTGTGTTCAGTTTTTGATACTGTCTTTAGATGAGTTTCATGAAAATTAACTTCATGAATACCAAATACACAATAGTATAGCAACTTTTTATAATTCTGATATGTATGTAAAGAACGTAAAGCACAATGTGCATGAAACTCAGGGTCATAGTCAGTATTCAGTATTGTACAAACCGTGTTATCTTATATTTTAATTCTATATCAATGAATATACTTTTTAAAATCATGATGTTCAAACGATTTCCGCACTTGAATATTAATTCAAAACTTATATGATCAATTTTTTTCTCGCACATTTCTCTTTCAATTTTGAATAACTAAAAGCAACCGCCAAATTGTTTTAAACATAAAAAATACATAGAAAATTGTATCGATAAAAGGTGGTTGACTTTTATGTATCATTCTTTCATTCTAGCGAATTTCTTGAAACTGAACGTATAATTTAGAGTTTATTATCTAATTATTATTCCTTTTATAAAGTGTTTTAAAGATGACATTATTTACTATTATCGACAAATATATACATTTTTACGAGTTGTTTTACGAAGCCTTTTTTTCAAGAAAACCAAGACATTACTAAAGTACACTCCATTATATATATATATATATATATATATATATATATATATAGATAGATAGATAGATAGATAGATAGATAGATTGAGGAGAAGATAAAAGAAATAAAATCCGAGCGACAGTGTTTTTTTAATTAAATCAAATCAAATGTTTGCCGAGAAACATAAGGGCTAATATTTTCTTATAATCAAGGATAGAATTAGTCGCAACGTAGATATTTTTTACAGATATAATTATGATTCAAGCTAGGAAGTATAGCAATAGTTATCAAAATTAAGTGACATATATTATGTATACAGAAATATCTGTATGGCGTGTCAGCATGTAGAAGGAAAATGCATTTATGCCTTAAACGTGTTAAGATAAAATTCATACTAGAAAGAAAACAAAGTAGATTAAACACTCAGAAAAAATTCGAAAGATATTAGAGTGAAAGAAAGTCATTACATACTGTTAGTTGTTTAAATAGAGACAATTCCTAACTTGCAGAAGAAATATTTATTTGTTCGCTCATTTATATTGTTTAGGTTGGTTCGAAATTAGGTAAAACAATTTGAAATGTCTTCTATGATTTGAATTGGCTTAGAAATTGTAGTTTTCATATTTTAGGCGGAAAAAGATTTCTAAAATTATTTTGGGCTTTTGATCGTTCAAATTTTTCGCTGAAAGCTCTCTGCTAAATATCTTGAAATTGAAATAGTAGCACAAACCAATCGATTAGTTTATAAATGCAGCAATACCCTAGAAATATCACAATTTTTCGAGACTGCTATTTTTCACAAAAGTTAACATTTTTTAGTGAGAAAATCAACTGATTGTGCACTCTGGTGAAGGAATTTACTGCTGCCACTCGCATAATGCAAATCTCTTCGAACGAATTGAGCACTCTGGTTTCTGGTAAGGTATAAATGTAAACAAGCGAAAGCTACTAGTTAATACCTTATAATTCCCGAGCAGACGTAGTTCGCTTGTTGGTTGAACAGTATGATTCTAAGTCAAACGTAAAGTTGGGCAGCCTCCGCCCTAATCTTCAAGCGTCGTACGTGTCTAACTCAACAGTAGAGTTGTGATACCAAGAAACAGTCTGTCTGTGGATGACAATATATATTGTAGGGTCACTTGGGAGAGCAAGTATGATGTTGGAAGACCCGAAACTTGTAAGGACCCCAAGAACATCACTGACGAGGCGATTCTGTGCACATTTTTTAAAGTGTTTGACTACAACATATATATATATATATATATACACGAGAAGATTTACACACATATACATAAAAACTCACATTGTAAGTGTTTTCTTCAAAGTATCTTCAAATGAAACACATACATGGATTTATAAAATTTTGTGTGCATGCAATTGGTGAATGTTTTAGAATTGTTACAATGATTAGAAGTCTCTTTCCTTGTCATCTAAGATTATGAGATTTCAGCGATTCCTTTCGTCATCTCGTTTTCATTATTCAATGAATCGGCCATTAACGAAATAGGATAAGCCATCTATCTCCATTGTGGGCAGAAAACGAGAAATTGCTGTTGCACGTAATGCGTTTCTCTCTCATTATTCCCTGATTGAACACAAGACAAATTTTATCACGTCTTCGTTTTGGCTTATCGACTTCCTCCTTGTTGATCATATTGTGCACAAGGCAAACACTATGGAACTGAGAATAAACTGTTTCATTAGGAAATTCTATTTAAAATAAGTTTGCGCTTTTTAGGTATGTAGGCGAATTCTCAAAATATAAACTAGTTAAATTTTCAAAACCTATCAAACTTAAAAGGAACCATTACGATGTATGTCAATCCTTGTTTAAAGACAAACATACAACTATTGCGGTCGATGTTTTTAAGTTCTCATAGTAAGGATAGCAATTCATCATAGTTTTTTAGATAGAAATACATTTCAAATAATGATACCTAAATTTAGATTGCTGTGTTGTATTTTGAAATATAAAATGTATTTAGACTTGATAGATGAGAAATGACGTCTGCTGCAATGAAAGAGTCACCAATTTTCAAATAGCCTTTTATTGCTTGTCACTTAATCCTCTAATGTGAGTTTGATGCATTATGTTTGAGTGGTTGGTTCGTTGCTTTTAAGGAATGTCGAGCCTGTTGGCCTAATAGATGCGGAAGAAAGTATTTTTAGAAGAAATTACATAGTTTAAAACACTTAATGGCAATTATTACGAAAGAGTTATAGCTTTTGAAACAATTCTTAATCCATACAGTTATATTGTTTAAAGAATTCATGTTCGATGTTGATACACACGTATACGGTTTCAGGTATTGTTAATGAATATGTGTAAAGTTTGAATGCTGTAATCGTCATCTGAATTTAGAATCCTACGACGAAAACTAGAAAAATAGTGGGAGAAAATCAATTAGAAATGTCACCCCAAAAGATTAAAAAAAGGAATAATCCCTGAGCTTAAATTTATGACAAAGCTGTTGTCCTAGTCTGACCAAAATGTAAAAAACATGAATGCCTCGAAGCATCCATCTTCAGATTATAGGAAACACCGAAACCACAACTTCGATAACTTTCAACTTTATTATCACTAATTTGTTCATTTTCCTTCTGGGTTTATTATCAAATGGTTTTGTGTAATATTTGAATCCTAAAATATTTATTTGAATCAAAACCTGAAAAGTAGTGGTTGAAGGGCAAGAAAACCTAATCAATAAGAAACATCATGCAAGAAAAACAAAAGTGATCTATCCACGAGGTTAAATGTATGGTATCAAGCCAAAAAATTAAGAATAAAGGATTAAGTGTTCTTTAACTAAGTTAAAACATAACAATTTTAAAGTGAAAATATTTACTCTTTTCATGAATTTACTGTAGCTTGCTTATTCCTCTAATTCCTTATTCCTCTAATGAATACCAGGTCACATCTTTGACAAAAGCAAAATTAATAATCAACGTATCGGTCTGGTAGGTCCACGTTTATACATGCCATGAGAAATGGCACATCCAAATCGAAATCCACACGGGATTCAGATTACGATCTGAGTGTAATAGTCGGTAGGTACTCCTTTTATAGTCACCAAAGGGTAACCGTTCAGCATCCTGCAAATGATGGCTGTTCTAATTTTTGTTACACAATCAACGACTAAAGCAATTAATCATCTTGAAACACTAATGGAAAAAGTGACTGGAGAAGACATAGAAATGTACTTCTCAGTTACTTTTAGTGCAGTCCAATCAGTGAAAAATCGGTGTTCTCACAAAGAATCCGATCAGAAAATTGAAATTAAGATGTGAAATTAGACTAGAAGGAGAGGTAGAAAAACTTCGATAATACGTGAGGGTCAGAAGAAGGAAAAACATACAAGGATATTTTGAATTAAAGGACCGAAAAAACAAAGAGCAGGCAAGTGTGATAACAAAACTTGAAGAGATAAATCAAAACATATCGGCAAAAGAATAAAGTGACGCAGAGCATATGAAAAAGGTGTGTCTATTGAAATAAAAATGTATATTCCAAAATAATGAATAAACCATGTAGATATAAGATCAGAATCGTTTAAACGAACTTTCGAGAAATTACCGAATTTGAACATCTAAGGCTATATAAACATACACCAAATCTGGTTTAAAGAATTACGTCCATACATGAAATACTGGTTCTTCAAATGACTAAACTTCAAGATGAACCAAGCATACCCGAATGGAGGACAAAAGAGAAAACTACACTACACCGGAAAGATTTCTAAAAAGGAACCATGTGCTGGAACTATTGACCGATAACTTTTTAATCTATGGTTTGGAAGACCCTAACAGTACAGTGGTCCAGTCGGCTCGCACAGTAGAATACACTGACTACACCACTGCAGAGAGGTAAGACTCCCACAACGATTGACCTGAATATGACACAAAACAATCTGATAGTGATGTTCTTGCAATGCCATCGCTCCCAGGTCTACACTGGTCCGGAGTGGTAACGTCTGATAGAGTTCTAAGTATGGGTTAAATAGAACTAAACGGTGCACTTATGCTGAACAGATTTGTTTAAAATACAACTTTTTTCGACATTTAACTGTTTGTAAACATAACTTTGCTTATACTAAACTGAATTGTTTGGAATTTAATTCGGATTTAAATGACCCCAAAAGGGTGTATACGCAGTAAGACAAAACAACCAACTTACCAATCTAACTGCATGGATTACGTTGATCTACCGCTCACAAGTATGCCACAGACTGTTTGTAGGAGAACAGAAAGTGTGCCACTGAGTAACAATAGGGAATTATGTCTTACTATTCTTTGATCAACAGATCCTCGAAGAGAGCAAAACCAGTTGGAAAAATGTTGCCATAAAACAACCAATGATATAGTCGTGAAAACTTGAATAATAGGATGGTCTGAAAATGGAAAAAATATTCCTCGAGTCATAAACTTCATCACGAAAACAATCCAACTGGAAAATTATATTTTACAACCATAGGAAAAATCAGCTGGCGGGAAAATGATGCGTGGGTGAAAATCTAAGGAGGCATCTTCCAAGGATAAGCGTATTACTATTTTAATAGTAATGATGCCAAGGAATCATCATAAAGTAAGAAAAAATAGATGGATGGATAATACGAAAAATCAATAAAATACAATAAAACACTGCAAAAGATAATCAAATGTCATTTTGCATGGAAAACAGCAAAAATATTTGTAGAAGGAAAATTACCAACAGAAAATAATAAAATCTAGCAGCCATGAAGATTGTCTTCAGAAATGGAAAGAAACTCTGAAAACAAAAATCCCAGGAAACCATCCTGAAATTACACATTAATCTGAGGAAATTATTTTTGGTTTGGTTTGGTTTGGTTTCATGACATATCAACAATTGTAGATTATTTAATAGCAAATCCGGTTTATGCATATTTATTAGATATTATGATTTGTAAACATAAGTCAACAAGGATAAAAAAGTTCCAAGTTCACAATCGATTCAATTATACATTAAATGTTTGATTACACACAGTTCAATGATTAAATTATTCTATTTCAAAGAGTCAAATTTAGTATAAGTCAAATATGGTTTCAAGTATGTATCACTAAGATCAGTCATTTGTTTACACAAAATTCAATGACCAAACAATTATTTTTAAACAATTCAATTTAGCAGACTTGACTTGTTTGCTCTCAGTTTAGATATCAAACATTTCTATTTGACCCATACATAGGGCCTTTTCAGGTGCTACCACTCTGGATCGGAGTGGACCTGGGAACGATAGCAATGAAGGGAACTCTCCATTCCGCAAAGTTCATGTGTTACTGGAGTCTCATCATCAAATTGTTTTGTTTCAATTCAGGACACTCCTTGCCGGTGTCTTACTCCTCTGTAGAGTTGTAGTCGGCGTATTCTAGAGCCCACGCCGACAAGGCGCTGAAATTATTTTTGACAACTACATATGAGTCTTGAATATTCACATAAGATGAGCTTAGCGTTGTTCTGAAAACAATTAAAAATGAAACAGCAGCTGATTTCGATTAAATACCCACTGAAGTATGGAAGACAAGGGAATTTGACGACATACTTCTATTATGCAATACTGTGTATAGACAATAAAGCTATAGAGAAATATATGAAAATGTACATTTTCCCCATCTCAAAGAAAGGTTTTATCGGAATCAAAAAGAATTACCGAGACGGAACACTTACTGCTTCATTTGCTAATGCATTGCTTCGATCCACATTATCACAGTTTCTGACTATACCGCTACTTCCCGTAAGAATATATGCAAAAATATCCTTTGTTTCAAGATTTTTCCATGGCATTTCATCCCATGTACGGAGCAAAGACGGAGCAAATACTTCTCGTATCTATGGTCCATTTACTCGATAGTGCTAGTGATTTCTTTAACATCTTGAAAGGTGTCTTTCAAAGTTATATTTATCATCACTATTTCCATTGATAATCTGCCGAAATTACGTTCAACGAATTTCTATAGATATAATGAAACCAAATGGTTACACCTCAAAAATAGCAAGAAAGAGATGATATCCATATATACTCATAGTGATGCTGATTAAGTGGATTATCAAGCCCTTTGCAAATAAACATACACAAATGAATCTCTATTGAATATCCTGGAGCTAATAGCAAGGGAGAGTGACATCTACGTGAACTAAAAACAATAATTTATATAAAGAAGGAAAGCAAGGAGTTGTTTTCGATGAGAAAATGTTGTAAAGATGGAAATTATTTTCAGATTTAAAGCAAAATGCTTTTTCCTTGGTGAAATTGTTTATTAGAAATTTACTTTATTAATAGATTGAACTCAGTTGATACACACAAATCTAAGCCAAGGAAAGTATTGAAAGTCGAGTCTCAAAGTTGTCTTTGAACTCTTTCAACAATGAATCCTTTTGATTTATTTTGTTTATGAACGTGAACCTTGTTTTTTTCAGAGCAGTTATGTCTTACAAAATGTGATTAAAATTCTGATAATGAAACGACTGGCACTAAGTGACGGATTGCACGATTAACACGTTTGAGGAGAAATATCTTTAAAATGTTGTCCTTAAAACTTTTTTGAGCTATTATCTTCTATCAGAAGTAGTAGTGGCATTTCTTGGAATGTTGGGTTTCGCATTTTTCTCATTTTTCATATCAATAATATTTAGACTAATTTCCGGTGAAGTCCTTTCTTTTTGTTTTCCTCTTTTTTATCTGTTGATGGACTTCTGTTTATGGCGATTAATTCTTAATATTGCGGCTGTAAGACATGTTCAGTTTTTTTTCTTGGATTTCTTCTTATCGTCTGACATTGATTGTTCTTGTTTCAACAATGGTCATTTTCAGCTGTTCCTACATGGACTATTTCTCTACGACGGTGCCGTAGAGCATTTTCCGATGTCTATTCAAATAGTCTAAATTGTGACCAGCTATTAGTAGTTCTCTGTGGGGCTCATTGCTTTGAATTATTTCCCCTGATAAATCAATATCTGTGATTTCGAAAAAAGTAACTCATCAATATACCCAAAAAATGGATAAATAATAAAAAAAATAAAATAAACCGAGGGAACTATGCCAAGAATTGATGTTTTTGTTCAGTTGATTTTTTGTCGTTTGTTTTTTTATATTTTTAGATATGGGTTTGGTTTATAAATACAGCAAACCTGAAAATGCCTAGCTGGCCTAAAGAAAAATAAAATGAAAAAAAGAGTAAATAAAAAGAAATAATTTGAAAAAGAAAATGAAAAATCAAAGCAAAAGGAAAGAGTAAGCATATTTCATTTTTAATTGTCGACCCTTTCACAAATCTTAACTTTGTAAATTATCGAACATAAAAATCATATCTGGTCATATTGCAAAATGAATCAATGAATATATTTTTAGTCAGTAGTAATTGTAAGAATATTGATAGCAGTAGGTTAGTACGTTTAACCAGCGAGCACACATACACAGAGAACCGTGATTTACACTACGTAATAATCTCAATGATTGATTACCCCTTCTATATTTCTATTTGTACGACCGCGACAATTTCGAATGAAATAACAACCACATTATATATATATATATATATATATATATATATATATATATATATATATATATATTGTAGTTGGAATATTTTCTAATACGCACAAATATTATTGAGTGTAATAGCCAAGGGATGTATTTTGTTTGCGGGCTTTTTCACACAAGAACTATGTAAGGATTAAAGGAGGATGAGAACTCTCAATATCAAATATCTCCATTCAAAAGAGCCTTAAAACTATATATATATATATATATATATATATATATATATATATATATATATATATACGCGTGTGTGTGTGTGTTAACTTAGATTACTGTTAGGCGAATTGTATGCTGATAAATATACTTTGGTCAATACATATGGTTCCACTAGAATCAAAATTTCGTTAAAACTTCGTGGACGACATCCACTATAGACTGTTGAGGAAATTTTGAGACGAAACGATGAAAACATGTGTCATTTGATGGAGACATGACAATTACTACCATATCATATTCTAAAATGCATTGAAAAAAGCCTGACTAAATGTATATTAGTCACCAGTTTTGATATCATTGAAAATCACGGACTGAGATTAAACTTCGAATTAAGAAAGCCAACAAGAAGGCGTAAAAACCATCACAGATTTATTTTGCCAGTATTGAAAAATATTTTAAAAAATCAACTGTCGTCAAAATTTCAATTAAAAAAAGAATGTTGATAGAGTTTTTACCCTTTTATTCACCTCGTGTCTCTGGTCAAATGATTAGATACAAACACCATTGCATTAAAACTTAGTTGCTGGTTTTGTAAATTGTGTTTACAAGTAAATTCAAGGCTCCGTCCTCTTTTTGGTTATTTAAAAGTTACAACTTTTCATCTATATATTTTCTCTTCGATAGTTAAGCAAATAAAGTAAATAATTATATAACGAGAATTTTTAATCATCTGGTCTTCTCCGAATGTGCGGAAAAAACACTGCCTGTTTGTATCAGAAACTTTTAATGAGGGAATTATCGTTGACGACAGTGACCCGATTCTTGTATGATGCACTTGCACTTAAGGTAAGCAAATTTATGTATCTTTATAAGAAATGATACAAACAGATTCCCAAAGAAAATTACTACACACACACACACACACACACACACATATATATATATAGAGAGAGAGTTATATTTACATGAATGAAGATTACTCAATACTGATTAAAAAGCAAGCCTATATTAGTTAGGATTGCGTAGACACTGTAAGTGGAACTTAGGGACTTACAGTTTCTTGCCTATGTGAAGATAAAAAAATACATGCACGCACACACACACACACACACACACACACACACACACACTCGCACACACACAATCACACAAATAGTTGTGTTTGCGTATATATATATATATATATATATATATACGTGGTGTATTCAATAAGTTTCTAGGCTTCTTTAGTACAGAATTTTAGAATTATCCTAGACTCTTTAAAATTCAGTATGTTATTGCTATACATTGTATAAGATGACTGATCCATTTTTATGAGTTCAGGTTCAAATAAACAACTGCAGTAGGAATTGGAATACATCCCACTACAACCTGATTATCACAGCTGGTTAATTTCAAGCATGCAATCTCGACGTGAGGACAATTTAGAAGAACGATATGCAATAAAGTTCTGTTTTAAACTTGGAAAAATGCCACAGGAAAGTATGGAGTACTTCAGACAGCTTTTGGAGCATCTTGCATGAATCGATCATCAGTTTTTGAGTGGCATAAGAGATTCAAGGAAGACAGAGAGTCTGTGAGGGATGATGAGAGATGTGGGAGGAGTAAGGAAGTCAATACATCACAGTCGATTGGCAAAAGGGTTAGGATTAGAGTTACTATGTTGAGGTTTTAACGGAGTTCAGTAAGAGATTCTGTCGGAAGAAGCCAGCACTCTTCAAATCGAGTCAGTGGGATTTTCACCAGGACAATTCACCAGTCCACATCTCCATCCTTTTCACTGACTATTTGACCTAGATGGGCATCAAGACAGTTCCTCACCCTCCCTATAGTCCAGACCTTGGTTCCTATGACTTTTGGTTACTCCCTAAGCTCAGAGGCTGTGGTTATGAGACAATTGAGGAGATGAAAGTGACTATGACGAAGGTCATTGACACGCTCAAGCAAGAGGACTTCCATGGGGCCTTCCAGAAGTTGTTGGAACGGCACAACAAATGGTTACAACTGGAGGAGATTAGTTCAAAAGGGACTAGAGGTTCATGTGTCTACTATCAATAAAAGTGCCCATACGAAAAAGTCTGGAAAATTTTTTTAATGATCCTCGTATATGTGTGTGTGTGTGGGCAAACCTTCCCTTGAAAGTATATATTGTTAAATTACGACAAAAATTTTGATATTCAGCTTGTAATTGACCTTTAAAAATTAGCGAGTGAAATGTCACAATTGTGGTAGACTGCAGTACAAAAAATGTCCGAAGGCTCATTAGAGACATATCGCTTTCCAACAAGAAAAACACTATAAAAAGTTAATCATCTTATAATTGTAAGTTATTATATATATATATATATATATGCATATATACATGGGCCAATTAATTTTTGGAACGTTATATATGCAATATCTATTGCAGTTTTCAACAACGTAATTTAAACTATCCCAGAGCTAAGGAATGTCAAATGAATAATGCTTTACTTAAATAATATACCCCAGGAAAATACCTCATGAGTTTACGAAATTAATAATTACATTTGGAATGTTTCTGACGATATAACTCGATCAAGAAAACTTTGTAAAATCTGAGACATCTTTGATTCACATATATAGAGGATATAAATCATTGATTGAAATAATATATTCTGCATTAATATGTGAACTAAATAATGAACATTCTGCATTCTTGCGATTCTAAATAAATATTAACCAATATTTTTCATAATTTTTTGATTTACGATTATTTTCAAATTACTCCATGAGTTTAAAACTCTTATTGGTCAAATTAAAATTGTGATTTAAAAATAATGTAATCCTATGCCTGTTTGACCAAATGTAGTGAATTCTTGTTTATATATGTTTTAGACATTTTTACAATTTATTGTTAACGCAAGATTTTTGTAGTTCTTCCAAATTGTTTTTATTCATGGTTAAAAGTAATTGTATTCAATTCTTTCAAAATATTTCTGCAGATTTTGGGTATTGGCTTCATTAGGCTGACGACCAACCGCTCTGTCTGCCATGGCTTCTGTGTCCTCCGTAGTCTAACCTGTCTTTGATTTATGTTAGCTATCGTGAATGGATTGGTTGGTTAATTTTTAGTGTAATTCACTTAACTTACCCAATCTAATGAGTTCTGTTCTTTTATTACTATTGCGTTGAAGATGTAAAGTATTTTGAATAACATGGTTTGTTTAACGTGGTTTGTCTACAACCATGTCTTTGTTTTTTCCTAATATATCTGGAGTCTGTTTTTCTTTATTTCCTGTGTAATTTTTCCACTTGTTTTAATCTCCATTTTCATTTTTTTTTAAATTATTTAACATTCTGTCAACGTGAACTAAAATAAAACTGTTTTCTTGTCGGACAAATCTGCATGTTTACTAAATTTAGAACAATTTTATTTGCTTCCAAAGAACGGAAACCTATGCAATATCCGTCAGTTAATATCAATCACATATAGGAATTATGAAAATGATTTAATCCGTATCCATAGTAAATATTAAAATATTGTGACAGAAGTTCGTTCTCAGAGATTTTACTTAGAGCTGAAAATAGCACCATAAAAATCCGTATGTAAAATCTGGTCAGAAATCCGGCAACTGATTATCTCCAAAATGGGCTGAAATACGAAACATTTACTGATATGTTAGTATGTTACGGTAACGACCGTTTATAGGGGATTCCATGATCCCATCTATGAATACCTTTTTATTAGTGTGACTGTAAAGGAAAAAGCAATTTAAACACTAATACATAAAAAGAAACGTCATATGGCCTTCACAACTATTATGCCATTTCTTAAGCCGTAGCAATTAACTGCTTAATTCAAATGTTTGGGACGGTAGATAGCTAGTCTGTCTCCCGTTTAAATCTTTATAATGTGGGCAAAATGTTTATCTAGGAATCAAAGCCATGATGACACACACCGACACGCAGCGACACACACTTATATATATATATATATATATATATATATATATATATATATATATATATATATATATATATATATATATATATATATATATATCATTGTTATTGCTGTAAATGGTCACGGTAACCCGAGATCAAATCCTTGACGGTAATTTTCCAGTGCCCTAATGCCCTTGGGAAAGGTATACACCCAAATATACACTCTGCAGATATTAGTTAATCGAAAGGTATTCAGTAACACTACGGTTCTCAAATAGATGTTTGTATTACTACAACACCACAATGTACAATCAGGGTTCTAATAGGTCTAGGAGCGTAGCACTGCTTTTTGAATGCCTGTTTCAGTTATGACTACATTATGAGAAAAAAGTGATGGACATACAAAACACCATCTTGGTTCACTAATACAAAAGTTTATTCACTATTACACCTCTTCATGATCATCGAAGAGAGAAACAGAGTATGAACTGAGTCGAATACTTTAACTCGACTGAGAGAAACAAAACGCAGACATTAATACTATATTTCTTGTTTTCTGTTGTACTTCTCGCATATGTTTGTTCACTCGTTGCGCCTTCACAGCTGAGAGTAGGTCCGCTTCGCTTTGCTCACACAAAATGGGTACCGTAATTTTGGACCGTATTGACATTGTCACATTTAGTGTTCAACTGAGTCTTTTCCTATTTTGTATCCCACGTCCAACCACCAAAGGCATTCCATTTGAACTTCTTCGCGTGAACCACCAGTAAATCTCGTAAGGAGACACCTCATAATCAATCAGTAACCCAAATCATTCTACAATGCTGTACACTTTTAGCATGCAATGCAATCTTGGGCAACGAAAACTCTGATTTCAAGTTTGTAAAGGATAGGTTGATCCTCTGTTAACTTCAGCTCGTTGAGAGGAGTGATGAACGCACGCACGCACAACGTTTGGAAGCATTTGTGGCACACTTGCACACACTTTTTCAGTAATAAACTTATCCTAAAAGGATGGCAGCTTCTTCACAAACCTTTACTATTACAGACAAATATTATGTTAATTTAGCAAATGTTCAGGTCTTTAACTGAACCTTTGCTAAATTAACAGAATATGTGTCCATAATGCTAAAGGTTTGTGAAGAATCTGCCACCCTTTCAGGATAAGATTATTACAGAAAAAGTGTGCGCGAATGTGCCACAAATACTTCCAAACATCTATCTATCTATCTATCTATGAGCGCGTGTGCGTGCGAGTGTCTTTGTGTGTATTTTGTTGAATTGGATGATTGGTTGGGCTTTATGGCATATCAACACAAGTATGTTATTTAATATCGAATCTTGTTTATATCAAATATAAAAAAAGTAAAGTTGGAGACAGTAGTCGAGGGCAACCAGAAGACTCCCTTTTCAATAGCTACTACACCGATGTATAGGGGAGGGCGCAACTCCTTTCTATGGATTGCTCCACTTTACCCTCGACACATACCTTATATTTTTGTGTGATAAGGAGGTATCAAGTACCATTTTAATGTCTTTGGTATGACACGCCCTGGGATTGAACCCAGGCCTCCCGGACCATCGGCAAACACTCTACCCCCTCGGCCAATGAGTCGGTTATATCAAATATATGATTTGTAAACTAATGATTCGTAAGTAACATTTTTAAGAAGCCGGAAATCACTTGTTTGCACACACTTGAATGGTTAAACATTTCTATCTGCCCCATACATAGGACACTGACAAACACTCTACCCCCTCGGCCAATGAGTCGGTTATATCAAATATATGATTTGTAAACTAATGATTCGTAAGTAACATTTTTAAGAAGCCGGAAATCACTTGTTTGCACACACTTGAATGGTTAAACATTTCTATCTGCCCCATACATAGGACACTGACGGGTTGTAACACTCCGCTCAATTTGGACCAGGGATTATTGACAATTATAGTGTACTCCACATTCTCCAAAGCTCCAGGATTGGAGCTCCACCATCAAAAGATGTTTTCTGTTATATCTCGTACACTAGTTCTAGTAGAATGGTAAATGAGACCCTAAAAGGTACATCGACTCCGATTTATGATGGGCCTTGTAGTAATGGCAATGAAGGGATATTCGACATTCCAAAAGCTCCAGGACCTGGGCTTCAGCATCAGATTGTTTAGTATCATATCAAAGACACTTTTTGAAGGTTTTTTTTCCCCTCTGCAATCTCCGTATTCTACAACTGCAGTCGATATAATAATTATAATAATAATTATTAAATATATGTTTTTTTAGCGTGAGTTAGAATTTCCCGTAAGTTATCGTAAACACATACTTTATTTCATTGGAGCAAAATGTCTTTTTTTCACTGAACAGAATTTTTGCCTACATGATTCGAAATTCAACAAGTTACTAGAATTTAAAATGTTATCGTTTTTACAGGATTATGTGGAATTTATTTAGAGTTATGCAAGATAGAGAAAGTGATCACCCCCTTGAGAGTCATTAAAAATATGTTATGCATTACCGCATGGGGCAGTCATATTTTAATGGGCTAATACACTCTCCAATGAATCTGAATTAAAACTGGTGCCAGTACAATACTTTTCTAATGAGCACTAACTATATGCAATGTCGATTTGATGCCAATTATTTTCTCTACAACGCGTTGCAAACAAATCAGCAAGCTAAATCCTAACGCCCAAAAGGAAAACAATATAAAAAAATCAATAAATTATTATCGTTGCAGGAAACAGCAGATCATGAATTATTGCTTTCTGTCCTTTCTGCCTGTATCGAAAGAAATTAAAATTAGCATGAAATCATATTAAAAAAATACATTTTGATTAATATGATTAATTTTAAGATGGTTTGCTATAAGATTAGTTTGTATAGAATATAGTTGTTGGAAATTCAATTTGTGAGAGAAGAATTAATTTATCCTAGTGTCTCCTCACTTTTCGAAAAAAGATACCTCGAAAGCGGCACATTTTCATATGGGTTTTACCTTTTAAAAATAAGTTCAATAATATGAATACATTGAATCAGAGGTCAATACATCCTGTTGTTTAAACTAAAGGGACAGATAAAATTGCAAGCTTGTTGATATGAGTTCAGTTTTACACTGGAGGTTTAAAATATCTGACATTACTCGCCTTATATCGATAATCAGGAATCACATAGAGTGTAACGTTTTTGTTTTTTGGAAATAAACCTTAGAACTCGAGTTCAAGGTCTGGTCGGGATTGTTTTCCTTTTTCTTAGTGCTAATACACTGGGGAAATTTATGAATTGATCTACTCCTATTTGTCGGGGTATAGTAAGTCAATCTGGGATGTTAATCTTGATATAGCAACAATTATAAAAGAAGAACAAACTCTTTATTTCAAACTATTGTATTTGACTTAGAAACTGACCTTGTGTGACGGAAGGGTTGGTTTGGTTTCTTTGTTTAATGGCATATCAACCTTTGTAGGTTATTTAATGCCAAAACCATTCTCCTAGAAGAATAGTAGTGGTACTATTTAATCCATAGCTGGGAGGATATGGGGGGTTCATACCTTTCCCAAGGGTATATGCCCGAAAGTGAACTTAATAGCACGACTTGAGTACGAACTCGCTTACTACTATTCCGCAGTCCATCGCTTTAACCATCACACCACGAGGAAATTCCCCGGATGGGTTGGGTAAATACACTTATTAAAATCCTCGAAGTAACTTATTACGTTAAATATCATTTATATCTGATATGTCTTGCTTGACTTGACGGTTTGTAATATATTATAAAAAGTATTGATATCAGAACGCATTACTAAAGATTCACAACAGAAAACAATCGAGTACGAATTTAGGGAAATTAACATCAGACCATAAAACATTCCTACTGGGCACGTTGACCGAGAATAAGTTTATCTTTAAATATGCTTGTCACATACCATCTTTTACATGTTCAGGATTTTATTTGTTTATATTAGAACATTTCGAGCAATAGGATATTGGCAATTTTTCATCTCAGAATGCCTGACAAAATGCTACAAAATACACTCAATATCACTGCATTTTTATCAATATTTTGCTATCTTAAAATATAATGCATATGAGATCTTTTGAAAATAAATCAACTATTGCCTATTTCTTTTACGATCATTTTCGTTTGATGTAAGTACGCGGGGAATTTTATGTTTGTGTCATGTCAGGTAGAATGAAAAGAAGTTTGCGTAGTGGGGGGAACGTTTGTATGTTAATCGAAATTTGCGGTGCATTCCTTGACCTTCGAAAATGATGTAATTCTATGTTTGGCAAATCTAACGACAAACTATTTTGAGGATAATGTTTATCGGGAATATAGCCCCCATCACGGCTCCACCACAGTGAAAAAGAGTGTGTGTGTGAGAGAGAAAGAGAGAGAGAGAGAGAGAGCTGGTGAGAGAGAGAGAGAGCTGGCGAGAGAGAGATAGAGTTGGCGAGAGATAGAGAGAGAGAGAGAGAAAGAAAGAAAGAGAAAGAAATGTTTTCAAGGTGGTAGTAGTTCAAGTTAGTGCATCCATGCATTAAGCGTTGACGAAATCAGTGCAAAGATAAAGAAATTTTCTTGGTAATTTGCTAGTTCTTGCTCATTTATTTGATTAAAAACAGACATCTAATGCAATAAGATTTTTCAAGGTTGATGTTGCAGAAAACGAAGTAACCAAACGGTAAATAATAATAATAATAATAATAATAATAATAATAATAATAATAATAATAATAATAATAATAATAATTCGTCTTGGAGAATGAGACGCATAAAATTCTCTGGGATTTTGAGATACACAAAAAATCTTCTAAACCCGGCCAGAAACAAAAAAACAGGTGAACCTGCCGAAATGCAGACTTTGCTGTCCGGGTAGATCACAGAAAATCAAGGGAAATAAAAGAGTGAAAAGTACGTGAGCCTTTTCGGAAAACAAAGAAAGCTGCAGTACACGAGAGTAAGGATGATATTAATCGTAACTGACGAAGCTGGAAGGGTCCCCAAAGGCATGGAAATAGTTTAAGAAAATAATTTATCATCATCGATGACAAATAATTTTATTGTGGTTGGATAGGTATGTTATAAAATAGCCGAGGGATTTCGGTTCATGCTTTTGAGTTTAGTTAGGCTGAGAACCTTTCGCCTCCGTACATGGATTAGTTAGGTGTAACATTGAAGCAGGTTTTAACGCGGGTGCACGCGGGCGGATGGAGATGTCACTCTGATGTCATAATAATCCGAAACGAACCGAGGTGATAGGGTGCGGGTGACGTCACACACCGGAAGCGCGCGGAGGTTTGTGTGAAAATTTGAAGAGAGAAAGGGTCGGGTACTAGACGCCAAACGAGAAGGATCGACTTTTGGAGCTCGCAGACGCGAGGGAAACTTGCGCCCTAATGGGGCCGCTCGAGATGGGGGCCAAATGAATAAGACAGCATAGAAGATTGTGTCTCTCCTCCTTACGTCGAAACCTTTGACTCAAAGTTAATAAAAATGTTTCGTACCTGAACAAGAAGTCGTTACGTGTTTTCTAATTCCGAGATTCTTATGTTCTATCGTAATCAACATTCGATGTCCATTTCACCCATTTCGCACATAGCGTTAATTGTGAATATGGTACATATGATTATTTGGTGCCAAAACTAGGCATATATCCGTATCATGCATATAATACGACTGGGTTACCATGGTTCCACGGAGACGATCAGAGAAGCGGCTAAGAACAAGGAGGAATCTATTTCGAAGCGGCTTGTTCAGGCGATCGAAAGAGAGAGTGAGAAAACACAAGGCCTCAGAAAATAAGAAATAGAAAAGAGACCAAAAACAAGTAGAACACATTCAGCACCCCCCAGAAAGAAAAAGGAGAAATGTCCAACACCGAAAAGAGAAGAAAAACAGCGCAACTCCAAAAGAAAAAAAGAAGAAAAAAAAGGCGTGAAAAAAAATAAAAGAAAAAAAAGAGAGGTAACACAACTCAACTCCAAGAAAAAAAAAAGGCATGAAGAAAAGAAAAAGAATAAGAAGGTATTTGCTCATTTACGTCTGTCATAGTTTAATTTATTCAAGGTTGTGGAGGATAGATTTGGAAATCATTCTAAAATTTAAAAAAAAAAGAAAAATCGTTGGTAGCATAGAAAATTATGATTACTACTGTATGTGACTTTGTACCGTGGTGGGAGGAGAGAAAGAAAGAGTAACAGAGAAATAAGCTCGCAGTGACAGAGAAGAAGACAGAAAGGTGGTCGCTGTGTGGACAGAGGATTGTGTCGCGCACATGATGGACAGCCTTAATAAACAATATTTTTATGAATGAATTTTACGATAGACAGGGTCATTGTGGGTGAAGTTTGTTTTAAATAACGTTTTTTATGAATGAAAATTAATAGTAACTTGTTGGTGGTCCGAGCTAATAATATTCGGAGATTAGAATTTTGATTCGAGACCTTGGAGATTTCGCTCATCGATGGGATTGCCGGAAGAATTTCGCATATCTGTAGTTAGGACCTTTGGGACAGGTTTCGATGTAGGAGAATCGATATTTTGGGAGCTGAAGGAATCAGGCCATGTTTTTGTTTAAGTTGACGAGTCCGAAAAAGTTGGAGGCACGTTTTGAATACTTCGGACGTTTCGTTGTCCGTATCGACTGGAAAATTGTCTCGGATATCTCGCCAGAGAGGCAGAGCAATGAAGAGACGGATGTTTATTGTGTCTGACAGGGCAGACGGTTATTTTGTGAGTTCCCCATTGGAGTGGGACTGTGAGGTTTTGTTGAGGAAGATGTTCGGAAAAACATGGGTTTGGAGATTAGTTATTTAAGATATGCGCAGAGTTCTGGTGATCTCATTGGATGTGTTTGGAAAATTCGCGGACTCGATTTTGAGTTGTGTCGAGGGAGAAATGTTATTGAGTGAGCTAATAAAATGTCTGGGTGGTTTAGAAAAGAACACCCGGTAATTTAAAGGCGAAAGAAAGAAAGAAGATAAGAAAGAAGGGTACTCGTAAGCTGTTGAAAAGATGTGAGATAGACCGTTTGAGGGTGGTCAAAAGTTGGAAAAAACGGGGAAACATGTATCTTGGTTTGATTACGAGCTATGCTTGGTTGTGGAAGGTTAAAATGTGTACATTAATTAATGACAGAGATTACAGCAGAAGGAGATATAAAGTCAGAAGTAATGAGTACGGACGTAGAAGGAAGGCAAAGGTACAAAAGTCATAATGAACAATTGACCTGAGATTTAAAAAAAATAAAAATATATGAAAATAAGAGAACAAATTAAAGACTGAAAAAATATACATGCCGAACGAGTGACTGTCGAAAAAATTAAAAAAAAAAAACAAAAAGAGAAAAAAAGAACCAGAAAATGTGGTCAGAAAAAAAAACAAAAAACAAACAAACAAAAAAAAAACGAAGGACAATACGAACACTTTTTATTTTTATTTCAGTGACTTTTGAGCTTGGGATTGACGCATGCTTTTTGTTGTATTATTTTGTTGAAATTGTATTGCTGAAAGTATTGTTGCTCAGTTCGACGTGAGGGGGAGCGGCACAATGGTTTAAGAAAATAATTTGTCATCATCGATGACAAATGATTTTATTGTGGTTGGATAGGTATGTTATAAAATAGTCGAGGGATTTCGGTTCATGCCTTTGAGTTTAGTTAGGCTGAGAACCTTTCGCCTCCGCACATGGGTTAGTTAGGTGTAACATTGAAGAAGGTGTTAACGCGGGTGCGCGCGGGCAGATAGAGGTGTCACTCAGATGTCATAATAGTCCGAAACGAACCGAGGTGATAGGGTGCGGGTGACGTCACGCACCGGAAGCGCGCAGAGGTTTGTGTGAGAATTTAAAAGAGAGAAAGAGTCGGGTACTAGACGCCAAACGAGAAGGATCGACTTTTGGCGCTCGCAGACGCGAGGGAAACTTGCGACCTAATGGGGCCGCTCGAGATGGAGGCCAAGTGAATAAGACAGCATAGAAGACAGTGTCTCCTCTCCTTAGATTGAAACCTTTGACTCAAAGTTAATAAATAGGTTTCGTACCTGAACAAGAAGTCGTTACGTGTTTTCTAATTCCGAGATTCCTATGTTCTATCGTAATCAACATTCGATGTCCATTTCACCCATTTCGCACATGGCCATATTCGTGTATATGGCTATCTATCAGCAAGCGCGCTGGAAGAATTAAAAATCGGAGGAAAAATCTAAACTACAGCATTTTTAAGATCGATGAAAATACTGAGAAGAGTCTTCGAGACTAAAGAAAGGTTTTCCACTCAAACCACAGGGAAATACCAACTGCTCAAGGTGGTTTGAATAAGACTATAGAGCAAGATCCTAAGACAAAAACGCACCTGGATTCACACAGGGCAACACATAAAAAGTACCAAATTGGAAAACACCTGGCCTTGTTAGAAAAAATTCCTTTCTTCCTGGACAAAATTGCAACCGAAATAAATAAATGTTTAGAAGAAACAGACATATCCGAAGACCTGAGAAAAGACCACCCTAATCCAAAGAGACCTCCACAAAGGAACTGCCCCAAACAATTACAGACACATAACCGATGATGTGGAAAATACTAACACCTCAGATTTGGGAAAGATATTTACTATTCGCTAATTAGCCACGGTCTTTTCTTGGAAGAACAGGAAAGATGCCACAAGGAAACAAATGGAACATGTAATCTGCTATACTACAGTGATCAATATGTGTTCAAGGAGAGCAAAACGAGACAAAAAAGGTATTTATGGAGTGGATTGACTATAAAAAGGCATAAAATACTGTTCCACAACCTGAATGATTTAGTCTAAAAATATATGCGATATCCGATAAAGTCATAAATTTAATCGAGTAAACCAACGAAATCTGGAAATTGGAATTGACTGCAGAATGAAAAAGTTCAACTGACATGAAAATAATGAGGTATTTTTCGGAAAGATGCACTATCACGATTACTATTTGTAATCACGGTGATGGCACTCAATCCGATTCTAAAACAATAGACAAGGTGTTAAAAACCTATTACATTGCAAGAAAAGATCAACAACCTACTGTAGATTGATGACATTAAACTATTTGCCAGAAACAAAGAAAAATGAAAAGAAAAAACCCTAGTAAAAGCTGTTAGCATATACAGTCAAAATTGAGAGATGGAATCTGGAAGAGAAAAATGCACCATGCAAATAAAGAGAAGCACAAAATAATAAATGAAAAAAGGAATGGAACTACCAAATCAGGAAAAGAGCGTACTGAAAGAAATTTCAAGAAATTGGGAATAGTGGAAGAGGACAACAGCAATCATGCGGATATGAAAGAAAATAATTGAAAATATATCTTAGGAGTATGAGAAAACTATTTGAGACGAAATAGAAATCTCATTCTACTGATAAATACCTCGACTATCCGCCTTGTAAGAGAATAATGAGTATTCTTGATGTAGACAAAAGAACTTCAACGAATGGCCCAGAAAATAAAACAACTAATCTGCCTTACATGGGAGATACAATATAAACAGACTATATGTGTCAAGAAAAGAAGAGAGAAGTGGACTCACCAGCATTGAAAGTAGCTATGGATACGACCACTCGAACATTACGTAAATTAGAATAAATAAAGACCAATTACAACGACCAGAAACAATGTAATCAACACAAGGATAAAAGAACAACAACTTTAAAACGAAAATGCGGAGAAAAACAAACGAAATCTCTCTAATAAAAAATTGGAGATGGCTAAAAAAAGGGTAAGGCGAATCACTGGCAATTGTGCAAAAAACAGAAATTTAACCTTACAAAAAACTGGTATATGCACAGTCCAAGTTCCAACCTTAAGAATGACGCGCACAAACTTCTCTTGGATTATTAGATACAAACAATTCACCAACTTTCGGCCCGATAAGTAAAATAGTATTAGTTAAGAAAAAAAAAAAAGAAATTGCTGAAGAGTGGATTTTCTGGCGGTCTACAGAAGAAAATTAAGAGAAAACAAAAAGAGAGATGAATAACTAGATTTTGCTTTAGAACGAAAATAATTATGGAGCATGAAGATGACGTTGATACCAATAGTAATAGGTGCACTTAGAATGATCCTGAAATGATTAGTAGAGAGACAGGAAAATTTAGAAATAAGAGGAGACTCTTAACAACATCATTATTAAGAAGAATCCTGGACACTTGACAAGAATCGCTCTTACTAAAATTCCGATAAGAATTCAGGAGCTTACGCTGGTGTGAAAAGCTTGATCCAAAAGGACCCAAGCAAAGGAAACGCCTCAAATAATTACAGACGCATAACTTGCCAACTGATGATAGGGAAATATTAACAGCACTAATATGTGAAGAAATTTACTACTCCCTAACAAACCACGGATTTTCCCCTGAGGAACAGAAAGGATGCCGCAAAGGATCCAGAGAACCAGCAGAGTTTCTTTGCATTGATTAGCACGTCCTAAACGAGAGTAAGACCAGACAGAAAAATATACCTATGGCCTGGATTGATTCCAAAAAGTCATATAATATGATTCCTCAAAGCAAGATAATAAACAGCCTCAAAATGTACAAAATACCACATGAAATCATAAACTTCATTGAGAAAACCATGAAAATCTGGAGAGTAGAATTGACAGCAGGAGGAAGAAGCATAGCTGAAGCAAAGATCAAAAGAGGCATATTTTTAGGAGACACACTATCAGCGTTACAATTCATAATTGTCATGATGCCATTTAACCATATACTCAGAAAATGCACAGCCAGATACAAGCTTAGTAGATCATAAGAAAAGATCAATCGACTAATGTATATGGATTACATCTAACTATAGGCAAAAAATGAACAAGAACTGGAAACTCTAATAGACGAAGTTAGAATTTACAGCCAGGACGCGGGAATGGAATTTTGCTTAAAAAAATACGCCATGCTTGTAATGAAGAGTGGTAAATGAAATCTAACAGAGGGAATGAAACTACCAAATCATACCAAGATTAGAACGCTCGGAGAAAAGGAAACCTACTAAAACTTGTTCACGTTGGACGCTGATACCATGAAACAAGTAGAAATAAATACAAAATTCAAAAAGAATACCCCAGAAGAGCTAGAAAACGACTCGAGACAAAACTTTCGCGCAGAAACCTTATCAAAGGAATAAATGTAACCCTCGTTAGATATTAGGGACCATTTTTGGAGTGGATCAGAGATTAACTTTTTAAAAGAAATGGACTAAAGAGCAAGAAAACCTATGACCATGCATAAGGCATTGCATCCCATAGACGATGTTGACAGATTATATGTATCACAAAAAGAGGAAGAAAGAGGATTTGCCAGCATTGAAGACAGCGTTGACGCATCGATACAACGACTCGAAGGCTACATAGAAAAATACGGAGGAGGAGTGATTACAGCAATCAGAATCGGTACTGAAAACTCCATGAACAGCAGAATGACAATAACTAGGAAACAAAAATGAGAAGAAAAACAATTCTATGGGCGATGTAAAAGACTAATAAACGACATCTCCCTTGAGAGAATCTGGACGTGGCTAAGAAAAGGAAACTTTAAGAAACATAATCTATCCAAATAGCAGCAAAAAAGAATGCCACGAGAACTAATCAAATGAAAGCAAGAATTGATGAGACGCAACAAAAAAGCAAATGTAGGCTATACAGTGACAGAGATGAAACCATCAATCACATAATAAGCGAATGCAGCAAATTGGCACAGAAGGACGACTGGGTGGGCAAGGGGATCCACTGGGATACGTGCAAGGAATTTATATTTGACCATACGAACAAATGTTATATGCACAATCCAGCATCTGTCCAAGAAAATGACACACATAAACACCTACGCATCTTTGACATGCAGACGAATCACTTAATCTCGGCCGGAAGACCAGACCTAATAATGATCACAAAAAAAAGAATTTGCTTATTTTCGACGTTGCTGTCCTTGCTGACCACAGCAAAGAATGTGAAAAGAAGGATAAGTACCTCGACTTATCTAGGGAACTGAAAAAAAACTATGGAACATGAAGGAGACATTTATACTAACTGTGATTGGTACTTTTGCTACAGTAACTAAAGGATTATCAAATGGACTGGAAGACTTGGAAGCGGGCGGAAGAGTGGATACCGTCCAAACTACAGCATTGTTGAGAACGGCCAGAATACTGAGATGAGTCTTGGAGACATAAGGAGACTTGATGTTACTTAAAGACCCGTGAAAGACCATCAGTTAACGGTGATGTAAAAAACTCTTATGAGTTAATAATAATAACATTGCAGAAAACCAATAATAACCTAATGTACATGGATGACATAAATGTCAAAAAAAAAAAAAAAAGAATTAGAAACACGAATTCAGACAGTGAGAATATACAGTCAGGATATAGAAATGTATTTTGGCATAGAAAAATGTCCATGCTCCAAAGGAAAAGCAAAAAATGACTGAAGAAGAAATTGAACAACCAAATCATTAATAAAATTAGAACGCTTAAAGACGAAATATACGAATACTTGAAAATATTGGATGCTGACACTATCGAACAATTAGTGATGAAACAAAAAATTTAAAAAAGGATATCTAAGGAGAACGAAAAAGCTACTGGAAACCAAACTAAATCGAAGCAACCTAATAAAAATGATAAATCCCAAGACTGTCCCCCGCCTGAGATATTCGGGACCATTTCCGAGTGGGCCAGAGAAGAAATTATCAAATGATACCAGAGAACAAGAAAACTAATGACCATACATAAGGCCTTACATTCCAGACGTTATGTGTCAAGAAAAGAAGAAAGAAGAGGAATTGTCAGCATTGAATATTGCGTTGACACATAGTTAAAACAACTTGAAGTTCACAAAGAAAAGCGTTGAAGAAGACTAATCACAGCCACTAGAAACTATATTGACAACACGAGACCAAACAGAAAGAAAATAAACAGAAAGCTAAAATGGGAAGAAAAACAATTGTATGACTAACAAGCGACATCTCATACGATAAGACGTGACTGTAGCTAAAAAAGTGAAATATTATGAAAAACTGAAACTCTTCCTGTAGCTGACCAAAACAATGACATATCAAAGCAAGATACAACGGCTCGAAGACTACATAGAAAAACACAAAGGAGGACTAATTACAACCATCAGAAACAATACGGACAACACGATAGACGATAGAATGACAACAACTAGGAAACAAAAATGGGAGAAAAAACAACTCTATGACAGCTTTAAAGGACTAATAAACAACATCTCACGTGACAAAACCTGCAAATGTAGGTGATGAGGTATTTGATAGAATAGGAGCAATTACATAATAACTGAGTACATCAAATTAGCTCAGAAATAATATAAGACTTGACACGAGTTGGTGGGCAAGGTGATCCAGTAGGAATTGCGCCAAAAATTAAGTTCTATCATACGAACAAATGGTATATGCATAACCCAGGAACTGTACTGGAGAATGAGACACATAAAATCCACTAGGATATTGAGATACAAACGAATCTCCTAAACTCGGCAAGACAACCATACCTTGTAATAATCAACGAGAAGTGGAGAACTTATAGAATTGTGATCTTTGCAGTTCCGGTTGACCACAGAGTAAAATTGAAAGAAAACAAAAAGTGAGATAAGTACTACGAACTGGCCAGGGAATTGAACAAACTGTAGAATATTAAAGTGACGGTAATACCAGTTTTAAGTGCTGCTCTTGGTACAGGCACAAAAGATTGATACAGGGACTGGAATACATGGAAATAAGAGGACGGATGAAGACCGTCCAAACTATAGCAATATTCAGATTGGCCAGACAAATGAGGAGAGTTCTAGAGACTTGAGGAGATGTTATGTCACACAAACTCTTGTGAGAAACCATCGGCTAACGCTGAGGTGGAAAACACAAAAAGGAATAAATAGCACCAGTTGTTTGGTTTCTTTGTTTAATGGCATATCAACCTTTGTAGGTTATTTAATGCCAAATGTATTCTAGAAGAACAGTAATGGTACAATTTAACAAGTAGCTGGGAGGACAATGTTGTTCATACCTTTCTCAAGGGTATTTGCCCGAAAGTGAACGTAATAGCGCGACTGGAGTACGAACTCGCGTATTACGATTCCGCAGCCCATCGCTTTAACCATAACGCAAGGACAACCCTAGTCTATTTGTATAAAAAAAAAATAAATTTCTGTGGTTCAACATAATAATTATCAAACGAATACAAAAGATAAAAAAATATTGTCATGACTATTTTATTTTATGATGTCCAAATATTGATTACAGAATAAAGAAAGGACTGGATCTTATAATTCTAATTAACCCTCTTTTCTAAGCTTTGGAATAGGTATTTTTTTTTGTATCTCATGAGTTCCTTATATTATTCCTTATTTATTGGGTGTTTTTTAGTTATTAATTTTCTTTAAAATCGCAAAAGTTTGATATAATAAGCGATCTCTGTTTACATTATAATGTTATTGTTTATAAATTAATTGCATATATCTTTCATTCAGAATAGTCATAAATGAAATAAGTTTATCGTAAATAAATAGAAATGATAAACATGTTTACTTGTATTGCTAAAGTGTGCTGCTCATATTAATATCCATGGTACAGAGAGGTAAATTATATTATAACATAGAATAGTCAACCTTAGAATGAATTCGTAAAAAATATAGCTTTCAGTACAACCGTGAGTATCTTATATGCTTTTAACAATTAGTGAAATTATAAAAAAATGAACATGATTTTATTAATAATAGGTAATATGATTAATTATTTTCATTGTTGAATCACCTAAAGGATTATGAGGTAACCTTCAAGAGATTATGTATATATAAACGTTACATAATGTTATATTCAATGTATTTTACAAGGAGTTTATCTATCTAAAAAAAAATTAGGAAATGATGATCATATTTTTCAGAATTATTCATCTTTTTTGACAAGTGACTGTCCTCATTTTATTGCAACATTTATTACAACATTTATAGCAGTATTTATTGCAACATTTAACCATTTTAGAAAAAAAACTAGATAAATATCATTCTCATTTAAGTGACTGCTTAATTATCGTAAATATCTTTAGATTGAAAGCATTTTCAGTGAAGCACAGAAAACTAAGAATTACCAGAAATCTAAAAATACTTTCACAAAAACAAAAATACCAAAAATATAAAAACATATCTACAATTATATGTGCCATTATAAAATCTGGGGAAAAAAATTGAAACCTTTTTAACAGCAGCACAAAATAATGCCATTATAATTATTTTTGTCAAAAATGAAAATTTATAATGCATAAGTAGGTTATATGGAGAAAGCTATGAAACAGTAAAATGCATAATAATCTCTGCATCAAAATGAATACAAGACCAAATACGACCGGGTTGGAAGATGATCCATTGGGAATTATGCAAGACATTAAAATTTGAACGGGTTATTGGTCTAATGAGTAGAGTGTTCGCAAATTGTCCAAGAGAACGAAGTTCAATCTCGAGTCATACCAAAAACTCAAAAAATGGTACTTGATGTTGCCTTGCTTAGCCCTCACCACATACAAGGTAAGGATCAAAGTTAAAGTTAAGCAATCCAGGGAATGAAGTAGAACCCCCCAATACCTCGGTATAGTAGCTATAAAAAAGGGAGCTTTCGGTTCACCTGCGACTAAGGTTTCCAATTTTACTTATATGCACCAACCTGAATCCTTTCAAGAAAACCAGTCATAAAATTCACCAGGATTTTTTATATAAACAGATCCCCTAATTCCAGCCAGAAGATCAGAATTTGAAAACAAAAAACAAAAGCAAAACCAAATAAAGAACATTTCATCTATTCGATTCTCTTGTTTCAGGTGAGCACAGTTTGGAAATGAAAGAATGCAAAAATATAGACTAACAGTTGGACATTGTCAGATAGCTGCTAGATCTCTTGAAGCTGACCGTGTTACCAGTTTAAGTGGCAATGTTTGGAAGTTCACAAAAGCATGGAGAATAACTTTGTAAATTGGAAATCAGAGTTCATAAAAACTACTATATTAAGGTTTGCTAGAATTGTATGAAGACTTATGAAGACCTAAAAATACTTATTCTCACTCAGAATCCAGTTAAAGTCCATTAAATGACGTTAATGTGAAGAACTCGTAGGAATAAAAACGACGATGATTTGTGTAAATGTGGCGCTCGGTACAGTAACCAAAGGAATGGTACAGAGACTGGAGGAATTGAAAATGAGTGGACGAGTGGAAAGCGTCTAAGATACAGCATAGCTGAGAAAATGTCTTGAGACTTAAAGCGACTTACTGTCACTCAGACCCCAGTTGAAAACCATTTGTATACGCTGGTGTGAAAAACTCTAAGAATAATAATAATAATAATGATAATAATAGTAATAATATTAATAAGCCAGAATGACATAAAAAAGAGAGGTTCTGAAATAAGCAGGGAAAAACGAACAGGCAAAACAAGAAAAAAATAACAGTACAACTTGAGGAAATAAACCAGTAAATGCTGGCGAAAGAAGGAAGATTATAGAGATATCGACAGGCGGTAAAACAATACAGACAAAACAGGACATTCCAAAACAACGAAATAAAATTCTATCAACAATTGGGAGGGAGTGACACGAAAACATTCCAACAAAAAACAACAAAACAAAAAAAGAAACAACAAAAGAAACCGAACGATTTTGGACGAAAATATGGCAACCAAAAAAACATAACGAAAATGCTGAATGGATAAACAATATTACAAGAGAACTAGAGGGACTTGAAGAAAGCCCCTAAACGGAAATACACATCGACTTACTCAAAACAACACAAAAAGAATATCAAACTGGAAAACACCAGGCCAAGATGGAATACATAGCTTCTGGTTCTAGAAATTCACCTCCATTCACGGCATACTAGCACTAGAAATAAACAGATGTCTGACAGGATTACCAAAGGAAAGACTACATTAATCCAAAAGGACCAAAGCAAAGGTACTGATCTAAACAATTACAGGCCGGTAACCTGCCCACCGATGATGTGAAAAATGCTAACAGCACAATAAGGGAAAAGATTTACAACTCGCTAACAAGCCACGGATTGTTCCTTGACGAACAGAAAGGATGCCACAAAGGATCCAGAGGCACAGCAGAATTACTCTACATAGGTTAACACATCCTAAATGAGAGAGGGACAAGACGGAAAAATCTAGCTATAGCCTGGATTGGTTACAAAAAGGCATATAATATGGTTCCACAAAGCTGGATAATATAAGTAAAGTTAGCAACCATAGTCGAGGGTGACCCGAAGGCTCCCTTTTCGATAGCTACTACACCAAGGTGTAGGCGAGGGCGCTACTCCATTCCCAGGATTGCTCCACTTTACCCTTGAACCGTACCTTATAATGCTGAGTGTTAAGCAAGGTGGTATCAAGTTCCATTTTTAAAGTCTTTGGTGTGACTCGACCTGGGATTGAACCCAGGTCTCCCGGGCCATTGGCGAACACTCTAACCGCTGGGCCACAAAATGTACAAAATATCACATAAAGTCATACACTTCATCGAAAAGACCATGAAAACCTGGAGAGTGGAACTGTCAGCAGGAGGAAGAAGCATAGCTGAAACAAATATCCAAAGAGGAATTTTCTAAAGATATGCACTATCACCCTTACTATTCATAATAGCGACCATGCCACTTAACCACATTCTCAGAAAATGCTCAGCCGGGTACAAACTTAGCAGATCGCAAGAGAAGATCAATCACCTAATGTACATGGATGATATTACACTATTTGCAAAAAACGAAAAAGAACTGGGAACTCTCATACAGGCCGTTAAAATTTAGAGTCAGGATTTAGAAATAGAATTTGGCATCGGAAAATGTGTCATGCTCGTCATGAAAAGTGACAAATGACATATGACTGACGGAATGGAACTACCAAATCACGACGAAATTAGAACGCTCAGAGAAAATGAAACCTACAAATACTTGGGTATCTTGGAGGCCGACACCATCAAACAAGTGGACATGAAATAAAGATTCGAAAAGAATATCCCAGGAGAAGTAGAAAACTACTCGAGACAAAACTCTCCTACAGAAACCTCATGAAAGGAATAAATACTCGGGCTGTGTCCGTCGTTACATATTCGGGACCCTTCCTAACGTGGACCAGAGATGAACTTAAACAAATGGATAAAAGAACAATAAAACTAATGACCATACATAAGGCATTAAATCCCAGAGAAGACGTTGACAGTGTATACGTATCTAGAAAAGAGGGAGGAAGAGGACTTGCCAGCATCGAAGACAGCTTTGACGCATCGATACAACGACTCGAAGACTACATAGAAAAACACAAACGAGGACTAATTACAACCATCAGAAACAATACGACAACACGATAGACGATAGAATGACAACAACTAGGAAACAAAAATGGGAGAAAAAACAACTCTATGGCCGCTTTAAAGGACTAATAAACAACATCTCACGTGACAAAACCTGCAAATGGCTAAGAAAAGGAAACCTTAAGAGAGAAACGGAATCTCTACAAATAGCACTGGACAATGCCATGAGGGCCAATCATATCAAAGCGAGAACAGATAAGGCGCAACAAAACAGTAAATGCGGTGATAGAGGCGAAACGATCAATCATATAATAAGCTAATGCAGCAAATTAGCACAGAAGGAGTATAAGGCGAGACACGTCTGGGTCGGCAAGGGGATCCACTGGGAAATGTGCAAGAAATTTGCATTTGACTATACTAACATATGGTATATGCTCAACCCAGCACCTGTCCTAGAAAATGACATCCATAAACTCCTATGGCACTTTCACGTAGAAACGGATCAGCCAATCCAGGCCAGAAGACCATACCTTATAATAATAAACAAAAAAACAAAAAAAAAGAGAATTTGATAATTTTCGACTTTGCTGTCCCGGCGGACCACAGAATAAATCTGATGGTATGTAAAAAGAAGGTTAAGTACCTCAACCTTGCTAGAGAATTGAATAAGCTGTGGAACATGAAAGTGACGATTGTGCCAATTGCAATTGGTGCTTTTGGCACAATAATTAAAGGATTATTAAAAGGCTTCGAGGAATTGGAAGTTGACGGACGAGTTGAGACTATCCAAATGACAGCATTGCTGAGAACGGCCAGAATCCTGAGACGAATCCTGGAGACTTGAGGAGACTTGTTGTCACTTAAACTCCGGTGAAAAACCATCAGCTAACACTGCTGTGAAAAACTCTAAAGGAGTCAAATAATAATAATAATTGGTAACATATTTTCTGGTTGCCCAATCCTAAAGCCAATACAACATAACGAAGGCATGACTAGACATCATATTCATTCGAAAATATGTAAATACAATGGAATTATGGTTTGTGAAAAATTGTTTCATAACCAACCAGAACTAATAACTGAATCAGGAGTTAGTATTCTCTGGAGCTTTACAATTCAACTTAGTTGAAACATAAAGAGCAAGGGACCAAATATAGTAGTTAAACAGGAACAAAGAAAAACAAAAACATGCCTTTTATTTGATATATCAGTGTCAGCAAATAACATAAATACAAGAGTATTATACAATAAGTAAATACAAAGGCCTGGTAATAGACATTTAAAAAGTGTGGCACCTTAAAACTAATCATCATCATCATCATGAGGTCACGCCATCTGCACGGATATTATTGGCCCTCTCCCGCCACTCTCTATCGTTCATCGCTTCCGACAGGTTTTCAGGGCTACATCCTGTATCGGCACAGAACTGTTGTCTGTATGTTCTAGCGGGTCATCCTGCCTTTGCTCGTCCATGTAAAGGGGTTCACAGTAGTACGTTGTTTATGAGTTCATCCCTACTTCGCCATCAGTATCCCGCATGTCTGGTTCGTCTAACTTTGATAGTTTTCGTGATGGTTGGTAGGTGGCCGTACAGGTGCATCTTTCTAGAATGCTGCCTCCATGACTTGTTCAATATTGCCCGCAGAATTCTTGTTTATCTGCCGTGAACTTTTTTCTCTGTACGTTCAGTTAGCTTCCATGTAGTGCATCCATACAGAAATACTGACACGATCGTTGCTTGAAAAAAACTGTGTTTCATTTTATCAGCAAGGCCTGAATTCCATATGACCGATAGCCTATCGATAGCTGTCCATGCCTATGCTAGTGGCGTATTGATGTCTGTCTCGGTTGAGGAGACACTGCTTCCTAGGTAAGTGAACTTGTCTACTAGTTTCAGCAAGCTACTATTTAGTGTGGAGATGTTCCCTCTTTGATTAAAGCACATATATTCCGTTTTGTGTGCATTGAGATGGAGGCCTATGCCTGCTGCTACTCGTTCCTGACCATGTTGCAACTTTTGGCTTGGGTGGGTGCATTTGCCAGAAACACTATGTCATCGGCGTTGAACTCGTACTGTGGGAGTTCAGGATAAGTTTAAGAAAAGGAGAGAAAAATAAGTTATCCAAATAACTGGCAATCCCAGCGTATTTGAAATAGAAAGGATCATATTATGTGTAATTTCCCTAAGGGTATAAGAGCACAATCAACGTATCATACATAAATAAAGGAAAAAAAAAATGAAATTTCCAATTGTGGAGAGTTTTTGCAAATGGCCCTGAAGTCGGGGTTCAATCCTAGGTCGAGACACAAAATGATACTTGAAAAGACACAAAATGATACTTGATAGCAGGTTGCTTAACACTTAGCATTATAAGATATGGATTAAGGATAAAGTGGAGCAACTAAGGAAAGGAGTAGAACCATGCCCAACACCTCAGTGTTGCAGCTCATGAAAAAGAAGCATTCGGGCTGCCCTCCACTAAAGTAGCCCACCTTACCTTTTATATACTAACTACCTTCCCTCACCATATGTATTAAGTGAAGTCCTCGTAGAGATCGTAGGGACTAACATAAAACCAAATATCAAAGAATAATAATAATACTAATAAAAATGATAATAATTATTATCATTATTATTATTATTATTATTATTATTTGGCATGGAAGAATGACAAGCAGAAAAGACAAATAACGGAAGAAAAAGAACTGCTGAATCAAAAAGTATTAAAATACTCGCTGAAAGGTAACTTTCAAGTATTTGGGAATATTGGAAGCGGAAACTATCAAATAAGGGAAGATAAAAGAAAAAAAGATGAAAAATGTATCACAGACGAACGAGAAAAGTCATCGAAACCAATTACTTCAGCAGAAATCCAATCAAAGGGATAAATACACGGGCTGTCCTCCTAATAAAATACTCGGGACCATTTTTTAAATGGACGAGGGAAGTTCAACCAATGTCTCAGAAGACAAGAAAGCTCATTTTGATGTATAAGTCGACACTCGAGAGATAACATATACAGCCTGAGCCCCCCCAAAAAAAAAGAAAGAAAAGAAAAGGAAGACGAAGGCGAAGACTCGCCCACATTAACGGAAGCGTTGACGCATCAATAGAACTAATTAAATACTATGTAAAAAAATAGTATTTGCCAGAGAAAGGAATTTGAAATAGAAAGAAAAGCAACTGTATTGATATTTCAAGCGACAAACAAGAGAAATCCCAAACGAGAAATCCTGGGAATGTCAAAGAAAACGAGACTTTAAAAGAGAAACAGAATCTCATCTAGAAGTAAAAAAACAATGATATAAGGACCTATTTGGTTAAAACAAAAATACATAAGACGCAAGTATAGGTTATGTGGTGATAGTGACGGTACGATTAATCTCATAATAAGCGAATGCAGTAGACTAGCTTAAACACAAGACACGACTGGGCAATGAAGGCGATCCGCAGGGAACTGTGCAAGAAATTGAAATTTTATCCTACATCTAAAGATTATTTTTACAAACTAGAATCCATTTTGGAGAATGAGATCCCCAAAATTTTCTGGAATTTCAAGATACGAACAGATCACTTAATGCTGGCCAGAAAAAAAAAACAGATAGTGTTAATTAAGAGAGAAAAAAAAAGCGTATCTACCGAATACTTGACTTTGCTGTCCGGGAAGACTACAAAGCGAAAATCAAGGAAAGCGGAAAGAGAAATAAGTACATAGTGTTTTCCATATAACAAAAAAAATGTATGAAACATGAAGGTAACGGTTATACCAGTTGTAATTGGTACGCGATCTCAAAAATTGATAAAAAAGCTGAATGAATTGGAAATCAGAGGACAAGTCGAGACAAATCCAAAGAACAGTCTTGTTGATATCATCCAGAATACTGAGGTATGTCCTGGATTTTTGAGTAGACTTTCTGACATTGAGACTACAGAAAAAGAACATGAACTAACACTGGTGAGAAAAACTTACAAGGAGGGAAAATTATAATACCTGTAGTAGACAAGAGAAGAAATTAAGCAAATGGACCAGAGAACAAGAAAACTAATTATCATGCATCCCTGAGATGACATTGACAGACTAAATGTTTTAAGAAGAGAAGGAGGATGAGACGCCAGAATTGAAAACAACATTGACGCATAGAAACAATGACTTCAAGACTACATTGAAAACTGCAAAGTAATTCTGAAAACAGCCACCAGAAACAATACTGATAACACGAGGAGCAACAGACGGGAAATAACCAGAAACCTAAAATGGAAACAAAAACAACTGTATTGACGTTTTAAGTGACTAACAAGCGACACCCCACGCGAGAAGACGTAGACGTGGCTAAAAATGAGAAAACTTATAAAAACAAGGAATCTTATCTCGTAGCTGCTATAAAACAATGCCATACCAAAGCTTTTGTTTTATTGCGTCTTATAGATAAGACGCAGCAAAACAGAAGATGTAGGTTATGTGGTGATAGATACGATACAGGCAACCACATAATAAGCGTGTTCATCAAATTAGCGCAGAAAGAATATAAGACTGGGTGGGTAAGATCATTCACTGGGAGTTGTGTAAGAAATTGAAATTTGAATATACGAATAAATGGTATATGCACCACCCAGAATATGTCCTGGAGAATGAGACATACAAACCCCTTTGGAATATTGTGATACAAACGGAACACCTAATCACGGCCAGCAAACCACACCTAGTCATAATCAACAAGAAAAGGAATTTGCTGTTTCGGCTGATCACAAAGTGAAATTTTTGAAAGCGAAAAGTAGGACATGTACCTTGACCATGCAAGGGGATTGAAAAAACTGTGGAACATGACAACGACGTTGATTCCAATTGTAATTGGTGTTCATGGTACAGTTACCAAGTGATTGGTACGAGGATTTGAGGACTTGGAAATAGGAGGACGAGTAGAGTCCATCCAATCTACAGTAGTATAAAGATCGACCAGAATTTTGAGAAGAGTCCTTGAGACATGAGATGACTTGCTACCTCTCAAACTCCTGTGAGAAACCATTGGCTAACGCTGGTGTGAAAAACTCTCAAAAACGTAAAATATCAATAGTATAAATAAGTTGTTTTTTTTTACATAGTCATGGAATGTATAAAAGAAAATGTTACGTAACATTCTGT
Organism: Sepioteuthis lessoniana; assembly: GCA_963585895.1. NCBI lineage: Eukaryota > Metazoa > Mollusca > Cephalopoda > Myopsida > Loliginidae > Sepioteuthis > Sepioteuthis lessoniana. The sequence continues at coordinate 89,953,136 of OY757906.1, read as the reverse complement.
AAAACGAAACAGAAAAACTTAGATAAGAACTAATACACTAGAACAAACATGCGCGCACACACACACGCACATACGCACGTGTACATGTGACCAGATAACAACTCATGAGTTTGTGTGTTAAATGCCTGAATTGACATAAACATTTTTAAAAAATATTTTACTCCATCTTTCATATATTTTGGCGGAGGGTAAAATCCATGTCTGTGTAAGCATGCCGAGTTCGTGTACAGAAGGTTCATGTGCGCGTGTGTGGGGATTGAGTATGTGTGTATATGTGTATATGTCCTCTCTCTGTGCCTCTGTCTCTGTCTCTCTTTCTCTTTGTGTTCAGGTACTTATTTCAATCAGTTAGATGCCAGTGGGGTTCCAAATACATACTTAATTTTGTAAGCTGTATTTAATGCAGAATAAATTTTTTTCGTTAGTGATGCAATCATGAAAATCATTTAAGGAAAACTCACTGACAGTTCGTTTATGACAGCCTGATGTCAAATTATATTTTATTCATAGAATTTATATGATAATCAATTATCAATAAAAATTAAATAAAATCAGGAAACTCTATAATTAGCATTTAATATTTATTCCGTTTGATAAATTATAAGAACTGCTGGAAACCCGACCAAATACTCTACACTGTCATTAATAGATTGCATATTCGTTAAAATATTAAAATATTCCTTTATTCCCCTAGTATTTTAAAATCATTTCAATGCTGCCGGGAAAGCAAAAACTCTGCTACTCTTAAACTTGGCTAATTTTTACCCTCTTAATGTTTATATTGTAAACGAGCATTGATTTAACTCAGAAATATGACAAATTCTCTTTACTTTTTAATTAATACAAACACAGAGACTAAGGTGATGTTAGCGTACAAATTGCTATCATTCCTCTCTTTGTCAGTGTTTCTCTTTTGTGAAACAGTTTAAGTTTCTCGATAATTCCATCCCACTTTTCCACCATTCGAAATTACGTTTGTCTTTTAAGTGAGTCACACTGCATTGTTGTGCTAATACCATGTTATTAAAATAACAGCGAAAGCGAAATCAAAACGTTAACGAATATAAATTTCCGGTTAATTTCCTGGTAATTGTTATTTCTGCGCATATGCATGATAGATGGGACAATAAGAAATGATAGACGGTTTCTAGCAATAACGAAAACAATACTTATAATTGTAATTATCTGGACAACAGCTGTGACACCATTAAGAAGGCAGCACAATTAAAATCAACTCGACTCCCGAGAAGAGTGCTAGAGAACTTAGTATACTTGTTATTTCAACTCTAGTAAAACTGCTACTTTTTTTCTGCATCAAATATAAACATTTAGAAACAACTATAACAAAAAGAATAATCACAAACGCTAGATTTATTAACAGAAATAACTTGTGGATGAACAATGAACAACATCTAGAAAATAAAAATTTGAAAGATAACTGCATGGACGTCAGGCGTCAAACCCCAAAAAAGTAAAAAATCAAGCCGGATGACCTGAAAATTGCAAACAAAAAGAAACCTAAAGAGAGAAACAGAATCTATTCTAAAAAAACAGCACTAAATAAAACCATAAGAACGAATTGTTATATCAAAGAAAAAATCGGTCATGTACAGAAGAATAATAGAAGATAGTTACGTAAAACATGAAAACACAGTCTAATTCATCAATCTGGCAGAAAAAGATCACAAGCTTAGACTTGACAACGTGAGAAGGTGATCCACTGGCAGTTGGGCATGGGATTACGATTTAGTAATGCCGATATGTGGTATATGCCCATACCGAAATATGGCCTAGAAAAAAAGAGTTGTTCTATTGGACTTAGAGTTACAGCCGGATCACCCAATCCCGGCCCAACTAATTTCGCAAGGGCTCTAGAATAAAACGACTGCTCCTTTGCAGAAAGTAAGACCTCCCACTAATGAGTGTCCTGAATCTGGCCATATAGTATCTGAGGGAGAGGCTCCAGGCCTGGAGTTTTGTAGAATGTGGAGCACCCCTTCCTTACCTTTGCTCGCTGGTCCACTCTCGCCCGGAGTGTTTGCACCTGATAGGTTCCAAGCTATGGATAAAATAAAACTGTTCGATATTTAAACTGTGTGAAAACAAATGACTTGTACTAAATCGAATTATTAGAAATAGAACTGTTTTTTCATTCAACTAACAAATAATTCATCCAGTTACTAGTGATACATAGCAATAGTTGGAATAATTTGATTATGTGCTAATAAATGATTCATGTAAAATAGAATTATTAGTGTTAAACAGCAATATATGGGGCAATTTCACTGTGTACAATTAAATGAATAGAGCTGAATTGAATAATTATACTTGTAACCACCTCAGTGTCTGCAAACAAATGATTATTATTGAATTGAATTAGTTTTGTTATATAGCATGAATGAAAGAATTTAACAGTGTAGAAACAATTGCAGTATGAGTGAGCAAACAAACTATTCTAACTAATTTAAAAAGGAAATTACCGACAATCTATGTGTTCAAAGAAAAGAATGGTAAGTTTTAAACTGTTATATAGCAATACTTGAAACTTTTTAAAACCGTGTGCAAAGAGGACTCATTCTAAAATGTTATCCAAAACATGTGTTTGAAAATCGTATATAATCAATATACTGGACGTGTAAGTAAAATTAGGAAACATCTTGAAAAATAATTAACGATACTATTATAAACCAAGATTAATTCTAATTCAAAAAAGTAAAAAAAAATCAAAAAAAAAAAAATAAGAAGATAGACACAAAACAGTAAATTTACTCGATATGATCACCATTTAAACAATAATTTTATCAATACTATTACGAAATTCTAATTATTCTCCCTCCAGCTATGGGTAAATAGTAGGGCAGACTAGGTTCTTCAGCCTTGGAGAGGAAACTAGTCTTGGAGAAGGAAAACTCTTAATTCAAACCTGCTAAACTCCGCTTAAAAATTGACCTCGTGTCATATCCTGCCCGAGCGGAGGGGTTGGGTAAATAGGATCAATACTATTTCGAAATGATTTGCATGCCTTCGAAATAAATTCTTCCGCCATTTTATTCCGTTCCTCCTCAATGGTAGTCTTAAGTGAAGCAATATTTTTGACAAGAAGTTGCATTTGATTTGCTTTCTAAAACGCCCCGTATAACGTAATGAAGAGGGTTAAAGTCTGGGCTGGATGAAGGCCATAGAGAAACTAGTTATTTCGGAAACATTTTAGCTTGGTTTCGGCGTTAAAAAAATCATAAACACTTCGCCGTTTCTTTTCCTAATCGCTCATATTGGGCTAAATTTTAATGAAACAGTGCTTGAATGACAAAGCTAATCCTCAAAATTTATATTTATGTTGTTTTTTTTCTAATTTGAATAATCAGACGAAAAATAACATTTAAAAATGATCCCATATTTTGTTGCTACACTCTGTATATGTACAAACAGGATTTAACATTTAATAGCCTTCAATATATTATATGCCATAAAACCAAATGTAACAAAATCAAACCAATACCGGCAATAAGGGCAGACCTATTGTTAATTTACAAAAAAAAATTACTTGCTAACAATGGAATTTTGCTGTTCCAACAGATCATATTGTAGAAAATTAAGGAAGAGGAAAGTAGAAAGATAGTGTAGGGAACGAATAAATAAATAAAAAAAATTTAAAAAATAAATGAATTGATAAAAAGAAAACTATTAAATTTGAAGAATCTCCTAGAGGTCTCTAACGGAAAAGGAGATGACGCATGCGTAAAAAGAAAAAAAGGATTTTTTTCTCTTGAAAAAGGAGACGACATTATCTTTCTCTTTCAGGCAGTGTCCATTGAACCGACAACACCATTTTGCTGTCTGGTGTTTGGGGCACCACGCTATGTCCTGGGACGTAGCGTTGGTTAGTCCCTTTACTCAATAAATAAAGGAAATGTTTTCGCCTCTGTTTTATTTCTATCTTTTCTTTTTGTACATTTCTTTTGGGACTTTCTTTGGGCAAGACATTGCGCCGGCCAGTCAAGGTGGGGTGAAACAGTGTAACCAAAATATGGAGTCAGATATCTGAAGGCAACAGAGCCTTGCCCTTAGCCCCTGACCTTCAAAAGTCTTCAAACCCCACAATAGAAAACAATCTAAATCTTTTCCGAAAGTTGGAAAAATTGAGAATCATTAAGTCGATAGTGATATAAAGTGTTGTCAAAGTCTGTGGGACAACTCTATGAAAGCTTTAAACGACGAATAAACAACATCTGACTCGAGAAAACCAGGACGAGGCTAAGAAATGGAAACTTTTGAAGAGAAACAGAATCTCTCCTAATAGCAGCATAAAACAACGCCAAAAGAACCAATAAAATCAAGGTAAGAATAGATAAGACGCAACAAAATATCAATCTAGGTTATGTGGTGATAGAGACGAAACGATAAATCATGTAACTAGTGAATACAGTAAATTATCACAGAAGGAATATAAGACTAGACACGACTGGGTGGGCAAGGTGATCCACAGGGAGATGTGCAAGAAATTTAGATTTGATCATACGAACAAATGGGATGTGCACAACCCAGCAGCTGTGGTGTAGAATGATACTCACAAACTCATATGGGGCTTTGACACACAAACAGATCACCTAATCTCGGCCAGAAGACTAGACCTAATAGTGATCAACCCCACAAAAAAGAGAAATAACAAAATTGTAGACTTAGCTGTACTGGCTAACAACAGAAAAAACTGAAAGAAAGTGAAAAGAAGCATAAGTACCTCGACCATGCAAGAGAATTTTTAAAAAATATGGAACATGAAGGTGACAATTATACCAAGTTTGATTGGTGCATTTGGCACAGTGACTAAAGGGCTATTAAATGTACTAGAGGACTTGGAAGTTTGAGGACGTGTAGAGACCATCCAAACTACAGCATTATTGGGAACGGCCAGAATACTGAGAAGGGTTCAGGAGACTTGAGGAGACTTACTGTCACTCAAATTCCAGGGAAAGACCATCAGCTAACGCTGATGCGAAAATGTGAAAAAAATTCTTAAGGAGCAAAAAATAATAATAATAATAATAATAATAATAATAATAATAATACTAATAATACTGGGAGGGCAAGGTGATCCACTGTGAATTGTGCAAGAATTGATTTTTTTCCGTCGTTGACTTGAGAATCAGCCGTAAAGCCTTCTCTAATCTCGGCCATATGACCTAACCAAGAAATAGTAAAAAAAAAAAAAAAAAAAAAAAACGATGTTGCCGAATTGTGACTTCTGCTGTCCCGGCCAAGTACGGAGTAAAATAGAAAGAAAACGAAAAAAATTATCAATACTAAGACCTTGCTAGAGAACTGAAAAATATTTCGGAATATGCAAATGACGTTAATACCAATTGTAAGTGCTTCTCCTAGTACAATCAGCAAACGTTTGGTACTAGTACTGGAAGGCATGGAAATGAGAGGACGAGTTGATACCATCCAAACCACAGCAATATTAAGAACAGCCAGAATACTGAGAAGAATTCTGGAGATTTCGAGTGACTTGTTGTCACTCCCTGTAAGAAACCATTAGTTAACTCTGGTGTGAAAAACCTTCAAAAGAGTAAAGAAATAATAACAACAACTCTGTAAATGAATAAATATGACGGTGCGATGGTCAAATTTCTTGGAGAAGAAACAGAGTAAATAGAAACCAAAAAATGATAGTCCACAAAATAAAGGAACGAACAACTCTTAGGATATTCCTTGATGCAACTCTCAGGGATTACGGTAGAAACAATATTAACGTAGTTTCGATGAGCTTTTAATGGCGGCTCAGAACAATACACTAGAGACAGACTCTAAAAGGGTAAAATAAATCTAACACAGAATAGAAAATGTAGACTGTGTGAAAACAGAGATGAAACAGTCAGTCATATCATAAGCAAATTAAGCATATAAGCCAAGGAAGAATACATAAATAAACATGATTGAATATGATCGGACAGTCATAGAGAATCTTCCAAACAACTTTAGATTTGGAAAACAAGGAGCAATCAAGAATTTACATAAAAAAAAAAAAAAAAAACTTTCTTCGTCTAATTCAGATCGAATCTTATCCCCTCTAAGACAGAACTAAATTGGCTCTGAATACACTGAGAATAAATTTTATATCATAGATGCTGATAACCAAAAGGGCAACTTAATAAAATAAGAAATTCAAAATCTGAATAATTCAGAAAATCTAGGAGATTGTAGAACTTGAAGACCAACCTTGCGCTAGTCAAATTTCAATAGCAAAACGAGGAAAAGGTGAAAATTGCAAAAAGAAAAATCATACTAAAACAGCAACCAAGTAAACAATCGTATTGCTGTAAAGGTTAGTGATCCCTGAGGAGACATGTAATCACGTAATCTCTTACATTTGAAACTGTGGAAACGTTTTCAGCGAAATGATTTTCATCGTTAGAAATGGAAATGGAAACCCAAGTTCAATTCCTATTACGAGGCTGTTTGTTTTACCTCATGCATATGTCCATGGGAAATAATTGAATCCATCCGGTTCCCCCCCCTGATATAGGTAACTTGTTTGGGCAGTGACGTTCTTCTATGAATCCCTACACTTAGACATGCCAGTGTTGTTTAAAGTTTTAATTTGGGAACTAGTCTAATAGAAGAGAAACTCTGCATCCTTTTTGTAGATTTCTCCTAAGTATTGGATTCCAAACTCAGAGGGAAGATGGAGCAAATACTTTTAGTTAATGCTTGCCCGAAGAAACTGTTACAGCTTCAATGATGCTCTATAGAAACATGAAAGTCAGGTCTCGATCACCGGATGGTGACCCGGACTTCTACAACATTTTTGCTAGAGTTTTACATGGAAATACATGAGCCCTATATTTATTCTTAATCAGCCAATACAACGTACTTTGAACCTCAATAGATCAAATAAAATAAAATGTTTTTTTTTACTCTAAAAAGGCAAAGAAGCCAATGAAAAACTGCAAAAACTACTTCTAGATAAAGACTAGATGATATAGGACCTTGCAAATTCACCAACCGGGCCGAAACCCTGCAGCATAGTCTGGAGCTGACAAAAAGAGACATAAGCCTCCACGTAAACGCAAACAAAACGGAGTACATGTGCTTTAAACGATAAGGGGCTATTTTGGCTATAAATGGTAGTGTTCTGAAATTAGTAGACAATTTTATGTACCTTGGCAGTAGGGTATCTTCTACTAAAAGTGATGTTAATTTTCACCTAGTGGTGCCGTTGACTGCTATTGATCAGCTATTGATCATATGGAAATTTGATCAATCCAATTAGATAAAACGGTATTTCTTCCAAGTAGCGATTGTGTCAAAACTTATGTACAACATAGATACTGACAGAATGCATAAAGGAAAAGCCAGGTGCGAACTGCGCAAGAATGCCACGAGCTATATTGAACAAATCCTGGAAGCAACATTCTACCAAGCAACAGCCGTAAGGCTGCTTACCACCCATCTCTAAAACCATAAAAGGAAGACGGCACAACAGGAGAAGCTATGATGAACTCAGAAGTGACGTTCTTCTATAAATCCTTACACTTATACATGCCAGTGTTGGCCAACTAGCAAGGACTTATGAATATCATCGCAGTACGAACTCAGGATGTACTTTAGAAAACTTGTCTGGAGATTCGGATGAGAGAGAGAGAGAGAGAGAGAGAGAGAGAGAGAGAGAGAGAGAGAGAATCAGGGAAATCCGTGCTACAGCGCGACTTGATGATGATGAGGGGGAGATGTAATCAATGTATTGTAAGGCTCGCCGCTAAGGCTTATTTAACCGGTAAACTACTTTACAGCCTCTTGCAGTAGCCACCATATATTGCTTCTGAACAAGAAGATACCTATTTTAACGCCGAGTGTCCTATGGTTCACCAATCTGAATATCAATAATACATTTTCAAAGATATGATTTTGTGTAATTTATTTTTTCTTGTTATAAATGTTTGAACAGATTTTTAAAAATGTAATGGCAATGTTATATTATGCCTTTTTGTTATATATAATAAAACAAAACATCAAATAAACATTTACAGACTTTAAAGTAAAAAATGCAAATATTGCTTCATTTTTAGGAGAACAAAAGCAAAATAGCAACATTTAAAAAAGATCATTAAAAAAAGAAAAAAAGTCATGAAAATGTAGAAGATGTACTTCTTTATAAAATGTATTACTGGCCTGGTAACGTCTGACCTGCATTAAAAGAATAGTTATTTGCCTTGCTATATCTTAGGCAGATCACAAGAAGGAAAACTTATTTCATATAATATTTATGCACGATAAAAAACACTTTGATGTGCTATTTTTGCAAATCAAACGTCAGCTATGTATAATAGAAATGTGAAAGAATAATATTATCAATAAATTTATACATGCCAGCTTGATCAGTTTTAGGATATAGCCATAGAAAAAGCCTGCTTCATGTGTATGACTCTTTTGACAGCATAAAAATAATGATTAGGATATGCAAATCTATGAAATATATCAATAATAAGAATAATTGTCAAAGCATGAATAGACAAGACGCAATGAAATAGCAGATGTAGATTATGTGGTGAGAAAGATATATATCAGTCATATAATAAGCGAATACTGTAGATGAAGGCAAATAGATTAAGAGACTAGATTCAACGCAGTAGTAAAGGTGATCGATGCAAATTGAGGAAGAAATTGAAATTTGACCATAGAACAGATGGTAGATGCCCAATCCTGAATCTTTCCCAAAAATTGACACGCACAATATTCTCTGATATTTTGAGATACAAACGGACCCGGCTAACCAAAGAGTAAAACTGAAAGAAAGTGAAAAGAGATAAACGTACAGAGACCTTGTTCGAGAACTAAAAAACATGGTGGAACATCAAAGGGACGGTGATAACATTTGTAGCCACCGCGCTCGGTACAGTTACTAAATGATTGGTACCGGAAATGGACGGCTGGTAATTAGAGCATGAGTGGAGACCAAACTTTAACATTATTGAGATCGCCAAAATATTGAGGAGAAAACTGGAGCCTTTGGGAAGACTTGATGTCCCTAAGACTCTAGTGGAAAACCATCACCTTAAACTGGTGTGAAAAACTCTCAAAAGAACAAAATAATAGACATGACTTCGTGAGAAACGTAATCCACCGGATATTGCGCAAGAAATTGAAATTTAACAATGCAAATGGTAAATACACAATCCGTATTCCGTCCGCTCAAAAGAGAGGCACAAACTTCTCTGAGATTTAGAGATACAAATAAATAGGCTAATCTCGACCAGACGATTGGAACTTGTAATAGTCGACAACAACAAAAAAGAGAACCAGCGGAATAGTGGACTTTGCCGTGCTAGCTAACCAGAGAAAAAATTAAAGACAGTGAAAAGAGAAATAAGTAAGTAAACTTTACTAGAAAACTAAATTAAACATGGACAATGAAGATGGCGGTGATGCCAGTGGTAATAGGCACGCTCTGAACAACCTCCAAAGTTTTGGTAAAGGGATGAGAGCATGATTAAGATCGGTCAGAACACTAAGAAAAGTTCTGGATACTTGAGAAGACTTACTGTCACCCATACTCCACTAAAAGGCCACGGGCTAACGCTGGTGTGAAAAACTCTTAATGTAGAAAAAACATGCCGGGTTAGACTGAGGAATACATATCGTCGATGAAGATAAAGTATATTCTGCCATTTATGAAATATATCAAACACCTACTTGACACTTGATATTACTAAAATAGCATAGGTATTAAGAAATTTTAGCGAAGCAAAACTTTGGAATTGACTCTTTTGATGATATTCTATCAATATTTAAAAGAAAAACATATTCTAAAATCATTTCCAAGCAACAATCGATTAGATTCTAAATGTTATCATGAATAAATTAACCTAATGTGCAATACGTGAGGTCTCCCCTTAAACACCGATATGCTTCTAAGAAGAATCAAATAAAGGAAACGTCTAACACTTTCTTAGATAATAGCCTCAAAACTCAAGATTACTGATGCGGACAAAATGGATATGCAAAAGAAAAGACGTATATGCCGACTTTGTGAAAATGAAAAAAAAATTCCTTGAGTTAAACTTTTACCTACCGTATGTGTTGTTTTTAAATAGAGTTTCACAAATAAACCTGCAGGGTGAAAACCATAACCCTCATTCTTTGCATGACGGAACATTTTAAAGAAAGCGAGATTAAACATTATGATTATAACAATAGTAGATTAATTTTTAGAAGTGTTACTTGTTTCTGAGAAGCTTATTTTTTCACGCAGTCCTATCAAATACGAATAATTTCTAAATAGATCTATCAACCCTTTGCATTGAACAGTAACTGGTCCTAATAGCACACAAGATCAGAGAAAACCTGGAAGAGATACTTCATACTAACTAGGTTGCAGAACTGGAGCCTCACCACCTGATTCAGTTTGATGTTATTCACAGGATATTACCTTTCAAAGGGTAAATTAAAATTTTGATAAAAGCAAGTCTAGCATCCATTATACTTTTCATTAAAATACGTTGTAATAAGAATTCTTTTATCTACCGTCATTTTTGTTTGGTCTTTACTGTACATGATTTATAAAATAAATTTCAACAGTCTTCTTCACGTTTGTATGTAAATTAAAATATAGTAGATAAAATGTTTGTTTTTTTAAAGTATAGACTTGATTCTTTATTTACTCAAGATACTGCACTATACATATAGACAGTTTTACTTTAAAATAGTTACTTTGACATTCCACGTCGTTATTCAAGTAATCATCGAAGCATATATAAAACTGCCCTGTTTCAATGTTGTGAAGCTGTGCGGATATATTTCTTTCTATACTCTTCAAATTCTCAAATCTAATCCTTTACATTTTAATTTCAGGAAATAAGAATAAAGTCGGGCAATATAAACCTGTAAACTATGAAGATTGCTTCCTTAGTCCATTCCAAGGATTCGCCAAAAACAACCGACTAAAATGCCTCATGCTTGTTGATCACTGAATATCGAGAATTACATTTTTTTCTTCTTGATATATCGATATCAGTCAAGATATCATCGCTTCGGTAACGTTCAAACTACCATAAGAAGAATATACTTGTTGATGCATGACAATAGCAGTGAAGATGCATTGTTGAGCGGTGATGACTGATCCCCCATTCAGAGATGGAATAGAACAGTCACCTATTCATTGATAATTGTATACACAGATTTCATTATTATTTTCAAGACCTTTGTTTGCAAACACTTGTTTAGCTCAGATCTCAAAGTGATTCACATAGTCTCGTAATGAGTGAATACATTTTTTGCAGGATGAATAAAACCATAAGAGTCCAAAAGTGTGAAATTTATTAGTTTTCATTTATAAAACCCTTAGTTGAATAGTTACCTTGCTTAAAGACCGATGGGGTGTTCTGAGCACCTGTGTTCTGCCTTTCATATACAACGAGTTCAAAACATACGGGTAATTTAAATGACATTGATTTCGCTCTGACGACGTTAAACATTTTCAGCGTCATAAACTTGCAACTTAATATTCTTGGTTTCTGCTTTACTTTCAAAATTCCTCCTTACTATTCAAAAATAATTAAAAAATTAAAGACACATTTCTAGTTATAGTTTTTTTAGTTGATTATAGCGAACATTGCTGAATTTGTTAGGCTTTGAAATTTAATATTCAATAAATCTATTTGCGTGTGAATGGAAATTAAATTTGCTAACAAAAGAGTGAACCATATAAAAATATTAAGAAACTCAGGTTTGGATCGAAAGAAGCCATTGCTCGTCAAATACAACTACCATGTGCAGATTTTACTTAGAAGAACTTCATAAATTGCTGAGAAGCAAAGAAATTCATTCGTCTATGTCTGTCGGTGCTTTCGTGTTTTTTTTCTTCCTGTAGCCTCTGTGATATCATACTCCATTTATTACGTTCTGTTTCCAGATGAATGACATCTTTACCCAAATTGTGTTATTGTTTTGTAAAGGAAAACTTAACTTCCTTAGCACCCAATGACATCAAAGTCTCTTCATGGTTATCTTTATATGCACAGATATTTGCGTATCATGACATGCATTAGTCCACACAGTTATCATGGGCAACATAACACTTTTTTTTATGTCCGGTACACAGTTGGGTATATTTTTTAGATTTAAATTTTAAATATAAAAATCTTAAAAAAATCTTTCAAACGGTGGCACATTTTATCATTAAAAATTTTATCACGTAGAAGGTAAGTTGTAAAAGTTGGCGACCGTAGTCGAGGGTGACCCGAAGGTTCCCTTTTAGATAGTTTCTACACCAAGGTGTAGGGGAGGGCGCTACTCCTTTCCCTTGTTTGCTCCACTTTACTCTTGATCCGTACCTTGTAATACTGAGTGTTAATCAAGAGGGCATCAAGTAACATTTCACATAGTCTCGTAATGGTTAAAGCGGTGTAATGGTTAAAGCGAGGAACTGCGGAATCGTAATACGCGAGTTCGTACTCCAGTCGCGCTATTACTTTCACTTTCGGCCAAATACCCTTGGGAAAGGTATGAACCCCCTTATTCTCCCTCCAGCTAGGGGTAAATAGTAGGACGGACTAGGTTCTTCAGCCTTGGTGAGGCAACTAGTCTAGGAGAAGGAAAACTGTGAATTCAAACCTGTTAAACTCCACTTAAAAATTGACCTTGTGTCATATCCTGCCCGAGCGGAGGGGTTGGTAAATAGTATCAAGTAACATTTTTTTGAGTTTTTGGTATGACTCGACCTGGGATTGAACCCAGGTCTCCCGAGCCACTGGGGGACACTTCCCTACTATATGTATATAAAAATGATTGATATGACACAGTTATTAATACTACACCAATCAGCTGTAAATCAGTATTAGTTGATGTTTGTTAAGGTCTTTGAAATGATATTGATGTTCATTCCATGATATAAAACGTGTAATATAATGGCCGAGGGATTTCGTTTTATATACCTTGCCTTTGGGTTTATTAGGCTGAGAAATTTTCGGCTCAGTGCATGGGTTACTTAGGTACAAACTTGAGCACATGTGTTGACGCTCGCATGGGGAGGATGTGTCGTTCACAGATGTCAAAATAAAAATCCCGGATAGAAAGGTTGACCAGTGGATGTGAATGGCATCACGCACCGGTAGGATTTTGGGGATTTTAGAGAAAAGCCAGTTAGTTGAGTCTTGCCATCCAAAGAAGAAAGGTGACTTTCGCTTGCTCGCCGAGGCCTTGTAACGGGTGCGCACGTGGTTGGGGCAGATGGAAAAGTCAGGTGTATCTCCCTCCTTATGTCGAAAAACTCTTTAACTCAAAGGTAATAAAAAATGTTCGTACCTGAACTAAGAAATCGCAAGTGTTTTTTTGTGTTTCGGGATTCATATGTTCTATCTATATATGTTATGAACATTCTATGTACGTTTCACATATCCGTATCATGGGTATGTTACAAACGGTCCCCTATATGACACTGCATTTAGTCGTGAGACACCTGTTTTGGTGCATTGTGGAGTGTGTAAACACTCCTTTGTTTCCATTAAACACATGCTCTCTTTAAGCCAGAATAGCAGCACTTGTTACTGTACGGTGTGGGGATTAAACTTATTTTAAAAAATACATAAGTTTACCAAGAGGCCTCTCAAAGGAAACGAAATTGATACATGCCTAAAAAGAAGAGCTTGTTCGTGCTAAAATGAAAGTTTGATATCACCTCAACAGGACCGACATTTTTCTCTCTCAGCTGTTTATAGGGAGCACGCGTGTTTACTGAGGACGGGAGCTTACCGGAATGATCCGTCTCCAGTTAGTAACAACGAGACACATGGCAGACACTCAACTTATAATTTCCAAAAGATAATTATCTTATGTTCTTCAAACTCATTGTCTGGGAAATGCGACTATTTTCACTGGTTCAAGAAAACATTTCTTATAACAGAATAGTTGTAAACCCCTAAATAAAATTTGAGTCTAAAGGTATCCCAGTATTTTTCCTTCCGTCTTGGATTCAGGTTACAATTCTTGGAATTTTTCAACAATACCAACAATTCATCACATACTACTAAACAGCTTTTCATATATCCTATTTGGATAGCACTTAAAACATTGATTGTATCACTGTTTACCTGTTCATATTGATTTTAGATGTACATTTTTTACCGTATGTAATTCGAATCTTTTAAAATGATTCGTCAATCTTATGTTTCCAGAGTTGGATTGGTGTCATATAAATTTACGAAGTAGCATCAGCTTGAGTAAAAAGCTACATTGAAGTTATCAAATACAATGTTGTAGTGTTGATGGTTTTTAATCTATCTAATTCAAAAAAAAAAATCTAATATGGCGTAGACAAAAACAGAATAAATGGTAGGTTTTTGTTTGGTTTGGTTTGGTTTGGTTTTATGTCATATCAACCAATATAAGTTATTTAAAGCAAAATGATTTTTATATTAAATATATAATCTCATAACACATTTTGTGGAGAACATTTTAATCAAGTCTGAGCCCTTAGATTTTTCAGACAGTTAAATAATGTCACTTACATCTATCTTGTACGAATAAATCTATTTACTATTAACTATTTGTTTGCAGACAATTTAATGCTTTCATGTAGTGTTACGTATGACTAGCTATTCAATTAAACATGAGACCTTTGTTTACATACAGTTAAATGATCAAAGAGTTCGATTTCAAATAATTTTCAAACAATTTTCAAACAATTCGGTTCACCATGACTCAAGTATTGCTAAGTGTAACTAACGGTTATTGTAACTAAGTGTAACTAATGGTTATTGTCGTACGATATGGACACGGCAACACGAGTTCAAATCCTGGACGAGACTGATTGCATTTCACATCGCACTAATACCCTTGGAAAAGGTATGAATCTAATTATTCTCCCTCCAGCTATGGGTAAATAGTTGGGTAGACTGGGTTCTTCAGCTTTGGTGAGTCAACTAGTATAGGAGAAGGAAAACTGTGAATTCAAACCTGTTAAACTCTGCTTAAAAATTGACATCGTGTCATATACTGCCCGAGCGGAGGGGCTGGTAAATAGGGTAACTAACGGTTCAATTAAATATTAGTCATTTGTTTACGCACTATAAATGATCAAACATTTCTATTTCAAACAATTCAGCTTACTATGAGTACAGTCTTTTGTTTCTACACAGTTAAATATAAAACCGGTTCTGTTTCAAACAATTTACTTGAGCATAAATTCATAGTTTAAATGTAAACAGTTCTATTTAACCCATAGATAGGACCCTATCAGGTGCTACCACACCGGGCAAGTGTTGACCTGGGATCGATGGCAACGAAGGGGGACGCTACATTTCCTAAAGCTCTTGAATTACAAAACCTTTACTATTAGATTGTTTAGTGTCATATCAGGACACTCGTCGGGAGAGTCATATCCCTCTGCAGAAATGCAGTCAGTGTATTGTACCACCCAGTCGACTGGGCCAATAAATAATAGGAATTATCAGTTTTCAAGATATAAGAACATCATTAATAATATATTGATGATAAAAACATAGATTGATGTTGAATTAAACATTAAAGATAAATATAGAATTATGTGCACCTTCTACGAAGTAAAATATTGATATATCGCGTACTGAAGAAAATTATTTGGTTATGGCCTTAAGGTTGAAGTTTTAGTGATGTATCTTAAATGGGATTATCGTTTTGAAGACACAATATTGTTCCACTCTTCTGATGTGGAATTTGCGTAGAAAGTGACTTAATTATTTTGCATGAAAATGCCTATGCCACGCCCCTTGCTGAGGGCGGGGTCACGGTTAAGCACTGAAATCAAAGTCAATCTTTGCTGATTTGATGGTGTTTATGCAGGTTTTTTAAAAAAATGTTGTATTTATTTTTATAACTGTATCACTTTCCAATAACAATTGGCAGAAAATAACGTTGCGTTAGAGAACGCTATACATTTGTCTCCTGAGAAGCCTTAAAATCATGTCATTGGTAAACGGTAAAGATGTAGGCAATGAGCGAAAAAACAGATAAAAATCAGACGAGGAAAGTACTTAGCCTCCTTCGCAAAGCAAATTATGATATATTAATTAACATCCAAGCAAGTGAGTATATGCATTATTGTATTATCGCTGGAAAGCGGTATTTGGAGAAACTTTCGCTCAATATCGGTTTACATCCTGTTTAGAGAATTTATATAAAGAAAAGAATAATTGTAAATCAATGAATGAGTTGAAATAATATGTAGTTGACATTTTGAATGTAAATCCCTTGTTAAATTAAAATGACTAATGAGCAATATAGAAAACATTACACTTTTAAAATCGTTTTTCTCAATTGAATTGGTAATTGCATTATTGTAAAAGTTACCACTAAGACTCTTCATTGTGAAGATTTTTCTAAATGTAGAAACCTATTAAAAAATGAATATAATATCTGTGTTTCACATCTTAAAAAATATCATATAGTTTGCAAACAACTGCTACCTCGGAGCCAATAGAAAGATTATCTAAGTCAACAACCCGTAATTAGTTTAGTTGACAAATTTCAGCATCTCTTGACTTGTAAAAAATTATGATCAATAAGAAAATGAGGTTTCTGGCGGGACCAAGATGAATAGGTCTAAAAAGTGACGGGGTTTACGCATGTGACTAATTCGGAGCAAAAAGCGGGTGGCGTTTTCAGTGACCACCCCACACACGTATATATATATATATATATATATATATATATATATATATATATATATATATATATATATATATATAGTGATCAAACCACTTTTTTCTCTCTTGCGGGTTGGTGTGTGAAGAGACGAAAAGAGACAAGGATGGAACAACACCAGCAAACCAAATGCTTTCGTTGTCAAATTTACACCAATTCTGCTCTCAGAGACTACACACACACACACATACAGAATGGGAGAGAGCGACAGAGACAGAGAGAGAGAGAGAGAGTAAAACAACGCAGCCCTCAAAATAAAACGAACTGTGCTTTTGTGTTTTTCTTTCCCCATTCGAATTTAACCTACACAGAAATAGCAGTCGTCGGTGACAAATCAACAATTGTCAGAACATGATCAACACAAATATTGTCGTAATTGTTTAGTGAATTACATTGATGATTAATAAGCGATAATATCTTCTTTATTAGACAGGCTTGAATGTAAAAAGAACACAGGAATAACAGAAAAATAAACAAAGCCGACAACATGCTACCAGTATTTTGTGCCCGAGCAATCGTTCAACGACAATCATTACTATTATCATATGATTTAGCAATACATTTATTTAATTGATTTATCAAACACAAATTAATTTCAGAAAGTAAGAGAAAAATGAATGCATTAAAACACTCAAGTAAAGGGAGACAGAGACAGAGACAGAGACAGAGAGGCAGAGACAGAGAGCAAACAAAAACAACAAACTTCAAAAAAAGCAAGACACTGGCCAGTGCATCATGTTAAAAGCTTTTGAAAATGCTTCATTTTCACTTCGAGTGATTTTCTCGAATTGTATTTTTATTTAAACACTTTTTTTCACGTAGAGTTTCCATAAAAGTTGATTTATTTTCCTATGTAAATAAGAATCGACAACCGAAGAATGTCTACAAGTTGTTTTCATGAAGAAGAATATAAGATTTAATTTATCAAACAAAAGTTGGAAATATGAAGAATTTAAAAAAATGCTAACGTAAAAAAAGAAAGGTAAAAAGGAAACACATACTTTAAAATAATGAATAAAGAAAAGCGAATAAATAAAAAAAAATGGTTGAATGAATAAACGACGCCCACCCACTAAAGAATAAAGAAAAGAGTAAAATTAATTCTAAAAATAAAATAATCCGCAGACAAGAGAAAAAATGGAGTAAAAATGCAGGAAAACATTTGGGTGCGGATTGCTTCCAAACAAAATACAGTGACATGAAGCTGAATGAATACAACAGTGGAAAAAAAGCAAGAAAAAACGAGATTTGAAAAACGTATAATGAACTGTTGTCAGTGGATAAATGCCTCCTCCCCGCCAACGTAGTGTGAGACTGACAATAGAGACTGGTTTTGACACCTGCCTGCTATCGGATACTCTTAACTGGTTTATTCAGGGAAGTTAATTAGACACGAGACATAGCCCCCGCCCCAAATTTGATTGCACCCCAGCCCTGTAAATTACTCATATTCTCTTCTTTACGCTGTTCATGTGGGACCTATTCTAACAGTTTACAAAAACGAGGTGTTACCGTTAATATTTATTTAAAGCACTGTTAAAATGTGCTTTAATCTGTGTTTTGCAAAGCAAATATCTATCTATCTATCTATCTATCTATCTATCTATCTATCTATCCTTCTTCTTCTTCTTCTTCTTCTTCTTCTTCTTCTTCTTCTTCTTCTTCTTCTTCTTCTTCTTCTTAATAATAATAATAATAATAATAATAATAATAATAATAATAATAGTAATAATAATATATTGCATATCAACCCAAGTGATTTATTAAATGCCAAAGCCGTCCTTGAAGAATACCAGTTATTATACAATTTAATTCTTACCAGGGATGATAACGGGTCCAGAGAGTTAACATGACTACTTGAAGTCGCTAACAACTATGTTGTAGTCAAACACAATAGCAACAACACACACACACACACACACACACACACACACACACACACACACACACACACAGACACACACACACATGTATATATATACATATATATATATATATATATATATATATATATATATATATATATATACAAGCTGCACCCATTAATGATTAGTTAAGAAGACTTTCCTTTTAAAATAATACAAAAATAATTGCTGTATATCATAATTGCAAAGTCGATTGAAAAATCCAAACATATCCCTGCCTCATTAAAACGTTTATTCCAATCAAGGCTATTATTAAGGGAAATATGACATTACAAAAAAATTCCAATGAAAATCTTAATAAAAACAACCTGTAAGTCTACTTGAGTACTCATACTCAGATCCATCTCTCTATCCATCCATCCATCAAAGTATATTTGGTTTAGTATTTAGGAGAAATGTGAATAGGATCAACAAACTAAATTCTTATTTCGTTTGAGATTATTCATATGTTTTGTTCAGATACGTTACAATGTTTGACTAGACTGTATATAGCGGAGTGAGCAAAGCAGCGTTCTATAATACCCGATATCTTATTCATATATCTTCATATATTCATCAACAATGACTATCAGACCCATGAAAGCAAAGTGACATTTTTAATAAACGGGCGCACACACACATACGCACGCGCCCCCAACACTTATATATATATATATATATATATATATATATATATATATATATATATATATATATATATATATCCTTTTTGAATGGTGTTATTTTTCCCATTTGTCGGGTATTTATTTACTTATCTCCGCTTCGGTTACGTTTGTTGAGAGAGGCACTATATTTAACCCATTGATAGGACTGTATCTGTTTCTACTCCTCGGGACCAAAGTGACTCATGTAGCAATGACAATGAAGGGGAAATCGCTATTACCCAAAGCTCTGGCATTACTGGAATCTCATCATCAGATTGTTTTGTGTCATATACAGGACACTTGATGAGGAAATTTTACTCTTCTGCATTGTTGCAATTGGTTTATTCTGCAGCTCCAGCCGATTGGGCCATGAATAATTATAATCTGTGGGATTCTTGTGTGATGTTGCAGAAAAGGTTCATACAGTAAATGTTTGCTTAGAAACTAAACTATGCTTAGCGTCCCATCATGCTATTTCAAAAACCTAATTATTTGCAAGAATAGTTCTGTGATAGGAACTGTATATCTTTACTTCATAGTATATATTTGGCATCATTGCTCTAAGTCTCAAAATATTCCTCTCCCAATATATAAGTAATATTGGCTAACGTCTTTGAATTTTTTTGACCAATTCGTCAATTTCCGGTGACATGGTGTATATTGAATCGCGAAAACAAAGTGAATAATGTTGTAATAGCTGTTTATATTTCAAAACATACTTTTCAAAATGCGTTTTTTAAGATAAAAAAAAACATATTTTTGAATAGAGTTTGTTTCATTCGTTTAATCGTATATCGACTTCCTATCCGTTAATTAATAGCGACATTTGATTCAATAATAAATGTTTCATTATAATCATAATTATACTTCCAACATTCCATTGCACTTATTAGTCTATAATGATTAGTTTACACATATCCATATCGTATCGAGTATTCTTATGTAAATTGAAATGTTCGCGTTTACTTAGAATTTATAAACACTTTTATGGTTTTAAGTAACTATTTCTATTTGATATCAATCATTTGTCAGCAAAGTGTTTCATGGTTTCATGTATTAGTATTTGATAAGTTTACAAAATGTTTTGTCTAATAGATAGAACCTTAACAGGTACTGCCACTCAGGATCAGAGCGGATACAGGAGTAATGACAACCAACTGTATTCCAGTGCTGAAGAACTGCATCCTCATCGCATGGTACCCTTCAGCTCCTAACCCAGAGTATGAGTTGCCCAGTAGGCTTGGGCTGTAGAATACACTGACTGTGCCTCTGCAGAAGGGTAAGACCCCCTCAACGAGTGTCCTAGATATGACATTAAACAATCTGATGGTGAGGTCCCAGTAATGCTGGGGCTTTGGGGAATACGGAGCACCCCTTGATTGCAATTGCTTCCAGGTCTACTCTGGTCCGTAGTGGTAGCACCTGAAAGGGCCCTATCTATGGGTTAAATAGAACAAACGACATACTTATGATAAACTGAATTGTTTCACTAAACTGAATAGCTTAAAATAGAAATGTTTTTTGCAATTAAACCGTACTTACATTTAAACTGTGTGCTTATGCTAAGCTGAATTGTTTGAAATTGAACTGTTTTTGACATTGAAACTGTACTTACACTAAACTGAATTGTTATTTATAACTGCTTGAATAATTTGAAATAGAAATGTTTTTGACAATTAAAGTGTGTACTCATGTTAATTGAATTGTTTTAAATAGAACTGATTATTTACATAAAATGGATTTGACATTAAATAACCTACAAAGTTTGATATGCCACAAAACCCAACAACAAACAAACAAACAGAACATAAGACTAAAATTATTTTTGGTTTCTTTGTTTAATGGCAATCTTTGTGGATTATTTAATGCTAAACCCATCCTTGTGTTTGGACGGTAGTGGTGTCATTTTATCCATAGCTCTTGGGTGGGTAATAATAAATATTATACCTTTTCCAATGGGGTGGTGTAGGTCGTCTAAATGCGACCGTAATAGTGCGACAGCAGTTTGAACTGACTTAAACGTCACAGTCCGGCACGCAAACCCCTTCGTCACTGAGACACCCTTCTACTGTAGTTTGGTTAGATACGGAAATAGAGCTTAACGAAACTTGTGACAGTTTGCTGTGACATCTGAATAGAATGTCTGTGGTTCATTTAATTACTATCAGGTGTCAAAAAAGCCCTAATTATTGCAATTCGAATTCCTCATTGGAGTAATTAATTCACCAACCAAGTCTTTCGTTCTTTAAACACAATTGACTACATTGTGGAAAAAAGAAGCTAAATTGAAATTAGATTATTCTCCCCTGCATCCGCCTCTCTTACTCATTATCGATCGTTTTATTCTGCTAAGTGGCCAAAATAGTAGAATAATTATTTCGGCATCAGTTACTTCTGTTCGAGTCTGGGTAAAATGGCCCTTTTTTTGCAAGTAATTATTAGTTGCATTAATAAGTTTCTAATGAAAAGAGAACGCTTATCCATTAGAACAACCAATAAAAATACAGTATTGTTACAAATGAACAACACTCAATATATTAATCTTTTGTTATATGTAAAGAAACTCATATATCTTCATCTACACTTTTTTATAGATATTTGATAACATTTTGTTAGTAATTTAAGTAAATATGGCCGTATAACATTTGTGTAATCCTTTCATTGGACTTGTTTTTTTTTTTAAAATCGAATGAGTAATACAAGTTTACTGCTAGTTTCAAATAAAGACCAACAGAACACATGCACACGCTTCATTGCCCTGACGTAATAGGCAGAGTTATTAATTCTAAAGCTTCTCTTGGTCTGGGACAAAAACATTAAACGTATGATTTTTTTACGATAAAACTCAGTGATTTAAACATGATAGACGACAGTAAATCTCGAGAAAATAATTTTGTGCCCAACACATTAGCTATTTAAATCAATACAGAACTTGACGCTGTCAAGTTAAAAGGAGGAAACTTTTATATACACGTGCACACCTGCACGCCCGCTAGCAAATACACAGATACGCACACACACACACATACACACACACATATATACATATATATATATATATATATATATATATATATATATATATAGTGTGTGTGTGTGTGTGTGTGTGTGTGTGTGCTGAGAAAATTCTTTGAATTTCAGTTTGTTGAATTTGCACAGGCGCTTTATTTGCTTTTAGTTTTCTGTAGGTAATTGAGCACTGTCTGTGAAGAAACCAGTACCATGAAATATATGCCTTCACCAGAAATTTGGAAGCAGCATTTTGTATAGCTGTGCCTTCACATCGGATGTTCAAATACAAAAATCTACCTGTGTTTGGGTCTCATTAGAAGGACAGATACACATTCATATCGATGAAACCAAACATCCAGCCCACATCATGTTGTTTGTGATGGTCACTAGAGGTGGTGACAGTGTATATCCATTCATCTTCTCTCATGGTCTCACACTCAACACAGAGACCTACATGAAGTTTCCGGAGAAGGATGTTCTCAAATGGACTTAGGGGGAGGCTGCTTAGAATCCTGCATCTGGCAACAGCTGTATACAATGCCACACAAGGTGGAATTTTTAGTCTTGTCTGTGAGACGATTTCTGGGATCGTATCTTCCCTATCATCTGGTCACTTAAGATCTCCAGATTACAATCCCCTTGATTATCATGTGTGGGGCGAGGTTAGGTGAGGGACTAAGAAACATCTTTGAACCAACGATATACTAAAGGCAAGAACAATGGAAGAATTTTCCAAATTAAGGAAAAGAAGACCATCAGAAAGGCTAACACGAGTCACCGAAGTCTTCAGGAGACCGTGATTGAAGCCCGTGTCTATTTCTTAGAAAATCTAATCTATAATATTTCAAGATATTTTCATTTAATTCCGCGTAATTTACACGTTGCTTGGGTTTATATATATATATATATATATATATATATATATATATATATATATATATATATATATATATATATATGAAAAAAGTTGAACTAAAAGAATTATCCAGTTTTTACGAATTTATTATGAAAGTCAACATGGAAGGTTTTTTTCTGCAATGACCTTCTTCTGGACTTTAAATTGATGAAAAGTATTGTTAAAGTAGCGATGAATGGTTGATGATAAAGCAAGAGAACATAACGACTCTTGCTAAATTAATAACATTTTTAATGAATTTAATGTTTAGAAGAAGGTTATTACAACCGAAACGTTCAACTTTCACTTTCAAATTAAATTCATGAAATTTTGGATTATTTTGTTTTTCAAGTTTTCATCTTACTGTCAAATCTAATTTCTTTGCCGACTGCCATATACAAATTTAACATTCTCTTGAGGAGGGTCAATCAATGAGATCTTAAGTCCTTGAGATCAAATCTTAAAGCAACGTTTTTATCAATACGATACAGAAATTGCAAGAACACTACATACAAAAATATAAAGGAACCATAAAAAAAAGACCATGATCTTTTGCCAAACTTGTATAAATTGTAACTTGCAACCAATATATATATATATATATATATATATATATATATATATATATATATATATATTTATGTGTGTGTGTGTGTGTGTGTGTGTGTGTGTGTGTGTGTGTGTGTGTGTGTGTGTGTTTGCATGTAGTTCAACAGCTGCCTTTTATGTACGCATGTTTGAGTAAATAATAAAGTTACTGTTTGTCTCAATAATTTTATTAAGATCCTTTCAAGTTTCTGGATAAATGTTTTGGATTTAGGTGAGAATTGGTGGATGAATTTACCAAAACTGTACCGAGAGCTTTATTTAATCAAACATGCATCTCTCTCTCTCTCTCTCTCTCTCTATATATATATATATATATATATATATATAGTATCTTTATGAATATAAGCTACAAAGAGCAACTTTTGCTCATTTAGTCTTCATACTTTGTCCGGTGGCAAAAGCTGGTGGTGATGTCAGGTGTGCCAGTACCAACTCAGCCACCGAAACTGTGTCATCACTCCTGGTTAGTAGCTGATGATTACAGAGTATCATACATGTTCCCACACGTAGTATGATAAAATTGTATATATATATATATATATATATATATATATATATATATATATATATATATATTACGAATGAGATACAAAGAAATTGAAGAGTCAGTGGATGAGAGATTCAGTACAAATATCATGAGATATTAAAAACAAGTTAGGGACTCGTTTTTCTCTTTTAAACAAAAACTGAAGCACGACTCAAACAATGATTTTTCCTCCTCTTTAGTGATTTCTATTTACAACTATTTTTGAAGGCATTGTTTGATCATACTTACCTTGGTTTATTTGCTTTCCTAATTTAACGGCATATCAAATTATGCATGTTATTTAAATCTATCGTAGAAAAACAGCAGTAATACTATTCAATATTTTACTGAGAGGATAAGTGTTTTCATACTTTTTTCCAGGAGATTAGTCTGAAAATGAATATCATTACATGACTGAATATTTATTTAGATGGCCTGTTGCTCAAGAAAACTGTAAATGAGATTTATGCATACATGATCTCTAAATACGCCATATCCATATATGATTAGTTTATATTTATAGAATACTCGATGTGCGATAGTCTTCACCATTTTTTTCACGTATAAGGCGTTATATACTTTGTCTGCAAACGTTTTGATTATCTTAGCAACATCGATTACCATATTCCGGATAAGTAAATACACTATCCAATGTGCATCATACAACGAG
This sequence comes from Sepioteuthis lessoniana, assembly GCA_963585895.1. Taxonomy (NCBI): domain Eukaryota; kingdom Metazoa; phylum Mollusca; class Cephalopoda; order Myopsida; family Loliginidae; genus Sepioteuthis; species Sepioteuthis lessoniana. The sequence goes on along the minus strand of OY757906.1, from coordinate 89,928,178 downwards.
TTCCATCTTCACTGATTTTCCGAGTAAATATCTTAGGTAGATAGCGAGAATTACAATTTAAGTCCACACATACTGCACTGTACTCCTTTACATCATCGGACACAACATGTGTAATATACGGAAGCAATGATCCATTAATTAATGTTTGAAAAAAAAAACTTTAGACCCAAGTAACGCTGACATTTGATTGAGTATTTTCAACAACATTCATAAAATATATAGCATTTAAGAATACCAAATATCAAATATTTTATAAATTAGAACTAATATCAGACTCGATAAAATGTTACATGGAATCAAGTATACGACAATAAAAATCACACACACACACACACACACACACACACACACACACACACACAAACACACACACACACACACTTGAGCTCTCTGGTTAAGGGATTGTCGGCCGCCGCTAGTGTAATGCAAAGCTCTTTGAAAGAATTGAGCACTCTCGTAACCGATAGGGTATAAAAAGATGTAAACAAAGTCTGCTGCTGTTTCTAAAAATAAAAATACCTTAAAATTCCCTTAGCCAACGTGGTCCTCTTGGTGCATGAGTGGTCTGAAACAAAGTCTAACGTAAAGTTGGACGGGTTTCGATCCCGGCTTCGCGCGTCCTACGTGTCTAGCCACACTGAAGAGTTCTGATAGAACGAAACAGTCTGTCTGTGGATGACTAAATATATATATATATATATATTGTAATCGAAAGTCCACCTAAAATAGTTGTCGGAGTAAAATTTCCGCCAGGCAATTTCTTCAACAACTTATTTTCTTTGATATAAACTTCTTCATCTGAATCTTTCCATCATCCCTTGCTAGCAGTCTCTCCCCCCCACCTTCTCTCTCTCTCTCTCTATCTTTCTATAGGTTTTTTGCCTGTACGCCTTCAAGGATTCTACGGATGGTCAATATTTGTGAGGTTGTGGATCTATATCTTCGGAAGCCATTTTGGTATTTCCTAAGGATGTTGTATATTTTGGGTTCTATGCGGTTTTGTATTAGGGCACTGTAGATTTTGGCTGCTATGGATGTAAGTGTTATACCTAGGTAGTTCTTGGCTAATCCGAGGTCACCCTTTCTACGGAATGGAAGGCAATATGTCGTTGAATTGTCTGGCCTTCCATGCTTCTGGTGGGGGATCCCGTCAAGCCCTGCAGCTTTCCTATTTTTATTTTTTCTAAGAACCGAGTCGTGTTCTTCTTTGGTGAACGGACCTAGTTCAATGTCTAAGTGCTTTTATGATAATTCTGTTGATCGGTTCATTCGTTACTTTCGGTGGGTGTCCTAGTAGATTTTCGAAATGCTGTTTCCACAGATGTATTACATTACTATTTGTCGACTTTACCAAGGCCTTCGATTCCATACACAGAGGGAAGATGGAACAAATCCTACAAGCATACGGCCTATCAAATGAAACCGTAGCAGCAAAAAACAATTCTCTACAGAAACACCAAAGTGAAAGTACGTTCACCGGATTGATACACAGAATACTCCGACATTGTAGCAGGAGTACTACAAGGGGACACGCTAGCCCCATACCTCTTTATCATCTGTCTACATTACATGCTTAGAACTTCGATCGACGAAATCAGAGAAAATGGCTTCGAGCCGACAAAGAAAAGAAACAGAAGGTACCCCGCAAAAACAATTACCGACGCCGACTACAACGATGACATAGTGTTACTGGCGAATACACCGAACCAAGCCGAAATACTACTGCATAGTTTGGAACGAGCCGCCGCAGGCATTGGCCTCCATGTCAATGCACACAAAACTGAATATAAGTGTTATAACCAAACAGGCGACATTTCCACACTAGACGGAACCTCTCTGAAACTAGCAGACAAATTCACCTACCTAGGAAGCAGCGTCGCATCAACCGAAAAAGACATCGACACACGACTAACAAAAGCATGGACAGCTATCGATAGGCTCTCGATCATTTGGAAATCAGACCTGACCGATAAAATGAAACGCAGTTTCTTCCAGGCAGCGGTCGTATCGATAATGCTATATGGATGCACTACTTGGACGCTAAAGAAGAAGCTAGACGGCAATTACACAAGAATGTTGAGAGCACTATTGAACAAGTCCTAGCGGCAACACCCAGCAAGGCATCAACTATACGGCCACTTGCCTGCCATCACGAAAACTATACAAGTTAGACGAACCTGACATGCTGGAGAAGCAAGGACGAACTCATCAAGGATGTACTCGTATGGACCCCCGCATATGGCCAAGCAAAAGCAGGACGACCAGCTCGAACATACATACAGCAGCTATGTGAGGATACGGGATGTAGTCCTGAAGACCTGCCAGACGGGATGAATCATTGGGAGAAGTGGCGAAAGAGGGTCAGGGATATTCGTGCTAACGGTACGAGATGATGATGGTGATGATATATATATATATATATATAATTTAGTATATTTTGGCATTCCCGAAGTTTTTAAGCAAAAGGAATTTTAATGACATTTTTAAAAGACAGATAAAGGTGTGATAATGTTTATTTTTCTTTTACTTTTTCCTAAAGTCAAAGCAATACAATTTTTCGCTAACCTCAACTTATGAGGCTAACATTTTTTTAATCGCCTATAACTCAACGTTTCGGCATCATTCAATGACAATTATTTAATGAAAAAATTAACGTGATTACCGAGGGATTATCGGTAGTGGATTTGTTACTTTAATGAAAATCTTTTGAAAAATATAATGTACTGTTGGTTCATAGAGCTTTTCTCAGTATTCCGAAAAAAGTGCTAATGTTTCTTCCCAACCGGACAAATAGAATAAAAAGACGAAGCAATAAAAACTTTATGAATCAAACAAAAATACTTTTAAACATTCTTATTTACTATCTTTAATATATATATATATTTTTTTTTCCTTCCACAAAAGCAGAACGAGTTTTAAACCGAAGTGAATTGGTAAGAATTCAAAATTTTCTTTCTGCCTGTTCTCTTATTTACCTTTAGCTGGAGGAAGACTTGTTGGTGTTATACCAATTCCAAAAATATTAGCACTATGTGAAATTGGGACTTGCCTAGAATTTGAACACGGATCACAATCTCTATTTTTACGACCTTAAGCATTACGCTAAGGACCTCTAAAATAATCTGATAATATAAGCTACTAGCCATTACACAACTTGGGTTGTCTAAACATTTTAGTCGTAAATCTAAGAAATTTTCTACAGGATATTATTTCTCATGTTTGATAAATTTAAATGCTTTAAACATTCAATTCATTTTATTTTGAAGAATACAATTATTGTTAAGGTTATATCTGATTAATTTTTAATCCAGTCTTTGCTTTTTATTTATATTTTGCTTATTTTAGCAAAATATTTTTTGCATAATGCAAGTTTCCACGAAGATGTTTAGAGGAGTTTTGAACCTACAGTAAATGAAATGTTGTGTAGTAAGATTCCGAATAATGTTTCAATCCTTACACACACACAGAGAATACACACAAAAACCACATATATGGACCCCCATATATATATATGTATATATATATATATATATATATATATATATATATATATATATATATATATATATATACACGGAAAATATCAAAAACTGATATATACTGAGGACTACTCATGAATTTGCGAAAAATTTATAATGATTTTTTTTCCATTTGCATACGTATTATCTATTCACCGTGATATGATTTATAACATAAGTCCATTGAGAGTGAGAATAATATATATATATATATATATATATATATATATAGAGAGAGAGAGAGAGACGAGTGGTTAGATAATCATTTTATGGCCAAAAGTCTTCCCCAAGCTCTGCAATATGTTTGTTCATTTTATTTTTATACAATATATTGCAGTCGGATAGACAGCCAGAACAAGGGTGTGTATGGATATATCCAGATATGTATATCTGTGTATTCACCCTGTGAGACTAAGACTTTCTAACTATCAAAATACAGATACACGCATACCGAGACAAACATATACGCATCAACAATATTCAAAAACATGAAAGTGCCTTTATTTCCCTTGATACGGTAGATAAACTAAATGAAACAAAACAAATTTAATTGATAAACATCGGCGCGCAAAAGCAGACAGCACAAATTATATTCGCCTGAATTTTTGTATTGTTAAATTTCCTGTTGTTTTCTTTGTTATCGAATATCGTTTTTGTCCGGACGCTAATAATGGTATACAGCATATGCAGCAGTAGAGAGAGAAAGAAAATATCGGTCACGTACCGTGAATCTTACGCATTGTTGGCCGCAGAACCATATGCATCAAAGTATTCTAATTTAGTTTTAAAAAATAAGTGAATATGAAAGTGAGTAATGTTTGATTATTTTTCTAATCCATTGTAATCCAAGTCTGTTCATTGTTTTTATATCTGCGACTGCAGAGTCCTACATCTCTGCAGAAGGGGAAAGACTCCCCAAACAAGTGTGTGAGATATACCACTAAACAATCTGAGCATCCAGAAATGCAGGAGCTATGGGAAATGCTATGTACCTTTTCATTGCCCTCGTTCCCAGGTTCACTTTGGCCTGGAGGAGTAGCACCTGATAGCGTCCTATCTATGGGTCAAATAGAAGTAGACTGTGTACTTAGGCTAAGCTGAAATACTTACGATAGAAATGTTTTTGGCATTAAAACTGTGTACTTAAGTTAAACTGAATTGTTTGAAATAGAACTGTTTATATGTATAGAAATGGATTTGGCGTTACATAACAGACAATGGTTGATATGCCATAAAACCTAACCAAACCAAACCAAACCGAACCAATCAAAATTTATAATGTAGGAAGATCAATGAATAAAAAGAAAGTTATTATGTTTCCTCTGATATTTTAATTTTAGATATCGATAAAATGGATTGATATATATTTAAGGGTATATGCTCTTTTTCTCACATTAACTGACTTCAATCATTTCTGTCAATCTCGAATAATGTTATTTATTATTAATCATTTGTTTGGACACAATGTAATGGTATCAGTTAGTGCTAAGTAACAGTATCAATTTAACATCTGTCTTTTGTTTGCACACATTTAAATGGATATATAATATTAACCAGTGGTGGAGCACAAAAGACTGTATTAAGTGGTTTGAGGAATACGATAAGAACGATAGGTTTTCCTTTATCAAATATGATATTAAGGATTTTTACCCATCGATAACCGAAAGGACACTGGATAGAGCGTAAGATTTGGCTAAGGAATATATGGTGATACCTTTAGATAAGGTGGAGATAATTAAGCATTGTCGTAAAACATTGGTATACTATGAAGATAGTATATGGATAAAAAATGGTGGAGGGTGGAAATTTCGACGTCTCCATAGGGGCATATGATGGGGCAGAAATGTGTGAGCTCGCCGGGTGTGTATTATTGTATAGTATTAATAAGATTATTGACCCATGATGACGGTTTGATTATCGTGGATAAAAGCACACCGAAAAAAATGTGATGGTATTAGAAAAAGATTATATAAACTGCTTGATGAGTTTTGATCTAGGTTAGATATAAAGACGGAATTAAAATTACCGATTATCTTGATGTTACTTTAAACTTATATAGTGGAACTGTATCTCCGTTTAGAAAAAGGAACCAGGATCTACGTTATGTGAACAGGGGATCCAATCACCCAACACAGGTATTTAAACATGTACCTAAGGGAATAGAGCATAGGTTATCAAATAACTCCTCCAACAAGGAAATTTTTGTACGAAGCAAGTAGGAATATGAGGAGGCTTTGAAGAATGACGGATATAGGATCAATTTAGAATATCAGAATAGGGAGGAAAGTAATACGCAAAAAAGGAGAAATAGACCCAGGAAAATTTTATGGTTTAATCCCCCTTATAACATGGAGGTAGTCAATAACTTAGGGAAAGAATTATTTATGTTATTAAAAAGAAATTTTCGCAGTGGGAGCCCGTTACATATGATATTTAATAAGAATTGTGTTAAATTAAGTTATAGTTGATGACAAACATCAATGGCATAATAAACAAGAGTAATATAGCTTAATTAAGTAAGGAGAAAAATAAGGTGATTGCTAAATGTAATTGTACGGACAAGGTTAGATGTCCGCTGGAAGGCAAATGTAAGCAAGAATGTGTAGTGTATTAAGTGGAAGTATATAGTGATCCGAATAATAAGAGAAACAAAAAGATATACTTTGGGGCGACGCAAGGGGAATTAAAGACTAGGTAGTATAACCATAAAACGAGTTTCTCCCACGAGAAGTATAGGCATAGTGCTACGTTATCTAGTCATGTGTGGGAGCTCAAGGATAACAAAGGGATAGATCCTATAATTAAATGGGAAGTAATAAAGAAATGCCGTAAATATAGGGCTGGAGATAGAGGTTGTTTGCTTTGTATGGAGGAAAAATTAGCAATAGCATCTTGTAAAAGTAGGGATATGTTAAACCAAAGATCGGAGGTGTTAAATAGTTGTAGACACAAAAGGGCGTGGTTACTCTATAATTAGGGATAGATGCAGGAGAATTTATTACGACTTTTTTTTTTTTTTTAGATAAAAGTAATTTTTTTTATTATTTTTTTTTCGTTTGTTATGTAAATTTTAAGCTTGGTGGGTTTTTGGTGAATATAAGACGGCCTTTTCTTCATTAGCATTTAGTCGGGGTTAGTCTTCCTGATGATCCGATAAGGTGAAACTTTAGTAGAAGATTTCCGACTCGCGATTTAATTTTATAAATATATATATATATCGTCATCCACAGACAGATCTCTTTCGTTCAATCAGAACTCATCAGTGTGGCTAGACGTATTAGCTTCCTGTAGCCGGGATCGAAACCTGGTTGACTCAAACGCCTTGCCTAGCCTCTAACCCCTCAGCCACGAAGAGCCATTAGCTGCGAAGTAAATAGAATCACAATTACTATTGTTTACATACATCCGTTCAACGGATGCCGAGACCTCAATTCATATGTATGAAGAGGCTTGCAATAAACGCTAATGGCAACACGATTACTTCATTCATATATATATATATATATATATATATATATATATATAATTTGCAAGTGAATAGTTAGAACGTAATTTAATTTTTAACTGAAAGATAACTAATTCGGTTGCACTGTAGTTTCTACTCATTTAAAAAGTTTCAATTACTGCTATTGATCACTTAGAGTTATTTTCAGTATTAAGCATTTGTTTCTTTACAATCAAGTGTTTATACGTATTGCTATTTTGTTGAAGACTTTTAATTCATTTACTCACTGTTAATGGTTCCAAGTATTGAAACGCAATAGTAATAAATCTATTTAGGCACTCAGTTGAAGACTTTCAAGTACTGTTATATAACTTTAATAGTTATATTCAGCATTACTCTTTTGTTTGCACAGTTCAATAGTTTCAAGCATTGCTATATATCAATAATTTAATTCAACATCAGTCATACGGTTACACGCAGTAAAATGGTTCAACAGTTCTATTTGTACCAATTAAATTTAGTACAAGTCATTTGTTTGCATACAGTCTAAATGTCAAGCAGTTCCATTTGAGCCATAGATAGGACCCTCTCTATTGCTACCACTCTGACTCAGAGTGTACAAGGATCATTATATAAGTTTCCAGACTTTTTTCGCATGGGCACTTTTATTGATAGTACACACATGAAATTAAAGTCTTCTTCGAAGTAATCTCTACCGGCTACAGTGCACTTGGTGTACTGTTCTAACAACTTCTGGAAGCCCCCATGGAAGTCCTCTTGTTTGAGCGTGTCAATGACCTTCGTCACAGCCTCTTTCATCTCCTCAACCTTCTCATTACGACAGCCTCTGAGCTTAGGGAATAGCCAAAAGTCACAGGTAGCAAAGTCTGGACTATAGGGAGGTTGAGGAACTGTCTTAATGCCCAAACTGGTCTGTGACAAGGATGGAGTTGTACGCTGGTGTATTGTCCTGGTGGAAATGCCACTGACCCAATTTGAAGAGTGCTGGCCTATTCTGACGGAATCTGTTCCTGAACTCCCTTAAAACCTCAACATAGTAGCCCTAACCCTAACCCCTTGTCCAATCAACTCTGGTGTATTGACTTCCTTACTCCTCCCACACCACTCATCATTCCTCACAGACTGCCTACCTTACTTGAATATCTTATGCCACTCAAAAACTGATGCTCTATTCATGCAAGATCGTCCAAAACAGTCTGAAACATTCCATACGTTTTTGTGTGGCATTTTATCCAAGTTTAAAACAGAATTTTATAGCATATTGTTCTTCTAAAGTGTCCCCACGTCCAGATTAGATTTTTGAAATTCACCTGCTGTGACAATCAGGCTTTAGTAGGGTATATTCCAATTCTTGCAGTAGCTGTTCATTTGAACCTGAAATCATAAAAATCAGTTAGTCATCTCATAAGATGCATAGCCATAAAATACTAAATTTTCAAGAGTCTACGACAACTTTAAATGCCTGTACAAAAAAGTATGGAAACTTATTGAAGGCACCACGTATTTGAGAATAATAGCAATGAAGTGTTACTCCATATTTCCCAAAACTCAACGATTGAAGACTCAGCTCAGATAGTTTATTGTCATATCCAGGACACGCATTGGAGTTGTCTCACCTCTCTGCAGAGATGCAGTCGGAGTATTCTACAGCCCCAAACGACAGGACTGCTTCAAAGTTAAGTCGTTGAGGTGACTACATCATAATTTCTAGCTACTCCCTAAAGTATATGTTAATAGTTAATTAAAATTGTTCCATGAAACAAGAACATTTCATAGATATGTTTTACTTTAATATATAGATGCCTGACTATTAGGGGATAGATGTCATGAAATTTGAAATAGTGGTAAACTCAATAATCTTTATTGTTAAGCTATTATTGATTTCCTATAAGTATTTTCTTTCATTTTAACCTTCATAATTTTTCAAATTCCTAGGATAATATTTCGAAATGATAGTGTTTTCGAATAATTTGCGTCAATTTTTTTTCTCTCAGAAATTATTAAATAATAAAAAAAGATTAAATGGGAAAATATCAGGCATAGTTCTGAAGGCCACACCGCGCGAAGAGACAGAGGTAGTCAAATTGGAAGGGATTTAATTTTCGAGTTGAAATTTTATTTATTTCAAAGTGATCACCCACGATCGTAATACAAAAAGGATCAGAACATGATACATAAGCCACTAATCAATGAGGCGAAAAATCTGGTGTCTATTTAATTTGGCAGAGTAAAGTTTTATTATTGTAACTGCAGTTTGTTTTGGCCAAATATGGTGCTTAAACAGTTAAACATCTTTTTTTTATCAACACGAGATTAAGAGTTAAATATACAAAGTGCAAAGCGGGCATAGAAAATGTGAATAAATTATAGACGAATAGTGAAGGAAAAATGGGAAGAAAATGGAAAGGGTACGAGAGAGAGAGAGAGAGAGAGAGAGAGAGAGAGAGAGAGAGAGAGAGAGAGATTAAATGAAATGCAGAAAGCGAGAAAGGAAAAAAAATCAGATAAACGAATCATTGAGATGTAATTAGGAAAAAGAAGACACAAAGGTTTGTTACTTTTAGGATTTTTTCTAACAATAAAATTACAGAGTAACACCAGAGAAGCATTATGGGTAAAAGAAAAACAGGGAGACATTGTATATTTAAATCTGCTCAATATCTTATGAGAAAAAGGAGGTTAGAATATGCTGTGAAAGGAAGACTAGTGTGTGTAGAGGGGATGGGTATGGGCACATGCACGTTTGTGTGTGTGATATAATAGTAGGATTGAGTTAAAAGAGAACGATATAACGAGGAAATGTAAAAAAAAAGATATTTATCGATCAAGTGAAATAACACCAGAAAATACAGCTTGAACGCGATGAAATAGCAGATAAAAAGAAATCATATTGCAAGCAAGAATGAAAATGAAGAGACTATATAAAATACATGTGGAAATGAAGAAAAGAATATTTCAGAGAACCAGCAAAGAAAAGGTTGGGACCACAATCGAAGAAAAAATTGAACTATTTAATTACCAATACTAATATATAAATGAACAGAAAAAGATAATCAAAGAGAGAGAGAGAGAGAGAGAGTAAGAGAAATTGTATGTGTGTGTTGTGGGTGTATATGTGTCAGTGAGCGAGTGAGCGAGGAAGAGAGAGAGAGAGAGAGAGAAAGAAAGAGAGAGAGAGAGAGAGAGAGAGAGAAAGACAACAATCAAAATATCAAAAGAGTTTTGAGTATGAAAGGTAAAACAGAGAGAAAAAGAGAAATGGAGAGAGACAGACAGGCAGACAGACATGGTGAACGGGGAGAGAATATTTAAGAATTCAAGTGGAAATACCGAAAAAAAAAACAACATGCAGAAAGCTCCCACCCACAAAAAAAAAGATTGATATTGAATATGAACAACGTGAACAAGTGAAATGAAGCGTAAAAAAGTCAAAGCAGTCATTAATCTTTTCAAATATTGATGAAAGAGAAGAAAACTGCAGGAACAAATTCTGTATTTTATCACGCAATAACAAAAAAATCCTTAGAGAATTAAATAAGAGCCTTTAGAAAACGTCAAGAAAATCCAATTCAAAAGTAGGTAAAAAAATTGAAAAAAATTAGTCGGTTATTTGCAATGGATTCTTTGAACGGATAATCGTTTTCCAGTTCTGAAATGCTTGGTATTGTGACATTTACAGTCCCTTAAGTGCCATTTATTTAATTTCTCTGAGCAGCAAATGAAGGCCAACTTCGAGTTTAGGCCTTGCATAACTAAAACAGTCCTTCTGCATTGCGCCTAAAATAGGATCACATCCGATCTCTGATCCTGAGATGTATCAAAAAGGATTATGCTGACAGTTCGGGAGAAATCCTGATGGACATTATGTCACACTTTACTCACTTGGTTAGGTTGATGCGTGGTTGACATTCATGTTTTTCATTAATGGAAATACAGCTACTCATTCATCTGCTTGTCTTTAATGCTAAAAATTGTTGGATGGAGTCAACTGGTTATAAGCTCGCCCCTTTATGCACTCGGTGAGTATGAAAACCTTTCACAATATCTTATAACACGAAAGAAAAATGTAATTTAATGAAGAGTATCCGAAAAAGGATCCACAATATGGCAAAACCTTGAGGAAAAGCAAAGGTATCAATTTCGGTGTGTAAATCATATTTGTATATATAGAATTGGGCATAATGACGTTTTGTTCAATCTTCTTATTCTTATATAGCCTGTTGACATATTGTTAAATAAAAATAATCAAATCTGTAATTGTATCAGTACTATTGTCTGACTGCATCTCTTGTATAAGATGAGACCACGGACACTCACTTGTCTGTGGACGTATATTTTCAGTTAACAGTGAAAAACAATTGGTATCATAATGTCACTCTTCGGCACTTATACATATTTCTAACATTTCGTACTTTTACCGGAGTATATATATATATATACGGACACAAGAATGTTGCGGTATGTGTTCCACGCCCTACCGAACGTGAAAGTGTGGCACAAGACCTTTTTTGGTGGGTCTTGGCGCAGGGCCGTAGCCCACACGTGCCCGGCATTTCCCAAAAATGCCTACGGCCCCGTCGGCATACCCCTTATTAGGGGCACATCAGGCGCCGGGCTATCACCCCCCCCCCCAAAGCGGGTAATAGACTGGGGGAAGGCCTCCTGATACCGTAGGGAATAATCCAGCTACCGAGACACACCCGGCCAGATCCGTGCCGCAGCCAGCACGGCCGACCGAAGTGCGACCCGACAAGTGAATGTAGCTTCTATAAGAAGAAAACAATCCAAGTTAGACGACACTGCTGGAGAAGCAGAGACGAGCTCATAAGTGATTTACTCCTATGGACCCCCACATATGGCCCAGCAGAGGCAGGATGACCAGCTCGAACATACATACATACAGCTGCTATGTGAGGATACGGGATGTAGCCCAGAAGACCTGCCGGAGGCGATGAACGATTGGGAGAAGTGGTGAGAGAGGTTCAGTTATATCCATGCAAGCGGCACGACAAGATGATGATGAAGGTGATGATGATATATATATACATATATATATATACGAGAATCATTAAATAGGTTTCCAGACTTTTTTCGGATGAGGTCTTTTATTGATAGAGCAAACATGTAACTATAGTCCTCTTCGAAGTAATCTCCTCCGGCTACAATGCACTTGTTATACCGTTCTAACAACTTCTGGAAGGCCCCATGGAAGTACTCTTGTGTGAGCGTGTCAATGACCTTCGTCACAGCCTCTTTCATCTCTTCAGTTGTCTCATAACGACAACCTCTGAGCTTAGGTAATAACCAAAAGTCACAGGGAGCAAGGTCTGCACAATAGGGAGGGTGAGGAACTGTCTTGATACCCATCCATGTCAAATAGTCTGTGACAAGGATGGAGTGGTAGACTGGTGCATTGTCCAGGTGGAAATGCCGCTAACCCGATTTGAAGAGTTCTGGCCTCTTCCGACGGAATATCTTCGTGAACTCACTTAAAACCTCAACATAGTATTCCTTGTTGATTATCTGTCCAGTGGGAACCCAGGGCCTGTAGATCAGGCAAGTGCTGTCAAAAAAAAGGAATCATCAAATGTTTGTGGGTGGATTTGCTCTGTCTGGACTTCTTGGGTCTGGGAGAGCCAGCATGCTTTCACTGGGAACTCTGTCTCTTGGTTTCTAGGTCATAGTAGTAGATCCAGTTTCATTACATGACATTTTTTCCAAGATTAAAACACAATTCTATTGCATATCGTTTTTCTAAAGTCTAAATTGCATTTTTGAAATTCACCAGCTGTGAAAATCAGGCTTTAGTAGGGTGTATTCCAATTCCTGCTGTAGCTGTTCATTTGAACCTGAAATCATAAAAAATATATAACAGCATCAAGAGTCCACGCACAGTTAATAAATATTTTTTCTGGCCGGCAAACCCTGGTGCGTCTATAGGAGAACGTCAGTAATGAGCTCGTCCTAATTTATGCAGCGTGTCCAGCATCAATTGATCGTCTTATTTTGAAATAGGGGTAAGTGGTATTCTAGCAGCTATGTCTTAGGATGCATATCCATGTTATCTTCCAAACAACACTCAGTATCCTTGCAAAGTCTCCATTTATACATTCTGCAGACAGTTCATAAATTTTTTAGAGATGCAGCTGTACAATAGTATTGATACGGATACCGACTGAATTATATATATATATATATATATATATATATATATATATATACATGTGTATATATATATATATATATATATATATATATATATATAAAGTAGTCGAAAGAGGAAAAATTAAAATATTTTAAAATGAATATGTTGAGAATTTTTTTTTTTTTTTTAATGATTCATTTATTTCTTACACTGTGTTTCGAGCCAATAGCTTTTTCCATAGTACCTTTTGGATCGAAACGCAGTTTAAGGACCAATCAAATAATTTTACAAGAATATAAATCTCTTTGGGGACATTCATTTTGTAATATTTATATATATATATATATATATATATATATATATATATGTGTGTGTGTGTGTGTGTGTGTGTGTTTGCGTATGTATTAAAGTAAATATGCCAACAGTCTATATGAGAAATAGAAAAATGGGTTTAGTTATTTGAACAAATATCTGCTCTGAAAATCACTCTTCCATTTTCTGAATATTTTACCTTGATTCAAATAACGAAATCTAAAGTGACTTACCTGAAAGTCTTTTACTGTCTGAGATCCTTTTGCTGATCTAGAAACTTTGATCAAATGATCTAATCTAGTAAAGCATGTGTAAAAAAAAAAATCAAAAGTTTACTTTTTATTAGTGTTAGTTTTTCCGAGGTAGATAAATGCCATTAACTGGAAATAAAGGGGGTTAAAATATTAAATGTAGCTTTTGAACATTTCGAGTAATGATTTTCAAATAAGATATAATATCCATTTTTTTTCTATGGACGCAAAAATTGTAATCAATTAACTAGCGAGAAAACTGGAACATGGCGAAAAAGGCAGACCTTAAGAATGGAACTGAATCACTTCTAATAATAGCTCAAAACAACGCCATAAGGACTAATTATATTAAAGTAAGAATAGATAAGATGCAACAAATCTGCAGATATAGGTTATGTAGTGATAGAGATGAAACGACTAATCACATAATAAGCAATTGCTGCAATCTAGCACAGAAAGAGTATAAGAGTAAACACGACTGGTTAGGAAAGGTGATCCACTGGGAATCGTTATAAGTTTAAATTTGATAATACAAACAAAATTATATAAGCCCAACAAATAATCTGTCCTGGTGAATAAGACGCACAAACACCTCTAGGGTTTTTGAGATAATAAACGGATCACCTTGTCACGGCTAGACGACCAGACGTAGTGATAGTCAACATAAAAAGAGGACTTGCCGAATTGTAGACTTTGCCGTGCACACTGACTACAAAGTAAGATTGAAGGAAAGCGAGAAGAAAGATAATTTCCGGGACCTTGTCAGGAAATTGATAAAACTGAGGAATGATGATACCAATTGTGATTGATGCTTTTGGTACAGTCACCAAAACATTGATTCAGGGACAGGAGGACTTGGAAGTAAGTTGATGAGTAGAGACCTTCCAAACTACTGCATTATTGAGATCGGACAGAATACAGAGTAGAGTTCTAGAGACTTGAGAAGACTTGCTATCACGCAAACTATCGGCTAGCACTGGTGTGAAAAACTCCAGAAGGACTTGATATTAATAATATTTGTACAAGAAATTAAAATTTTATTCTAGGAACAAATAGTACATGAACAACCCAGAATCCGCCTAGAGAACGATATCCACAAATTTTTTTGAGATTAGAAATACAAATATATTACCTAATTCTTGTCAGAAGGTTAGACCTACTGATTGTTAATAGAAAATAGAAAATTCGCCTTAATTGTGGGTTGTGTTGTGCCGGTGAATCATAGAGTAAAAATCAAAGAAAGCTAAACTAGAGATAAGTATTTAGACCTAACCTGAGAACAAAAGATATGACGGTAATACCAGTTGTAAATGGTGTGCTCGAAACAATCGCGAAAGGTTTGGTAAAAAGACTTTAAGTTTTACAAATTAGAGGACGAGCGGAGCTTACTCAGAATACAGTATTATTAAAACTGGCAAAAAATTGTGACAAGTCCTGTAAATTTTAGGAGACATACAAGTCACTCAGATTCCAGCGAAAACTCTCAGTTTGCACTGGTGTGAAAAATGCAAATAATTATACCCATTGTTCTCGTTGGTAGAGTGTTCGCCAATGTCCAGGGAGACCTGGGTTTAATCCTAGGTCGATTCATACCAAAGACTAGAAAAATTGGTTCTTGATACCACTTTGCATAATATTATTAGATACGTGTCAAGGGTAATGTTTAGAAATCCAAGAAAAGGAGTTGCACTCTACTTTACATCTCCGTGTGATAGCTATTGAAAAGGGAGCCCTCGGGACTACTTCGACTACGGTTATCATCTTATATATATACATATATATATATATGTTTTGTGGGGAGTGGGATTTATGTATGTATGTGTATGTGTATGTGTGTTTGTGTGTGCTTTAAAGAATATAAACATAAACATGTTTTAAACGAAAAGGGGCCATCTCCACTCAAAATGGACAGCTTCTTAAATTAGTGGACCCGTTCTCATGCCCAGGCGGCAATATTTCTTGAGCTGAAAGTGATGTCAACATAGACCAAGTGAAAGCGTCAATAGCTGCTGAATGATTATCGATCATATGGAAGCTTCATATCTCCCATTCGATAAAACGCTATTTTTTCTAAGCAGTAAAACTAACTATACTACTATAGAGATGCACTGCATGAACGCTAACAAAATGCTAGATAAGAACTACATAAGAACGCTGGGCGTTGGCTTGAATAACTCCTTGAGCAACGACCCTAATATAAGTGACGTAATGACCACTTACTTCCCATCTCACAATCTATTCAAATAAGACAAACAAGACATACAGGACACTACTAGAGAAGCAAGGACAAACTCATAAGCATTCTTCCCTATTAGACTCCAGCATAAGAACTTGTCACTGTTATTCGACACGCATACACTGACTTGTATCAATTCTGCAACTATACAAGTTGCAGCCCAGAAACTTGCCAAGTGTGATGGATGATAGGGATTGATTGTGAGAGAGAGAGAGAAGGAGTCAAGAAAATCCCGAGTACCAGCGCCACTAACGTGGTTCTCTTCCTGGCAGAACGGTACGATACTACGTCTAACGTAAAGTTGGGGGGTTTCGGTCCCAGCTTCATGTGTCCTACGTGTCTAGCCACAGTGAAGATTTAAATACAACCCAAAAAGTCTGCCAGGGGATAACTATATATATATATATATATATATATATATATATATATATATATATATACAAACCTTTCCATTTTCAGCTCAAACTCATGCTACAGAAACAATAAACAACACACATTTATAATTCATTTTTACGTTAGATAAGTTAGATTTTAAAAATTGAAATATTTGAATCAATACATTTTTCTTGTTTTCTTTTCTTTTTTCTTTTTTTTTGCGCTGTAAACCCCTCGAGAGTTTAAAGTTGTAAGAAGCGAGTAAAATATCTATAAGAGAAAAATATTATCTCACTTGTTTTATCTCAAAGTTTATACATTTATTATATCTATACCTCCGTTATTCCATTTCCTTTAGCAATAAACAGAATCTGCAATATAAAAGTAAACTATAGAAATCGTGATACTGATAAAATGTGTCTGCCGGATTATATATTCATTGAGAAGCCATGTCACTGCAAAATATAGCTGTTTTCACATCAGTTAACATTCGAAACATTATTTTTTTCTAATTCTTAAAAAGTTAATAATTCACATTTAAGTAAATAGTATTATATTACCGGGCAACTGTACTATGGGTAGAGTGTTCGGCAATGGTTTGGGGGACCTGGGTTCATCTCTAGGACAAGTCATACCAAAGACTCAAAAATAGTATTTGATGTCGCTTTACGCACCAAGGGTAAAGTGGAGCAATCCAAGGGATAGAGTAGCACCCTCCGTACACCTTCGTGTAGTAGATATTGAAAAGGGAGCCTTCCGGTAACCCTCGACTAAGGTCGCCAACTTTACTCATATAAATTGCAAAGATATTACAAAATATTTTAGCGGGCCAGAATAGAGATAATTAACTTAGTTCAGAAAAAAAGCTTGATAAGAACTACACAACAAAGTTACATGCTGTTTTTACAATCCTGAAAGCAACACCTAACACAAAGGGCAGCTGTACAACTGCTTGCCTCCTGTCTCACAAATTATCCAAGTTAGACGATCAAGACTTGCGAAAAACTACTGAAAAAGAAAAGGCGAAACCATAAGCAGCATTTTCATCTTCAGAGACGATGTGTTTGGAATTATTCATAAATAGAACTTATGAGAAGTTTTATATAATTCTAAGAGTGCAGGATGTTTTGCTATTATCATATGAAAATATATGGAAAAACACTCTCATACAGAGCAAATATATCTTTAATATCAAAGAAAGAGAACTCAACAAATAGATACTATGCCATTATAGATTTATATCGGCAAGTTGGAAAATGCAGCTTGTCTCTTCAGATGTTTTAGACAGAATTCAAAGGGAGACGAACAAACATAGTTTATTCATACGAAAATATTTAAGATAATTCATTTTTTCTTTTTCCCGGATAAATTGTGTTTGAGTATCTTTCTTTGCATTCTATATAAACGCTCAAAAGGGGCAAGCCGCAATTTTTTGAATTGTTGAAATATATTTACTATTGCATGTTTCCACTGAGTTTTCATTCTTTCTTTCTATTACATATATATATATATATATATACACGCATCCCCCGATATATATATATATATATATATATATATATATGTGTGTGTGTGTGTGTGTGTGTGTATTTTTCGTTTGTTGATTGGCTGAATAACATCACACTTAAAAAAACGGATTGGAGTGTCCCAAATATTATTATTAATACGTAATATACAAGCTCTGCCATAATACTATGAGCATTATTTTCAAGCAAAAGCTCGTCATAAACACAGTTATATATATATATATATATATATATATATATCAAGTAAGTAAAGTTGGCGTCCGTAGTCGAGGGTTACCTGCAGTCTCCCTTTTCAATAGCTACTACACCGAAGGGTCACGGCGGGGGCTACTCCTTTCCCTGGATTGCTCCACTTGACCCTTGATACATACTTTTTAATGCTGAGTGTTAAGCAAATAGGTATCAAGTATTATCTTACGTGGACTCTCTCGTATCATCCATCCCAATTGTCACTCTTATAACCTGTAAAAAGCTCTTAGCTGTATGTTTTACTGGCCGCCCCACAATGGTGGGTCCGTCAATAGGAGTCCACGCGTTCGTTTCCGCTTCACTATTAATGCCTTGCATGTTTCGTTCGTCTCATGTAAGTGGTTTAGGTAATGTGATATAAGTGGCTATGTTACTGCTGTTCCGTTGGTTGCTGGTTCAGGAATTTGTTTTAGACAGAATCCTAGCATCTTTGTGTAGTTTCGATCCAGTTTGTGTTTAACGTTCTCGTGGTGCAGTCATCTATTAATGCTTACGCGCCAGCGTATAGGAATGATTATCTTTTCATTTCATTTCTTTTCATTTCATCGGGGTAATTAGATTCCTATACGTAGGGTAAATTGTGTGTTGTAATCCCTAAATTTTCTAAGTGTTGGTCGATATCGTTATCGTTAAATGAGTTATTCCTACCGAAGTATTTGAAAGGTTTTTATTTATTGTCATATTATTTCCTTTGAACAAAGCACCATCTGGTTTAAAGCATAGGAGCTCTGTTTTATTTGAATGGCATAATGTTCTGTAACACACACACACACACACACACACACAGAGTGCAGTGAGGTTTACATCAGTTATCCCTCTGTCATGCAAGCTGGTGACTGTTAAGATTGTCCTCTTCATTGATAAAACAGGTAGTATCTAGCCAGCAATAATTCAAAACAATAATGTCTAATGTGAGTTGATGCTACTTGCACCAAGACATTAACTGTTATACTTTCTTTTCGTGGGATATACTTATTTTCAAGTCAATTTTCATGACACTTATTTATCTCTGTGTTACTGGGCTGAAAACTTTCATCAAACACATGTTCGTAAATTTTCACTGAAACATAATTTATAAATATCTCTTAGAATTACGGTGTGAAGTACATCAGTTGATTGTAATTCAATTCCCCCGGTTGACCACTCATTGATTTGGATTTTAGCTCCGATGTATAAATCGACAACAAGTATTTTAGAAATATTTTTTTAAGCAGAAAATCTAAAAGATTACTTAGTAATTTGCTACAGGTATATAAATAAATAAATATATGTATATATATATATATATATATATATATATATATATATATATACTTGTCGCAAATTACGAATTAATCTTTTAGATTTTCCGAGATATATATATATATATATATATATATATATATATATATATATATAGATAGATAGATAGATAGATAGATACTCCCCTACCCTCATATGGTTGAGTTCTCTGGCGAAGAAGTAATCGTGTTGCCATTAGCTTTCATTGCAAGCCTCTTCGTATTTGAATTGAGGTTTCGGCAGCCGTTGAACGGATGTATGTAAACAATTGTAATTGTGATTCATAACTGTTTAAAATTTTACTTCGCAGCTAATGGATGCTCGTGGCTGAATGGTTAAAAGCTTCGGCTTGGCGTTTGAGTCCAACCGGGTTTCGATCCCAGCTATGGGTATCTACTGTCTAGCCACACTGATGAGTTCTGATAGAACGAAACAGATCTGTCTGTGGATGACTCTATATATATATATATATATAGGGCAAGGCAGAGAGATCGATTGAAATACACGTAGCTTAAGAGAATGGCATCTGAGGGAATGAGAGACGGTGTAAGACGGCAACATTTTTCTGTCCCTGTTTATGTTAATTCAGAATGTACATATAGTGAACATAGTTTTTACGTCACGATTGGCAATTGCTATTTTTTAGAACTATATTATCTAAATAAATTCTTCTTTGTAAAATGTCCTTTCCATGTGATGGCTTGGTTGTACTTCAGCGTCGAATCAACCGAAAAGGACATCGAAACGAGGTTAACGAAAGCATGGACAGCTTTACCTAGGAAGCAGCGTCGAATCAACCGAAAAAGACATCGAAACGAGGTTAACGAAAGCATGGACAGCTATCAATAGTCTATCGATTATATAGAAATCAGACCTAACCGATAAAATGAAACGCAGTTTCTTCCAGGCAGCGGTCACATCGATACTGCTATATGGGTGCACTACATGGACGCTAACAAAACTGTTGGAGAAGAAGCTAGACAGCAATTACACAAGAATGCTGCGTGCAATCTTGAACAAGTCCTGGCGGCAACACCCCACAAGACACCAACTGTACGGCAACCTGCCCCCTATCACGAAAACTATTCAAGTTAGAAGAACCAGACATGCAGGACACTGCTGGAGAAGCAGGGACGAACTCATAAGAGATGTACTCTTATGGACCCCCACACATGGCCGTGCAAAAGTCGGACGACCAGCACGAACATACATTCAGCAGCTATATGAGGATACGGGATGTTGTCCTGAAGACCTACCTAGGGAGGAGTCGCGAGAGAGGGTCAGGGATATCCGTGCTACCAGCGCGACATGATGATGATGATTTATCCTTAGGAATTTGAAAACTTGAAAATTTTTGACGAAGGGGTTTCACATGTTGTGCCGAGGATATATATTTTTTTATCTGCAAAGTGATATACATGGCTCTATTCTTGTGTCCACGAATATCGGAAAAAATATGCCATAAATAAAAAAAATAAATAAAAAGGCTGTATCATTAGGTGGAAATGTCAACAAAGATTACTGGAAGAAAAAAAAACATATTTTGGAAGATGCTTAAACAGTTTAAGGAAACTTAGTTGCTGGAAAATTGAGCCGATACAATAAATTTTTTAAAAATTGAGATGATGGTTATTTTATAGCGATCGTTGGCGAAATATTGATATTTTTGGAATGAATGAGATGATATTTTTGGAGAAGCGAAAACTAGTAGGATAAAGGATTAGATTTTATGATTTAGATAAAATAAGTATTTAAAAAATATTCGAAAAAAAAAAGATCGATAAAAGACAGAGGTGAATCCTATGAATTATAACTATCAAGGAAAAAGTAATTTCCGAAATAAAGTAAAGGAAAATAATGGAAGCTCTAAAAGGGGAATAAGATCAAAAGATGTAAAGATAAAGCGATATAAGATGTGCACAATAATGAAAAGTAAGGATAATTTTTATTTTGAATTTAAAGAAAAAACGGAAAGAATTAACTGAAATTACTAAGGACAAAGCAAATAAGAAGATTACCAAGAAAAGATATAAAAAGAAGAAAAATTAATATCATTAGATTCTAAATTATCCACTACAAAAGCTTTTTTTATGATTCAAATTATTAGACAAACATAAAAAAAAAAGATTAGTTATTCACTAATAAACGTATGCTTATAAAAAAATAAAAAGATCAAAAGATTTTTTTCTGTTTTAATATAAAAAGCTACTTACAACAAGGAGTAGATCACACTTCGTTATGTGTACAAAGATTGAAGGTTATTAACGATGGAAGACGAATCAACGACCACAGTTCAAAACTTGGACGTGCCTGGTCCCATTTCATTTCTCTTTAATGCTATTTAGAAAGGTATAAATCCATTACTTTTCACTACATCTGTGGATAAATAGTATGGGCAACTGACTCCTTTTTTTACGTTAGGAAAATTATCAACGACAACGAAACCTCTGAATTCAAACCAGCTATATTCGAGTAAAAAAAAATTTCCGACTCGTTACCGTGAGCTTCGGTAAAAAAAAGTTGCATTTTTTTTCTAATTCAGTGGTAAATACTGCTTAGGAAAACTCATATAATACAGTTTATTCCGTCTCAGTTTAAATATAGGGGAAAGGTGCCGATAGTTGTTAGCAGAATCAACAGTTTCAGTTTTCAATTATGTTATATATATATATATATATATATATATATATATATATATATACAGCGCTATTAAAAACAAACATCGGTGGGAATTTTATACAACTTCATATTAGGGTTTTTCAAAAAGGTCTGAACATCTTTTGCTTTTTTTCTTTGTGGCAAGATGCTACTACTTCTTATAAAACTTGTAAGTTAATTAAGATTTCTGTTTTGATTTTTGTGCAGATAAAGAATTTACAAACTTGAGAAGTGTGCTACAATCTAAACATGAACTAAACATTGGCTCGACCACTCATCAAACGATTGCAAAAGAAAGGTATGACTACCAGAGAAATTCATGAATACAGGGTACAGATACGTGTCGAAGACTCACCTTCTTATGCACCTGTTAAAAAGTGGGTTTCAGATTTCAAGCGGGATAGGGACAAGACAGAAGATGACTTTTGCTTTAGTTCAAAGATGTCAACAACTGTGGAACAAGTTGATGCCAGTCTCTGTAGGTTTTCGGACGATAGCGATTTTTCTATCCAGTAGATATAAAGGTCCATAGACATTTTTCATGATCTGTCAACACAGTTTTATTGAGATTTTGCGGATATGGCAGATGTCTCAAAGAATGCTGTTTCAAGTGCACAAGCTGAAAGGGATGACATTTGAGAGCATTTCTAACTCACTTCCACGTTAAACGTATGAATTTCCACCACATATTAGTGACTTGATATTAAATTTTGGTTCACCTCTCCGGAAATAAATGAAAGACTCTAAGCAAAGCGTCGAAACTGTCTGGTTCTTCAAACCACAAGAATACCAAGCAGGCAGCGTCTATTGGCAAGTTGATAGCTTTTGTTCTTTGAGACTGAATGAGTAATCATGAGAGTTTATGCATTCTACTTGGCAAACAAAATACCAACTGCATGGTTTAATATATATATATATATATATATATATATATATATATATCTGTGTGTGTGTGTGTGTGTGTGTGCATAAAGTTATTTAGATTCCGTTCCTATTTTTGTACTGTACCAACTCTTATGGATTTAAGAAAGTCATCTATATTCTAAGATTCCGAACGTTGTAGTCTTTAAAATGCAATGTATACAATTTCAGTTGTAATGGCTACATCGATATTTTTTTAATCTTACATGTCTATTCAATGATATCATCGTTTCCGTCATAAGCGTGTGTGTGAGCGTACGTATTCAGGCGTGACACATCTGATAAAATAAGTTATAAGTACATTTAGAGAATGTTTATCTTGATTTTTTGCTTCTCTAGTAAATAAACACGTTAGAGATAAAACGCAACACAGTTTTGTTTCATAGATGAACGTTCGTGGCTCTTAAATCTATCTTTAAAAAAGTAGATTAATTTATCTAAATTAATGTTTTCGAAGCCATTCAGATATGTTCATACCGAAATGAAGAAAAAGCAGTTAAAACTCACATAGCTATAGATATATATGTAGTAAATTTACAGAAATAGTAAGAAATATATTTGATATCTGAAAGACATGCGTCGAAAGACGAACGTAAAAAACATTGTTTATATACTAATGGAAAAAGTAGCAGAATGCGTACCAAACAAAGCAGGAGCCAAATACATGATTCCATGAGAATTATTAGTAAATAGGAAAAAATAACGTAAAAAAATGATCCTAAATTAATAAAGGAAATCCAACAAATATCAATACACAGAAACTTAAGAAAGTCTACAAGGAATTAAAGAACACATTCCAACGGGAACAATTAGAACGCATTCAAAACCAAATCGATAAAATTAGGAATTAGACGGATAGATAATCACGAATAGCATGGTAGCCACGCATGAAGTGAGGAGAAGGAAGAACACCCTAAAAGCAAATCTAAATTCTGCTTACCAAGTAGAAAGACTTCAAAAGCGAAAAAAATTAACATTTCAAAAATCTGCTCGAGAGTGTTGGAGCAGATTTTTGAAATGTTTTTTTTTCCGCTACGGTAATTAAAAATGACAATAAAATACCCGGGGGTTCGAAATCTTCGCAGATGTGGAAACACCTGAAACGTATATGTTTCTCGACACGGCACGATAGACGGATGTAAGGAGATGAATCGGGTCTCAGCAGGAAAGTTCAAGCGGCCAGTGGAGTAGGAAGTCGGGTGTAAGTTCTGTCCAAAGAGAAACAACGCCTTTTTAATAGAACGTCTTCACCAGTCTTGGCCACCCTTTTTCGGATAACTCAAGGTAGCTAGTCAGCTATAAACCCAAACAAAATTATTTCGTGTTCGTGTCATTTTCGATGTAGACTTTCCTAAAATATACCTGAACGATCATGTGGCATACATGTTCCTGCTAGCTACCTATACCTAGGCCCACGCAACACATACACCAAGGAAAAATGGAGCACATTCAATACGTATATGGGTTTCTCAAATATATTGTTATCGCCATAATCATGCTTTACAAAATCCGCAAAACAATGCTTCACTCACTCGATGGAGTTAGAGACTTCTTCGATATTGACACAGGAGAATTGGAAGATTTACAAATCCACCGTATTTCTTAATTACCGGCTGAATTACGTTCTTCGTACATCCATAGACCTAAAAAAAAAAAAAAAAAAAAAAACAAAGATAAAATAATTTTACATTCAAAAAATCAAGAAACATAATATCCGGCAAAAATATGATTGACGCAGGTGATCTATTACTTCTCTCAAATACACCAGCCTAAGCAGAATCCCCAAAACAACGATTAGCACAAGCAGTAGGAGGAATTATCCTCTTGTTCAATGCAAATGAAAGTAAGTGCATGTGTTTTAAACGTGAAGGAACCATCACCACCCTTAATGTCAAACCTTTAAAATTAGAAAATCATTTCATATACCTCGACAAAATCACCGTATCCTCCGAAAGTGATATCAACGTACGCGTAGTAAAGTAGTGGAATCCTTGTGCCAGAAGTATTGTATATGTGATTTCTTTCAAGCTGTATTAATGTCCATAGCCCTATATGGAAGAACAATTGGGCATTTGTAAAGCGCATTAAGAAAAATGCTAAACGCTAACTGCACAATAATACTGTGTGCTGTTTTGTATTAGTCCTGGAAATAACACCCCTCAAAACCGATGTATGTACAACTGCCTTTCTTATCACAATCCATTCAAGTTGAACGACGGAGACTCATAAGCAACGTTCACTTCCGGGTTCGAACACATTGTATGCATATAATAGTCAGACCTCTATCAGCTCTGTATGGATTCAAGATAAAACCTAGAATACCAGCCAGGAACAATGGGTTATAGGGATGGATATCGAGAGAGAGAGAAACAGAGAGACATACGGACGGAGTGACAAACAGACAAGGAGAGAGAGAGAGAGAGAAAGAGAGAGAGAGAGAGAGAGAGAGAGAGAGAGAGCCAGGAACTTCATAGTGTCAGTGTAACATGATGATGATGATGATGATTTTGAAAATTTTACACTTTTTATCTTTTAATTAGGAAAAGTAAGAGCAAATCGTGGTCTTGCTCGAGAGAGCACAACCCAAGGACATCCAGATTATATGATGCTACAAAATACATAAAATTCAAACTCTGATGAGATCGATTGCATCTGGTGTAAGTAGATCCTTTCTCTAATTAGCAAAATGTCGAGATAAAACGCTAAAACCAGCCATATAAACAGAAAGCCCCGGACACCTCAAAAGCTCTCGAGACTACTTCTCTAAATTAGAGAACATAGACACAGAAAAATGAAAACTTTATCAGTTTAGATATCAAATCCCTATACACCAACTTAGCAATGAATATATACATTGACCTTTAAGAAAAGTTTTTGAAGCCTCACAAAATTTTGAAACCCCTTCTCCTTACGGATCATTAAAATCAGAGATTTCTGTAAACTGATAACTATATAATGGGTCTTTCTCATCTAGCCGTAATTTCTCTCGTCGTGGATGTCTCGAAAGCCGTATTTTAGTTTGCTTCTTTGTCGAATTCCCTCAAAAAATAAAATAAAAAAAATATTACTAAAATTTTCTTCTGAATGCTAGACTATGCATTATTTATATTTCTAAAAAGACTTTCTGAAATAGCATAAAAAACTGACGTTATGTCAAATATAGGTCGTGCAGAGGGGTTAGTAAATATATAAATGTTATCACTAATACAAAACAAACCAAACACTAACTTTTTTAGACTTTCAACTAATTTACAACAATAATGACTTGAAATTAAAAGTTTAAATGAAACTGAACGGATACAAAGTGCATTATTGATGTTTATGCACATTACAACAAAATAAAATCTTAAACAGGTATAGAATCTTGTCGAAGAGACATTATGATGTTTACACAGCAACACCTATTATAAAGAAAAATCTTAATCAAAAATGCTTTCAAGATATTACATTATCCAAATCATTTCAAGTACTACGCAAAACAGCCATTCAAACTACGTCAATAAAAAAAAACAAAAAACAAACACCCAAAATATTTTTTTTAATCAATAATTTTGCCAAAAAAGCAATACATAAATAATTCATGAAAATGATGTCCAAGAACCTCCAGGAAAATCGAAACGATCTTAGCATAAATATAGTAATTAAGACCTGCAGAAAAAATCGAAAGTATAATCCAACACAATAATATATATATATATATATATATATATATATATATATATATATATATATATATATATATATATATATATATATATATATATCGGAATCGCCTAGTCAAAGAAAGAATTCACAAAAATACTTCACTAAAACTTCTAGAAACTTTGAGAAAATAAATGACGACATGAAAAAACAAGTTTAATTTTAGCAACAGTCTTGATTCCATAGAAGGCCAAAGGATCACCTATAAACACAAGTATTTTAGTTAGGCATCTACAATTGTATAAATAAGAGTTCCCCCAGGCTCACTTTCATCCTGAATGATAGACTTTGGGTTAGGTAAAAAATATATTTTGGATTATTCAGACCTTTGGCTTCATCTTTATTTTCTCAACGTTTCCCCCGATGCGTCCTTCGACCTTCGTTAAGTGTTTCGAGTCGAACTTTGGAGCCTTCTAAAAACTTCGAAATGAATCATTTACTTAATTCTTGGTTAGATTGTTCTAATTCTGTCCACCTGGTACAACTGTTAAGCTAGAGTAAGAATTCTTTATTACTTTTACCTATAATCATGACTGAACCTGAAACCTTCGGATAAATTCACTCAGAAATTCTATATCCGTTTCACAATGAACCCTGCTACATTTTTGGGACTAATAGACATAAGGTTTTTTTTTATAAACCTATGAAACACTCTTTATTACAACTATGTACGATTTTTTACCAGAGCTAATTTTGCATTTTTTTTATAACAAGGAATACTTACTATAACATAAAACTCCTACCCTGTTATGGTTTTATGAATTAGAACGTCTACCCAGTGGATTAAATAGAGGGTTCTGTTCGAAGGCTCCCGAGTTCAGCTAGAAACATTGGAAGAAGGTTGAAGGGTGCATCCGCCGAAACTTCGTAAATATAGCAAAAGTATTAAGCGAATAGTCAGAACACTTGAACTGTTAAAAATTATCGAGATTCATCCTAAAATTCAGATAAATCAAATATATCTGTTTAATTTTTTTAAACAGAAATATTTGATTCGTCAAAATTTTGGTAATGCAAAAATAAATTAACAATTAAAAACCTCTTAAGAAACAAGTACAAACAAAATGAAAATATGAACATACAATGAACGTTATTCCTTAACCTCTATGATTTGAAATAACTTACCCCGTGTTCACATGACATTAAAATAAATCAATTAATCAACAACAGTAAGTACAAAATTCCTCTCTGCAAAGTTGCATTGAAAGTGCATGTCTTCATGAAACAACAACTATAAATTCATGGCTACATTTCGGCAGTGCGTTTATTGCCTTGATCAAATTAACAGTCAATGAATGCTGTATACAAAAAGTTATAAAAATTCAATAAAAAGGTTGATGTTGTAAGTGGAGTGGATAATATGAAGAAATTTTCACAGTTGCCAGTTTTTTAAAGAAATTAATAGTCATGGATCCTATCATTGCCTAAAATACTATTAATATCACCTTCTTTACTGACCCCTGTGCACGAAACTTTTTATTTACCGGAGAGTCATTTGTTTTCCAATCGATAGATGGTGTTTAAGACTGAAGCTTGATTGATAAATACAGGATTAGTACTTTCTTTAAACTAAAGCATGCTTTTTCCGTACATATCACACATTATTCTGTAAATTTAAGATGGAATGCATTTCTCCACGAGCGAAAATTTGAGGACATATCTTTGTTCAAGCTTACAGCACTCTGTTTTGCGGGAAGTTTTTGATTAGCCTCAAAGCAAATATTTTTGTGTATTTGTGTTTGTTTCAAATCAATTCCAAACAATGTAGAGTTTTACATCCATTTAATTTTTTTAAAAAAATTACTCATTAAATCACCTAAATATATATATATATATATATATATATATATATATATATATATATATATATATATATATATATGGTTATTGTAAATAATGTCCGTTTCATATCAATCATTTACTCACCACTTTTCGCAGTAATGAAATCTACCCCTTCTCATTTTTTTTTTATTTGAAGGAAAACTTAATGAAATTATTAAAACCAATAAAAATATTCATAAAATTAAATTTTATTAAAAATTTATAAATTGTATTAAAGGAAATTTATAGAAACAACAAACATACAAAATCAATTACGTAAAAATGATGACAATATTAAAAAAAAACACTGCCATAATAGTAAATACAACTAACAACATTTAACAAATAAAACAAAGATTAAAGTATTTTCGTGATGAGCTGACACTTTTGAATGCGGTACCAAATTCCTGGAGGATGGGAAACAACGATCGTATTGCTAAGACAATGCACAAAGAAAATCAAGAAATAAGCGTGAAAAATATAACAGAAAAAAATCCTGTTCATTTTTAAGAAGTAATCAATTATTCTTTTGTACGTAACGAACAAAGAAATCTTTTTCAAAGTTTCGGTCCTAAGGAATGCTCATTCATTAATTCCATTTCATATTTCTCTTATTATCTCAAGAAATGAAATTGAAAATTCTGTTCAATATCTTTTGCTCATGATACTGAAATTCTTGAAGTAATAAAATCTAATGTTTTCTCTTGTGACGAAGATAGGTGGTATCAGGATGATTTGATGAGAGATGATCCTTAGAATCATGAGAACATTGGATTTCAGCTATCCCGTGTAACACGAAAATCAGGCAGTATTCAAATGTCCACTGAGGGGATTTAATTTCAGATCAGGGGCCACTTACTCTCTGAGCAAATTATTTCTTCAGTTTTGCTGTGTTTAAAGCCAGCTGAGATTTCCGAGCACAGATTCGTACTGTTCCTGAGTCATTGCTAGCCGTTCACCAGAATTAATTAAAGCTTATTGGTTCCAGGAGTTCGAAATAAAGAGAAAGAGTTCAAATGTGTTCTATTAATGTTTTTATTGTTTTACTCAGCATTGAAGGATATAACATTTAACGAGCAAGTTGAAACGTCACTAGAGAGTAAGGATTGATTGATAAATTGATTTAAACAGAATGCCAACTTGTCAAGGATTATTTCATGCCTTAATGTTTGGATGATTACGATCATTGTACGTCTATGTTTTAATTTTTGCACTTGTTTATAAAAATAATACTCTTAGTAAGATATGAATGGGGATTCGGTTTCTTTGTTTAATGGCATATCAACATTCGTGGGTTATTTAATGCCAAAACCATCCTTCGAGAAAAAACAGCAGTGGTGCTGTTTAACCCAAAACTAGAAGGATAAGGGGGTTCATAGCTTTCCCAACGGTATTTGTCCGAAAGTGAACGCAATAACGCGGCTGGGATTCAAACTGGCTTAATAAGATTCAGCTTTAACCATTACACCACGAGGACATACTCGAGTAAGATATAAAGTATTTCCATCAAATGCGTAAAGATTTGCCCACAGTTGAACTTTTTCAAGTATCTCTATCTAATACTAATAATTATATTGTTTGAAGAAATCATTCCTAATATTATTCATTTCCTCAAACATTTGTTATCAAGTAACTAATAATTATTACTAAACAGTAAAAGTTTCCAATAAGTATTCTTAATAGAAATAATTAACGGCAATAGGATATCACATATGCCATTTGACCTGAGATGACTTTGAAAAACACATCAATTTGAGTAACGGGGATGCTCTCGAGGGTGTAATGATTAGTATCGTTGGAAGGGGAATCGACCAACCATGTTCAGAACTTGAACGAGGCTGTTTGCATTTCAAAAAGACCTAAAACATATGGGAAAGCTATCCATCCAACTATTCTCCCTCCAAATAGGGCTAAATAGTCTCTCAGACTTGGATTTTTAACATAAATGTGACTAGGAGAAAGCAAACACTGGATTCAAACTAGTTGTCGACCTGGAGAGGGATGGATGCCACAAGGTTATATGCTACGAGATTTGTGCTTCCACGAGTCAGAGTGGAACTGGAAGTAATGACAATGACCATGTACTCCACACTCTTCAGGTATTCAGAGCTTGAGATTTTCCTCTTTGCATTGAGTTGGGTTCGCTTTCTTTTTTTTTTTTCTTTTTACAGTTGCCCAGCATGGGGCTTTCTTTTTAGCACAAATTTCCCTCCGTGACTCTACTTGAGTCAAGACCTTAGCTTATGTGTATTTCCCAACCGTCTGGTTTACCTGTCTGTATGAACTGCTAAAGCGGTCCTTTAACTAGGCTTGTTGTGTGGCTTCTAGGAGCTCTGCTGAAAATATTTACTCGCTTGGATCGTGGTAGAATAATAACTTTGAATGGTTCTAAGCAAGATAATTATATGACGTACATTTCTTTTGATCTGTCACCTATTATGGAAAAGCTTCGTGGATTTCCAATTGCTGATAAGAAGCTGCTGCCAAATCCCGGTAACATACTTCTCGGAATTTGTCCAAAGAAAGCATCCAATTGGAATTATTGAATCTTACAG
This sequence comes from Sepioteuthis lessoniana, assembly GCA_963585895.1. Classification (NCBI taxonomy): domain Eukaryota; kingdom Metazoa; phylum Mollusca; class Cephalopoda; order Myopsida; family Loliginidae; genus Sepioteuthis; species Sepioteuthis lessoniana. The sequence continues at coordinate 89,897,162 of OY757906.1, read as the reverse complement.
TAAGTAGGTATTCAATTTTTAAAGCTATTCTTGGCTAGTTTCATCTAAGGCCAGTCATCTGGTCAATATCAACTTGTTAACGTCTCCCCTAACTCAGCGGGGATAGAGTAGAAGTGCTTAGACTTTTTCCTCAATCTCTCTGGTTATCTCTTGGTTAAGTTTGTGTTTGATCTGTTCAAATGCTTCTCCACTGAATAAAAAACAATTAAGCCCTCCTAATTTTTTTATTCCTTTTCCTAAAATCTTGTCTACGTTTTAAAAAATAATTAGTTCCTATCCGTTTAACCGTCTTGATCTTTTAACGGAAAGGTTCTTATCTCTACCGTATGCTATATAATATGCAGTCACTTGTCAACCATCTATGTAGATAATTTTGTTCTCTGTTACGTGTAACTCGTGCACGTTTTATCTTACCTGAACTGAAAAATGTGACTGAACAACCTCCAATTTTATATAATCGTCAAAAATCTGTCATCGAAAAATTTTTTAAAAATCAAAATTAATGTTTAATTAATGTTAAACGAGAAAACAAGCTTCGAGTTGTCTTTAATTCTTGTAGTGGTACAATTTATATCGTTGTTGTGATGATACGGGGTTTAATAATATTTGAGAGAGTAATAACACTAAATAGTGCGAGTTGAATTCGAACTTCTTTAGTCAGATATCGCAATCCAACAATCAAGCAAATACACCCGAAAGATTCCCACAATTAAAGTAAAAGTAAAATTACTTTTTCGTTTCTTCCCTACCTTTTGTAAATATGTGTGAACAAATTTTTCTTATACCTTCTCAACTGTCGATGGTGTAATAGTTCCATTTCTGCACCCAAACTCATATTATAAGTTGTGTAATAATTACTGTTGTTCAGTTGTTTCTTTAATCATATAATATTGATAAATATTATTTTCATCATCACCATAGCTTTGAATATTTACAGTGCAACATACAAAATAAATCTCTTGAAATTTCTGGGATTTATGTTGTCTCTTATGGTTTTCTAATCTATCAAAAAATAACCCAAAAATCAGAGGACAAAAACCTCGCTCCAAGTCAGAGATATTAAAGATTATCCCATGCATTCATTAAATGTAAGCTTTTCATAGGCCTTCATATCTTAACTTTTTAAAACTAGTTTTGAAATTTTTTTTATTTATTTATTTTTTTTTTTTTTTTTATCCAGATTGATTATAGAGCGACAGGTTATTATAAAATATCACTAACTGCGAAATATTGATTTCTATTTTCAGTTATTTCATCTTGGATAATGTCTGTAGTTTTACGCATGTATAGATTTTTATGTATTTTTTTCATTGATGAAGGACATTCTTAATTTTTTTTATGTAATTAATTATGGGATTTTAAATAACATACACAGAAAAGTAATTCTTTACTTAGAATCTGTATATGGGCAACAAGATCTGGTAAATGGTAAAAAATAATAACAATTACTAAAGATTTTGCATGTGTAAGAGAATCATATTTGTTATTTAGATTAAGTAATTATCAAATAAATCTCTTAAAGAAATATCCGTATCTGATAGGACCGTGGAAAAAAAACAAAACAACCAAAAACAAAAAGAAAAAACAAACAAACAAGCTAGCTTAAGAAACAATTTTTTTTTAGCGAAAATATTAGCGAGAGCTCTATATTAAATAAAATAAAAGTAAATATGACCGTACAATAAACGTGATTTTCTAACCACTTGGCTTAGATAATTGTGAGTTGACATGCCGTTAAAATCAATCAATCAATCAATTCATAAATTATCCAGAACATATCCTCATATAAGACAATCTAAATGCATATCATTAAACCCTATTCTTAGAAGTAAATAATTTTTAATGAACGGTTTTTATGGTTTCTTTTGGGCGGGGAGGATGTTTATTTAGTTTTATTTAGCAAGCTACTCCTGAGTATTTTCTATCTCAACTAGTTTCAGTGACTTTATCTCAAACTAATCTATGCATAATAAACAGTTTATATATATATATATATATATATATATATATATATATATATATATATATATATATATATATATATATATATATTAAAAGTTGGCATATTTTTAAAAAGAAATCATTTTTTCGTTTCCTTTTAACCTTTTCTTTTTTTCATTACTCAAACTCTGTATTTTCTTCGAATATCAGCGAATGAACCAGTTCACCCTTTTCTTCGTAGCTATGCCTGAAACTATAGACATTCACTAAAATATCTGCGTGATACAAATAATCCGACATATAGCATAATACTTAGCTAATTTAAATGAACCCATGGTTATAGACTTTGTGTATTTACTGTCGATGTCATGGAAATCAAAAGTCTGCCTTAATGGACATTTGTCAGGAAATATATTCGTTGTTCAGGAACGTATATAACGGCAACAATATATAAGAAACCTCATGGCTTTTAAATTTTTTGTCTTGTGTATATTTGGGTATGTTGGCACTTGGTTTGTATATATTATATCCATTTTATTTAATATAGAGCTCTCGCTAATATTTTTCATATCTGGATTTTTTGTACGTAATTCTTACGGAAATGCCTACCTTTTCTTGAAGTAAAGGATTTGAAAAATCATTTTTACCTTTTATAAAATAATTTCCAAAATTATATTCATTTGCTACTTATATGCGTATTTAATGATGTCTGTGATCAAGCTATAAGTAAAATTGACTGACTTCATACACTGCATGTAGAAGAGATGCATTCGTAACTTTAAAAAAAAGATTAACATTCTACCAAGAGAAACGCATGTAGATGCTTTTCAACTTCAGACTGGACAATTTATCATCATCATCATCATGTCATACCGCCAGCACGGATATCCCTGACCATCTCTCGCCACTTCTCCCTATCATTCAATGCCTCCAGTAAGTCTTCTGTGTTACATCCTGTGTCCTCATATAGCTGCTGTATGTAAGTTCGGGCTGGTCGTCCTGCTTTTGCTTGGCCATATGTGGGGGTCCATAGGAGTACATCACTTACGAGCTCGTCCTTGCTTCTCCAGCAGTGTCCGGCGTGTCTGGCTGGTCTAACCTGTATAGTTCTCGTGATGGGAGGCAAGTGGCCGTATAGTTGGTGTCTCGTGGGGTGTTGTCGCCAGGACTTGTTCAATATTTATAAACTGATTAAATAGCCCAGTTTGTTGGAGCTGTAGAATTCACCGACTGAATCTCTGCAGAGGAGTGAAACTCCCCTCCCAACGAGTGTCCTGGACATGAAACAATCTGTTGGTGGGGATCAAGAAATTCTACAGCTGTGGAGAATGCGGAGTATCCTTTCATTGCCATTGCTCCAAGGTCTATTCTGGTCTGGAGTAGTAACCCCGGAGAGGCTTTGAACAGTTTGACATTTAAACTTAGCGCAACCATGATTTCTGGTAAACTGAATAGTTAGAAATAGAACTGTTTGTTCCTTTATCTGTGTGTAAACAAATGACTGATGTTTAATTAAATTCTTAGTGATACATTGCATTAATTGGGACTATTTAACTTTCTGGTCATATATTTACAAATCATATATTATATATATATAAATAAACTGGTTTTGTTATTAAATAACCAAAAATGTTTGATATGCCGAAGAACCAAACCTAACCTGACCAAACAATTAACTGATTAGTGACTCCCGTATGCTTTGACAAGCTGTCATGCTGTCATTGGTAAACAAAGAGATGACAGCGCGTCAGGGCAGTCGGGTACAACAGGTGTGTAACCGGAAGGAGACCACGTGATAACCATGCGGTCAGATTTAGACAGTGCAGAGATTCAGGAGTTGAGCGAGGGATATGCAGCCGATCAGAGGCGTTTCGGACCTCTCTGACGACACGGCTTGTAAGGGGGTGCAAGGCTTGGCCCCCAGAAGAAGGTATGGGACAAGAAGAAGTCCCCTCTCTGAGTATATGTCTCTCCATCGATCTCTCAACTAGCAACAAACTGTGGGTCCCCTTTCGAGAATAAAATGAGAAATATATGTTTTTTTATAAAGAAGTGTTGCGTTCGTTCATTGAGATTTGTTCATTATCTTTGATACTACACAACAATTATTGTTTTTCTTCACTTTGTTTATTTGATCAATTTTCAATTATTTATTTTTTTAATTTTCATTTTTGAATGTGAACGTTTTTTGGAGGTGGCTATACAAAATCGATTGTTTGCGTTGAGGATTCCTTTTCCTATGTTCGCAAATGAGATAACTGTTATGTCTAAATCTTGCAAGGCAGACGTTCACTAGTTAATAGATTTCGCTAGACGCCCAGTTGATATGAAGTTACTGCTTTGATAGTTGCACCTAATCTATATGCGATACTACACTTCTCTACACCTTGGAGGGCTTATGGATTTGATTGCTCTTGTGCTCCTGATTATTCACGGGAATCGTTGTTATTTTTCTTCATATCTTTCTTCGTATCTTCCTATCGGTTATCTAGGGCTTAGATAATTTTCTTCCTCAGTCTCTTCAAGCGATTCATTTTCACTTTCTTCCATACTCTTCTCTATTTCGTTGTTAAAATCATTGGTCTTCTCCTGATCTTCATTCCCCAATTCGTCCTCCATTTTCACGTCTTCGGATTCGATTCTTGATCTAAACTACCCGCATAGACCAATACAGGCCACCCATTCTTTCTCTCTTTTATCATTGTCTTTTGTAATAAGAATTTTGAATTTTCTGGATTTGGTGTTTCATCTGTTCTCTACCAAACATTTTCTTTTGTAGATGATGATATGGTTATAAAAGCTCTGAACAGTTGCCCATTAACGGAGAACGACTATTTTTTTTTTTTCTTGTATGTGGCATCGTTGGGTAACTTAAGAGGAATCTGGTAAGATAAGCTGGCATGTTTTCATTAAAAGCGGAAAATTCCGATAACTCTATTTTCATACTTAGCACCATTGTCTACAATCAAATTAAATTGCGGGTAGCACGGAGGCCCGTATGGAATGCATCATTATTAAGTCCTACTAAGAGCTTGGATTTCCCTGACGCTCTCTCTCTCTCAATTCTTACCCATCAACTGTCACTCCTGGCAGGTCCACCAAATACATCTAGTGTCCACACATGCCTTATGTGAATAAATTCATGCCGGTCGACCAACACTGGCCCGTCCATATGTAGAGGTACATTTATGGATTTACCCTTGCGTCTCTAGTAGTGTTCCGCATGTCGATCGTCTTACGTGGACTAATTTTGAGATGGGAGATAAGTGGTCGTACGGCTGTTGCTTCATGATATGTTACTTCAAAATTTGGTTCGTAGCATTCCTAGGGGGTTCTCATCTAGCTTTTTCTCTCTGCGTTTTGTTGGCGTCCATGTGGTGCATCCATGGCCTAGTATTGACACAGGCACAGCTTCGAAGAAATCCCGTTTTATTTTATCGGATAGATCAGATTTCCATATGATTGATAACCTATTGATGACAGTCTATGCCTACACTTGCCCTATATCAACATCACTTTCCGTAGACGAGACACTGCTGCTGAGATATGCGAATTTGTTTACTAACTTCAGTGGCTCCTCACTTAGAGTGGAGATGGCTCCTTATATTTAAAAAATATGCGTACTCTGTTTTATTTTCGTTTACATGTGGATCAATGGCTCCTGCTGTTTTCTCCAGGATATGCAGCAAGGATTCGGATTGGGCAGGTGAAGAAAGCTATATCGTCTGCATAATTTGCGTCTGTAATAATTTTCTGCAGCATAACGTCTGCTTTTTGCTTTTTCTAGAGTAAAACCATTTTTCTTTTTATTAAATCACTTGGCGTTTGAAGTATGAAGTCTGGGCAGATTATAAAACAAATATGATGATAAAGCAAATCCAAGCAAAAATCCAGCAACAATATCGAAGAAGTCTGTGTCTTCATCAAGCGAGTAAACATTTGTTTTCGTTTTTCTATAAAGCATCATTGTAGTTTTAAAATTTCTTTGGGACGGTTATATGGTTGAAGTATTTACTCCATATTCCTTCTACGTATAAAATCAAATGCTTTGGAGAAATCTACTTAAAAACAGGGTTGCATTGAATTTTTTTGGACGAACTCCATGAATGATTCGTCGGATTATCAGAATCTGTGATATTGTTGATGGATTTCCCTGAAAACCGTTCTGATTTTTCCAAAGAATTTTCTCAGTTACAGGTTTGATTCGGTTGAGAAGCAAAACCCTTTATACAGCTATCGAACGAAGAGTTATTCCTTGGTAGTTATTGGTTATTTCAATGTCACCTTTCTTAGTGATGCGGGAGATGCAGCCTTCTGTTTATCTGTCAATTGTATGTTGTTTGTATACGGCTTTGCACACTCCAGAAGTAAATATTCAAATGCCTTTGCTTTCCAGCCAGCAGCTTTTCCACTTTTTGTTAGTACTACGTTAAGTTTTTTCCCTGTAAACTGTCCTAATGTAACGTTGGCTAATAATAATTTTTGTGATTGGATTACCAATTGCTTTAGAGGAATTTCCATGCAGATTATTGAAATGTTCTTTCCACATCTGTATTTGTTCTTCTTGGCTGGTAGCTTTTAGTTTTTTCTCTTAGGTGTTTTCCTTTGATCACTTCATTAATAATCTGCCATACTAACCGAATACGTCATGGTCATGAGCAAATATTCTATTTGCGAAATTATAGCGCATTGTCTATGACCATCATTTTGAGTACATTGTTTCTTGAGAATATTGCTCTCAGTACTCGCTTTACGATGGTTACTTTCCCGTCTTTTTTTAAGTACAAAAGACCGTCACAACAATGTGTCCACTAATATTACATATAAGCCTATACCTTTGACATGTGGACAAACCATATGTAAATTAATCCAGTTTCTTATCTCTGGGCCATGAGTGAACTTTATTCACTTTAATTTTTTATCCCAGGATATTTTTGGCATTTTTTTATATAATATTCTACTTTATTCGAATATATCAGCCATCAATTATACAAAATAAACCTTTTTTTTATTTTGCCATTACGCCATACTATACATCATGATATCAATTCTTTCCTATGGCTCGTAGAAGTTCTATTATTTCTCCATTTTGTATCCTTCACAATAGTTAATGTTTGTCTCATTATTTATGGGTTTCCCAGCAACTGAACGGTTCCCCCAAAATCATTTCTTTACTATCTTTAGTATCTTGCAAGATATGGGATTTTGCATTGCTTCTCTTCTGAGTCGATTCTGGGTAGCATTTTGTCTTCTGCATTCTTGTGATTTTTTAAATTTTTTATTACCTAACAATAAACCTAATAGGAAATCTGTATGCAAAATTGTGTTTTTAACGCACATTATGTCGAAATCGAATGTTACAAGTTTGATTCCCAATCTAATAATTCTTGATTACGTAACACTTGAATCTTTTCAGTGATTAAATGTTAATTTTAAGAGATGAGATCTGATTTTAGAAAAATGTCCCTCCTAAGAATAATTTTAGTACTCTTATCGTGTTTCATATTCAGTATTCGAGTAGTTTGTTTCTTCTGCCTATTATTTTCTTAATAGGTATATTACTGGGTGTCATTGCTGCAACGTTATATTCCATCTGTGGTTAACCATTCTTTGGATCATAGTTGTTTTTTTCTCTATTAGTAATTTCTTCAATTTTTTAGATGTTATAGTTTTTCTTTGTGTCCAGGAAACACAAGATTTTTTTTTTTTTTGCTTTTGTTTTTGTTTTTTTGTGTAACATTGCGAAAGGTTCTATCTGGTGACTTTATCCGGTTTGATACTTACTATGATTATGAGTTAGTCCCCAAAAGAATTCCAATTCGTTTTGGTTTCTTGGTGTGAACATTTCTGCTATTGTCTTCGTCACTATTTTATCATGTGATATTCCATCCTGTGATATTTGATATCATAAATATGATATATTTTACCAGTTTAGTTCGCATTTTTCCTTCTTTATAGATATACACGCTTCGTTTAACTTATTCAAAATATGGTCCTTTTTTTTCATGATTCAATTCTTCTTCGTGAACGCTCTCCCACTTATACCGTCGTGATATATTACGTTATTTCTTATCTTTCCCGAATTATTAATTCAATTTCTATTGGAAAAGTGTTGCTCGAAGTCATTATGTCAAACGCACAGAGAATTACACTTTAGTACGCCTATCGTGATGTTTTATACTGGTGATTTCCCTGAATTTCTTGTCAATTTTAATTTGGTTGTGTGTTGACTAAATATACATGTTTTGCAAAATATTTCACTCATACTAACTCATGGCAATATTTTGTAAGCGGAAATGCGTCGGTGCATATTTGGGGATTCACCCTATCTTGTAATCTCCGCATATTCTTAAATACTAATCAAGCTTTCGTATGGCTACAATTGGTGAAGCTGAATTGAAACAATATTTAATTGCCTTACTATTCTTTAAACATTGTCTAGTACCACATGCTGGACATGAATTGGTATTATTTTTAGATTTCACAATGCTTGGGTAATGTATTTTCTGTTTAACAAATACTCTTTCTCTAATCTCTTCATAATCGTATATTATTTTGTTCTAAAAAAATAAGGAAAATGTACATCTATTTTCTTTTACTTTTCTAGAATTAATGAGTTTTGTGTTATTCACATTCAACACATCAAATCTAATTGTCCATGTTATTTATTGCATACTATAAACGTGAAGGGAATCATTTCGAAAGGGTGTTTTGTTTCACAATGACTTTATTTCCACTGCTGTGGAATTGTCTCAACTGGAGATTGCTCTTCCTCAATTTTGAATTGCCCATTTTCTTCTTGAAGATTCTCAGTATAAAAGTGACATCACACCCCGTGTCAACCTGCTTTTAATTTTTTTCACTGGTTCTATCCTTTTTTCTTTTATAATTGCATCCCCTCTTAAAAGGATCATTTTCTTTGTAGTTCGAACATATTTTCCACGGACAGGGCAATTATTCTTCCTTCTCTTATGTTTCGTGGCTCAATATTCCATCTGATCACAATCTTAGTTGTGTGGTAAATCTGTAGACTATGTTTTTATATGACGCACTCTTTAACGAATTCTAGTTGAAAAACTATATGTTTGCCTCTAAAGTTACATTCCTTATCTACCTTGGGAGAATTTTGTGTTTGTAAGATGTGTCCTGCATGACTTCTTTTAATTTGTGCTGGATAAATCCATCTTCTGTAGTCATTTCTTCCATTTTTTTAATTCGCAATATTTATATGCCTTTAATGTGTGCATGTATCTTTTTAGAGATTTGTTTTGACTTCTTTTGTCTCAAACTATTTGGTGCTTCCAGTGATAACTAGTGTTTTTCCTAACATTACTTTTTTAATTATTCAAATAACCTCTCAATAAGTTAATTCTTTAAATTCTCTTGGTCATTATCTATATTTTTCATGGATTCTTAGCCTGTTGCAGCCAGAAATCGGTTGATGATTCCATTCTCTCTTTCTCAGACTTTTAGCTTATTCAGTTTCTTAAACCTTTTGTAATTTAATTGAACGACTCATAGAAAATATAATTCGAACAAATAAATAAATAAATAAATAAAGCAGACAGTATCCGAATAGCCAGACCAAAGTATTCGAAAGAATTACAATTTCAAGGGAAAACTGGGGGTTCGAAGATCGTGTACGCATGTGCTGAATGGGCGGAAGCGGATGTTCCCACCAGGCGGAAGGGAGGAGACTACTCCTGTTTTGGGCTGTTATAGGCAGAACGTGATGGGGTCAAGACGTAAAGTTTAACATAAGCCGTGAAGATGTGAAGAGGCGAAAGTTTACGAGCGTCATTTTTGGGGTGTGCGCTCCAAAGGTAACCTCAGACTAGACGCGACTCAGCGGAGAAGCATCTTAGAAATACAATAGAAAACCAGGAAAAAATTCAGTGTCTGCTCTCTTTTTTCTCCCCAGTATATGTTGCTTATTCTTATCTAGCTGAAGTAGTCGTCTCAGTTTCCATACTCACTTTCTTTCTCCCGGCGGCTACCTACAAGTTGTAGGAGTAAATAAACCTTTGGGTTTAAACAGATTTTCTTGCGTTCGTCAAATTTTATCACGGCTAGGTTTGAATTATATTTGGTTGCACAACGGTACATTAGCCAACGCTACGAAACATCTGATCCCTGTTGGCAATGATGAGTATATCTCACAGAGTAGAGGATGACTGGAAAATTAGGCTGAAGAGCAATTGATATTTGGTTACTTCTTTTACAGGTGAATCTAATTTACTCACGATACTTTAATAAAATTAGTTTGTTGTATATTATTGATGATACAGAGGCTATATACTATGCAAGTAGGATTTTCATTTTTCAGTTTATGAGTAGTTTTATCGTTAAAGATTGGCTGTGCCTCAAGCAAATGTCTTTTAAATACGGCGAAGCCTTACTGGTTTGGTTTGGTTACTATGTTTAATGGTACATCCAAATCCGTGGGTTATTAAAAGTCAAATTTATTCCTGTAGAAAAACAGCGGTGATAATATTTATCCCATCGCTGGAGGGTTAAGTTGGGTAAATAAGTCGACATCCCTCTGGGATTAGTGGGTGTTTCGGGTTGCTTTTCTTTATTTTATATACCATCCTTGCTTGGTGATAGCGAACTGTTTTGATGATTAATTATCGTTGGTGGGGGATTCTTACATTTTACAGCATGTCTGCTTTTGTTAGGGTATATAAAGTTGAAGTAAACTTTCTTTCCATTTACAAGCGTTTATATGTTTACAAGCAAATGTTCTTATACATAGGTTCAATGTGGTAAATATGCCAAACCGACTTGAAATATCCATGTTTTGAAAATTAATGTGTGAAGGTATACAATTGCTACAAACCAATTACCATGTCATAGATCATTAGTATATTAAGAGCATATTTCGTTTGATTTTTTAAAGATTATCTCAAAAGTAACTATTTAATCAGTAGTTGAGAATCAAAGCTGAAAGGCAGTCTAAGATGGCGACACGACTGAAATATCAGCACAACAGAAAGCCAAAAGATCCTGTTCGAAACTTCAATATTATGAAAGTATTTTATTCAAAAGAAGCTTATATCACGAGAAATGATCGGTATTTGAAATATTTCCAGCCGATATATTTGTTCTTTTAAAATATGTATTGGATGCTTACAATGTGTAAATGAAACTTCAGAAATGACATCGTAAATGTATTGAACAGCTGGGTAAATATCATAAACAGTTTGTCTGGAAGTATTTCTAGCCCTTGACTCTTCCCTACTTAATCGAATACTACAGTTCTGGAGATATTGGTAATATGTTAAAGCCCTTCAATTCCATTTCTCTATGGAAAAATGAAATTGAAGTGGTATAAGATACTAAAATAGAAGACTCTTAAAGAATAACTACAAAAAATATAGTATACGCAGATGTACAATGAATGGTATTCCCTAACTTACAGTAATAAAATGATCCATGGCGGGTTCACATGCCCTTAAATTTTATCAGTTAAATATGTCAACCAGTTGGTGATGTAATCAAAATACGTAACTCAGACACAAAAATGCACAAACACGCATGAATTCACACTTAAACAATGACACACTTATACATATTTCTTTTATGTCATGCTATTTGATTGCTCATATCAACTAGGTTAACTAGAAAAAGTAAGGAATATCAAAAACAAAGATCTAGTTATCAATTTTCGTGATAACATAACTAATACTAGGCAACATATATTTTTGTTTAGATTTTTTTAAATCTATTATTCGATTCCAAAGAAAAAGAATATATTGGAGAGAATCGAAAGTATTTAGGTTTTTACGTACATTTATTCGAAAAGATGAGTTTATATACTATTTCAATATTATCATTGAGTGCAAAGTAACTTTTGAATAATTATGCAATATTGAAGAGAACAAGATGATTGACACGGAAACAGTTTCAGAATAGTTATAATTATGCCGAATTCATCATCATCATATCGTGCTGGCAGCACGGATATCCCTGACCCTCTTTCGCCACTCCTCCCTATCGTTCATCGCCCTAGGTAGGTCTTCAGGACAACAACCTGTATCCTCACATAGCTGCTGAATGTACGTTCGTGCTGGTCGTCCTGCTTTTGCGCGGCCGTGTGTGGGGATCCATAAGAGTACATCTCTTATGAGTTCATCTCTGCTTCTCCAGCAATGTCCTGCATGTCTGGTTCGCCTAACTTGAATAGTTTTCGTGA
>OY757906.1:89822526-89880026 GCA_963585895.1 Sepioteuthis lessoniana | reverse complement strand
AATTAAGCCGTCATATTTTAAATATTTTGGGGGAAATGTTGGAGACTGGGGTGACTTGAATTTTTTTTTCACCTCGTCTCCTTAATCCTATTGATTAATTCAAACCCCGTTTTTAAAATTTTTCCGGTGACTAAGCTTGACAAGTGCCGGGCGAAAGGGCCCTTGCTCTTTTATCATTTTAGAATAGTTCCCCCTCTTTTTACCAATGATTTCATTATTCATTTCTTTATATAATTTTTCATGAACCAAAAATATAACGAAATATAAATATATATATTTGCTTCAGGGGTTTTGTGTATCTCTGTCTGTCTGTGTGTCTGAGTGTAAGGATATATCTTTACGCTTCGCTTCATTATCTGCCATGGATTATACTCTTTGAATCAGATTAATTATCTATAAATAGATTGTCAGCAATATTTAACTTAATGAACATAATAACTTCACGCAATTATCCGTTCTTAGGTCGTGTTATTTTCAGCTTATATTTTTGTAAAAAATAAAACGTTAATTTCTTTTCCGTTCCTTTCCTCGATCAAAATGGCGAATGCACTCTCAAGATCATGTGATATAAATGATTCATAATTATTAAATGAGTTTAAAAAAAGTAGACGGAGGGATTTTTTATCAGACTAAATACATGGTTTAGCAAAATACCTGCCAGATTTAAAACTGTCATCTGCGTGATGCAAGTTAACATAGGAACGTAGTAATGGAAGCTCAATATAGTTAATATCTTTTCCTTTATTGATGATCGTAGCTTGAATCGTACAAGATTTTAAAGGTTGGCAAAAAGACCAAGAAATATGTCTGGTGTTATTCCTGTCACTTTTTGGCGAACGGTATAATTTTACTCTTTTTAATCGATGAACATTTCGGTCAGAAATTTTCAACCCATAGAATAATCGATTTCGCATCCTGAACAACATTCTGTCGTAACGTAAAATTAGCTGGGAGAGCTCTTCGTATAGCATCTACAGATCCATTAATTTTAATTAAAAACAAAACTTTTTAGCAGCAAACACATTATGCAACAATCATGGCCATGAACGTAAATCATCTTCTCTAAAGCTAAAAATTGTAACACATTTTCTAGATGAACTTACCATTACCACTTGTCTAAGTTCACTTGCAACAAACTGGTGACAGTTAAATATGTAAGATATATTTCTGCTGCACTCTATATAAACACTGTTATAAACATAAGAATAACTTGAAGGTCTATCTGCATAAATGCAATACGTTGTATTGTATTGGTAACTGATAGTTTTTCATTACTTTAAAGGATTTTTTTGTAAATATTTATTGTTGAATAACACTAACCCTCTAAATATCTTCGATTGGAGCAAAAGCGTATGGGTCCAATGATTCCAGCCATGTGACTGCAGCTTCCTCTTGCGTTTGAGAGGTCACATTAGATGGAATTTATTTGAACCTTACTCATGGTTAAGCGCATTATCTCCCTCTTTAAAATGACAGTGTGGAAAATTAGACCCGACAGTGGTATAATTAAAACTGACTAGGTTTACTGGCTAGTGTAAAACAATCTTGTGCCGTCTTGCTTAAAGTAGTTGATTTTGCTTCAAGGTTAGCCGTTTATTTCGTTTCAAGCATCTTATTTTGTCGCACTAATAACCTCCAGAAAAGTATAAATCCAAGAATTCTTCTTCCCGCTACGGCAACCAGTCTAGGAGAAAGAAATCATTGAATTCAAACCTGTTAAATTCTGCTGGTTCCTGAGGGGAGGGGTTGATAAACAACAACTATATATTTTATTGCAACGAATAGTCTAAAGACACATTTATAGTTAATATCTGAAACATTAATATTTTATAAATTACTAGCAAGGATACCCGGCGTTACTCGGAATAATCTCTTTCATTTTGAGTTTTATTGTATTGAAATTCAATAATATGTATTCATTGTCTTCATAATCAAACAGATGCCATTGCAAAAGTTCGAAGGTACAGATTTCTCGTGATGATCACTTGAAGACTCCTCTTTCCAGAATGAAATGGTTAGAGGGAATTATTTATGAATCTTAATTAGAAAATAATTATATAGTATGTATATTCCACTATTTTATAAAATAAATGTATTATCTAAGTATTCTATTAATACCAGTAATAAACAAATATATCTTAAATCAAAAACAATTACTTCATCAAAAATATTTTTTTCGTCTCATATTGATATTTAAATTTAGTATTTTACGTTTAATTTGCTTTTCGTCGGTAAACTAAAAATATAAAAACAGATTGATTTCAGGAAGAAAATATTGCTAAATCAAAATGAAATCTCTCCTCCCCTCCCTCTCCGTCACTTTCCCTCTCTCTCGATGTATATATTTATCTATAAATTATTGTAAAAATATACTCTCCACAAAAGAAAATATCTATATTATAAGATTATAATTTTTTTTTTAAATCAGGAATATTTCTTCTTAAATCTAGAAAGAAAATAACAACATTTTAAAAGCATGAATATTTCTTACAAAATTAATTAAGATAATTGATTGAATTTTTTATGATCCCTTGCCCCAAAATGTTTCAAACAACTGCATATATTCAAAATAATTTGCTTTTGCATTCATTTCTAAAATTTAATATCTATATTTTTTTAAGAATATTGATTCAGAAATGATAAGATGGAGTTATGTATATCCTATGATAATATAGCAAATTGGTCCTCCAAGCCAATTCAAGAGAAAAGTTTGTTTGTTTTAAATTATAATCTGATATAGATATTTTTCAAAGCATAAATTATTTTTATAAATTCAAATTAAAAAAAAAAAATTAATCTGATATAAATATCCTTTAGGAAGTTGATTTAAATAATCTAGTAATTTTTTTATAGATAAAAAAAATCCTACAAAACGTGATTGCATATCACCTTTTCAGAATAAGGCTGTGAGGTGGCATGCCAGGTTTTTGGGAGGAACTGATTCATGTATAAATCTTAATATTCTAAAATCAGAAATAAATTCTTTGATAGCAAATAAATGAAATGAATATATTGTGTATCAAATTAACACCATTAATATAACTGTGATCTTAATATTTCCTTCTGTACAAACGTCATCCAGAATATATCATTAGTTGATTATGAAGTATATGTAAACATTACGAATTAAATATTTACTTACCTTTAAATATTGCAGTGACATTATGTCTTCATCTTTCTTTGATTTGATTTCTAAAAAAATTATATGAAAATTTTGATTTAAAAAAAATTGATTAATGTTAATGAAATTTTCAGTGATAGTTAGTAACTCTGTCCCACTTCCGATTAATATCTTTTAATCATCCTAGATTATTACGATAAAAAGGAATTTATAAAAACTGTATTTGCTGGATAAGGCATTTTCAATTTACGGCTTCAGAGCACAAAATATTCTTTGTTTTCCCGTCTGGAGAGCATCAGGATTTCCCTTTCATGAAAGATCAACATAAAGCTGGCCAAGAGAAAAGTCAGCGTCTGCCACGTTCAACCCAAAACTTTCAGTGATTATATTTGATACTTGTTTATTGCCAGGGCAAAGCAAAGTTTCAAAGTAAACTGGCTGCCTCCAGTAGATGGGACATCATTCATTTTATGGTGGGTCGAGGTCACGACGAAACATGATTGGCGCCCCAAACTTTTGTAAGAGATTATGTGGAGTGGTCCCTGTTGATTCAAGACTAATGATGAACCCTGTAGGATAACTGATAATTTGGTCCATAGAACTGATATCAATTGACTTATAGACATTTTCTCTCCGGGTAACATATTCAGAAGCCTTGCATTCAATGTTTTACAGAACTATTTGATTATCCCAAAAGTGATCGATCACAGAGCAATTTGTTAGACTGTTGGATATGAACATCTGGAAAGACTCTGGCAATCAGTTCATCTTCTGTCTGAATTGTTTTAAAAAGCAAATGCATTTGGTTATGATATTTCTAGTCCAGAAGTCCATTCCCCAAATTTAGAAGCTGAGTGGCAAATTCACCATCATCATTACCAATATTTAAATGCACTTGCATATTAATTGTAAGGCCCACTTTCTGAATATGATCTCAGATATAAGACTTTTTTCTGACAGGCATTAATCTGATCAGCACTAGTTCCTCGAGAAATAACAGGAAGGGTTTGTCTGAAGTCACCAGTAAGAAACAAATTTACCCCTCCCATTATTTTGTTGCTGTCTTAAATCTTTCAGTGTCCGATCTAAGGCTTCGACTGCTGGACTATGACTCATGGTTGCTTCATTCGAAATAATCAGTTTACAGGTTTGTAGGAGCTTGGTCATTAGCGAGTTTCTTTTATGTTGCATAGATGATTTTCTTGTGTAAGATCTACGGACCGACAAAACATAGAGTGGACAGTTATTCCTCAATCTATGAACGTTACCACAATTCCATTTGATCCTATTGCATGGGCAATATGTTTTTTTCTAACGAACTTTTGCAAGCATCAGGTTAATCATAAAGTTTTACCAGGGCCCCCTGGAGCATTGTATAGAATGTTAGTCCCTTGTCAGTTTCAATGTTGTTCAATATACAATGATAAACCTCCTTTTGATCATCCACCAATCGAGATTCATACTCGTTGATGAACTTACCCTAAATATATGTATTATAATTGGTCTCCTGATATAGTTGATAATGTAATTCTATTCTTATATCAGGCTCTGGCTTCCCACTTATAATCACGGTACTATTAAGATCCTGGACTTAATTGGATAGATCGCTGAGACATTAGTTATAAATTTCTAGGCAACATTCAATGGACATATCATCGTTTTAAAGTCTGATTCAAGATGTCTCCAGGCATTTTGTTTTTAAACTCATCCAATATAAGATGAGGTTGTTCAATTTCACTCGATGTGAGCACAATCGCGAACTACTACCTTATCTGGCTTGTTAATCAAGAAAAAAATGATTTTTAACGAGTTTCTTTCCACTTTTCATCTTCTTTTAAAAGACCATATAAACTACATGTTTCTTGGTATGTCGTAGACATTATAACTTGAAACAGAAATCTTCAAATGATGTTGGCCCTCGAAAAGTGTCGAGAAGTAACCATAGAGAGAAACACTGTGTTATTGGGCTGGACAGTATTACCACAACCAAAAGCATCAGATGCTTTAACATCATGTCCTTGAACAGTTTTCCCCTACTTCCAATGAATCAATGATTTTCGCTTAGTCAAGATACAGTAGGTTGGAAACTCTACGTACATTAGACACCTCGCAAAATCATCCTGCTGGAATAGTCTGAAAAATGCAGTTAGTGTAGATTCTCCTGGTTCAGGCACTAAATTATGTTCTGCATCTTCAGTGAAGTATACACTCTGTCCGATGTACAGCCAAGTTCAACAATGTTGGATATCGTTGGTGTATTTCCAATCCGAAAATCCTTCGGATAGCATCATTACTCGATATATATTGTCCCGTCAGATAATTCTTTATTTCATCTAGCCCAACCTTCTCAATAATAACAAATGGAGCTACGTCACTAGCCTTGTTGACATATTCTATGATGTACTAAATGGCTTTCACAGAGCTGCAGTATTTCCCATTAATGTGTGCCTTTAGGATTTTACATAAAAAAGTTATTGTACAGCACTACCCATTAATTCCCCAAGGTAATCCCCTCTCCTATACATCTCTAAGTTGTTGATTTTCTTCCGTCTTCTGGCTTACGTCTTTGGTAAAGCAGATATCCATCATTTTCAGTCTGTGTTGATCGAAGATAAGCTTTAGCATATCGCTTAATGGATTTTTTAAAATCTTACATACAGGGTATATCTGGATTGATGATTCCACATGGACCATTGATCAGTTGAGTCTTAATGTTTTCAAATTGTTCTGGATCATCTTTATCAGGTAGCTCAGCTGGAATGATTTTATCAATATCTTCACCTCTTATTTCTAGTTTGCACCAAATCAGAGGATGAGAGTCGATGAGTCTCTTTTGCCTTTCACTTGATATAATCCAGGCGTTAGGCACTCTAAATATTCTTCCTTCTTTAAGAATCCAAAAGAGTTTCTTTTGCCTTGAAAAGGTCTGCTCGTCCAAATTTTCAAATATAAGACATTGCAATCTTGACTGTTGTTGCATATATCGGGGTCCTCCCACTTAGCTTGAACGCAAGATGATTTGTTGCCCAATGCTCTTGTAGACATAATCATAATGCATGAAATCTTGGAGGTGAATGTAATTAACTACTCTTATTATATTTTTATTTCTTCGTATAAAGACTAATATTTCTGT
The DNA here is from genome assembly GCA_963585895.1 of Sepioteuthis lessoniana. Lineage (NCBI taxonomy): Eukaryota > Metazoa > Mollusca > Cephalopoda > Myopsida > Loliginidae > Sepioteuthis > Sepioteuthis lessoniana. The sequence goes on along the minus strand of OY757906.1, from coordinate 89,873,772 downwards.
TTCTATTTTTGCACACATATACACCATTAAATGGCTAGTCTCTCCTTTCATACGCAAGACTTGATTAAAATTATCTCGCCCCGTGAAATGAAAATAATAGAAGTTTTTTTTACAACTTACTGATCGACCAGTGTTCAGTTTTGTATCTGTTTTTTTTTCTTTTTTGAATAGATGAAAATGATATCCATCTTGGCCATTCCAGAATATGAGTGGATATTGTAAGGAACCATAGGCTCTGTGAGTTTCAGAAATACGCTGCAAAAGTCCACTTTTTTGGTGCCAAATGATATCACAATGTTCACGTTATACATCCACCATTACAATTACAATTTCATCTGCAACAGGTGCATTGTATCTGCTTTCATTTTCTCTACTTGGATATTTATCAGTTGTGATGATAATTTATTTTATCTTTTATCAGCGTTATATGCTCAAATACCAAAGTATATATGGTGTTTAATAAACATTTCCTGCTTCTACATAACTATGTCCAAATCCAACCCATTGTGAACATTTTCACATGTTTTTGGTGCTTCTGTTTGATGTCCACCCATAAATTATTTTGGTACAAATTTATGTGATACTTTACGTAATCGTAGAAGACAACGCATCAAATAATAACACTGCCCTTGGTTTTTATATGTTGTTAAGAATCCAGAATCTATCATATTTTTATCGGCTCCCAAAGATGTCATATAGAAAATTATTTTGTATTTCAGAAGTTTTCGTCTGAAATAACTTGCAGCTGGGGTATTCTGAAATAAAAAAAATATTAAGAATTAAAAAAAAAAAAAAAAAAAAACTTTTGAAGAATTCTGGAGGATCTTGTATAATTGGTAGATTGGTTTTGCCTTCTAATGATCATATACCAGATGATTCTGTAGACCATTTCTTCGCACCACAAAGTTTACATTCTTTTCCTTTCCCCAATTATTACTTTAGGATAATTTTTGTAATGTTTTTTTTAATCGTAAGAAAAAAACTTCCCAAAAGACAATGAATATTTTTGTAGCTCTTGCCTGAGTTTTGTCAATGCAAATGTAAATTTGATCAGTATTTCTTCTAATATGCTGTATTTTTGTGTATTTTGTTCTCTTGAATCTGCAGTTTGAATTGTATTAACAAGCCAGCGGGCCTGTCGTATAACTATACTTTCAAGCTGTCAGGCCGCAGTATTTCTGTTGCTGCTAGCAAGCAAACGGGCCAGTGGTATATTTACACTCTCAGGCTGTTTTGCAGAAGTATTTCTATTGCTATTAGCAAGTAAACGGGCTGGTCGTATACCCGGACTTTCAAGCTGTCTTGCAGAAGTATTTTTATTGCTGTTAGCAAGCAAACAGGCAAGTGGAATATTTTCACTTTCAATCTGTTTTGCAGAAGTATTTCTATTGCTATTAGCAAGTAAACGGGCTTGTCTTATACCCGGACTTTCAAGCTGTCTTGCAGAAGTATTTTTATTGCTGTTGGCAAATAAACGGGCCAGACGAATAGTCGCACTTTCAAGCTGTCTTTCAGCAGCATTTCTTTCCCGGTTACCTCGCAAACGTGCCTGTTGAACATCCTCAGTTTCTTCTGCACGTTTACTTTTTTTTTTCTTTTTCCCCTGGCCTCTAGAGAGAAACTTTCTATAGATGATTTTTGCAGGCATTTTTTACTTTCAATTGAAAGTGTGAACTTGTAGTAATTGATGAATAATGAATGAATTTTAGCGTTTGCTGGATCTTTTAATTGAATTTGTGAATTTGTTGTGATTAATGAATAATGAATGAGTTTTAGTGTCTGCTGGATCCTTTCAGCTTTGTTATAGTTCATAAAGACAAACATAAAAACAAAATGCGTGTATTTATAATTTAAACTTGTTATTGAAAATAGTTAATTAAGATTTTCCAGATTAAAAATTTTGAAAAAGATTAAATATATGTTCAAAGAATATCTGATTGTTTTAAAGCTAATGAAAATATTCAGAAAAAAATATTTACGGAAATTCTTTCGCTTGGAAATGTTTTCAATAGAAATATAAATCATATACACATAAGTTGCGAATAATCACAGATTGTTGTCTGTTAGAGTTATAACACAGCGTAATTAAAACGTACAAATTTTGAGTATCAAAAAAAAAAAATTACAGAATGTTTTTTGTATTTTCATTAGAGAATAAAATCACACATGAATATACACATCTACTTGTCTTAACAATTAAACAATCACTAATTGTCGTCTGTTAGTGAAAATGACAATATAATTATACATTAAGTTCATAAGTCCACAAAATTCACTCTGATTTGTCTAGCAGGACGTATAGCGTAATGGTTATAGCCTTGGTTCCTTCAGCTTCTAAGGAGACAATCATCTCGAAGTTGCAAGTTCAATCCTGATTGCAGGCGAGTAACAATACAGTAATGCTTAACACTTGTACCCGTTTATGGCTAACAGAATCAGGACAGGTAACCCCCGTGGAATCAATAAAAGACGTTGCTCGAATTTCCGTGAATGTTCCCGAGTTCGACAAACACCTGAAAAGAACATATCGGGCGAAACGTTGTGGGAATAAAGATGAAGACAATAGTCCGAAAACCCTTTATGATTATAATGTACATATTTTAATTTAGTAATTCAAAATTTATTCTAAAATATAATTTACAATGGGAAATTATTTGAATTATTATTATATTTCAAAGCAAAAAAACACATCAAATGAAAAACGACCGTAATTCAAATTCAGTTATTATATTATATACTGTTTTTAAAATTTTAGAAGTGCACCAATGTCAAACCCCCGTGAACAGGAAAACTAATGCCTCATATTCAAAACATTAAATGGACAAAAAAAAAAAAAGAAATATCAAAACTTCTTTAAATAAAAAGAATTTTGAATTTATTTAAAAGTTGTAACATAAAAAATAAAAGAGAATAAAAAGAAAAAAAAAAATGTTGGGATTCACCAATGTTTTCCTTACCGATCAGCATATTTTAAAATGAAAAACGTTCTATCTATATATATATACATATATATATATATATATATATATATATATATATATATATATATATATATATATATATATATATATATATATATATAGTAATTACATTAAAATAAAACAAACGTATTTAAAGTGAAATATTTTTTTCTTGTATTGTGTAAAATTATTCAATAATAAAGCAGATACATTCAAGCATAAAAGTGATTGTATATTTATTTTTTTTGATTTAAAAGTGAACAGACTTAAGACTCTTTGAAAAGAAAATTAATGTCAGCTTTTTAGAATATTAAAAGCAAAAATATAGCGAAACTTATTTTATTAAATATAATTTTGATTAGGTTAAAAGGTAAATAAAGATGACTGGACTTATTTTATCCGTTAATTTAGGGATGCTTTTTTTTTGTTTTATGGCATATCAACCTTTGTAGGCAATATAATGCCAAAGTTATTCTCCTAGAAGAACAGTAGTGGTACTATATAACCCATAGCTGGGAGGATAAGGGGGTTCATACCTTTCCCAAGGGTATTTGCCCGAAAGTGAACGTAATAGCGCGACTGGAGTACGAACTCGCTTACTACGATTCCGCAGTCCATCGCTTTAACCACTCCACCATTAATTTAGCTGGAAGCACCAAACAATGCTCGAAAAATGATCCTCATGTTAAAATATCGAAAATTTGATCTTTACTGTTTTTTTAAAATATTGATCAAATCATCATAATTTTTAAAGTAAAAAGGTTAATGATTGCGTATATATATTTACGTTTTCGTTGATTGTTTTATTTTCGTTTTTTTCCTCCAGACATACATAAATACATGCATACATACAACTGCCGTTTATATATGTATAGATTAATGTAGATTATGAATTGTGTACACTGCGCTGTAAAAGTATATTTATCAAGAGGAATAATTAATTGGAATTGGAAGAAGAAATTACAGTTATGATTTCACTTCTCGAAAGATTGAGCTGGTTGTATTTCATTAGTGTCTAAGTGATACATCTTCTCAGGAATCTTAAAATCATCTAAGTATCCTTGCCGAGTTCTATTGTGGTGAGATGTGAATAGTTTTGATTCTAAATCTGATCTTCAGTTTTCTTATTCTTTTTTACCAGGTCTTTGATTACTGCACAAAGAGTGGAATACACGATTGGAATCAACGACGCCTTAATGTTTGATGGTTTTTCATTTTTTTCTTTAAATTTCAGCTCTGAGACAAAATGCATTTAGAGCTCGCTTTCAATTATTTTCAATCCACAACCCGCTGGAAAGACAAAGTCTATTGGATGATACTTTCTTTTCTTTTCTTTTTACTTAGTAATATGTCTGGTTATCTGACTGAGATTGATTTATCCGTTTATATTTATAAATCCCAGAACGTTCTATACACTTCTTCTTCTAGCAGAGAATCTCGTTTGTTCAAATACCAATTTTTCACACGGTCAAATTTTAATCTCTTGCACCGTTCTCAGTGGAGCACCTTTCCCAACCAATCATCTATTGCATTCCTTTTGTGCTAGTTTTCGGTACATAAGGTTTACGTGATCACGTATTTAATCTATGTCACCTCATAAACTACATGTGCTATTTATTTACGTATTATTAATTCTTGATCGTAATGTTATGGTTCTACCTTTCCAGTGTTTACTTATAACCGGTTCTTCTGTCACATCTATAACATGGTGCCACTTAAAGGGTGTGAATCATAAGAATATTACCGGCACTAAAACAACAACCAACAACAAACTAACAAGCAAACAAAACAAACATTCTATCTCAGACAGAAAGTGATCAGTGAAAGCAACAAAATATCCATTTCTTATCATTAAAACATTGCATTTGTAATTTTTAACTTTAGTTTAGCTACCTCATTATATAATCTGGACCTTTTTGGATAAACTTACTATTTCTTCCTCAGGTTACTATTCAATCGTATAGAGATAAAAATCCAATTCATTTCTGAGGGAAAGTTTTGGGGTATGATAAAAACAAAGAGAAGGTAATGAGAAAATATGGTTCAACTTTTCTGCTATTTCGTAAGTTGCAATGATTAATCAAATTCTGATTAGACTACCTCTAAAATTCACAATTATTTTCTTCCTCTCCCTATTTCTCCATTTTTTCTTCTATTTTTTCAAAGTAAAAGTAGTTTGAAAAATGCTAAAAATCATGGTTAAGAGCACACTTTGATTAAATCCCAAAATCACTATTGTTGATTGCTGATTACATTTTATTATGCCCACTAATCACAGCCTTTAAAAGCTTCATCATCGAAAAATAAATGTTAAAAAGTAACTGTCACCATCCTTACCATCATATGTATTTCAACTATGAACATTTATTTTACCCGTTATCATAATACTTTTCCTCTCAGCCAAATGCATTATGTTTAAACAGCTTACCATTTTTTAAAGAAAATTCATCAGGACCATCTTCAAATCGATTAAATCTATGCCAGCAACGCCATATAAACTTGTGTATTATGTTGGTGGATATAATTCAATAATGATTAAGATTTCATTTTTTCATCGAGGGCACTTAAATGTTGTTCACAGGTTTAAAACCTTGACACTGATTATCTTTAAAATGATTTCTTTTTAAACCGATTAGTTTTAAATTGATTTCATGAGCTTTGATAAATTCAAAAATATTTTAACATCATATCATGAGTTTATATTGGCCAATATTTTTGTCATTGTAACTTGAATAGGTACCCTTTGATCCTAAATCATTTTTATATAACTGTAGGTGAAGTACTCTCGGCACGGAAGATAAAGTGGTGGCGTAAACGAGTTCGAACTCTAACCAGGCTAGTAAGTTCCCTTTCAGACTTATACCTTTAGGGAAGGTATACACTCCTTTAACCCCCCCCCCAAGCTGTTGTAAAATAGTACGACTGTCCTCTTACAATCATTTCGATTACTTTCATTTTGTTAACTGCCTGATGGTTGTTGTTTTGTAAAGAACTCCATGAACTCTAGGTATGGCAGTCTAAATTCCATTATATATATATATATATATATATATATATATATATATATATATATATATATATATATGCTCGTATTTACTGGATGTTGCTAAAAGAGATAAATAGGGTCAGCTAAATATCCAATATATGCACTATTATAAAAACCTAAATGCAAAACTTACATGTTTTATTTTAAAACTGAATTTTCTTTTGCAGTAAAATTTAGAGGATAGGGGAACAAATGATAAAAGTCATATCTTTTATTATCTACCTCTCAACAATTGAAACTCGGAAACAAATTGAATATGTTGTTGAAATATATCTGCACTACATAAATAAATACCATATTTCAGTTTTGCTTACGAATGCCTTACAATTTTACTTTTGATTACAGAGTTTCAATGCTGGAAATGTTGTTAATAAAAAAAATCCCTTATAATATCTGGATTCATTGTATTATGTATATTTGAATTGTATTGCATAGTGTAAAAAAAAATTTAACATCGTATCATGAGTTTATATTGGCCAATATTGCTGTCATTATAACTTGAATAGATACCCTTTGATCCTAAATCATTTTTATACAACTGTAGGTCAAGTACTCTTGGCATGGAGGATAAAGTGGTGGCGTAAACGAGTTCGACCTCCAGCCAGGCTAGTAAGTTAACTTTCAGACTTATACCTTTAGGGAAAGTATAAATTCCTTCACCCATCTCTTTTTTCATATATGAACATTTTGCACTTCGTGAAACATTACATCCGAGTAGGCTATTATAAACCAGTTATATGATTCAGGGAGTAAACAATTCAGGACTTTTCATGTTACATAGAAAAACTTGGGACTATTTAACTGTGTGCCCAAACTGAATTATTAGTATTACAGGGTGGAACGATAAAATTGTCACCGTAGAAAAGACGATATGATTCCATTTCCGTTTAATAAAAACCGGTTTTCTTTTTTTTTTGTTGCAGACCATCTACTAGTTGGCCAGTAGTGTACAAATCCCAAGAACGATAGGAGCCTTCTATCATGTCTGATAGTGACACAATGTTCAACGAGCGAGATCGGAGATGCGCCGCTGTACAACTCATGCCCTCTACCGATCCAAGTTATGACAACAGGACCATTGCCGGCACCCTCAAATTGCAAATAACCCGAAGACAACCAAATATTGCTCTTCATCAGCTCAGTAAATTTTCCATACACGGGATCATACCAAAAAGACACTCAGTTAGCATCAAACTTAACACAAATGTCTGCTAAAGTACTTCGTGAAACATTATATCCGAGTAGACAATTACAATTATATGATTCAGGGACAATTTTTTTTCATATACTTGTTCTGTAAATAACTTTCGAAAAAAAGTCGGTTTGCAGGAATAGAAATGACCTAAAAATTAGCTGTTTCTGTCACACATACGAAGAAACATCTGTTTCAATAATAGTAGAAGGCATTCCAATATCATCTGATAGCAAACAACAACCTGTATAACATTTTGTAAAAAACAACAACAAAAAAGACCAATAGGCCCATGAAAGTTTCTCAATGCAGTACCAAGATGGTCTTTCTGTAATAGCTGTACACATTGATGTTACAGACCCAGTGAAAAATGGTAGTTTTTTACGTCTTATAGATATCCCATTGGATCAATTATGATATGGACGTTATTCGTCCACAAAATAATCTAACTGCTCTGCAGGTTATTATGTAACACTTCCATATATATATATATATATATATATATATATATATATATATATATATATATATATATATATATATATATATATATACATGCTTTGGCATATTTTAGCGTGAAATTGTTACACTTAACACACACACACACACACACACACACACACACACACACACACACACATATATATATATATATATATATATATATATATATATATATATATATATATATGAATTAAGAGCAATTATACCTCATCTATTTCGGTCTATTTCATAACTGATAATTTCATGTTTTTATTCTTTTTCTTTCTTCCCTCCCCCCACTTTTTTTTTTATCTTAGAAGCTCCTTTTAATGAATTTGTCTCCTATTTCATAGACAACATACAAAATTTCTTTGTATATAATCAACCTATGCTTTAAATTGCTTTCAGTTTTTTATATTAATCGGTTGACCAAATGGCTTTTTTCGTCAACTAGTTATGGATATTTCTTTTCTAACGTCTCCCTCTTCATTGGAGAAAGAACATAATTTCTACGTAAACTATTTATACCTTGGATAATGAAATTACGTGGAAATGATTCAGGACTTTTCTTTTAGCAAATGTAATAAGCTCACAAATCAAAGTTGACATGGGATTGCATTTTCTATTCTTTCAAAGTCAGAAAAATACATCGAAAATTAATTATCTTCTCAATAATTTCTCCTTTTTCAATCTCGACTCCGACTTTTTCTTTTAGTAGAAACTTTCGAAGTAAATAGTCTCTTATTTATTGTTTGTTATATCACATCCATGTCCTATTGTAAACATCCCAGTAGGTTGAGACTGTAGAAAACACCATGTGCTCCTCTGCAGAGAAGTAAGACTCTGCAAACGATGGACCTAGATATATCAAACCATATGATGGCAAGACTTCAGCCTTGGAGCTTTGGGGAACGTGGAGTATCCTTGATTTTGCATTGCTCCCAGATTCAGTTTGACCCGTTGTGGTAGCACGTGATATCGTCCTATCTATTGGTTAAAGAGAACTGTTTGACATTTAAACGGTGTGCAAAAGTTACTCTCCTTCTCTTACCTGAACCGGCTGGACAACATCGTTTGGTCATACGTCGAGAACATCACCGACATGACATCCCACAACAACAAAGCGAGCCTGATCGCCGCCATCCGCCGAGCTCCCGCTGACGCTTGTGGAAAAGGTATGCTCCCAGTTCCGGATCTGTATCGAGGCGTTGATTGAGGCTGAAGGCGGCTACATTGAATATATGTTAGGGTACTACATAATCAAGTTACCTGGATTGATTTTTTCAATAAAAGTTTTAAAATAAAGCTGTAGTATTGTTTTCTTTAGGACGACAATTTTATCGTTCCACCCAGTACTTATAGATAATTGCAACCATTTAACTGTGTACAGATAAGATTATTTTATGGAATACTTGGAGGTGTTTAACTGTCTGCAAAATGTAATTATGTGAATTGAATTGCAGAACTTAAAACCATTTGACTTTGAGCAAATTATTGAATTTTTTCAATCGAATAATTAGTGTTAATTAGCAGAACTTGTAACCATTTCACTGTCTGCAAACATAAGATTATATTAAATAGAATTTTTAGTATTAGATAGGTAAAAGTTGAAACCTTTAAACTGTTTGCAAAAAAAAAAAGAGAAGGTTAGTCTCGTTTAATGTTATCAAGAAAATGTATTAACAATCACATATTGAAGATACATATATAAACAGCATTTGTCATTAAATAATCCATAAAAGTTGGAATGCTATAAAACCAAACCCAATCAGTTAGTAATTCATTTTATTATTATTCTTTTTTCGACGGCATTCCTGACGATGTGGTCGGGTTATGTTCAGCCAAATTATTATTTTCAACACTTTTCGCTTAAATTTGAGCGAATGAAACTAATTTTAGCCATAAAATTTGTCTTCCACTGAAGATATTCTTCATATTCACTTCGGTCTGGTATGTAAGAAAAGTCTAGCTGCTAGTTTCACCTGAGAATTATTTTTTTATTTATTGCAGATTTTTTGTCCTCCTCTTGGTATTTTTTTTTTTGTGTTGTTTCTTCTTCACTACGTTTCGGCCAAATTTCACCTCTGGCTTTCTTCAGATGAAATTTAGCCGAAACGTAGTGAAGAAGAAACAAAAAAAAAAAAAGGAAAAGAAAAGATTTTTTTAAAATACCAAGATGAGGACAAAAAGTCCGCAATAAATAAAAAAATAATTCTCAGATTAAGAAGCCTCATCTCAAAATGATTCCAATGAAAGACAATAGCTAGTTTCACATTTTCAATTTGCATTCAACTTTTGTATATAATAGTCTTGTATGATGGGGAGAGATTATAGAGAGGATTTGTGGTGGTGGGTAAGCTACACACAAAGTTAAAGTCAGAATAATTTCTTGTTCTTGTTTGAGTAATATAATCCGTGTAAATTTAGAAATAATACACAATAAAACAAAATTATATTTTTTTTCTAAAATTTGCTTCCCATTTTCTCATATTAATTAATTTTCTTTCTTTTCTATGGGTATATTTTATGAAATGTTCTTCTGAGGACACTAACAGATTGACAAATCATTGTTGGCAGACAGCAAATACGAACATATAGCAGTTTTGTCAGGAACCTGGATACCTAAAAGAAGAAAAAGAGCAATGGCTGATAGGGGGAGATGAAGATAAAAAACAAGAGAGAGAGAGAGAGAGAGAGAGAAAGAGAGAGAGGGAGAGAGAGAGAATGATATATATATGTATATATATATATATATATATAGAGAGAGAGAGAGAGAGAAAGAGAGAGAGAGAGAGAGAAAGTCAAGGAAATCCATGGTATCAGCACAATTGATGATGATGATGATGATGATGCATCTGCACATTAGCTGCAACGAAAACAACACATGTCTTATGAACAATGCCCGCATCATTTATGGTCCAAGGGATTGGTCATGAATTTGGAACGCAAACAGTTTTTATAAACCTTGACAGATCCTAAATTACTTCAGTGTATCAGCATGTTATTTTCAATTATTGTGGCAAATCTCAGCCCAATCGGAAAGACTCTTCCTATACACTGTTATTCACAATCCAATTTCATCCCTGTATACCAAGGTCGATGTGCTTATAAAGCATCTACGTCCTAATGATATCAGAAATATATTAGTTATCTACACATATCATAGAACTGCATCCATTTTTTTTTATCTACACATCCAAAAGGCCGGACGACAATTTTTTTTCGAAAGAAACCATAGAGAAGCAGTTTATTTTACCATGCGATTTTTAAAAAGTATACAACCATGGTAATGATGATTTTATTGGAATTCAAAGTAACGATTTAGTAGAACATTGCACATCTGCTTCGACTATTGGACTTGCTGGAATGAAACAAGTTACTTGTAATTTTGTTTACTTGATGGTACTTTTGCCATGTCTTCACTTTCCATGGAATTTTGTGTTTTTCCTATTCATGGACAATCTTAAAATTTCAAAATGTATAAGCATGCATATTTAATCTGATAAACATAAAAACAAAAAGATGACCGATTAATAATCTTCTTATTCGGAATTTTGAGGGATACATCTTGCCTTACAATAAGATACAGATATTCGTATATCTATTTGCCTGTGACTGTCATTGTACGTACAACAATATCTATAAGTATTGGCAAAATCCGTGCTATATATATATATATATATATATAGAGAGAGAGAGAGAGAGAGAGGTCGGCCAACCATAATTGAGGGCGACCCGAAAATTCCCTTTTCAATAATTAATACAACACGGTGTGGGGAAGAATACTACTCATCTCCCAAGATTGCTCTACTTAACTTATAATGATGAGTATTAAGCAAGGAGGCATCAAGTATCATGTCTTAATCTTTGGCAGGAGCTCTGGATTAAATCCCAGGTTTAAACCCGGGATACGGTCGTAGCTATATATATATATATATGTATGAATGTTTTTTTATTGATATTAGCAGCAAGATTTCTCTTGAAAAGATTTCTAAAAAGTGTAAACAAAATTACCAAACATATATACTTAGTCAGCATTTATTAACAAATTTCACAGCATTGCGTATTTTTAACAAAAATAGATGTATATCACCCCGATATCTAAAAATACGACACTTCATGTAAGAAAAGTTGCCGATCGTAGATGAGGGTAACCTGAAGGCTCCCTCTTCAATAGCTACTACACCGAGGTGTAGGGGGGACCAATTCCTTTCCCTGGATTGCTCCACTTTTCCCCTTGATGCGTATCTTATAATTCTGAGCCTTAAGCCATGTCGTATCAAGTACCAATTTTAAAGTCTTTGGTACGACCCGTCCTGGGATTGAACCCCAGTCTCCCAGACTATGGGCAATAACTCTACCCATTAGGGTAATAGGCCTGTTCATATATAGGGATAAAAAAATAACGTTTTGTGAGAAGTTGGAACAAAACATTTGGTTACAAACTGCAAACTGAATTGAATATCAGATATATTTTAATGTTTGAACCTGATCGGACTGAGAAAAGTCATTAAATAAAGTCCCGATCCCCATCTATCAGAACGCAATGAAACTCGTTTCACGGCATCTCTAGTGAAACAGCAGTCTGAAGGAAAATAACTACTAATTTAATTCACTGTGAATGAAGATACTCATATTGCCCTGTTAGTGAGGATAGACTTTTTTAAAAACTGTATCTGCAGCAGAGGAGTATCCCCCAACCCCCCCAAGAAAAAAGGGTTGACCTGGTTATGAGACAAAGCTCTATCTTATGATTAGCCTCCAGTTCTGTAATCGGTCAAATGTGGAGTACTTCATTTCCATTACTTCCAAGTACACCAAGAACTAAAGCGTTAGAATTCCGTCAACGGGTTAAAAATATCTGATTCAAAATTAGTCGAATTTGATAGAAATACTTGAATTAAGAAAAATGTGTTTGAATTATTAAGGATAATTAGATATCAATGTGTGTCAATTTTGTAAATAATAACTTCTATGGATGGAGCTTCGTGTTTTCTACTTGCTGGAATGAGATGAAATTACGCTTCTACAAAAGTATTTATGATGGAAACTGCATGAAAAAATTGAACTCCTAGCGGATTCCTCCTATGAATTATATTAGTTGGAAAGCCAATAAGAATTGAGAAGAAAAGTAAATAGTTGGAGTTATCGTGCCAGAGGCTGAATAGAAGAGTTAATCATCAGGTAAACGCTGAAGATTATGATGATTTGACAAAGGTGCGAAATGGCACAGGTGCTCAACGAACATTCTCAGCCAATATATGTCATTAATAACTGATACTTACAGGTACTTTTCTCTTTGAATTAGAGAAAATATGCTCGACACACACTCTTATCTCGTTCTCTACTCATTTGCTTTCCATTCCTTGTCATCGTCTTTGTTTATTTAATGATTACTTTCCTTCTACAATTCTCTTTTTTATTTGCTATACATTTTCACAATTTTCCTATTAAAAAAAAGTTTTATCCAATTTTCTTCTTTCGTTCAGAAATTTTACTGATTATCTTCTTATCTCTCTTTTCTTCTCTTGTTATATACTTTTTATTTATTTTTTTATTTATTTATTTATTTTTTGCTGTCTAAAATCTTTGGTTAATCATCTTTCTTTTCTCGACAAGTAAAAAAAAAATATCTGCTTATCATTAAGTCTCTATTTAAAAATCTTCTCTTTTACACTTTTTGTCTTACACATGAGGTAGTCATGTGTATCCAAGAGCGGTCAGTGTTTGAATCTGGGTTAAATGCTATGATGTCAAATGCTTTTGAGACGGCTATCTAGACACTTTCAGTCTTAAAGAATGGTATAAATCAATTTGGTTATTTCCTTTTACTGAACTTTGAATTCTGTTAGATTATGTAAAGTTGATAATTATGTAGAAAATATTCAAAAGAATTACCCAAAACTAGTTGAAATGTTTTAATTCATTTATATTCTTTAAAGAATTAAACACACGCGCGAGCGTGCATACACGCACACACGCACGCGCGAGCATTCCCAAAATGGGACTGAGTATTCTAGCGAAGGAATTGACTGTTGCCACTCGCATTATGCAAAGCTCTTCGAACGATTTGAGCACTATGGTATCCGATAAGGTATAAATGTAACCAAAACGAAAGCTACTACTTAATGTCTTATAATTCCCGAGCTGACATCCTTCGCTTGTTGGCTGAGCGGTATGGTGCTAAGTCAGACGTAAAGCTTGGCGGGTTTCGATACCAGCTTTAAGCGTCCTACGTATCGAGCCACACTGAATAATTGTGATACAACGAAACGGTTTGTATATGGATGATTTATATATATATATATATATATATATATATATATATATATATATATATATATATATAAATGAATATATGTGCTATAATCAAACAGGTGACATTTCCACTCTAGACGGAACCTCTCTGAAACTGGTAGACATATTCACCTACCTTGAAAGTAGCGTCTCATCAACCGAAAAAGACATCGACACACGTCTAGCGAAGACATGAACAGCTATCGATAGGCTTTCGATTATAAGGAAATCAGACCTGACCGATAAAATGAAACAGTTTCTTCCAGGTAGCGGTCGTGTCGATACTGCTATATGGATGCACTACTTGGACGATAACTAAACGACTGAAGAAGAAACTAGACGGCAATTACTCAAGAAGGTTGCGAGCAATGTTGAACAAGTCCTGGCAGCAACACCCCACAAGGCACCAACTATATAACTCCCATCATGAAAACTATCCAACCCAGACGAAGCAGGCATGCAGGACACTGCCGCAGAAGCAAGGACGAGCTCATAAGTGATGTATACTCATGGATTCCCGCATATTGCCAAGCAAAAGCAGAACGATCAGCTCGAACATACATACAGTAGCTATGATAAGACCTACCAGAGTCGATGAATGATAGGGGGAAGTGGCGAGAGAGGGTCAGGGATATCCGTGCTAGCAGCACGACATGATGATGATGATGATGATGATTTAATATATATATATATACATATATATATATACACGAGTTCAAATCCTGGACGAGGCTGATTGCATTTCACATACCACTAATATACTTGGGGAAATTATGAAACCAGTTATTCTCCTGCCAGCTATGGGTGAATTGTAGGGTAGACTTGATTCTTTTACCTTGGTTAGGAAAAACCACTTTGGCAGAAGGAAAACTGTTAATTCAAATCCGTTGAAGTCTGCTTAAAAATTGACTTTGTGTCACATCCTGCCCAAGTGGAGTGATTGGTAAATATAAATGTTTATATTGTCAACCACAGACAGATTGTTCCCTTGAATCACAACTCTTCAGTGTGGCTAGATACGCGACATGCCTCAAGCTGCGATCAGTCAGAAATCTTACCCCTGATTTATCGTCAATCTCAGCGAAAGCAAAGTCAATTTTTGTATATGTTCATGAATTTGGCATAGTCTACCGGAGAGCTCAGTTCATGAGAAGAGCTTTGCATTTACGCGTATGTGGTAGCCGGACATCTCTCGCTGGCCTTCTCAACCCACTGGCGGGTTCATTTATTTTTTCTTCCACAGACAGACTGTTTTGTTGTATCAGAACTCTTCAGTGTGGGTAGACCCTCGAGATGCTTCAAATTGCTATATTTATGAAAAAGAAAATGCGGTTCACTATCAACTGTAGAGTAAATATATCCAAGTTAGGTTAGCGAACGTGATTGTCGTTTTCTTCCTATACATACACACACACACGAGCCCTCTCACATGTGAGTGTGTCTCTGTGTGTATGTGTATATATATGTATGAGTGAGTGGGTACGAGTGTAGAGTTTCTCGTGGTAGAAACTTATCATTATAGGAAAGGGAAAATGCACGCCGAGTTAAAATCCTGGACGTGTTTTTTTTTTTTTTGTTTTTCACATAACGCTAGTAACCCTGCAAAAGTTATGAATCCCACCTGATAATGATAAATTCTTGGCCGTACTAAGATCTTTAATCTTGGTATGGCCAGCGGTCTTGAAGAAGAAAACTCTGAATTCACACTTGTTAATCACCACTTGAGATTTGACTTTTCATGCAGAGGGGTTGGGTAAATGAACACACACACGCACACACACCCACACACTTATATATATATATATATATATATATATATATTGATTTACCCATCAATAAGTACATCATAACCAATTAAAAATAAAACATATTTCCTTTAGCATAACGTACCGATATTTGCCAATGTCTCCCACCAGACACGGCTTGACACAAGGTCAAAAGCCCGAAGGCCGATTAAAGGGAGAATAAAGGGGAGGGGGAGGTCAGGAACGAGCCGAGACTCGAACCCTGCTGGTTTATGCTGCTCATCAGCTTACTTACTGCAATCTGAGCCTGATGACCCAAACAGTTTCACGAACCCAAATGTGGTTCGGGCACGTTATGGCTTGAACTAGACAGCAAGGTCTAGTGCCATACATAGGTTTCTTTTGCAGAGCCACGCTCCGGACCGAAGTCCAGAACAGGCTCCGGGGTGTTCTTCATAAAGAACGTGCCAGGGCATTTTAATTAATTGTGGAACGTCATAAAATTAGAAGGTATATCATTAGGCGTCATTAACACAATATATCTATTATCCTAATTTTACTTGATTTATTCATTATTCAAATATTATCCACAAACATTTCTTTGTTACCACCCTTTACCCTATGTCCAATCTTGTTTCTTCACTTGCATTAATTTTTTGACGTCTACTTTAATGTCTACGTTTACTTTTTTCTACATTTCCAAAACTCTTACTGATTCGAAATCTCCATAACAAGTGCTTTCGGTACAGCCTATGTAAGACGGGAAGTGTAAAGGTTTTGATTAGATTTTGCCTTTTTTTTTTCTTTTCTTTTCTTTCGTTATGAGACAAGTCAGTATGAAGAACAGAATGCTAAATAACTCTTTTCGGAATTACATTTTTTCCACCATATTCCTTCCAGAAGTCTATTCACACGTCAATGATCTTTAGGGCAGTTACGAGCTTAAATATATCTAAAACACTCACAATAGTATAGTAATTTGCAGACAAAATGAGCTTCCGTTCAGGGAATTTTGCATCTTATGCCTTGTAAGGATATTGTGATGAGATATTAGTGCTGAGATATAGGGAAAAAGAAAAACGTACAAAAAGAAACCATGAATTTGTAAACAGTATTTATTTATTAATTTATTATTATTATTATTATTATTATTATTATTATTATTATTATTATTATTATTATTATTATTATTATTATTATTATTCTCACTTAAAGGAAACATTTCCCTTACTTCTGTTTTTTTTTCTGCGGTAAATAGCAATTACCTCCAACATATATTTTTTTGCTTTTAAACTTTTAATAGTCTCACAAGGGAAATATACCGAAGAATATAATGAAAACGGTAATCTATTTTCACAATTTAGCGTAATATTTTCTTGAGTTGCCTCTATCTATATTTATATTATTACTTTGTGTATTTTGAGATTACACATGAGTTGGTAATGAATCAGTCTCACTGAAGATCAGGTGACAGCATGTCTAGCCAATATTCCAAGAGGCCACTCACAATTCTTATTGACGTTAAAAAATGCTGTTTTCGTACGTATTTCTGGGTCCCTATGATATTTTATATATTTTAAGATGTTTTGCACGATTTCTAAACGATTTAACATGTTATAATTTTTACTTTTTTTACTAAGAGTAAAGACTGCTTACGATGTTTTAAATAAGTATCATTGATACAAAATATTTTCAGGCTTTACTTGAAAAAATGTTTTCTCGAGTATCTTTTATCTCCATACAGGATGATTTGAAAATTTGTCGATGGGAGTGCGTTTATGATATGATTTCTTACAGTCCTCCCCTGTTAAGGCTTCTTTTCAAAACATCCTTCATATCTTCCATTGGTGATTAAAAAAAAAGTGATTTTTTTACCTTGAGAATAACATAATAAAAAATTAAAGAAATATCATTATAAAGACAATCTAGGAAATGTCCCAATATTGAGTTGACAAGGATTGACTGTAAACAGGTGAAAACTATTTTTATTAAAAGTAAAGACTATTTACATTGTTCGAAATAAGTATCTTCTTATAAAATATTTTCAGGCTTTAGTTAAAATAATGTTTTATCGTATGTCTTTTATCTCCATACAGATGGATTTTAAAAATTATCTATGGGAGCACTTTTATGATATAATTTCAAACAATCTTCCCTTGTTAACACTCCTCGTCAACAACATCCTTGTTATCTTCCATTGGTGATAAAAAAGTGATTTCATTACGATGAGAATGACTTTATAAGAATAACGGAATAGACATTATGAAGATTACTTATGAAATGCCCCGATATTACGTTGACAAGGACAAATTGTAAACAGGTGAAGATTGTTTGAAACTGAAATTTCATAACGGTATTCCCATATAAGAGTTAACATTTTTAAAACTACACAAACACACATGTGTGTGTTATAATTAACTAAACAACCTGTTCATCCTAGATTGCTTTTTCCCGATCAGGAGATCCAGCAGATTATAATTACTGTTTATGCCCGTGGTGTAATGGTTATCGTCGTAGGAATTGGTCTCGACGACACGAGTTCAAATCCTGAACGAGACTGATTGCATTTCACATAGCACTAATACCCTTGGGAAAGGTATGAATCCAATTATTCTCCCTCCAGCTATGGGTAAATAGTAGGGCAGAATAGGTTCTTCAGCTTTGTTGGGGCAACTAGTCTAGGAGAATGAAAACTGTGAATTCAAACCTGTTAAACTCCGCTTAAAAATTGACCTTGTGTCATATCCTGCCCGAGCGGAGGTGTTGGTAAATATAATAATTACTGTTTATTGACTTTTTTCTAGGACTTTGTAATATGAGCTAACATTGTTTTGTATCTGTCTTCATATAACTCTTTCCAGCTTAGAATTGATGCTGACATTAATTCCCTATTTAAGTTACCATTGGCCAACCTTTTCCAATGTAATGCTCTTTATTCTTAATTGACACGTTTTTCCTTCTTTTAATATTTCTTATCTGATTTAATATTGTGCCATTCTATTTTACTTCCTTATTTTCGCAGGTTATGAAGTTACTTCTCAGATTACACTGACATATCTAGATAGCAATTTATTTGATTATTGAATGAATGTAAAGCTATATGCTGATATAATCTATTTTTTAGCCAGATTGTTTGTAAGAAATCTTGTCAGTTTATCCATGTGACTTAAGCTTCATTCTATTACTTTTATTTTCTTTTGTAATTTTGGATGAGAACATCATTTGTGTCAAGTATTTTCTTTAATTTTACTTTGTAGTTATTTGCTTAATAACGGCTCTGTCGGTGCGTATTCTACAACAAACAAAATCTTATTAACATGGAACTTCAAAAATCAAATTAATAGATATTGTCATGATGTTTTAAATAAAGAGGCATAAATGTATTTATGATTAAAATGATTTATTTTTTAATATCTTGGTGGAACATATACCCATTAGATCTGTGACACTACGCCTCGCGGCCCCACGTAGTTATCAACTTCTTTGAAACAATTCTGTCTTGGCCGGTGATTCATCTAGTGGTCCGATGGGGTATCTCACATTTCTTTACCGCCACAAGAATACAACCGAGAAGTGGGGGAAAAAGAACAAAGAACAAACGAACAATATGGGCTTGGGTCGACTCAAAGTGCAAGAAGGGTCATTTTTTGACACTGCATTCACTGTGCATTTGTATACTATCACGAGCGTGTATTTCCTCGAAACTTCAACATGCTACAAGGAATGCCAACTTATCTTTGACCGTCTTCCTCACTGCACCTGGACTCTACCTCACGCCGACTGCTCTCTTCTGCTGTCCGTTGTCGACTGCCCTCTGCGTCTCCCTTCGCCAACTGACTTCTCTGGGTTCCTTTTCCAACTCACTCTCAGGCTTCTCTCGGACCTGTCTTTCCTCTCCCACTTCCGGTCTCGTCAGAGATCTCAAATCCAAGCCCGTTGTTTGGTTTCGCGCCAAAACAGACAAAGGGGTCGTCTGCTTAGTGGACCACCCACATAGTGTCGCAAATCTACTAATTCTTCTGGTGGAGAAAACCTCAGTCGTTACAAATTTCTTCATGGTACACAATGAATTGTTTCAGAGATTTACAGCAAGCTTCCTTTTACTCTGATCTTAATTCATTAACATTTTTTAAATATAAAAATTCGTTAATGATTAGAAGCGGTTTATATTTTTTAGATTGTTGAACTCCATGAAATTATAAAAGTGGTTGATGTTGTCACTTGATCTCATGTTGTCAAAGGAATTAACAAACACGTATTTTCAATTTTTATAAATCAGACCCTTCTTTTTGGGTTGCTCACTGCCTCTCATTGAAAAAAAGAAATTCGTTGTATTTCATTAAGTTCTTTGTCAGGTTTGCTGTACAAATGGCCGTTAGGTAGATTTGAAACCCATTACATGGCAACTAAAAATCAACTTTACTTTATCAAATGTGTATCTCATTTAGGCCTGTCGTATACTAAATTTTAAGATAAATCTATTTATTGTCCAGCATATAAGTGTTAATTTAGATACTTAGTGAGTATTCTAAGCCTATCATCAAAGGAATAAACAACAACAACAACAAGAAAAACAACAATGACAGCCAGAATAATACTTAGTGTTAACCAACATGAAAAAAGACATTGCCCTATTGCGAACTTAGCCGTTCTTCCATAGCAGAGAGTGGGAATATAAGAAAGTGAAAAGAGCGACAAATACAAAGACTGTTCCAACGATATATAAGAAAAACTGAGAAACATTATGGTCATGGTGATATCAAATGCAGCTACATCGCTTTGAATGGTCCCCAAACTTTTGGGTAGAGGAGTAAGAAATTTGTAATCAGACGAAGAATCAGTACCATCCAAAATACATTAATGTTGAGATTGGTCATACTGGTCAGAAGAACCATGATGACCAGAAGAGACATTCTGTGAATCACAGTTCAGTGAGAGACCACCTGCTGATGCTGGTGGAAAACTCCAAAGGAGTAAAATATCATCATTATCCTTCTCTTGCGATGTTTTCACTAGAGTCTAATGGACAACGAGTCACTTCATGTCTACTGAACTCATCGCAATATTCTAATTAATCTAAGTAATGCTTTAGTTAGGATGCTCTAAATCCTTCCACTGATTTACCGTTTCTCCAATCCCTTCTCCTGGCTACTTAGCGTATCACTAACAAATCATATTACCGTATCCCTTTGTTTCCAAATATTTTTCTGTTCAGTGGCAATTCCTAAATATTAGTATATCTTTTCGCTTTCTTTTGCTTTCAATCTGTCTTCCATCGGAACAGTAAAATTCAAAAAAAGGCATTAAAAAAAACTAGCACCAGGTCTGGTCTTCTACCGTTGATTAGGTGATCCGTCATTACCTCAAATTTCCCGATTATTTTAGAAAACGTCTTCTCTAGAAAAGATAGGGGTCCGTGCATATACAATTTGATAATATGCTTAAATTTAATCTCTTGCCTAATTCTTTGTGGATCAATTATCTCCCCCAGCAAGTCTGGTCTTGATATCCCTCTGCGCCAGCTTGCGGGATCGACCCCCCGATTAAATGATTATCCGACTAATTTCTTTCTCCACGTAATCTTCATTTATCTTCATTGCGTTCGATTTAATAAGTTCCTCTAAAATTTTCTTTTCAGCAATTAGAAGAGAATCACGTTCTCTCTAAAGATTTACATTTTGTCACGATGTCCAATTTTCTTGTGTGCAATTTCGTCAATTTGTCGCTTGAAATCTTCAAACATTTGTTTTTCTTTCTATTTCTGTTTCCTAGTTTTTGGTCTTATTTTGGTAACGCCGTTACAAGCTGCTTTGTGTAGTCTCTCTTTCCTCCTTTAAATATAATCCTCGAGTCCATAGATTGATGCGGCTACGCAGTCTTCAGTTCTCTTGAGTTTCTTTCTTCGATTTTTTATACATATATTCATATATATATGTCATGTCCCCGTTGTAAGGCCTTGAGATTAATCATCAATTTTTTGGTCACGTGTTCCGTTTGTCTAGGTTCCTCCCTTGTTCACTAAAAGATTGGTCTTGAATACATTAAAAGAAGACCAGTCAGGTCTTTATCCTTTTGATAAGATTTGTACTGTAGAGCGAGTTCTCGAGAAGTGTTCTCGTTCTTCAGAAATACGTTGAGCCTTCAATAAATCACCAGACTTTTTTGTACAAACATTTAAAATTGTCAGAGACTATTGAAAATTCAGTATGTTATTGCTATACATGCTATGAGATGACTGACCAATTTTTTATGATTTCAGGTTCAAATTTACAGCTACAGTAGGAATTAGAATGCAACCTACTAATGCTTGATTGTCACAGCTGGTGAATTTCAAAAATGCAATCTGGACGTGAGGACACTTTAGAAGAACGATATGCAATAAATTATGTTTTAAACTTTGAAAAAATGCCATAGAAACGTATGGAAACATTCAGACAGCTTTTCAACCATCTTGCATTAATCGAGCATCTGTTTTTAAGTGGCATAAGAGATTCAAGGAAGGCAAGGAGTCTGTGAGTGATGATGAGAGTTGTGGGAGGAGTAAGGAAGTCAGAACACCAGAGTTGATTGGCCAAAGGGTTAGGGTTAGGGTTACTATGTTGAGGTTTTAAGGGAGTCCAGGAAGAGATTCCGTCAGAAGAGGGTCTGTGGCATTTCCAATACACCAGTTCACAACTTCATACTTGTCACAGTCTATTTGAGCAAGATGGGCATCAAGACAGTTCGTCACCCTCCCAATAGTTTAGACCTTGTACCCAATGACTTTTAGTTATTCCTTAAGCTACGACGCTGTCGTTATGAGAAAATTGAGGTGATCAAAGAGGATGTGACGAAGGTCATTGACACGCTCACACAAGAGGACCTCGATGGGGCCTGCCAGAAGTTGTTGGAACGGTACAACAAGTGCATTTCAGCTGGAGGAGATTACTTCGAAGAGGACTAGAGTTTCATGTGTGTACTATCAATAAAAGTCTGGAAACTTATTTAATGATTCTCGTAGTCTTTTTTTATTGTGTTTTTTCATCTCGGCTTGGTGGATGCTGTCCTATTCCAGTATTTCTGAGAACGTCTATTTTACATTCTATCCAAATTTTCGGATGTTTTTTTCCAGATTTATCAATGCTATTCCTTCCGTTGTTGGTCTTTCTTTTCTTTATGAGCATGGCACTGTTTTACACCAAATTCTATTAATTTAAGCTGGCTGTAAATTTTTTACTGCTTGTATCAAAATATCTTGTTCTTTTTCAATGTTTTGCACATAGCTTGATGTCGTCCCTGTATATAAGGTGGGTAAACGTTTCCTTTTGGCTTCATTTTTTGTTGGCCCCAAGAGAATTCCCTAAATATATAACTTAGTAGGATCAGTACTACTACAAAAAGAGATAACGAAATAGTCTCCCTGGAAGATGCCTCTCTTAATTTCCACCTTTGCAATAGCTTCTCTGGCTTCTGGTAATTGAACTTTCCTATTTCTAATGTCATCTGTAGTAAGATTTATGCCTTTGTGGGATATTTCGTATATTTTCAGGCAGTCTATTATACAAGTTTGCTTGAATATATCAAGGCCTTTCTGAAGTCAATATATGCCATTGCTACATCTTCTTCCTCGTTATGGTCGACTTGAGGTTGCACTGATCTATATATTGTAGGTCTTCTGTTCTTCTTGTTCCACTGCGTCATTGTATATATTCTTCCGAAAATAGTCCACGAAATAAAAGAGTTATATATCCCTTGAGAATTGTGAATGGTTAGAATGACCTACATCAGAAGTAAACAGGTTATTGGTCTATATTCACTGTTTTCTTTTGAAGAGACACTTTGGATTACGGTGGTTTTCTCCTTTGTCATTCATTCTGGTATACTTTCTTATTCTTGGAATTTACAGAGTTGCAGGGCGATTTTATCATGGATACTCCTGATTTTTTTTAAAACAAGAAACCTCAAATGCTATCGTAGTCGGGATTTGAGTGTAGACTTGAGTGTTGCTCTGGGCGAATCTCGGTGTAAGTCTGCCTCGTGTTGTACTTTGAGTCATTGTATTCCTTTATCATGTTGCTTATCCTGTAGGCTTTTCTCTTGTGTTTTTCCCGTTGCCATATTTTACTCCGAATTATTTTGTTTCTTTTTCTCAAATATTATCCACCTACATGTTTATGAGTTTTTCTTTTGTTATTTCAGAATTGCTTGTTTTATTTGTATTGTTTGATCCTGTCCCCGCATTTTTTTGAGTCTACCTTCTTTCGCCAAAATATTTTTATTTATCTATTCAACTTCTGTTATCAGACTTGTCTATTATTTACTCATACTCTTTTCATCCGAGTATATCTTAGCGTGTTCCTCTTTTCTTAGTAATTTTTTCTCCTCACAGTTTTTTATCCGACCGTGTATTCTAATTTCCAAACCAAGTTTTAATACCGATTTTATCCCACAATAGTTTAACTCCTGCCTAAATAAGCACATTTAATTTAGTGAATTTCTCCGTTAGGATATTTATTAATAATCCGTTTATCTTTTTGCTTTCTCCCAGAGTTTTTTTCAGTTCCTGAGAGATGATATGTAGTCTTCTATATAGACATAATTTTCTTCATCAAATTTAAATTTATTCTATCTTTCTGCATCAAAACTGGTTTCTTGGTTTTCGGGTCTGCAGTGTTTTGTTTTTCAGAATTTTGTGTTTCAGTTTGGATAAAGATCTCTTGCTTTTTAATATTGTACGTTTCGATCTCACTATGGGGATCTTGTTCACATAATACAAATTAATGTATAAATATATTCCTTGCATCTTAAAGTCAAAAAGAAAACTTTCAGCAAAATTATTCAAGCTAAGTTAACAAGCTTTTAGCAAATTCTGTCCAAATTTCTATCATTTTCTCTCTACCCTCTTTGTAGAAGATTGCTCTTAAAATAACATTAAAGTAAATATTTGTTGTCTTCTCTTGTTAATTTTTTTTTCCGTGGGTGCCTCTTGGTAGAGCTGTTTATTTGTCGTGAGAATACCAGAAATTACAATAGCCACCATTTGCAGGATTCCGACGGGGTCCTTTGAGTTAGTTATCAGAGGACCTGCCGATCAAGACAATCAGATCTTTAATCTTAGTCCTTCCTTGATTTGAATTTGGAGTAGTTATTTTTCATGTGTAGTATAGTGTGGGTCTACCAGGCCCAGGGGTTATTTATAATCGGTGCTCTTGTCACAGTTGTGGCTTGTTTTTTTTTTTCTTTAGGAAGAAGACTCTTCAGCGGGTCCAAAAAACAATAAATAAACAAATAAATAAAACTAAAATTAAACAGGAATAAAATAGATTGATAAATAGAGTGGATACTTCCACATTCATCATAATTAAATTTTTACTTATTTAAAGTCCACATAAACCTTTATTTTTGAATCAATGCGCTTAATGTTAGCCATTTTTTTCATTGCTACTTAGTTTCCTATATGTTTTAAAATAAAACTACGAATATTTTTCCACTCCTCACTGTGCCGTTTTCATTTCTTTCTCATTACCATTCTAAATTCACCTGAACATTAAAGCACTCCTCCTTCAAATTTACGCATATTCATTTGATAATAAACACAGAGGCAAAATAAACTAATTAGTTATGGAAAATCTTCAATATGCCGAAATTACAGTTACTCTTATTAACTCCTTTGAGTGTTTTTTCGCACCAGCGTTAGCTGATAGTTGCTCACAGGGGTTTGATCGACATCAAATCTCCTCAAGTTTACAGGACATTCCTTAGTATTCTGGCCGATCTTAATAATGCTGTTGCCTTGATGGTGTTCACTCGTCCTCTTATTTGGAAGTCTACAAGTCCCTATATATATCCTTGGGTGACTACTGAGCGCACCAATCCAACTGGTATCACCGTCAATTTCAATTTTTATATATTTTTTAGTTCTCTTGCAAAGTATACGTACTTATATTTCTTTTCGTTTTTTTTTTTGGTTTTTTTTTTTTTAGTTTTTCATTGGGGTCAACCGGAACGACAATGTACACTATTCAGCATGTTCTATTATTTCTATTGTTATTTTTACTCCTTCAGAGTTTTTCACATCTGCGTTAGTGGATGGTCTTTCAGGAGAGTTTGATCGACAGCAAGTCTCCTCAAGTCTCCAGGACTGTTTTCAGTATTCTGGCCGACCTCAATAATGCAATGTTTTGGATGATCTCAACTAGTCCTTTTATTTTCAAGTCCCACAGTCCCCTTACCAATTCCTTGGTGACTGTACCAAGAGTACGAATTACAATTGTTGTAACCGTCGCTTCCACATTCCCAGGTAAGGTTGAAGTATATATTCTTCTTTTCACTTTCTTTTAATTTACTCAGTGGTCAGCCGGGACACCAAAATCTACAATTTTGCAAGTCTTCTTTTTTTGCTGATTATTATATCGTCTGGTCTTCTAGTCGAGTTTAAGAGATCCGTTTGGATTGTTATTATTATTATTATTATTATTCATTATATTTTTCACATCAGCGTAAGCTGATAGTCTTATTATTATTATTATTATTCCTCTAGAGTTTTTCACATCAGTATTAGCTGATGGTTTTTCACTGGAGTTTGAGTGACAGCAAGTCTCCTCAAGTCTCCAGGACTCGTCTCAGTATCCTGGCCGTCCTCAGCAATGCTGTCGTTTGGATATTCTCTACCCGTCCGCCAACTTCCAAGTCCTCCAGGCCCTTTAATAATCCTTTTGTTACTTATTATTATTATTATTATTTCATGTACAGATTTATTTTCTTTTGCATATAAAATGTTTCCAGGGTTTTACCTAAGAGGTAGAGTGAGGGAAGATGTTGGTTAGTCTTCTCGCATTAGAGATATATTTCCAAAGCTCTTGTAAAATGCAAATGAGTTTTGTAAGAACAACGTGAATAGATTTTTTTAAGACAAACCAAGATTGAAATAATTATTCATTTACATACATATTAAAATGTATATTTTTTGTAATTATTTTGCTTTGCTGTGTTTTGGTCGTAAGAGACAAGATCAAAAGTTCATTAATTTTCTTGTTAAGGAGTTAATATAATGTGTGTGTATGTGTGCGTGTGTTTGAAGCACATATTAACGGTCAGTTATATCTGGCTGGGTGTGTGTTTGTGTGTGTGCTTAGATGTATATGGAATCTGATTGAGGTGGTTCCAAAGAAAGAGAACATATTGAAAGATAGTCAGACATATTCGCCACGTCTATGAATATTTGGGGGGATAAGTGACATCGCTGTTGACTGTTAAAGAGATGAAAAATTGATCGGACTTGGCAAGCCATGTAGGTGGCAATGTATGTCGTAGTTGCTATAGAGGACTCCTCCCATGTTCTCATATGTCCAGTCACCTGTTGTCTGTGATAACTGCCGCCAAAAACGTGAATTAATAGTTCTGAACATAAATACGCAATAAACAAAAGTTTTTTTATTTCTGCGCGGAAAATCACTCATGAGGTTGGTTCATTTGGAGTTCAACTTCATGGATAAAGAATAAAATATAGCCAGTCACTATTCTTTAAATTAGATTCTATTCATCATCATCATGTCCTGCCGCAAGCACGGATATCACTGACCCTATCTCGCCACTTCTCCCTATCATTCATCGCTTTTGGCAGGTCTTCAGGGTTACATCCCGTATCCTCACATAGCTGCTGTATGTATGTTCGAGCTGCTCGTCCTGCTTTTGCTTGGCCATAGGCGGGGATCCATAGGAGTACATCACTGATGAGTTCGTCCTTGCTTCTCCAGCAGTGTCCTGCGTGTCTGGTTCGTCTAAATTGTATAGTTTTCGTGATGGGAGGCACGTGGCCGTATAGTTGATGTATTGTGGGGTGTTGTCGCCAGGGCTTGTTCAATATTGCTCTCAACATTCTTGTGTAATTGCCGTCTAGTTTCTTCTTCAGCCGTTTAGTTAGCGTCCAAGTAGTGCATCCATACAGCAGTATCGATACGACCGCTGCCTGGAAATAACTGGGTTTCATTTTATCGGTCGGGTCTGATTTCCATATGATCGAGAGCCTATCGATAGCTGTCCATGCTTTCGTTACTCGTGTGTCAATGACTTTTTCGGTTGATAAGACGCTACTTCCTAGGTAGGTGAATTTGTCTACTAATTTCAGATAGGCTCCGTCTAGTGTGGTAATGTAGCCTGTTTGGTTATGACTCATATATTCAGTTTTATGTGCATTGAGGTGGAGGCCAATGCCTGCTGCAGCTCGTTCCAAACTATGCAGTAGTATCTCGTCTTGGTTCGGCGTATTCGCCAGTAACGCTATGCCATTGACGTAGTCGGCGTCGGTAATTGTTTTTGCGGGTTAACTTCTGCTTCTTTTCTTCGTCAGCTGGAAGCCATTTTCTCTGATTTTGTCTATCGAAGTTCTAAGCTCGAAGTCTAGACAGATGATAAAGAGGTATGGGGCTAGGGTGTCCCCTTGTAGTACTCCTGCAACAATGTCGAAGTATTCTGTGTCTCCATCTGGTAAACGTACTTTCACTTTGGTGTTTCTGTAGAGAATCGTTATTGCTGCTATGGTTTCTTTTGGTAGGCCGTATGCTAGTAGGATTTGTTCCATCTTCCCTCTGTGTATGGAATCGAAGGCCTTGGTAAAGTTGACAAATAATAATGTCGCCTGTAGTTTTTTTGCCTGAACGCTTTCAAGGATGGTCAATATTTGTGAGGTTGTGGATCTATTTCTTCGGAGGCCATTTTGGTTTTTCCTAAGGATGTTGTCCATTTTGGGTTCTATGCAGTTTCGTATTAGGGCATTGTAGATTTTGGCTGCTATGGATGTAAGTGTTATACCTCGGTAGTTCTTGGCTAATCCGAGGTAGCCCTTTTTAGGGAAAGGAAGAATGCATCCCTTCATCCGTCTTTTATCCTATTTTGATTATAGACTGCGTTGCATTGTCGGAGCAGTATGTCGTCGAATTGTCTGGTGTTCCATACTTCAGGGGGAATCTCGTCAAGCCCTGAAGCTTTCCTGTTTTTAATTGTTCTAAGAACCGAGACGAATTCTTCTTTGGTGAACGGGTCTAGTTTAATTTCTAATTGCTCACTGATAATTCTGGTGATCGGTTCATTCGTTACTTTCGGTGGGTTTCCTAGTAGATTTTCGAAATGCTGTTTCCACAGTTTTACTCTTTCTTGTTGGCTTGCAACTTTCTATTTTGCTTTGGCTGTGCTCTTCCTTCTACTCACTTCGTTTATTGTCTGCCAGGCTATCATAGATTGCCTATCTTCCACCGAGTCTCTAATCTTATCTATCTGATTTTGTATGTATTCTGTCTGTTCTTTTAGATATATTCCTGCTAATTGATATTGTGCCTTTTCTAGTTTTCGGGCATTTGTGTTTGTTGGGTTCTTCCGATAGCTTTTAGAGACAGTTTTCACGAGTACACGCTTTTCTCTAACCGCTAACGTTTCCCAAGGGACTCTATATTTAATTCTAGGTTTTGTTGGTATACGCCTCAGGGTGTGCTTCAACAAAATTCTCATATTCGTCATTTGGGGTACCTTTTTTCTGTCTTCTCCTGTAGTGTTTCGAATCTGTTTCTTAATTTTAATGCATATTTATCTCTAATATCTCTGTTGTTAAGTAGGCCCAGTCATTGTGCTTATTTGTCGCTGTTCGCGTGGCGTTTTTTTCGTTGGCTTAGTCGCAATTTGGCAGTGACTATTCGATGATCGTAGGACACACCCTCTAAAGAGGAGTATGCCTCGCAATTCATAGCACTTTTTTTCCATTTCCTGTTTATAAAGACGTTGTCTATCTGTGCTTTACTATTGTTCGCGTATGTGTAGGTCCATAATGCCCCCTCCCTTTTTTGATAGTTTGCATTGAGGCATGTTAATCTATTGTCTATCATGAAATCAGTTAGATGTTGTCCATTCCTATTTGACGTGTTGTGTAGGCTGTATTTGTAGTTTCTTTTTGTCCCGATTTGGGCATTCATATCTCCGCCAATTACTAGCAGGTTGTGTTTCGGAATGCTACGCACTAGGGAGGATAGCTCCTTGTAGAAGGTGACTAGTTCGTTTTCTTCAATAGCATTGGTAGCGCTGTAGCAGGAGATGATTGTTGCTTTCGGGTTGCCATTAAACGTTGCGGCCATCATCCTAGGTTGTATTCTCTCGATGCTATTAAGTGTTTTTAACCCTTTTGGTCCTATAAGCATTCCCACCCCTACTACCGAGGCATTGACAGAGTTTTTCCATGCCGATACAGTGACCAGCATCCATCCATTGCCAGTTTCGTGATATTTGATATCTTCAGTGTGAGTGTATCGGTGTTCTTGTATGCAAATTATGTCTATCTTATGTACTACGGCTGATGCAGTTAGCTCTGGTAGTTGACCTATTCTATTTAGGGTTCAAAAGTTAAATGTCGCTATCTGTATTGTTTGTTTGCATTTTAGTAGGTTTTTTTTGAGTTTGAGCTCTGTAGCTGATTTTTTGAACACTGACGCCAGGGCTGCAACCTCAGCAGGACGTTCCCCTTTTTTACCCGCGCGAAGAGCGATGCGGTTTATGTATGTGGTTTGAGTGTGGGTCAGTTATCTTTCGATGGCTGTTTTTATTCTCATCTATAGAAGCCACTCTTATAGATAAGCCGCAAGACTCACACGTCCAGGAAAATTTAGGCATTGCACATTCGCATACCTTTACGTCCATTATGCTGCTTCCCATGTGTACGTGTAAAAAAAAAAGAAAAAAAAGGGGTCCTTCTTTTACCTTAAGGTTTAATTTGGTTAAAATCCAGGACTAATGTATATTTAAAGAAATTTTTGGGTATATCCGAATAGTTTAGTAGAATAAATAAACTAACCTTTTTGAGACTTTGGAAACGGATGACAGCCTTCCATTTTAACAACTGCTCGCGAGAATTATTTCTATTCTTACTAGCGTTTAAGCTAATTCCACTCCTCTATATCACGGCCGGCAGGGGTGGGGGTCGAGCGTCGCTACTATCTTTCTTTTAAGGATTCGTCATAGCACGTGTTAAGCTACATTTGAGGCGTTTTTTTGGCGGGGGGGTGTTCTCTTTTTGGGAAATTTAGTCATCCAACAGTGAGGCTTTTCCTGAAAGTTGTTCTCAAAATTATTATGATATTCATTCTTCATTTAAGGCACACAAAATCCAGCAGAGATATAAGACAGAACAATTTTAAATCAAATATATGCATTTTTTTAAATGAACAGTTTAGTAGAATAAATAAACTAACTTCTTTGAGACTTTGGAAACGGAAGACTGCCTTCCATTTTAACAACTGCACGCGAGAATGATTTCTAATTATTTCTTACTAGCATTTAAGCTAATTCCACTCCTCTATATTACGGCCGGTGGGGGTGGGGGTCGAAGGTCGCTACTACCTTTCTTTTAAGGATTTGTCACAGCCCGTGTTAAGCTACATTTAAGGCGGTTTTTTTCCTTGCTTATTTTTAATCACCTATTGGTTGTAAAATATTGGAATTTATATCCCATAAAGTTAGTGGAAATATGAATTCTATGCATTTATGATTTTTTGTTGTCTCTTTTGTGCGATATTTCTCAGTCCCATTGATAGTAGTCTTCCAAAGAGATGAGCTGTTCCATAAATTGCAATTTTTAAAAAATTTCACACGGGTGGGGACTCCTAGGAATTTAGTTGTGTTTATCTCACAATTTCTTGACCATAACTATAATTATTCACTCATTAGAGCTTTTCACATCAGCGTTAGCCGATGGTTTTTCACTGGAGTCTGAGTGACAGCAAGTCTCCTCAAGTCTCCAGGACTCTTCTCAGAATTCTGGTCGTTCTCAACAATGCTGTCGTTTGAATGGTCTCTACTCATCCGCCAACTTCCAAGTCATCTAGCCCCATTAGTAATCCTTTAGTTACTGTTCCAAATGCACCAATTACAATTGGTATAATTGTCACCTGCATGTTCCACAGTTTTTTTCAATTCCCTAGCAAGGTAGAAGTACTTATCCTTCTTTTCACATTCTTTCATATTTCTTCTTGGTAGGGGTGTTCCCCGTTTTTCAGGGAAATGTGTGCATTGTTTTTGACAGTGACGTAAACATTTTTTGACGATTAATACTCTGAAGCAAGTTTTATTAATTGCCAGAAAAAGCATGAATCTAAACAGGAATGCAGTTTTAAAAAAATGTCTGTGGAACAATGTACAGAAAAGGCGGCCGAGACTGGAAGCCTAATAGAACTAAAGTAGCCATGTACTAAATAAGCAAAAAGTAGCAGGAAGTTCTTTCATAAAAGGTGATTATTCAAAGCAAATCAATGCAAAGTAGTGGAGAATAGAAATTACATTCAAGTAAGACCGAGTTAACGAGCGAAACGAAGTTAAGGATAAGACGTACTAAAAAGGGATACTAATAAATAAAGCCCACAAAAAAGAAATCCAACGAAATATCAAATAATTTCAGTAGTTCTGTGCTTCAAGGGAAGACAAGCAATGTTTCTTACAGACGATGCTCGAAATATCTCGCCTATTAGGAAGAATTAAGACAGTGACTGGAGACAACGAAGGCCTGGTTCTTTGACTCAATGATAGAATGAAACAGAAAATCATCTCCTGGAGACGATATAGAAATATGCCTTTGAAAATAAGGGATAACAAGGGGAGATAAAATATAGGGAATGTCACTCTCCTCTAAACCGACAATCATTATTATTATCATCATTATTATTATTATTATTATTATTGGTTGCAGTAGTAGTAGTAGTAGTAGTAAGATCTGTAGAAAGAAACTGAAGAGAAATGTAGATAATAATAATTGTGCATGTACTGTGGAATATTCCTCAGAGGAAAAAGGGAAGATTAGATCACTGAATGGATAGACCGGGTCCTTTGTCACATTGCAGTTTATCACCAAAATCTTTGATTAGAAAATATATGGAATAAAATAAATTTTTAAAAAAAGAAAGTAGGTGTTATCAGCCTAAAAATATTTGTTCGAATCACTAAAATAAACTTTGTCAAATGTCTGCAAGGAAGAAATCATGAAAACTGATCGAAACAATACGGTATTGATAGAGGAGGGAAGCAAAAAGAGTCAGCGGACTGTGAGATATAGAAGACTAGAAAAATATCTTAATAGGAATTTTAAAAAGCAAATAGAGACACAGGAACAATATAGTACATGGTTGAAAAAAGAGGAATGCAAAACAAATATAAATTGTTTAAGCGAAGCAACCGATAAGAAATCTACCAGGACTAATGATAAGAAATCAATTGTGGATTAAAGAAAAATGCCAAAATATAAATTTTACTTGAAAGTTCGAGCATCAAAACGTAATTAAGCGGGATAAATATAATTTAACTTATAAATATTCGTGGGTCAAGGTAGAAAGAATTATTCACAAGAATTTGTGCAAATACTCGTGTAAAAGGAAATTAGTTTTGACCCATTTTTTCTAAACTCAAACAATCAATTAATTTAAAAAAATAAATACTCGCACACACACACACACACACACACACACACACACACACACACACACACACACACTCTCTCTCTCTCTCTCTCTCTCTCTCTCTCTCTCTCTCTCTATCTATCTATCTCCCTCTCTCTCTCTCTCTGTCTCTATGTCTCTCTGTCTATCTATGTCTCTCTTTCTTTCTCGGTCTATACACATCCTATTTACCCAACCCCTCAACGCGGGCAGGATATGACACAAGGTCAGTTTTTAAGCGGAGTTTAACAGGTTTGAATTCACAGTTTTCCTTCTCCTAGACTAGTTGCCTCACAAAGGCTGAAGAACCCAGTCTGCCCTACTATTTACCCATAGCTGGAGGGAGAATAATTGGAATCATACCATTCCCAAGGGTATTAGTGCTATGTGAAATGCAACCAGTCTCGTCCAGGATTTGAACTTGTATCGCCGTGTCCATTTCCTACGACAATAACTATTACATCACGGGCACCTCCTGTTCTCTCTCTATACACATGCTCACACATAGACACACATATTTATATACATATATGGAGTGTATAGCAGTAACAGAACTGTTTATTTTAATTTCTCTATCCATGAGACAGATATATAGACAGATTGATTGACATAAACAGTAGGAAACACACCCGTATATCGATAAACAGATATGATCTGAGAGAATCTGATTGATAGATAGTTAGATATGAACGGACGGTGATATGTACGACCATGTGTATGAATATACCTACACAACTAGTTTAACATAAGAACGAAATATAACTTTCCATGGGAGACATTACGAGTTTAGAAAAATACAAGACGACGTAAAAACAGCATCCCGATGTATTAAAAGGAACCCAACTAAAGCCAACGCTCAGAAGTCACAAAATGAACGAATTAATTCATACCAAATCAAACACACAAAATGCATTAAGGTCAGACCACTAAAATTAGAAATTCAGTAGAGAATACACAATCCCGTATGGCGTGGCAGACAATAAATAAACTGAATGAAAGGAAAAGCACCTCCAGAGCTAAACTTATAGCTGCCAGCCAAGAAGAAAGAATGCATATGTGTAAAGAACATTTCAAAAATCAGCTTGGAAAATCTCCTAACGCCATAGATAATTTATCTCAAAAATTATTAATAATCAACTTGACATCAAAACAGAACAGTTTACTCAAGAAGACCTCGACGTAGTATTAACAAAAATTAAAAACAGGAAAGCTGGAGGTCTTCATGAAATACCTCCAGAAGTATTGGAAGACAAGGAAATTCGACGAATTACTGCTCCGATTCTGCAACGCCGTAAATAACCTGAACACAATGGAGAGATGGACAAAAGGCTTCATCCTCCACTTCCCAAGTAAGGAGGCCTCGGAATTGCTAAGAACTACCTAGGTATAATCCTCACTTCCATAACAGCTAAGATTTATAATTGTCTGTTACTCAACTACATCGAAACAGAAATTGAGAAAATTATAAAGAAAAATCAAAATGGTATTCGGAGGAACAGATCCGCAACATAACAGATTCTGACAATAACTTGAATCTTAGAAGAGTTCGTACAAAAAAACCACGAGGAGACTCACTTATTGGTAGATTTCTTTAAGGCTTTTGACTCCATACAAATGGAAAAGGAAGAAATACTTCTAGCCTACTATCTCCCTAGAGAAACTGTCGCAGCCATAATGATGCTCTCTAAAAATACGAAAGTAAAATTTCGTTCTCCAGATGGAGACACAAGATTCTTTAACATTGTTGCTTGAGTTAATCTGACAAGACTACGTACTTCAAACGCCGATTGATATAATGAAAGAATGCAGCTTTATGCTAAGAAGGACAATGAGTAGATGATACCTCACACGAACTGTAATGGACGCAGACACGAACTATAATGGACGCAGACTACGCAGATTACATAGAGCTTATACCTGCCCTAGCCGAATCCCGGCTGCATAGTCTGTACCGAACAGCAGGTAGCATTGGCCACCATGTGAATGTAAACAAAGCTGAGTATATGTTTTTCAATTCAAAAGGAGATATCTTCATTCTGAAAGATGGTTCACTGAAACTTGTCGACAAGTTCACCTAACACGGAAGTAGCTACTCATTTACTGAAAATGACATCAATATGCGATTAGCGAAGACATCGACTGCAATCAATAGATTATCGACCATAGGGAAGACAGAGTTATCCGATAAAATATAACGCAATATTTTCCAAGCAGTGATCAGATCAATTTTACTGTATTGATGCACTACATAAACGCTGGCTAAGCGTATAGAAAAAAAGGCTAGACAGGAACTGCAGAAACACACTATAAACTATATTAAATAAATCCTGACAGCAATATCCCACCAAATAGCAGTTGTGTGGCCATCATGTCTCATCTTTAAAACCATCCAAAAAAGACAAACCAGACATGTGGGACACTGTTGGAGAAGTAAAGGAAAACTCTTAAAAGTCGTTCTCATAGGGCCCCTGTCACATGGACGTTCATGTTTTGGACTACAAAAGTGAACAACAGCTCAGTACGTACAAAAGATGTGATCTAGAGGACCAGCCAGAGGTGATGGGTGATAGAGACAAATGGCGAAAGAGAGTTTGAGAAATCCGAGCTTACAGCACGACATGAGGATAATATATATATATATATATATATATATATATATATATATAGATAGATAGATAGATAGATAGATAGATAGAGAGAAAAAAGAGAAAAAGATAGAAAAAATAGATCAATTCATTAATTGAATATAGACTAACTCAGTGATAAAACAGTAGATATATTTCAAGATAATGAGATCGATGAATAGATAATGTAGCACTGGTATTTCTTTAGCAAAGTACATGTCAACGAAATGTTTATATATTTACAGATTATCTCTGGGCAAAGGTAGCTTAAAGTATGGCTGACAAAATGTGAAAGAAAAAAAAATTAAGACACATACTGATGAAGTAATTAATGTTTAATAAAATCATCGTCGGCAGGTGTCTGATGCATGGTCTGAAATACCTATTAACCTCGCTGCTTGACACCTTCAGTAATGAAAGACAGATTTTCATTTAACTGATTTGATTTTTTTATTATTTATATTTCCCATCAATTCTTTCTTTCGAACGAAGAAGGCTACCCCTTAAAAAGAGGTACTGTACCGAAATCAATCTGGAATAAAAGTATAACAAATCAAAATTGAGAAGAGGCAGATAATTAAAAAGAAAAAAAAATATATTGCTGTGACACTCAAAGATAGGGACATGAAAGTGTACGTCACTATATATATATATATATATATATACACAAACACACACACAAGCACACACACACACACACATATATATATATATATATATATATATGTATATATATATATATATATATGTGTGTGTGTGTGTGTGTGTGTGTGTGTGTGTGTGTGTGTGTGTGTGTGTGTGTGTATAGAGGATTATACAAATGATGATTCAAAGAGAAAGCATTTTCATGTAACATTTTAATGAGAATAAAAAACAACCAAGTCTGCAGATATTATACTTATAACTGACCGGAAAGGGAAGGTTAGTGACCCCAAAATCTCAGTCATTAAACTTCAAAGGCCGTGTATCTCTCTTTTATTCTAAACTTGCATATGAAACGGTTTTGTTTGGTTTTATGACATATGAAAAATTCTACGATATTTAATGCCAAATCCTATACATAGATATTTTTTGAAACTATATAATTTGTAAATACATTTAATTTATAACGTTTTTAAACGAGCCTAAGCACATTCTTTTGCACACAGTTAAATATTTCCAAGTATTGCTATGTAGCATTAATAATATGTTGAAACATCCGTTATTTGTTTACATATAGTTAAATGATCAACCAGATCTTTTTCAAACAATTCAATTTCGTATACATCATTTGCTTGCTCACAATTTAAATGTCAAACCGTTCAATTTGACCCATGGATAGGACCCTATCAGATGCTAAACTTCAGGGCTTGCGTTGACCTGGGAGCGATGACAATGAAAGGTCACTCCGTATTCCATAAAGATCCATAATTACTTGAGGCTCATCATCAAATTGTTGAATGGTATATCCAAGACACACCTTGGTGGGGTTACCAAACTGCAGAGATGCATTCAGTTTAGGCTAGAGCCCCAGCCAAATGAACAAGTGTATGTATATATATATATATATATATGTAGAGAGAGTGAGAGAGAGAAGGAGAGAGAGAGAGAGAGAGAGAGAGAGAGAGAGAGATTTGTGCCTGTGTTCGTGGATTTTCAGATATCATAATTGGATTGATTGAAGAGTAAGATATACTCAGAAATATAATTCTAAGTACATAACATTCAAATTGACTTAATTTGCGAAAGATTTATCTGAGAGTATTTAAATTGTACGATATATATATATATATATATATATATATATATATATATATATATGTGTGTGTGTGTGTGTGTGTGTGTGTGTGTGTATAGAGAGACAGACAGACAGACGTGTGTGTGTGTGTGTGTGTATAGATGGATATGCATATATGTTTGGGGTTTTGTGTGTGTGGTAAATTACTAAAACTTTTGCTTCGATGTGGCACGTGGCCGTATGAATTGGACACCCAACGAGACTCGAACACACACACAAGAAGGTTTGCTAATCTGTCTTGATAACCATTACCCTTTTTTGTGTGTAAATATATATTTTTATGTTTAATGTGTCTAGAGAATATGAAATTTATTTTTAATGATCAACATCTTGACATCGAGATTAAATATACTCAAATTTTTCACTGTTAGATTTCAATTTTAAACTTGTCTAAAGGGACAGGTATAAGGAAAATACTAAATGAAAAGAAGTGGCATTTTTGTCTGGTAATACAGCTCTGTGATGGAAAACTAAAATGTGTATTGTTATCGTAAAGCAATTTTGGCGTGGCGGTTATTAATGGTACTCATGTTTCAGCTCCGACACTATGGTTAACTCTGGAAGGATTTGTTGTTAGATCAATAAATTTCATATAGCTATTCAACGAAAGAGACACTCTCGTACCTCATTGGTCAAGTGGATAGAGAGTTCGCCAGTGGTCCGGGAAACATGGTTTCAATCCCAGTTTGCATCATAGCAAAAACATTTAAAATGGTTCTTGATATCTCCTTGCTTAACACTCAGCAATATAAAGTACGTATCAAGGGTAAAGTGGTGCAATCAAGAAAAAGGAGGAGAGTCCTCCCCTACACCTCAGTGTAGTAGTTATTGAAAAGGGAGCCTTCTGGTCGCCCTCCACTACGTTCGCCAACATTACTTATATATATATATATATATATTTTCTTTAAAGAAAAAAACAAAGACCGGTTATTTGAGGATTATAAATTTATTTCCATTCTGTTTTGTGTTTCTGATGCAAACCAAAAACACGAAGAAAAATATAACAGGACTTCTTCAGATCTTATGGATAAAATAAAACAGAATAGACACGGTGGGGAGAGGAAAAGAGGCGAAGAGTTATCTCCTCGTTTTATTAAACCTCCTTTTTTTTATTTTATTTATTTTATTTACTTATTTATATTATTTACTTATTTATTTTATTTATTTTTCTAATTTTACTTAAGGAAGGAATTACTAACTAAAACTAGAAAAATAAATAAAATACATGAGTAAAAAAAAAACCCCAAAAAAACGGAAGTTTAATAAAACGAGGAGATAACTCTTCACCTCCCTTCCTCCCCCCTGTCTGTTCTGTTTTATTTTATCCATAAGATCTGAAGAAGTCCTGTTATATTTTTCTTCGTGTTTTTGGTTTATATCAGAAACACAAAACAGGATGGAAATACATTTATAATCCTAAAATAACCGGTCTTTGGTTTTTTTCTTTAAAGAAAGGATTGCTCTGTAATATTAGTTACATTGAGCTCTCTACCAGAAAAATTTAAATGTTCAGCTTTTGAATGATTTTCTTGTCCTGAAGGAATTACTCCCAACTCTGGTTTAACTGGACCGAATAATACTATATATATATATATATATATATATATATATTTCCCTATGTTCACACAGGTTTCTAACTGATGACATTACTCGCACATTAGATATAATAAAATCGTATTTACCTTGGAAAATGATTACATGGGAAAAAAAAAGATAATGTAAAACTTTCATTATACAAACACTATTATAAAAAATCTAAAGTTTAAAAGAACTAAAAATTGTTGGGGAATTTCTAGACAAACTAAAACGGTACTTACACAAAAAATAAAATCGAAGTAGAATTAAGCATGAATAAACAGACCAAGTCATTAGTCTAAAATTAAACTTTTTTCAAAGAAAAATAAGCAACTCTCAATATATATATATATATATATATATATTGGAAAATATGAAAGAAAACTTAGGTGCGATGTGTTTTTGTCAAGAAAGAACTACTTGGTTGATAATGAATTTCTTTAATTATTGGAGGTGTGACTTCATCAGAAGTGTGAAATATCAGGAATGATCCGTCAAACTTCTTGTTAAATTGACAGTTAAATACTTTGATCAATCTGCGCAAAATCCTTAATATATATATATATATATATATATATATATTAACGTAAATATGCGTGTGTGTTGGAGTCAATTCGATTATTTCTATGTGTTTGAAAGACATTACGATAGAAGAGAGGAAATACATCCATTCGTGCATTTATCGATTCCATCGTACAAAGATATTGCATCGAATATACTCACTCTGAACTTATAATTCCTTGAGAAGTCTGTGCTCATGTAAATTTATAGGGAGGACCTTGCTTTAGAAGATATGACTTATTACAATAAAGTTTTATTTGTGCCTTCCTACGTCTTGAATTAATCCGGGGTAATACTTCCCTGAGGCTGCCTAATTACTTGAGAATATTATTCAATATCCAAAATTCTACCAGCTCATTATCCTAGTGCGTAGAGTGTTCGCCAATGGTCCTAGAGACCGTGGTTCAATCCCAGGTCGAGTCATACCAAAGACATTAAAAAATGGT
The DNA here is from genome assembly GCA_963585895.1 of Sepioteuthis lessoniana. Classification (NCBI taxonomy): domain Eukaryota; kingdom Metazoa; phylum Mollusca; class Cephalopoda; order Myopsida; family Loliginidae; genus Sepioteuthis; species Sepioteuthis lessoniana. The sequence goes on along the minus strand of OY757906.1, from coordinate 89,833,625 downwards.
ACTTGATATCTCCTTGCTTAAAACTCAGCATTATAAGATACGTATCAAAGATAAAATGGAACAATCCAAGGAATGGAATAACGCCATACTCTACACCTCGGTGTAGTAGCTATTGAAAAGGGAGCCAGCTGGTCATCCTCGACTACAGTTGCCAACTTTAGTGACTTATATCTTATTACATGACCTACCCCAGGTAGCGTTTTTATTGTTTGAAATAAATTTCAATTTGAGTTATAGATTTTAAGAGCATCTTCAATTTAGTGTTAAGGAATCGGTTCATTGTACGTTCATATTTATATATTTTCAAGTCATTTCTAATTCTTTCTTTTTAGGTGCTGTTGGTAGTCATCGTTGAGAGTTGATACTGCTACCCGAGCATACATCTTAAACGAAACTACAAGCATTTTAGCATCACTACAATGTTTGCTCCATTTTGGGGAAAAAAAGAAACTTGACTCTTTAACTGTGGTGTAGCAACTCGTCTGAGAAAAAGCAAACACTAAATACAATGGGATGGGCACCAGAAAGTCATTCCGTTCAAAGAAATTTTTCCATCGCTCCCGCTTGACTAGGTTACTCCAGCTTGGAGTCTGAGTGACAGCAAGTCTACTCAAGTCACCAGGAGTCTTCTCAGTTTTTTGGCTGCTCTCAACAATGCTGCAGTTTGGATAGTCTCCACCAGTCCTCTTGTTTCAAGTACTAATCTTTGCTGACTGTACCGAGCGCACCAACAACAATTTGGTATCACCGTTATTTTCATATTCTATAGTTTTTTTTCCAGGAATCTAGTAAGACTTAGACATTTATCTTCTATTTTTCTTTTGGCATACCTTTTGTTTCATCCTGTGATCTGCTTGAACGGCAAAGCCTAATATTCAGCCGGTTCTTTCACTAGGTCTGATTGCTTGACGGAGATTAGATGATCCGTTTATATTTCAAAATTCAAAAGAATTGTGTACTTCTTATTTTCTCGGTCAGATTCTGGCTTGAACATATTGTTCATATGGTATGAATTAAATTTCTTGCACATTTCCCTTTGCATCACATTCTCTACCCAGTTGTATCTTGTCTTATACCCCCTTTGCGCTAATTTACTTCATTTGCTTATAATGTGGTCGATCCTTTCATCGCTTACCCTACATAAATAACATCTGCTATATTGTTATGTCTTGTCTAGTCTTGAATTGACATAGTCCTTATGGCGTTGTTTTGTGCCACTATCAAAATATATTCAGTTTCTGTCTTAACGTTTCTTTTCTTAGCCATGTTCAATTTTCTCTTCGGAATTTTCACCTGTTTGTCTCTTGAAATGTCTTTACAGGTGTTTTTCTTCCTATTTTTGTTTTCTGGTTATTTTTGTTCATGTGAGCCTGTGTGGCCTCTTTTGTTTCTGGTGCCTGTTGTTAGTCTCCTCCCTCGTTTTTTATGTTGTCTTGTAATACTTGTATGGATGCATTGGGGCTATCTTAAAATCAGGCGAATCTTCTCCCTCCTTTTTTCTTGACACATAAACTGTCTCCGTCATCGCTGGAATGTAAGGCCTTATGCCTAGTCATGAGTTTTTTTGTTTTTTTTTTTTGTTCTCAGGTCCATTCATCGAAATTCTTCTCTTGTCTACTTTAGAATGATTCCGAGTATATTATCAGGGGGACAGTCCAAGTATCTATCTCTTTGAAGATATGTAATTTGGTTTGGAGTAGTTTTTGATAAGATAGCAAATGTAGGTTATGTGTTGATAGAGCCGCAACGATTAATCGTATAATAAACAAATCCTACAAATTAGAGCAAACTTGACCAAGTGAACTAGTAAGTATGAACCTATTAGAGCATTTAATTAGCTGGTGCTTCAGTGGCATAGTCGCTATTACTGGTAGTAATAGTGATAGTGCATATCCCTGGATTATAGCTTTAGAATTTTCTTTGCTAAGATTTTTCCTACCACTTTCCAGATTTTCGTGGTTTCCTTAATAAAACTTTATGACTTTGACGGATAACTTGTTAATTTAGAGACAGGCTATTATCCAGCTACACAAAATCATATCGTATGTATTTTTGTTGTCAATCCATGTCAGAGCTACATTTTCCTCCACTTTATGCTCTCCTTGGAGATTTGTTTATCAATGTAAAGTAGTTTTGTTCCTCTTGTTCCTTTGTTGCATTCTTTCTGTTTCTCGAAAAACAGTCTCCTGTTTATTCGTGAGTAGTATATTCCTACCCAATTTTGTGTTGTTTGTATTTTACACATCATCGGTAGGCATTAAATGAGTCTATATTTATTAGGAGTCGTTCCTTTTTGGGAGGCATTTTATATCAAAGTGGCTTTTTACTACGCGTATATCTATCCCCGAGCATTTATTAATTTAGTGTGCCAGTGTGTTGTGAATAGAAGAGGTGGGTAAGACCAGTATCCATGTTTGCCATCATAGCCTTGTGTTTTCCAATTTACAACTTTTTTTAGTGTTCCTCTGGGTGAATCGAAGTGTATTTTTCCTTTTCCCGTTGTATTTGAACGGCTATCAACGGAAAAACAATAACGATGCCTCGTATCATCGTTCGTATTAGCTGCTTTAACGTGACGAGCAAGATAACTTTCCTTTCAACAGGAACCTTGAGTCTGAATGCTTTTAATGGAGACAAGGACTGAACAAATTTCGACGACTAAATGCTAAAATAGACATCGGAAAACATCGACATTCGAGCGCACGTTGTGAATGAAACAGGTGAGCTACGGATAGAAGTGAACAACGTTAAGCCTAAGGACGAAGCAAAAACGTCACACCATATACGACGTATTGGTTCCTAAGACCACACTACTAGCAATACGAATTTTTATTCGTGACCGAGTCACATACGTTGTTTTAGCAGTGTCTTAGATACAATCTTACGAATGAAAATATTCACATTTGATTTTGACTAGTATTTAAATTTACAATAAATTCCATAATTGGGATGTGCAAATAATTTCATAGTATTATTGCGATGTTAAAATTAAAATTGTGGACAAAAATTTAGATAGTTATGCTAATAATGTTCTGAAATAAATATATTTATGTCAATATAATTCTGAAAAAAATATACTTATTTTTCTATGCTATTTATCCATTCGGCTTTTATGTTATTTCCGTTCCAATATTTTGCTCCCAAATTGTTTTGCTTCCTTTATATCTAATTCTCGGTATATATTCATGCATTCTCTCTCTACTTTCTGATAGAATTTTCTTCTGTTGTTTTGGAATGTACTTTTTTGTCTCTGTTTTACGCCGTCAGGGTATCATTTTCGTCTGCTGTTTTTGCACACATTTCCTTCTAATTTATCTCATCGAGGTGCATTGTTTGTTCTGTTTGCTGTGCTTTTTTTCTTTCTCATTTTTTGTTGTTCTTTTTTAGATTTCTATTTTCTATTTCCAGTCTAAATGCCTATTCAGGTTTTGAATTTCTGCTCGAGTTTTTTTAAGATAACCCTTATTTCATCACAGACAAATTTTGCTCCCAGATAGTTCTGCTTGTTTAATTCAGTTATTTTAGCCATTTAGATGTTGTCAATATTTTTTCATTTTTCCCGTTTCTACAGGGACAATTTCCTTGTCATGACTCCAGAGAGATTTTCAGACAGGATGATTTTTATTAACTCACATTCATTCTATTTTCTAGTGTTGGGGATTGTAATACGGTGTTTCAATTACTATAACTTTGCGTTTCAATTTGTATTATTTTGGGCAGGGATATTAATGAATTAGAGTCTTGTTGATATGTTTTCTATGTTATTTGTTCGTATATTCTTAGTATTTTAAGGTCAGAAAATGACCCATTTTTTATTAGTGATGTGGACCCAAAGTCGGTACACAGAAGGAAAACACAGAACACGGTTTAGAGGTAAGAACGATATATTAACAAAAGTTGCAAAGGATAGTGTTCAGTATTAGTAGTCGTACTTCTAGTACTCTTGTACTACTGCTGCTACTACTCCTTTATTAGGTTATTACAACGCAAGTAATATAGTGCTGGAAGAGTCCATGACGCAGGTAATTTTCGGTCTCACAACACCCCGCTTCCAAGAGTTTTCTTTTTTTTTCTTGAAAAAAATAAAACTATTAATATTTCCTCCTCTTGTGATTTACGTCGAGTGGTTGCGTAAATTTTCTTTTTCTTACCGAGAGTCGTACCTCCGGAGAGACTTAAGGCGTGTGGAGATCGAAAAGATCGAATATTGCGTCGACCGGCTCTTTGCAGGTATTTTTTGGTGATTCCTCAGATTCATTCAAGCGGCATTTCCTAAGCTGGTTCATATGGCGTTTGTGGGTGTTTTTGGTCCGTGGACAATATAGACCAATTCACCAATCCTTTCTTTGATGGTGCCTACTCCCCAGAATTTCATGATTTTTAGGCCTTGAAAAGGACTTCATCACCAGGAAAGAAATGTTTCTCATGTGGCGAGACGGTTTTCTTAAACTTTGCTTGCCGTGGAATGAGTTTATTGAAGAGGAAATTGATTTTTCTTGCTAACATTGTTTCTGATTTCGTAAATTCTTCCTTAGAGTTGCAATAATGGAGTCTTCAAAAACTTCTGTATTTTTGGGAATGAGTCGCGATAAGCTGTAAGCGTGGCAAATATTTTTAGATGTTAGGAACTCGATCTTGAAGTTGTAGTTTAAAAGAATCGTTTCCCAACGAAGTAGTCTATTTACTGTGTAGACAGGCAAACCTTTCTTGGACCAAAAGATTGTTATTAGGTGTTTATAGTCTTTTTGTAGTAGGGACCGTCTTCCATGTAGGTACCTGTGGAACTTTGTGACAGCGAATATTATCCCTAGAGACTCTTTCTCTCTTTGGAAATATTGCTTCTCAGCTGGTAGCAGAGATCTAGATGCGTGTGCCACAGCCTTTCGCGAACCATCTGGCAGTTTACGGAGAATGCAAGCAGCGATGCCGAATGAGCTTGCATCACCTGCGACTATGATGTCGGGGGTAGGGTGGTAGTGGGTAAGGGAGAGATCCGAAGTAAGGGTTTTCTTGATCTTTTCGAATGACTTTTGGCATTCAGGGATTTTCTTGATATTTTCGAAGGACACTTGGCATTCAGGGTGTCCATAACCATGGTTTGTCCTTTTTTTAAATTCTGCATGTTCTTAATGTTTTGTTTGTTGAAATGTTCCTCAGGGCTTGGTAGAGGATAGTGGTGATCCTGCAAGGCATTGTTTAACCCTGTGGAGAAATCGGCGCAGATTCTTTTTTGGTTGAACTTCTTTTTTTACATGGACCAGAGGTACTGCCCATTCCCTAAAGTCTGTTTTTGACAGCATACCTGCCTGTTCAAGTCAATCTAATTCTTTGTTGATTTACTCTAGAGCAGCGAAAGGGACATTCCGTTTCTTCTTGAATACCGGTTGTGCACCGTCCTTCACCTTGAGCTTAGCTTTTAATTTAGAACATTTCTTAAGGCCGTAAGAAAAAAAACGGTGACAATATTGTTTGATTTCTTTTTGAGATTTACCGAATTGGACGTTTTACTTTCGATTTTGCGACAAAATGTACTCATTGGGCAATCCCATAGATTGAATTTTTCTATCCAATCTGTTCAGAACAAGTTGTCCGAATTTTTCAGAACGTAGGCTTTCAGCTTTTTTGGTAACTCCATTTAGTGTTACTGTAAGGATTACCTCGCCTAAGATGTTAAAATTCTCACCAGTTACAGATTTTGCTGTTTTATCAGTCTTTAGTAAGGCCGGCTTGTTTGATTTTCGCCAAGTACATCAATCGATGATTGGGATATCAGAACCCGAGTCAAGCTGGAATTTAATGGAGTTATTGAAAATATCAAGCCAAATATTTCCTTAGATTCCTATTGACTATCTCGTCTTATTGAACTTGACTAGTTTTACTATTGGGTTTTCTCGTTCTGCTGGTGTACCAACACTGGGTTAAGTTTCGACCATTTTTATTGCAATTTTTACAATTTTTTTTTTCTTGACTGGAAGGTATTTCATCCAATGCCATTTACCACAATGGTAACATGGTCCAGGCGGTTTCTTTGACGTATTTGCGCTTTGTTTATTGCGGTGTTTAGAACATGAGATTTGCCGTTGGTCTTTTTGACGGGAATAGGCGGTTGACTTGCTTCTGAATTTTCTAATCTGAGCCACACCTGATTCCCCGATCGTTTTTGAATCACACTTGACAGAAATTACTCTTTGACAGTCCTCTGCCAATTTTTGGAGAGTCAATCCTTGTTCGTTTTCAAGCTTGGTCAGTACCCGCCGTCTGACTTCGGCGTCTTCTGCTGATACTAGACCCTGGGCAAATATTAAGCACTTTAAATCATAGGCAGTCAGTTCGGCTTGTTTGAAATCATTACAGAGCTTGTTCACCGATGCTGCAAACGTTAGAAAATCTTGATGGTTGTCCTTGACTGTGTTCAGGCATTTCAAACATTTGTGGAACAAGGTTGTGTTAGGCCCAAATAGTTCCGATAGGAGCTTAAAAGTCTCTGAAAAATCTAAGTCTATGGTTTTCTTGGGTAATATGAAATCTACGAACCTATTATGTTCGGTTGTTCCCAGTTTTCTTAATAGTTGACGTACTTTTTTTTTCACTGGGCCATTGTTCACAGTCTACGTTGAAAATATCTTCATAGCGCCTGTAAAAAAGCCTTGAACGTTTTGTCGTTCTCTGGTACGAATTCGAATGTATCAATCGACTTAAAGATTGTACTGTGGGAAAATATCGTGTCTTTTTCAGAGTTTTTTGAGCCATTTAATGAATTTATGAGTAATTCTTCAAAGTGTTTTTGCTGTAGTTCAGTTTTCTGCAGTGTAAATTGTTGAAATTATTTTTGTTGTTTATGTAACTCCATAACTAATTTTTCCTGCCTTTCTTCGAATTTTTGTTGCTGATCCAAGTTAGCCTTTAGCAATTGAATGATAGTTTTTTGAAATTCTTCCATAATTAATGAAGATTTATAATATGTAGACTAAAGGGGATGAACAAGGCCAAAACAAAAAAATTACAGCAAATACTATTGCTTTGATAACCAGTGTACAAAAGAAGGGTACACAATAATCTAGACAGTTTTTTTTTTTGTGTGCAGAAAAAGGAATGAACAGACAATTCATTAATTGAACTGCTTAATGGTTTCGCTTCTTTTTAAATACCGTTGTTCCATTAAATTTGGTCATTTAAAATTCCTCCACACTAATAAATATTTTTTTTTTGCCAAAAAGGTTTTAGCCAGCAATAAAATAAAGAAAAATAATTTCTTGGTGGGCATCCAACAGGTTCATTTGCATAAGTGTTTGCAAGTAATCAGGGTTTTTTTTCTGTTCTTTGCAGCGAGATTTTTGTAATTGTAGACAAACTTTTTTTAGGAGTGTGGGAAGGGGAGAAGAAAAAATTATCCTTCAGACCAAAGTAAAAAAAATTCTTGAGGTTTTTTCTTTTGTTGTACGAGAACTTGATTTTTTTAAAAAAAAAGAAAAAAAGCTCACCTCACTGAATTTGGTGAATAGGTTTTTTTCCAAAAGCTTGAGTTTGTCAATTTGTTTTGTAAACAAACTAGCTTTTTTGTCGTGTAAACAATCGTTCTCGATACTTGGTTGACCGTTATATTTTTTTGACAAGCTTTACAAATCTTAAATAATCCGTAGATGTCGAATCGCTTGTTCGTTACCGATATTGGTTAACAGAATATTTTTGTATGTAGTCGTTGGTGTAGTGATGGCTGATTAATTTTTCTCCTTCAACACTGCTGTGTGATTGAGCGGGTCATCTGATGTGATGAGGACGAAATTTTCAAATCTGTCTGTCGCTGTTGATGTGGGGCTGGTAAAACTTTCAGCGTCAGTGTTTTTCTCAAACCGTACGTCGCCACTGCGGTGGACCCAAAGTTGGTACACTGAAGAAAACACGGAGCACGGTTTAGAGATAAGAATGATATATTAACAAAAGTTACAAAGGATACGGTCCAATATTGGTAGTCGTATTCTAGTACTCTTGAACTACTACTCCCGTATCAAGATATTGCTACGCTAGTCATACAGGGCTGGAAGAGTCCATGATGCAGGTAAGTTTCGGTCTCACAACAATTACCGTCAAAGCTAGGCCAGATAGTCTTTGCCTTGTCTTAAATAGAGCATATTCTTGCCAGATTTTTATCATTCTTTTTGTATACGATCTGTGTGTAATGTTGTTCTTGCAACAACATTGATGTGCTATTTAGTTGTGTCCTTTAATCCATTTTCTTTCTTTAGTATCTCTGAATGAGTGCTTGCTTAGATCGTCGTTTGTGGACCTGAAAAAAATATCCAAAATTAACAGGATACTGATTGTTTGACCCACGTTGGCTATAAAGGGAACCTGTTGTGGGGGGGTGAATTATGTTTTAATTTGTCATGTTTTTCATGGGTTATATATTGTGACTATATCAGACCTCAGAGTTATTCTTAATCTGTGCTCCTGTCACAGTTATGACCAAGTACTCTTTCAGTAAGAGAACTCTTAAATAAGTCAGACTAATAGTTTACAAAATAGCAAGACAATTCTGAATGGAAGAAAATTCTTGATGTGCACGGTATCTTAAGTTGGTTAGACCTAGAGAATATTTTTGAATGTATTAACATTTTTTTGCGTCATGGTAGCATTTATGATATTTCATTAAAATGAATTAGAAATCTTAATAACCAAGAATATGAAGTGAGTATCAACTTCAATAAAGACAAAATAACAATGTATTTAAAGAAATCAATATTTAATAACTTTCCTTGAAATATCAGAATAGTAATATCCTTATTTAATAATTGTAAGTATTCTAGCTTGTAATCACATACAATAAAATAGATAGTAAACAAATAAATAAGGATAGAAACTTTTATCCTATTTATGAAAAACAATTATTTCATAGGACGTTCGTATGGGTAATCTTCAATTGTTTCACATTAGAAATAAAGTAATTGTTTAATATCAAACAGATTAATTTTGACAGTTTTTCTTGATGTATAACACCGAGAAATATATTTTGAAAAATAAATCAAGACGGTGATAACCAGATTATGAGAATAAAACATTTGTCAATAGTAATATATATATATATATATATATATATATATATATATATATATATATATATATATATATATATATATATATATATTTCTGTGCGTGTGGTTGTGTACGTTTGTGATGTGTGAGAAAGAGTGTGTGTGAGTGTGTGTGAAATCTTCAGAAAAGTTTTAAAATTTTGTATATTGTTTTTATAATTATTTTCCCCATGCATCTTTTTATCAACACCATTTTCGGTTTGTCTTTCACTGGAGTCTGATTGATATAATGTTTAGTCAAGTTTGCTAGACTTTTCTAAGTTATCAGACTGACCTTAACAACGCTATATTTTGTAGTTATGATTCATGTGATGTGAGTTTAGGATATTCAACTCATCCTCGGCTGAATGTATTCTTAGATGTGCGTTCAGGAAGGTTCAAGTATTGTTCTGGTTGATTATAAGATTATGTTTTTGGCTGTTTTGTTAACGATCGTTTTTTATCTTTCCTCCTCTTATGTCTAACACATATATATATATATATATATATATATATATATATATATATATATATAAACTTACAAAAAGACCAAATTTGTTCATGTTAAAAATGTTTAAACTAAAAACTGACCGTTTTCAGTCCTACCTGGTCAGAGTTAAACTAGAACAACTATTATGAAAGAAAGATAGGAAAAAAACTCTGTAATCTTAGAAAAAAAGGAAATGGAAGAGAGGGGAATGTTAAATTGTAATTAAATTTAGACCCAATAAACATTCCCTTTGCTTACAGAGGGACCGTTTATGGCTCAAAACATGAATGTTTTCTAAGACTTTGATATAGAAACCATAGTGTGACCTGCTTAAAATACTAAACAGGTCCAAACTGTAAGATGAGGCACAATCAAACTTGTTTATTAGATGTTAAGCAATAGAAGACCCGTATGTATTGTTAATATGGTCAGCAAAATAGTTTTCTAGCCGTATTTTCGTAGGCAAATATTGTTGAATTCTTGCGTCCGATCATTGATTTGTTCTCCCGATGTATTGCAAACCGCAAACATATTTAAAAGAATATATTAAAGCACTGATTTGTTGGTGGTGATCATTCCATAAAGATTGCAAAACAGTACGTGTGCGAAAGACAATAGGCAAATTGGAAGAAAAGTAACACTTCCGTACGCAAGCAGAGATCTGATTGGCAAAACGATCACTGATATCGCCCAGCCAAGGTAGCCTGAGATAAACAGGACATTTCTGGGCAGAAGAGACTTTTGTCTTATGAAAGTGAGCACAGATTACAGATCGAACAATGTCTTCAGCGAAGCCGTTGTTACAAAGTGTCTCAGTGAAAAAACTAACTTCACAGTCAGGTTTAGACTCAGAACATATCATCAATGCTCTGTGTACTAAAGTCTTGATCAAATTAAGTTTACGCTTCTTTGGGCAAAACGAGTCCAAACGGATGTATAAACCTGCAAAAGTAGGTTTACGATTTACACTCATTAAGAAACAAGAAGCCTCTTAGTACACGAGAACATCAAGAAATGGTTGTGTGGGATTACTCTCCTTCTCGAGAGTAAATCGAAGAGATGGGGGCATTTTATTAAGATAGGAAAAAAATTCGTAGGCTTCAATCTGACTACCTAATATACAGAATGTCATCAACGTACCACGAGAGAAATGTGCATACAGTCTAAATATTAATTCTAGAGAAAGTTATTCTTACAATATCCTTTGTGTAAATGACAATTCGAATTTTTAAATTTAGACGTTTAAGAAACTCAGGTATTCTCTTGTGAGGTGTCAACTTGTAAGAATAGCTACAGTTTCTACAAATTGTTTGATTGGTTGATTTTAACGGTAATTCAACCCTTCTGTGGTTATTTTAGGCCAAGATCTTAGGAAATCATGTTCATTTTATGTTCTTATATACAATTTTCTATTAGTTGTTACTTTGAATTTATTTCCCACAAGGTTCTATTCAAAAATTGTTATATAGTTCTGTTTAGCCCATGGATGGAAGTCTAATACGCAATAACTCATATTCAGAATACAGCTGGGAGTAATCGTA